>OX336389.2:741016521-741616521 GCA_946902985.2 Meconema thalassinum
ATAGTAGACTAACTAAACAGATCTTCAACTTACTGACTACTGTCGACCAAAATATTATGTGCACTCGAGTTTGAAGGTTGTTTGTGAAGTAACCAATAGACGTACATAAAATCCAATAACATCATCATTTTCGTCGTTCTATTTTACGTTAGATCATGTAGGTTTGGAATTTATAATTTATATTTTAATATTTTTATCGCAGTTGAAACACAAAAAGTGCCTGTTTTAAGCGTGTTTCCACCATGCGTCACATTTAAGAATTATTATCTCACAAACCCGTAATCAGATCGAATCCAAATTTTAACACACTATACATTGGAATGTTTTATAACTGGTTTATTAATTTCAAAATTTTGTGTGTTCAAGAACGAAAGTTGTTATCATTTTTGTAAGGTAACTTTTTCTCCGCTCGGGGTCGTTGGAAAATGTAGTTCTTGGTTGCGTTGTAATCCTTGTAGATCAAAAGGTTATGCTGTATGACTGTGAAATACGTAAATTTATTCACTTATTTTATATCGGTTTGTATTTGTACGAGGAATTAAGCCATGGTTCACCAGATAGCCGCTCCAGAAAATGCTGTACAGCGTTGCTGATATGGAGCCCATCACTACCGAGCGAGGCGTGCCATGAAGCGTGATGGAGCCCTCCTTGGCAACGCTGTACAGCTTTCACCGGAGCGGCTAACTGGTGAACCATGTCTTAATTCCCCATACAAATACAATCCGATATAAAATAAGTGAATTAATTTACGTATTTCACAGTCATACAGCATAACTTTTTGATCTATAAGGATTACAACGCAACCAAGAACTATATTTTCCAACGACCCGGAGCCGAGAAAAAGTTACCTTACAAAAATGATAACAACTTTCGTTCTTGAACACACAAAATTTTGAAATTAATTAACCAGTTATACAACATTCCAATGTATATTGTGTTAAAATTTGGATTCGATCTGATGACGGGTTTGTGAGATAATAATTCTTAAATGTGACGCATGGTTGAAACACGCTTAAAAACGGGCACTTTTTGTGTTCCAACTGCGATAAAAAATATTAAAATATAAATTAAAAACTCCACCCTACATGAAATAACGTAAAATAGAACGACGAAAATGATGATGTTATTGGATTTTATGTAGGTCTACTGGTTACTTCACAAACAACCTTCAAACTCGAGTACACATAATATTTTGGTCGACAGTAGTTATAAATCCAAACCCACATGGTTCATTGAAATTGACAAAGATTTGACAAACGCCAACATTCAGACAGACACAATACCATAGCAAACAGATCACTCTTCAGAGAAGCTATTCAAAACGCAAAATTTCAAGAAATGAAGAAACAAACAACTGGCAGAAAGTGGACTCTGGAGGAGAAAGATCGTCACTCTAGAAGGATGAAAGAAATTTGGAAACAACGGAAATTGAATACAATGGACAATAGCCAACGTTGATTCATCGTACCCTCCAAATGGGTTATTCGAAAGAAGAAGAAGAAGAAGAATTAAATAGTTAAGTTAAATAGACGTGGATGATAGTGTATTTTATTTTTTATTTCTTTTTTCCTTAGTCGTATTACCCTCCAGGGTTAGCTATTCCCTCGGACTCAGCGATGGATCCCACGTTTACCGCCTCCATTTTGGAACTTCGGGATCGGAGATACAACTGGGGTGTGTGACCAGCACCTCGCCCAGGCGGCCTCACCTGCAAAGCGAACAGGAACCGTATGAGGGATGGGAAGATTGGGAGGGATAGACGAGGGAGAGGGAATGAGGCGGCCGTGGCCTTGCGTTAGGTATCATCCCGGCATTTGCCTGGAGACGAAGTGGGAAACCACGAAAACCACTTCGAGGATGGCTGAGGTGGGAATCGAACCCCTCTCTACTCATTTGGACCACCCGAGGCTGAGTAGACCCAGTTCCAATCCTCATACCACTTTTCAAATTTCGTGGCAGAGCCGGGAATTGAACCACGGACCTCCGGGGTGGCAGCTAAGCACGCTGACCACTACACCACGGAGGCGAATATATATTATAATATTTGTATTACAATTCGTCACTTTCACTTATGGTTTTTAATTTATTTTAATTAATGTCATTTTTCAAGTCCTCGTACTGCAGCTCCTTAACCAAGATTTTACTCGTATAAAATAATATCTTCCTTGTCCCGTGATCACTTTCGTGATGTTTATAGTGCGTTTTTCTTTTGTGCCGCATTTGTCAGTTAAATGCTTTTGAGACCACCGAACGAAAACATATGTACTTATTCATTTCTGTTAACATTATAATGTTTATTACTAGTGTTTAATCTCTCTCTATATATATATCTAAGACTCTTACCTCAGCGTGTTAATAGGTCATGCGCCTCCAGCTTACGATCGCATACTGAAAAGGGTGTCGACTTGCTTGCTGCCTTCCTGTATGACTGACGTCACAGCTTGCCCTGGCCAATCATCGCCCGCCAGCTTGGCTTCCAGACGTTTCCATGATGTTATTATTTAAGTGGCGGCGTTTTGCTCTCCATCAGCATTCCTTCTTCAAACCTTCTACGGTCTTCTTCAACTAGCGAGAGGCATTCGTGCCTTCCGCCCTTCTCCGGGGCCTTCTAAACTTCAGGCCTAATCTGCATTTATGAGTGAAACTACCAGGAAACGCAACAGCAGAGAGCTTCAGCACTGAGAAAGTGCATTCTACGTTTTTACTCCAAACCGCAAGAAGCTGCATCAAATCGCAGTTCTAAATGCCATGTTATTTGGCATTCAAGAAATAGCATCAAAACCTAACGATGTTAGCCAATGTACAGCGCTGGTCGCCCTGGCGAAGTTATTTTCCTGATGCTGGACATTTCAAATTCTACTACCAAAAAATCTAGTGTTGGCCACGGCAGTCTCCGTCAGCATGCTTCTAGTCATCGCCACTAAAGATAAGTTTGTGCCTTTTTTTATTATTATCTTAATCATCTTCGTTTTAAGTGTTTGCTAGCAAGTGCAAGAATATTAAATTTGTGTGTGCATCAAGCAGAATGAACTTTTGAGTAATAGCCCATGGCTGGGCCAACCTAATTAAAATTAATGAACATTTGAAGCTGCCCCAGGCGGGCCAGCATAACTAATTTTTTAATTAAGGCTTTATTAATGTGTTTGCAAGTTTCACCCTAAAAATAAAAGTATTGTATTTACTCTCAATGTTCAGTCTAGTATTGAAAGAACCAGGCCGCATTTCCTTAGCCCAATCCTTTCAGTCTAATCTTCTCTCAAGGAAGTTATTTTGTCCAGGCCTTAAGCCTGATGCTGTCCTCCCGTTTATGTTGATGAATCTGGGCTGTTCTCCACATAACCATTTTGGTGCCTATAACCGGGATGCTTGTAAACATTCTGTTTAACCAAATCTTCAAATTTCTTAATGTTGGAACTAATTCAAAATTTAAATGCCATACTGAACATTGAGTGTGTTAATATTTTAAAAATTGTGTTTTCTAATCTACTTCGAAAGTTTCAGCTCGAGTGTATATGGTTGGCACTGAGAAGGGAGACAAACAGCAGGCCCGTATTTCACCGCAGGGGAAGCCGCACTCTCTTTTCTGGCAGACTGTCAACTTCTTCCGAAGCAAGGTGTACCGGCTCACAGTATAGTCGTGAGTACACAACAAACTTTCATAATGCCGATTGACGAGAAACTCATTAATGCCAGAGCTTCTGTCAAAGGCAAGTTAACGCGTTTTCGCACTTTTCTAGATGAGCTCCCGGAAAAAGAACGTAATAGTGACATAATTTCTCAAAGACTGAAAGGTTATGAACAGGCCTTTGAAAAATATGATGAGATCCAAAGTAATATTGAGACCAAGGATCCCGATCAGCAAAGTGACCGTTGTGAGGTTGAAAATCTATATTATAAGGGGTTCGCAGACGCGAAGCAGCTTTTAAGAAGTTTAACATTGCAGGAAAAGCAGGAGAAAATTCCTTCAGAATCTTCTTCTTTTCCTTCCCGTGTTATATTACCGAAAATAGAATTACCTAAATTTACCGGAGATGAAGCTACATGGGAACCATTTTTTGAATTATTCAATTCATTGATTCACGAAAACGATTCTCTTCCTTCAATACAGAAGTTTCATTATTTGCGTTTGTCCTTGCAAGGCAACGCACTTAAACTCATCCAAGAGCTTACGTTGACAAATGAAAATTATGAAGTAGCTTTGGCACTTCTCAGAGATCGGTTTGGGAACACTCGTTTAAAAACTCAACGTCACATACAGGGTTTATTCAATTTACCTATTGTTCAAGCTGATAATCTTGCCTCGCTTCGTAATCTGATCGATGCTGCGGAACTTCATATTCGTGCGCTTGCAAATTTGGACCAACCAGTTGACCATTGGGATCTATTTTTGATTCATCTTATTTCTGTTAAATTAGACACTAAAACTTTAAAAGATTGGGAAGCAGCTCTGTCGCAACATTCATTGTGTACCTATGAAGCTATTATTAAATTCTTAAAGGCGAAATGCCAAATTCTCTCTGCTGTAGCCAGTCAAAAGAGTAGCGCTACCTTCAAACCTCCCTCTAATAGTAAGGACATCAGCCCCACTCAGAGAGTACTAAGGTCACATGTCTTTTCTACCAATATTCGGTCTTCCAATCAAGCACAAGCTTGTGTTTTGTGTCAACAACCACATAACTTGTACCAATGCGCTCAATTCAAATCTTTATCTGTGGATGAAAGACGCAAATTAATTACCACCCACAAGCACTGCTTTAATTGCCTATCAGCGACACATATGATAAGCAATTGTCGTTCTGAACGGTTATGTTTTCACTGTAAAGCAAAGCATCATACTCTCCTGCATAGGCATGAAAGATCGCGGTCATCAGCAACCAATAGTTCATCCGCTAAATCTCATTCTGAGACTTTGCCGAATAACGCTCAGACTTTTACTCAAAGCTCTGTTTCGTTCAGTAAAACTCAAGTTTTATTGTCCACTGTCCAAATTCTAGTGAAGAATGTTCACGGAAAATGGGTTTCTGTAAGGGGATTGTTAGATAATGCTGCAACTAACAATTTTATCAGTGAATCGCTAGTTCGCAAGTTAGGTCTACAAATATGCCCTACTTCTATAGAAGTTACAGGAATTAATGGTTCCAAATCGCAATCTCTGAGTTATGCTAAAGTGGATGTAAAAGATTCCAATAATCTTGGCATTCATTTAAATTTAGATTTTTTAATTATAAATTCCATAGGTAATGACACCCCCATTACTTCTTTTCAAGTCCAGGGTTGGAATATTCCGCATCATTTGCAACTTGCAGATCCGAATTTCAACAGAGCTTCATCTGTAGAAATTCTTTTAAGTGCCAGCATTTTTTGGCAATGTTTACATCCGGAAAAGGTTAAAGTTGCCCGTGATGTTTTCTTTCGTAGAACTGATTTTGGTTGGATTGCCACTGGGCAAATATACCGCAACCCCGTTCAACAAAAATCTCATTGTTATTTTGTTGGTGCTGATTTAAATCAAGAATTAATTAAGTTCTGGGACATTGAGGATATTCAAGTCACCTCACCTCATTCTCTCAATAATGAGATCTGTGAAACACACTACGTAGAAACCACTGTTCGCACTACTGAAGGCAGATTCGTGGTTACTCTTCCTCGCATTTTTAACCCCCCTGTTATTACAGAATCACATTCCAGAGCTCTCAAAGCTTTATTCGCAATTGAAAATCGCTTTAAAAAAGATGCTCTCTTAAAAACTCAGTATACTTCCTTCATGGAAGAATACGAATCAGCGAATCACATGGAAGTCGTTGCAAAATCTGAAGAAATTAGTAATCCTCCTAAAGAAATAGTATATCTTAATCATCATCCGGTTTGGAAAAATTCTTCCACCCGAGAACAGATAAGAGTGGTTTTTAATGGGTCATCTCCAGATGCTAATGGTGTTTCTCTCAATGACACTCTGCATTCTGGACCCGCTATTCAGACAGATCTTACTTCAGTTTTACTTAACTTTCGTCTATTCCCCATTGCTGTCCTTGCTGACATCAAGCAAATGTATAGGCAAATTCTAGTAAATTCAGAACAACGTGATTTGCAAAGAATTTTGTGGCGAGACGACAATGCAAAACCTATAAAAATATTTCGTTTAAGAACAGTGACATACGGTCTTAAGCCGTCTGCCTTTCTCGCAATACGATCTCTTCACATGTTGGCCGAACAAGATGGTCATCTTTTTCATCCTCTAGCTTCTGAAGTTTTGAAAACTGCATTTTATGTAGATGATTTTCTGTATTCTTTTCCTAGTATCTCTGACGCACTTCTTGTTTGTGAAGATTTAAACTCTCTTCTTTCCGGTGGTGGGTTTACCCTTCATAAGTGGAACTCGAACTCAACCGAATTTTTATCTAACTTTTCACAAGTAACTCCTGTTGACAAATGTGTTGCGCTTCCTACTGAGGAATCAGCTATTAAAACCTTGGGTGTTTTTTGGTCTCCTTCTTCAGATACCTTTTGCTATCAGGTACACTTATCTGAGTTTCACCCTCAAACGAAAAGGCAATTATTATCAGAAATAGCAAAAGTTTTTGATCCCTTGCAGTACATTGCTCCGGTGGTTATTACTGCAAAAATTTTCTTGCAAAAACTTTGGTTATTGAAAATTGGTTGGGATGAGGAGGTACCCTCCCCCCTTTTGGATGAGTGGTTGAAATACCGCAAGAGTTTGTTAGATCTTTCTCAAATTTCTATTCCCCGCACTTTAATTTCGGACCTTTCATGTCAGTATTTCGATTTGCACGTATTTGCAGATAGTTCTGAAAAGGCATACGGTTGCTGCGCCTATTTAGTAGGCCGCTCTTCCAATACTTTACCCGGATTTTCCAATTTAATTTGCGCAAAATCAAAGGTAGCCCCACTCAAATCCATATCTTTGCCTAGATTGGAATTATGTTCTGCTGTAATGGCTGTGGAATTAGCCAGCAAATTAAAAATCAGTTTAAATTTGAAATTTTCGACCACATGGTTTTGGAGTGATTCTTCCATCGTGTTAGCTTGGCTTTCAAAACCTTCTTCGCATTGGACCACTTTTGTGGCTAATCGCGTTTCTAAAATACAAGAGTTGTCTCATTTTGACCAATGGAATCATGTTCCGGGAAAAGAAAACCCCGCTGATATAATTTCACGTGGCTGCTTGCCCAAGAAATTAATTTCTCTTAAATTATACTGGAATGGTCCGGCGTGGCTCAGTCAGGATTTCTCTTGTTGGCCTCGTTCATCTAATCCACTCGCAGAAGATGTTCCTGATGCTCGCATTGTTACCGCTTCCCTTTTTCTAACTTCTATTGCTACTAGTCTGTTTCAGCGTTACTCTTCATTTAATAAATTAATTCGTGTGGTAGCATATTTATTTCGATGGAAATTTCTTGTTCTTGATCAGCCTGTGAAACCGCAACCCTTTCTCACTAAAATGGAATTGGAATTTGCTACTCGTAGAATCTTGTTTCTCATGCAACAAGAAGTATTCTTTCTTGAGTATCAGACGCTTTTAAGCAAAAAAGCTTTACCAAAGTCTAGTAGGCTGTTACCTCTCACCCCTTTTTTGGACCAAGATGGATTAATAAGAGTGGGGGGTAGGCTAGAATATTCTAGTTACTCAGATGAGAAAAAACATCCCATTATTCTCCCTTCTAGACATCCTATTACTACTCTTATCGTAAAGAAATTTCATTATCAGAATTTGCACGCTGGCACCCGCACTTTGCTTTGTTTAATTCGCGAGAAATATTGGCTCATTAACGGTGTTCATGAAGTTTCTTCTGTTATTCGGAAATGTATACCTTGTTTCAAATCTAAGCCCCCGCCAATCACGCAAATTATGGGAAACTTGCCATATTTTCGTTCCGAACCTAGTAAGCCTTTCGCCCTAACGGGTATCGATTATGCCGGTCCTTATGTCTATCAAGTTAATTCCCCTTTATCTAAGCGAAAGTTGTTAGGTAAACTTTATATTTCTTTATTTGTGTGCATGGTGACAGGAGCCATTCACCTTGAGTTGGTTACAAGTGCTTCTACTCCTTATTTTATAGCAGCCTTTTCTAGATTTGCCGCTAGAAGGGGTGTTCCTTCTGAGGTTTTCTCAGATAACGCAAAAATTTTTGTTAGTACTTTTGATCTTTGGAAAACTGCGCTTACCTCCCCTTCTGCTAAGGAACAGTTTTCTAATTTTTCGCATGCTAAGGGATTCAAATGGCATTTCACTCCCCCATACGCCCCCCATCATGGTGGTCGTTGGGAATCTTGCATAAAGCTCACGAAGAGACAGCTGAAGAAAACCCTTGGTTCTGCCATCCTTTCCTATGAGGAATTCAATTCTTTAATTATTCAGGTTGAGGGTATTGTAAATTCTAGGCCGCTCACGCCTTTGTCTAATGATCCTAAGGATCTTCTTCCCTTAACACCTGGTCATTTTTTAATAGGCTGTTCTTTAGCTTCTACGCCTCCTTTGCTGAGTCGACGCTGTGATCTCAGGTTGCCTATTTTCTGGAGGAAGTTAGACTCTTTGCGAAACTCCTTTTGGCGCCGTTGGAAGCTGGAGTATCTCGGCTCACTTAACAGAAGAGAGAAGTGGCGGCTTTCCCAGCCTGATGTGCGAGTGGGAGATATGGTTCTTTTGCGAGATCCAAGTCCCCCTCTCGTATGGAATATTGGTAGGGTAACTCACTGCCATTTGGGTCGGGATAATCATGTGAGAGTTGTAGATGTTCTCACTAGTAAGGGTGTCTATACTAGACCAATTTCTATGGTTGCTATCTTGCCTGTTGAGGCTTAGTGTCATCTTCTTTATTGTTGTTCACGTTTTTGTAACTGATTCTTTGATTGTTTTCTTTCGGGGGTCTCGGAGCATGATCACTTTCGTGATGTTTATAGTGCGTTTTTCTTTTGTGCCGCATTTGTCAGTTAAATGCTTTTGAGACCACCGAACGAAAACATATGTACTTATTCATTTCTGTTAACATTATAATGTTTATTACTAGTGTTTAATCTCTCTCTATATATATATCTAAGACTCTTACCTCAGCGTGTTAATAGGTCATGCGCCTCCAGCTTACGATCGCATACTGAAAAGGGTGTCGACTTGCTTGCTGCCTTCCTGTATGACTGACGTCACAGCTTGCCCTGGCCAATCATCGCCCGCCAGCTTGGCTTCCAGACGTTTCCATGATGTTATTATTTAAGTGGCGGCGTTTTGCTCTCCATCAGCATTCCTTCTTCAAACCTTCTACGGTCTTCTTCAACTAGCGAGAGGCATTCGTGCCTTCCGCCCTTCTCCGGGGCCTTCTAAACTTCAGGCCTAATCTGCATTTATGAGTGAAACTACCAGGAAACGCAACAGCAGAGAGCTTCAGCACTGAGAAAGTGCATTCTACGTTTTTACTCCAAACCGCAAGAAGCTGCATCAAATCGCAGTTCTAAATGCCATGTTATTTGGCATTCAAGAAATAGCATCAAAACCTAACGATGTTAGCCAATGTACAGCGCTGGTCGCCCTGGCGAAGTTATTTTCCTGATGCTGGACATTTCAAATTCTACTACCAAAAAATCTAGTGTTGGCCACGGCAGTCTCCGTCAGCATGCTTCTAGTCATCGCCACTAAAGATAAGTTTGTGCCTTTTTTTATTATTATCTTAATCATCTTCGTTTTAAGTGTTTGCTAGCAAGTGCAAGAATATTAAATTTGTGTGTGCATCAAGCAGAATGAACTTTTGAGTAATAGCCCATGGCTGGGCCAACCTAATTAAAATTAATGAACATTTGAAGCTGCCCCAGGCGGGCCAGCATAACTAATTTTTTAATTAAGGCTTTATTAATGTGTTTGCAAGTTTCACCCTAAAAATAAAAGTATTGTATTTACTCTCAATGTTCAGTCTAGTATTGAAAGAACCAGGCCGCATTTCCTTAGCCCAATCCTTTCAGTCTAATCTTCTCTCAAGGAAGTTATTTTGTCCAGGCCTTAAGCCTGATGCTGTCCTCCCGTTTATGTTGATGAATCTGGGCTGTTCTCCACATAACCATCCCGTGAGCGACCCATGGTTTTAACCCATAGACATTCACTTTATCTTTCCGTTTCTTTTATATACCGGTATTGCCACCACAGAATTTCAACTACCATAATATAGTTAAGTGAACAAGGAACTGTCCTTCATCCATTTTGCTGAACTATGATAACATATTTGATGTAGTGTAATGGTGTGATGATTGCTTTGTATAACTGTGATAAAAGTTCAGTTTTATAAAATATTTGATAACATTTATTTGACAAATTTCTTTGGTAGTGTAATACCGGCCTAACACGAATTACAAAACAACAACAAAAATTCACACACACTTTACGGCTTGGAACGCGCGCGTATTATGTTTCACAGGGCAACGTCGCACGAGTTTCCTCGACCGAGCGCATTGTTCCCGTCGCTTGCTACGATACATTCTTCTCACATAACCACCTGATTAAATATCTATATTAAAGCAATTGTCGAAAGTAGATAAAATGTAGTTTTTCGTTTAGCCTTGCATTGCTACTGTATGAGCCTCATAGCAAGCCATATCTCATACTGCTATGACCACCCAGGCCCGAGAAAAAGGTGTTTTACAAAATTCACAACAACTATTTACAGAAACGTCAGATCAGATTAAAACTTCATATACGCGTTAACAATAAGTTCCTTTAAGACGTATTAGAGTTTCGTTACGATCCGATCAATACTTTTAACGTAATGATCCTTCTAAATGAGCGCTCCGTGAACTTGGTAAGAAAAACCGGTACTTTTTTGTTCAATCTGCTATAAAATTTTAACGAGATATAATGCAAATATTTACTCTATGTCGTTAAACGACAAATAAAACAAGGAAAATTTTGGTGTAGGTTGTTCTTATGTAAGACTAAGGGTAAAGGTTTTATTGACCTCTGAACTCGAGTATCTATGCTTATTTCCCCGACAGTAGGTTTTCTTATCTGCATTTTGTTAATAATAAAGATCAATTATGAACAATGGCAGGGTGAAGTCGTTCCGGAGTGTTTGTTTTGCAATTATGTCTTATCTGGAGCGGCATTTCCAAGCCCGACACGGAAACGATATCACTGACCTCAAAGTCGATCAAAAAAAAAAACCTCGACGAATTACACAAGCGAGACAATGCGAAAGTCATTCCATGATTTTTTTAACTTATTTTATTAATTTATCCATAAAATGTGAGCAATTTTTCTGAGTTATTAGGTACTGAAAATAGTTTTCTAGATGAATGCAGTCTTGCATCCTATTGTATTTATTAATCTCATGTAATTTTTTTCAGGATTAGGGTATAACCCAACTAGTTTGGGTACATTCGTGTTGACCGACTGAAAAGCACCAAACTTTTGTTTATTAAGGCAACACTGAAAAATGGCTTCCAACCCCATAATTACTGCAGTCTCATACAATTCATAATTTACACATAAATGTTATTTTTAATTGAAATATGGCAGAGTTATTGTTCTCTAAGTGTAGGCTAATTGTTATGCTTGATCTTTTGATCTCTGTGGCAGTTATTGAAGTCTTAGTTATTCATGACATATTATATTCAATCTCCTTAAAAGTGCTAAAAACAACTCATTAATACATTGATTTGTATAGGTAATTTAAATCGCAGTGGGAACAGGCTTTTCCTTTTCATCGATTCTAGGGAAGTTCCGGAGTGTTTGTTTTGCAATTATGTCTTATCTGTGTGTCTCATCTGGAGCGGCATTTCGAAGCCCGACACGGAAACGATGTCACTGACCTCAGTACCTCAAATAAATAATATACGTGATCGTAAGTGCACAAAAGTACGCACGTCGTGAATGAGCAGAGTTTTAGACACAAGAAAGAATATCTCGATTATTGTTCCTTTAAACATAGGCCTATTAGGAAGAAAATTCGGTTATCACTGATTTTACATTACTCCAAAATATATATCATTCATATACATCTACATATTATCAAGGCATTCGTGATGTAAGATGAAATTTCAAACGCGGGTCGCAGAAAACAACTTGGAGGGCCACAAGCGATCCGCGCGCTGCAGGTTGAAGACCACTCGTTTAGACAGCAGCTGGTGAGTGGCGATTGTTGAAAGAGTGGTTCTCATCAAATGCTATCAACAACCGATCTACATTTCAAGTGGCAGGCACGTTCCGTAAATGTGGGGCTGGCAGGAGATAATAGAATCGAGTAACGAGATCCGTTGTGGTATTCAGCATTCCACAGTATTTTACTGATAGAAACAACACTTTTAGAGTTCCCATATTGAGCAGAAACACGGGACCGTGTCGCAAACAAAATGATAGATTTTTTAAAGTCCATATTGGAAATATCAAGCAGCCTATTGTGGTATAAAATTCTCTTTTCAATCATTCCGGGGAATCATGCAATTTGTAACCGACAATGATGGCTACGCTCACTAAAGCGCAGCGTTAGGTCATGGAGCCAAGCTCTCGGCTGACTCGGTAGACGCGTGGGTTCAAGCCCCACCGTCGGCCGTCCTCAAAATGGTTTTCCGTGGTTTCCCCATATTCTACTCCATGCAAATGCTGGGACAGTACCTTCTGATACGTCACGGTCGCTTCCTACCAAATCCTTGTCCAGTTTCATTCACCATCATTCATTTCATCTCTCATGAACTCCCCTCATGAGGTTGGCGTCAAGGAGGGCATCCGGCCGTAAAAACCATCCGCCACAAAGATTTCCATCGCATCTCATCCGCGACCCCGTTGGAAAACGGGAATAATAAGGGGTAGACAATCTTGCAATTTTTATAGGATTCTTCAAATCAGTGGACATGCAATTTCAAAATATCTTCCAAGAAGGGATGAGGAGTGGTGAAAATGATGTTATTTTATTAAAGAGCTTTGGATAACGTGACCTTATTACTTGTGTACTTCGGTGGGTATCTGGAATCCGTGTTACTGTGGTGTCCTTCAGTGTGCATAGTAGAAGAGAAGAAATGATGGAAAACAGTAGCATGGCTTTATTGTCACACCCAATTTAATGTTTAGGACTAATTGTTAATTTCTGTCCCAAAACAATCTTCACTTAGTGCACAATTGATATTATTAGTACGGTACACTTCAATACACCAGCAGGGAAACAGGTCATCTTGTGGCACAGTAGCTAGCATTATTGGCTGCCACCCGTCGGGTTCAGATTCGATTCACGGTTCTACCAAGGAATTTAATTTGCCCTGAGGGCTAAAACGGGGTATATTCAGCATTGTGAGGCAGAACTAAAACACGTGAGTTCGATTTCCACCTCAGTGATCCTAAAAGTGGTTTTCCGTGGTTTCCTACTTCTACTCCAGGCGAATAACGAGACGTTTCCTTACTTAAGGCCACAGCCGTCTCCTTCCGTATTCTAACCCCAATTACAAGTACACACACAAACAGACACAGCAATAACACAGGCCATCAGACAAATTCAATATAGGTTTCACCCAAATAGGCTACGCGGGGCTGAATGGCCCTACATTTTGATATCTGCATTTATCTCTGAATTTATTAATTCAGATATAAATGATTATATGTATTCACATATCTAACTTAATTAAGAAATGGAAGGCAATTTCGTTCGATTGTAAAAAGTTAGGATGTTGTAACTATGGGACGGGAAACTTGGGCAATTTCGTGAGATTACACTCTACGTCAGAGCTGGAAGGATTTCTAAGGAGACAGGAAGAATCAGCTTTGTGCCAACAGAGGGGCTCACGCATTGACAAATATTCTGAGTAAACATGGCGTGACCTTTTTCTGGGAATGAAGGAAGACGCGCTTTTGGTATCTTAAGATTTGACGCTTAAGCATCTCTGAAAATTTAAGAAGTATTGAGGCGCTATGTCCACGTTCTTGGCGCAACGAATGGCAACGCTGGCTCTCACATCAAAATGAGAGGTGGGAGTATTGGTCCAAGATGCTCCGTGGTGATTGACTGAGAAGATAGCAGAGGAGGTGGAATTTGGAGCGGTATTTATGTGAATTGAAGTGGTGTTCTTAACTCTTTCTCCAATCATTCAAGATTCAGTCAAAATTTCCTTTCATTAAACTGGAGTCAATCATTTTCAGTCATTTTCGACTGATGGGTCTTACACTTCATGTCCATCAGACTGACATATTTTCTCCCATTTGAGGATAAGTAAGAGAGACGTCACCTAAATCTGCTTTATGTAGATATCAAACTTCGATCTTCAAAGGAGTCGTGGAACGGGAGTTCACATCCAAGAGATGATTTCCACTCTCAGCAGCAGAATCGAGGCCCTGGAAGAAGCATGGCTATGGAAGGAAGTCGTGACCACGAAAACTACAGCAGTCAACATGAAATTTGTCGGTGAGCTAATCCACAAGAAATAGCACAAGTCTTCCCTGTGGATTGTCTTTTTTGAAATATGTTTCCTAATCATTCACCTTAACTTCCTTTTGTAATTTAAAGTTGTTCTTCTTCAATTGTGTAGTACATTAAATTTGTGCTATCTGAACCTTTCCTTGTAGTTCGATTTCAAAATAATGATTCCTGTCTTACCACAAATGTATTCTGGTTGGTACTTAAAGTCACCTCAGGACACGTGATTAAGAATTCTCTGTGTTCTACATATAAATATTTTATTAGGTTTTCAAGTTATAGGCTTGGAGCTGGCGCCCACTCCGGATATACACCAATTCTTCTTATTATTATAATTATTAATAATTATACTATTATTATATTTGTTTCCCCTAAAGTTCAACGTATTACATTTGAAACCCAACAGCGGAGTTAAATGTAAAGTCCCTTATTAAATTCACAACATATACACAATATTACAACCTGATATTTTATTAATACGCCCATTAAATTAAAATGTGCACTTGATGATCCTCCGAGGTTTGTATAGCCCTATTGCAAATTGAAGAATGTTTGCGGATTTTGCTTCTTACAATGCCCGTCAAGAGATTTGTTGGCATAACTAACGTAGTTAGATGGCTGCATGGCCAATGAGGCCTAAAGCCATAAATGTACATTAAAAATCGTCATACCACAGAGGACCATTTGGAGGAGCATGTTCCAAATTGTGTTCAAACATAAATTCCAGGTACACAGATTTCTTATACTATGTTGAAAATATACGGCTTAATTAAATGTGTAGGCTAATAGCTAATTTTCAGGAAATCTCATTCAATAAGTAAGTGTTCTTATGTGCAGTAAAATGAGATAAAACAAAGCCTATCCCCTACCTGAAGAGCAGCACAACCTGAAGTTGCCATCTCTGACATTGATACATACCTGAAACAAAAGAGAACAGACATATTACAAAGAACATGAAGGTGAGTAAATCCGCGATTGGGCTCCAGAGGACAACGTGCACCCAGTTCATAGCCTATGAATAATGCAGGATACGTGGCCAGTGCGTTGACAACCTCAGTGGCTTTACCTTGATTTTAATCCATGGGGTTTTGCTTCTCTTTTCAATTGTCCTCACAGGGCTTGAGTGCGCTGCGTTCCAGCCCACTCGTCAGCTCTTAAATATCTAGTAGAGCTGGTGATCGAACCCGGGGCGTCCTAAGTAAGGGACATGTTTCACGCCATGCAGTCAGTAAACCCCAGAACATAAAGACACTGATAATGGAGGTACAGTATATGAATGTCAATAACATTAACACGTCACAATTATGTGACTGCCCCCAGCGAAAATCTGATTTTAGATGCAGCTGTGAAAAGGGAGGAGAGTACTGAGGTATTAGAAAACAATAAGAACAGCTGAGAGTTTCAAGGTAAAAGCATATTATTTCTTGACCTGAAGCACTAGTTGCTACAGTACTGTGCACTGTACTTCATAGAAACTTATTACCAAAATGTTTTTCCTCTCGAAAATCTAAAGTGCTCGTATAGTTTACGTATGAGGACACGGCTTTTGAAAGGAAGCAGAATACAAAGTAAGGGAAAATTCTAAGGAATCTTTATTAAATACAAATTTAGCTATAAATTCTGATCATTTCAAGCGATTGTTCTTTTACTTTACAAAATTTATTGCTTCCAAAGCAGCTTAATATCAAATTATTGCTAATTGACGTTACCAAACAATGATAATCCAAGAAAAAGATTTGCCAACTTCATAAACAAAGAGAGATCAATCATCAGAATTGCGTTTCAGCAATCATTCCTATTCCTGTATTTTCATAACTCTTTATCTTCAGCCTATCCACACTTGCTTCCCGGTTGGGAACATTGTTACATAACTAACGTATTCTAGATATGTGGTAGATGGTTGCAGATGTTAACGATTTGACTTTAACACAATGTCCGAGCCAAAACCAGTACCGTTCTTTCTATTGCATTCTGTGTTAGGGCACCCCCCAACAAACTGCAAACTTATTTTTACATACCGCAACAACTCTTGGCCAATCACAGAGAAGATCTGCGAAAAACTGCTTCGTCTGTGAAGGTGAGGTTCCGATGGCCAGAAGAGAACAGATGTTCATTAATCTCATGGGCAAACTCTCCTCATCCATTCGAATTTCATGAATCCACCATCGAATTAGGCTTCGACGAACAGCACCACCTTATGTGTTTATAACTCACCCATTATCTCGTCATCATGCGTGTTCCCTTGCCATTGGTGCATTGGCGCGTTCCAGCAATTACAGTATTACTATTCATGTACTCCCATGTCTATCTCGAGCTTATCCATACCTTATCCCTTTTACCTTATACCTTGCCCATACCTTTTGGGAACATTGCTGCATAACTAACGAATACGATTTTGAAGTGCTGATTGGCATATTTTACCCCATACAAAACTGTTCATGTTGTTTTATGCGGTGTTCATACTAGACTGTCCTTATGGAAAGGTATTATAATCCATTCCCTTTCACTCTTCGGCAACGGCACCTGGTGTGAACTCAGTGATCGACTTGCGACAGTCCCAAGATTCTCGTACTCTACCTCGCCAGGCAGGAGAGGCTTGCTCTGATTAGTGTCCGATGGTCAGAACATGTCACCTCCCTCCTCAGTCACACTCGTTTTGATCACTCAAAGCAGGTCAGCTCCGAGTCGGTCTACGGTCACTTGAGTTGGAGAATGGCGTCCTAATTCACTCAGTTTTCACTCACCTGCAGTAAAGCAGAACTGAATGCTTAGTGAAGTATACATGTTTTTTTTTAAGTAACTACCTCTCTTTACAATACGACTACAGTACATTGCATCTGATAACTCTGCTACTTCATGACATTAACTTATGAGAATGCACAGTCTAAGTACGTTCCTCGCGCTACTTGCATCTGCCATCTTAGCTTCGTGTAGGCCTATACCTTCTCTACTAAGGCTACGTCAACTACATCTTTTGAAATGCTGATATGCATATTTTACCCCCATACAAAGCTGTTCATGTTGCTACTTGTTGCCCTGTAAGTACTCGACATCATTACAACGAAGACATAAGGTACGCAAAAACTGTAGTGCTTACAAGATTTTCAACTTAGCTAGACTCACCTTGGTAAATTAGTCTTTTAGTAAAATATCAAAAAGTAAAATTGTTAATATCGTTGGGAGATTACGGTCTTTTCTCTCTCCTGTAATTACGTAACCTCCAGGGGCTCACAAATATCGGGACGTGGATTAGCGACCACGGGATCCCAGCTGAGACCGACATTGTTTCCATCTACTTTGCCGGGCTCTCTCCGTCATCTATCCTGTCGACCTCCCTTGATCAACTCCTGTTCTCTTCCGAGTCTAAAGGTATTAGGGTACCCGAGGCCTAGGGTGTCTTTCATTTTCTGTCCTAATTGGTCCTTGTCTTTTACCAGGGTGCCGGAATTTTGCCCTGAAGTGGATCTCTAACGTGCCAGTAAATCTACATAGCATACACGGGTTTATAATATTCAAGCACCTTCAAATGCCAACTGACTGCGCCGGGATTCAATCACATCAGGCAAGAACTTAACCATTGCACCACAAACAACCTGAACCACCTAAACCAAAGCCACACCAAAGCTACACCTAATCTTCTAAGTGCCACCCATCACCTCACCTTCAGCCTTCAGCAGTATTATTGCTTGTGTAATTATTATTATTAGAAACCGTATGCCATACAGTTAGTTTCAGAGGTATTTAGGCACGTGGAAAGCTTACGAGCATGCCATGTGCTATGTGGTATTGTCCAAGCAACACACACTGTACGCTTACGCCTAGTCAAACTCCAATTCTGCTTACCGAACTGAGCGCATTCACATTGGCGCAAGCAGGTAGATTTCCCTCTCTTCCGTTGGGAGTTGATATGACCCCACTACTATGGCTAAACATCCCAACAACTTAGAGTACATATTATGAGAGCAAACACATATCGTTAACATATAGCAAAGAAGAACCTAATAATGGAAGCTTTATGCATGTCTATACAAACAATGGAGCCATTGTACTAGGACAGATGAAGCACCAGCAAAGTCACCTCTTGATAAGCATTATGAGGGCACATATTCATAATCTGCTGCATATCTGGAACAGTCACATTCAATGGAAGCTCTGAAGCCCCAGTGATAAAGTGTGAAAGCGCATCTTCCACAATCAGTGCGGGACCCTTTAACGAAGACCAAGTACTTTGCGGGAGGCCAAAGCCAGCCAAGACGTGGTGAGAGTAGAAGAGACTTTACCATTCTGAAACTGCTTGGAACCACAGTTGGCTTCGCTTGAACCGTAACGTTGAAACCAGTATCATCAACAATTAAACTGCTTTCGTTGAAGGAAGGAAGGGAGGGAGGGAGGGAGGGAGGAAGGAAGAGGAAGGAAGCTTGTAGTTTTACCTGACAGTTAATCTCACGAACATAATCCACGGATCTCCTATTTTACGGGGAAGTCAAACGTGACACTTCACCTCGAAAATCGCACTTGCTGTAACTGGAACTCAAACCCCTTCCACAATGTTGAGAGTTACGGCATCGAGGTTTCAACGTATTTCACCAGAGGTCCCCAATATATCTAAGGAAGGTGACCATGCCCTTCCTGTACATAGGCCTACAGTATAATTATGAGCGACGTTCATCACGTACACAGGTTTACCTGCTTACCACCACGTGTCCCATCGATGGGCTAAAATACATTTTTTAGGAATTTGTAAGCTCGCCTTTTTTTTTAAGGAATTGAATCACAGTATACACCAAAATGTTAAACTCAAAATATATATTCATATGATAAATGCCATTGCTCTATAATGATTATAGTTCATTAGCCCTCGTAATTACACAACATTTCAAGCTTATAACTGTAATTGGTATCGAGAAAAGGTAATCAAATGTTGAAACTTCATATGGCTACCAAGTTGGTTTCTTGCTTGAATCCCTGAAGCGTACAAAGTACAGTACATATAACGTAATGGGCGGGCACTGTGCCTACTGAGATGTGGTTGTGGCAGGGTAACACTAACAGTAAGTGGCAAATGTCGTGAAGTGAGCGCGTGTACATTAATGAGGCAGACTTCGGCGTCAAAAACTCGCCACTATACAGTACTACGATACTTACTTAAGAAAAAATTACGTGTATAAATCACTTGCTTACAATTCCCTGTATAAGGTGTACAGTATGTTCCCACCCGACTATCTTCCAGGAGTGCTTCCACTGGTCAGTGCTGGTGATGTCAATGCTTTTGTTATTAATCCCAATCGGTTCTAGTGACATAATCATGGGGCAAAGATTTATTCTATGACTCTCCTGGGAATTATGCTGGAGTTTAACAAAAGTATTGATTTCTCGATGACAATAACAAAGCGGTGGAGGATTTGATGAAGGTACTGAATGTCGCATCACTTCAGACTGGTTATAAATACATCCTCAGACAAACCAGAGCCAGTATAATAGGCTAGAAAGACGATGTGCTACTACTTACGCCAAAGTCCACGACTACTGTAGACCTATTTGATGTATTTAGGAGGGAACTTAACGCATCAAACTTCCGAGAACCACGGAGGATTCAATGTATATAAATAAGGTGTTGCACAAATTACATGTAAATTATAGCATTTGTCTAGTTGGTGCCTTAGCACAAAATTCTCAATTTACGTAAACTTTACGTATAATTAGTACTATGCATCTATTGAATAATATTAGTATTCTACGGCTAAACTTGTGACCCGATCACATCAGTAGTGCGCGTAAGTTATTTTATACTGGGCATCAACTTTTATGTGGTGAAGGTTGTAGACAATCCTGGAAACACTGAACACGTCGTAATTTGGGTTCTGCCTCAACAGAAGGAGGACTCAGCCCTGGATTTCTTTTTGCTTGTCATTCAGCAAACAACTTCATCTGATGAGACCATGCTGAAAACTACGATTTCTATGTCCAGAAACTTGTGGCATGTGACATGCGCGTTGTGGCAAATCCACGCCATCTCAGTGGACGTTCTGCCTGAGGAGTCAGGTTTATTGAAGTAGGCCTACAGGGCTGGCCATTCTATATTCACCTTAATGGATTCGTTTCAGTGAGCAACGGGTGAGGGTTTTCATGCGATAACGAAGATCAACTAATCCTTTTTAATCCTATTACACTGACAATCTGAATCACATTGAAACGAGTCCAGTTACCAGCTAGCACACGACAAACGGGTCTGGTGGATAATGTATGAGAAGACCACCAGAGAAAGACAAATTTATTATCAGCGGTATTTTCTTCACAACCTTGCGAGAAAGAATTAGCTCCGAGATCATATCAATGCATTGGATTCCTGGGCATGATTAAGTGTGACTTGCCATTGGACGAATGAGTCGTGATAGAAGGAGCGTAGCCAATGAAAGAACGTGTCGCCTCCACGCCAGGTATGGCGCCTGAAAGCCGCTTCCAGTGTGCCATGACCTGTCATCCAGTCATCCATTCGTGAGTCAACAGTGGACTGGCTGTACCTGCCAAGGCGTGGGACCAGCCACCAATCAAAGTGGAGTTACCAGGCTGCAATAAACTGCGACAAGACTTACGGTGAAGCTGATAAGGTTACAGGCTTAACCCGCTGAAACTTGCCACTATATATGTCAGCACACTCGCGCCCTCATTCCTTCTACTCCCTACTAACAGCAGGGCTTTTACATCGTAGGGGCAACATATCGCATATAGAAGGACCCAAACATGTCATGCAAATTACGAAGATATCTAATTATTATTATTATTATTATTATTATTATTTAATGGTGAGTATAATAGTAATAATAATAATATTTGGAATTCAAATACAATAGTGCTAATAATAAACTAGGCAAACAAATAAAAGCCTGGTTTAAGTACAGTGTATATCTATTATATCTATTATCTATACTTACTAATATAATAAAGCTCAAGAGTTTGTGTGTTTGTGTGTTTAAACGCGCTAATCTCTGGAACTACCAGTCGGATTCGAAAAATTCTTTTCTATGTGATAGCCTGATTCAAGAGGAATAGTTTAGGCTATATTAAATTTCGGACACACCATTCCATTCCCTGCATTTAGGCCCTTCGACACAAATCTACACCGTTTCACCGATCTGAACCAAAATTTGTATACTTACCCTTTGGAACCCAGCAAATAACACTGTTTACATGAAATTTCGGACAGACCACTCCATTCCCTGCATTTAGGCCGTTTGGCACAAATCTACACCGTTTAAACGATCTGAACCACAATTTGTATACATACCCTTTGGAACACTGCAGGTAACACTGTCCACTTTAAATTTCGGTCAGACCACTCCATTACCTGCATTTAGGCCCTTTGGCACAAATCTACACCGTTTCACCGATCTGAACAAAATTGCACATACTTACCCTCTGGAACCCTGCGAGTAACACTGTCTGCATGAAATTTTGGACAGACCACTCCATTTCCTGCATTCAGGCTCTTTGGCACAAATCTACACCGTTTCACCGATCTGAACAAAATTTCACATACTTACCCTCTGGAACCCTGCGAGTAACACTGTCTGCATGAAATTTCGGACAGACCACTCCATTACCTGCATTTAGGTCCTTTGGCAAAAACCTACACCGTTTCACCGATCTGAACCACATTCTGTACACATAGCCTACCCTTTAGAACCATGCGGGTGACACTGTCCACTTTAAATTTCGGACAGACCACTCCTTTCCCTGCATTTAGGCCCTTTGTCACAAATCTACACCGTTCCTCCTAATTGCACCAAATTTTACAGACACTTTGAAACCCTGCTTCTAACACTGTCCACTTGATATTTTGGACAACGCTCTCCATTCCCCACATTAAGAATAACAAACAAACTGAACTTGAAAACCACGTATTAAGGCCCTAGAACCATTCATGTCCGTAGTAGTGTAACTGCAAGATTATTTTAATAAGTCTATTGTTGACTGGCAATTCGGGCTCCATCACGTCACCCCTACCCGTGTTCTGGTGCAGAATTACGAAAATAGTTGAATCCTGCGCTGCTTATAAATTGCAGTCACGGGGAGTAATTAGTGCGAAACGATTTCTTAAGCCCCTTTAAACAGTTATCATCATGAACATATTATGCCTCTCTATACGTGCAATGGTGTTGGTGCAATTCATTGAGGTTATCAGCTGCAATAAGCGTTGATGCTTTCAAATTTACCTTAATTTATTCCGAAACTTATCGTTGAGTGCTATGTGGCGATAAATGATAGTAATGCTACCTCAGGAGCTCGGGACAGCCGAAGTTTTCCAAAGTGTTCTGATTCTTTTCCTACGGCGCTATGCGACAAAATACGACACTATTTGTCTCTACATTTCTAACAGACAATGAGATATAGGCCCTAGGCAGTGTCTTTTATTTCACTTACTGCTATTTCCAATCATTTTTAGATATTTGTTTGTAAATTACAAGTGTCAGTGCTGTAGTTAGTAAATAGTCGTTTCCATATTCATTATTATCATTATTATCATTATTATCATTACGGGAAAATTACCCAAATATTACGTCCATTGTACTGTACTGCTTATAACCCCCACTACAACCACCACCACCACCACCACCACCACAAAAAGTTATATTTAAAAAATATTTATTATCTGGTAGTTTAAGTATCATGTGCCAGTTCAGTAGAAGTATTCATTATCATCCATGAAACAAATAAATCCACCGGCCGAAGCCGGGCACTACTGCTAGTATCTAATATACGGGGTTTGATGCAGCAGTGGTCAAGCTGCTTGCAACCTACCATGACAATACGGTTTTGATTCTTGGTTTATGCACATAGAGTTTGCAAGGTGCAATGACACATCCAGCGATTTGGAATCCAAATAATGATTATAATAAACTAGGCAAAAAATTAATTGCCTGGTTTAAAGACAGTGTATATGTATTATATCTAATATACGGGGTTCGATGCCGCAGTGGTCAAGCTGCTTGCCACCAACCATAACAATACGGTTTTGATTCTTGGTTTATGCACATAGAGTTTTCAAGGTGCAACGAAACGTCCGGTGATTTGGAATCCAATAATGATAATAATAGACTAGGCAAAAAATGAATAGCCTGGTTTAAACACAGTGTAGCCTAGGGCATAGTCACTAGTTGCGGATAGGTCACTAGTTAAGGATCAGTTCGTCTGTACAGTTAGTTTCCAAAGTTACCGACAGGTGTCTCTTGTTGTATGTTCGGTGGCCACAGCAGCTAGGCTCTCTGTCGGTTGTGAGTGAGTAAAGCCTATTGTTAGACGTATGAGGGTTTGTTCCAATTATTGGCAGAAAATTTAAGAGAAAAATAAGGTAAGTGAATTAAAAAATGTGTAATGACTTCTGTAGATACTTCAGAGCTCTCAAATATACTTAAAATAAAGTCATAGGTATATAGTTTAAAGAGATAAATATACGACTTCACATGAAGCTTTTAGTCTTGCCTTCCGGGCATGTTGTTGATTACCTTGCAGTGGAACCGGAAGCATGCCGGGGTGCGCGCTAAATTCAAATGCACTTCAAGTTTAAATACATTTTAAACTAAAATCTTGGTAATTCAAGTGTTCACAAATATTACAATATGTTTTAAATTCCATGCGAAAATGTATTTTGATTATTTAAATGATGTATAAAACAACATAACTGACAATATTACCCAACTGATGAACCATTTTGGCCATTGGTACTTAGATTGTGAAATGATTTTAGATGACATTATTAAAAGGCTACATCTATAATACGGGTTTTAAATGATGATAATAATAATAATAATAATGAAATAACAATAATGCAATTTGAGTATGCCTAACTGCTCAGTATGGTAGATAACCTACAAAAAACTTGTCAGACCCAAAAAATATTAAAAAACTAGATATCCCAATAGTTTCTCAATTATTTGAATTTAGATGCCGAGAAGCTGCACTGACGAAGACCTAGCAAGGGCGCTGTTCGGGAAGGAGGTCTTTCTATAAGGGAGGCTCAAAGGACGTATTCGGTGCCATTCAACACGATTCGGAGGTGAGTAAATGGTTCTGTTGATGTGCATTGCAAGAGACCAGGACCACAACCTTTATTGGGTACAGAATGTGAGAAAGACATTTATGAAGCAGTTGTGCAGTTGCAAAAAATGGGCCACTGTTTGAGCAGGAAGGAAATATTAAAACTTGCAGGTGCAATAGATGGCAAAAGAGAGGTGAAAGTTTTCAAGAGTTCCTGAGAGAAATGGAGGAAAAAGAAAAGAACGAATCAGCAAAAAGAAGAAAAGTCAAAGCAGTAGTGAAAGTTCTGAAAGTAATGACGATGAGAATGATGACACTACCTGTGGTGAATGGGGTGGGGCATTTCAAAATGATTTTAGAGGAGAAAGATGGATACAATATTAAACAAAATTTGGCAAATTATGCTCAGCCAAGAAAGTTTCTATGTACCAAATGTAAATAGTAGGCTATTGAACAATGAACTGCAGTGTTTAAAGTGACTCTAATTAAAGAGCTTCTTGTTTATAACATGTACTTTTGATTCTTACAAGTGAAAATTAGCTTTTCATTAATCATTTAAACATAGAAAATCATATTTTAAAAAATCGTCAATTTTGATTCAAAATTAGTCCCTGTCACTATTTGTGGATCACATTGCTTATCTTTTCTATGGGGTGTTATAATCTCATCCGCAATGCATTTATATGATTCTTGTGTTATTTTCTATTAAAATATAGAATATACAATGTTTTTGGTTTACTGGTCCTCAACCAGTTCCTGGGGTCTAATTGTGGATCAAATGTCACTTTTTAATTTTCTAAAAACCTATTTACTGAATGGACATTGTTGTAAATGTAAGTGGCCTTAAATTATTGTAGAGGGGTCAATAAATGAATTTTAAGTGAAACTCGGTTCTCAACTTAATTTCCATCTCCGATGTCAGCATATATGCTTAGGTAGATCCAGAACTAGTGACCTTACCCTATATCTATTATAAATGTCCACACTCAGTGCTAATTTCACATGGACAGAGTGTGTAGCTCGCGTGTGGGTACATGTGACATGCTGGGCGTTGTCCGATCCAGCTGGATACCGCTATTTATGAAGTCTCAGCTAAGCTGCTCGTTATTGGCTGGCTAATTCCTCCACCGAGATGGTGTGCACACACCTTTGCTATGAGTGTCAAGGAGTAGGCCTAAGTGTGCGGCGGCTTGGCAGACAACTGCACCCATGCATGGTGTCTTTACGCGAGCATATTTCCTGACCAATCCTATCCAGGCTACATCTGCAAATACCAAGTGTATCGGAATATGCTAATTATTGACGCCATCTACAATCAAACATGGCCAATATTTACCGTTCTTTCCCTTATAACAATATTTGCTTAGGTACCTTAGTAGATCCCACATACTCTACTTCAATCAAAGAAGTGATCGAAAATGATTTACGCATGGAAATGCGAATTAAATCTTCGTGAGTCCCCTAAGAAGAACATTCTGAAGACTGACTTGTTAGGCTATATAAACAAGCAAAAAATAAAATAATGCGAGTTGATTATAAATTCAACAAACAATACTGAGTTGCGAACCTCAGTACTGCAGATATTTAGTTGCAGTGTATTCATTAGTCTATAACTGACTGTTTCATCTTACTATACTGCTCAAAAAAATTAAAGCACCACTTTTTTCAATGGCCACCAAATTTGGAAAGTTGACTGCACAAGGTCGAAATCTCAGTATGACGTTTGCCCCGACGCCTACCAAGCACATGCTTCAGCACAACTCCCCAACTTATGTAGTTTCGGGATAGCGCCCCCAAAACCAGCCCATTTTTGAAAACCGTAAATTGAAGTTTGCGAAAAACGCTGTAGGACTTGTCGCAGGTTGCCAAAGCAGTCGAAAATGAATGAGTCTTGCTCTTAAGGTTCCACGAACTCGTTGAAATCGTTACATTTGACGTTTGGGCATTTTCAACCCCCTTCATCATCCCCTAAACATGGACTACCATTGGGGGCGCCTGAGAAGGTACCGGATATGTTTAACCACCTGAAAACCTGCACACCGTCCTCAGTTGCTGATTGCAGTAAATTCTTAAGGCCTCCGGCAATGTTCACCCCTCCTAACACCCTCAACTGGCAAGGGACCAAACCACCCCGTCTTGATTCACCCCTAAGGAAGGTTTAAATCGAGATTTTTATCAGTGCTGCTAATGGGGGGGTCTTCCCCTAACGTTTCAAAAGAGGACCTGCGCCTGTGTCGCCACCCCTTCCCCTGCAACCCCCGTTTGTATGATTTTTCGAATCAGGCCCTTTTTAAGGGCTGAAATGAGGTCGTAATCGCTGAAAGGGCTGTAAAGGTCCTTAGAAGTAGTGGTGGCACGAAATCAACCCCTTCCGATGTTTGATTGACATTCCATCCCCCAAAGTTGACATTTTTGCACCCTCAACCCTCCCTGTCTGGACGCGTAACGCGTCATGGCAGAGTTTTCAGAGTTGGATCAAAATGAAGCTTATGGCCTGAAATGGAGCCCAAAACAGCAGGTTGGATGGAAATTCATCAGTAGGGTGGGAAACGGGACCAAACAGTTTTCAAAAATGTTAACAGCCTCTAGTAAGTACACCAATGCATAGGCAACCCACATCACGTCATTTTTCTCCCATTGCCAAACTTTGTAACCTATTGCCAATCATAGGCAACCCACACGCACGGACGTGATGTGGGTTGCCTATGCATGGGCGTACTTACTGTAGGCTGTACACTTTTTTGAAAAGTTTGGTCCCGTTTCCCAACCTACCGATGAATTTCTATCCAGCCTGCTGTTTTGGGCTCCATTGCAGGCCATAAGCTTCATTTTCATCCAACTCTGAAAACTCTGCCATGACGCATTACGCGTCCAGACAGGGAGGGTTGGGGGTGCAAAAATTTCGAATTTGGGGGACGGAATGTCAATCATCGATCGGAAGGGGTTGATTTCGTGTCACCACTACTTCTAAGGACCTTTACAGCCCTTTCAGCGATTAAGACGTCGTTTCAGCCCTTAAAAAGGGCCTGATTCGAAAAATCATACAAACGGGGGTTGCAGGGGAAGGGGTGGTGACAAAGGCACAGTTCCTGTTTTGAAACGTTAGGGGAAGACCCCCCCATTAGCAGCACTGATAAACATCTCGATTAAAACCTTCCTTAGGGGTGAATCGAGAAGGGGTGGTTTGGTCCCATGCCAGTTGAGGGTGTTAGGGGGTGTGGACATTGCCGGAGGCCTTAAGAACTTACTGCAATCAGCAACTGAGGACGGTGTACAGGTTTTCAGGTGGTTAAACACTCCCGGTACCTTCTCAGACGCCCCCAATGGTAGTCCATGTTTAGGGGATGATGAAGGGGGTTGAAAATGCCCAAACGTCAAATGTAACGATTTCAACGTGTTCGTGGAACCTTAAGAGCAAGACTCATTCATTTTCGACTGCTTTGGCAACCTGCGACAAGTCTTACAGCGTTTTTCGCAAACTTCAATTTACGGTTTTCAAAAATGGGCTGGTTTTGCGGACGCTATCCCGAAACTACACAAGTTGGGGAGTTGTGCTGAAGCATGTGCTTGGTAGGCGTCGGAGCAAACGTCATACTGAGATTTCGACCTTGTGCAGTCAACTTTCCAAATTTGGTGGCCATTGAAAAAAGTGGTGCTTTAATTTTTTTGAGCAGTATATAATTTCAGTAATGAAGACGAGCAATATTCAACTGTAGGCCTTTATCTACTATACAGATGTCCAGTCAGAGCAAAATTTCACGCGGACGTAGTGTGTCGCACGCGTGGAGGTACATGTGACATGCGGGCGTTGTCAAATTCAGCCGGATACCGTTTTTCAAGGTGGCATCAGAAAGTTCAGTATATTCCGATACACTTGGTTCTATTTAGATGCAGATAGGATTGGATAGGAAATATGCTCACGTGAAGACACCCTGCACACGTGCAGGAGTCTGCGAATATGCTGCACACATACTCCGTGATCGTAGCCATCCAACCGTAAGCCAGCTTTCAACGGCTACCAATCTTTGCATTCACCAGCAAATGACATCCTTCCTCGTGGAGGCTATAGGGAGACGTTATCGGCTTTGGAACGGGTACCTGAACAATGGATGTGCTATTGTATTGTGTATAGCTTGCGTGGTATGTGGTGAAGCCTCAAGGCCACGGTACATTGCGAGTGGTGGGGAGCTAGAGTG
Organism: Meconema thalassinum; assembly: GCA_946902985.2. Classification (NCBI taxonomy): domain Eukaryota; kingdom Metazoa; phylum Arthropoda; class Insecta; order Orthoptera; family Tettigoniidae; genus Meconema; species Meconema thalassinum. The sequence goes on from OX336389.2 coordinate 741,045,146, forward strand.
CTGGAGAAGACACCCCTGACGTAGCTGCGCCGAGCTCAAGACGATTGCATACACATGGCAGACGATGAGTGGTTACGGCAGCTGTTCCTCCACCAATGAAACCTGCCCGCCCAGAGCCGCCAGCTTGATCTTGAGGCTTACTCATATACCGCTCAAGCAGTACTGAATATTGTTCGTTCCTAGACATCAGTCTAACAACCCTTATAGGCAATATTTAGCTATAGACAAAAACCTAGGAATACAAATAAATACTCCCACCCTTGTTTAATAAATGAAGGGCTGGATCGCCCAGAAAGTTTCCTCGCATGAAGAGCAAAAGTCTTCCAAGCAGAATCGCGCTCCGTTCCAATTCAGTGAAGGACCGAGCAGATCAGCCAAAATCACATGACAGTTGGATCAAATACCGTCAAACAAGTTGCTTGAAGCATGCACGCGATGCGAAAATAGGTGAAGTAAAGCTTCAGTTTTATGGGAAGTTCATTTCAATTTACCGGTACTATCTTGATCGCAACAATATTTATAAGTGAAGTAAGAAATGTGCCGTTAATGAAGATCCCTAATTGGATTACCAGAAGCACAAGGTATAGTTTAGTAGTAGTGACATAATAATTAGAAGTATAAGTAGTCTATTAGCGCAAGTGTACGTATAAGCATAAATACAAGCACTAACATGCGTAATAGTACATTATGCAACGAGCCTATAATGGCAATAATTAAGACACAAGTATGTTTATAAAACGAGCGAATGCAAGTTTTATAATTTCCATACGAGTGTCTTAATTACCATTATAGGCGAGTTGCATACGACTGTTTATGTTTGACGATAATTATTATAACTATTTTATGTTCGAACAAAAATATTCATAAATATCTGTTGAGATTTCGCCAGTTTTATGTACTGAATGAACAGAGCGCATGAGACGCAGGGAATGCCTTGTATTTGACCATGGCCACCTCGATTACTCTACTATGACACTAGGCAAGGCAGTGTGATTTACATTAGAAGGCCGTGGAACTCAGCGCATCTAATTATCTAATTGGTCAAACAACTGTTTCTTGAGCTCTGATTGGTGGGAGAAACTGTTTCATAATGAAAAATAGTGTTATAATGAGCCTCATTATAGTAAAGTTTCTGACAGATAATGGTCAGGGTCAAATATAAACGTAATTATAAGTGTAAGTATATGTATAGCCATAAACATAACAACAAGCATAATAATAAGAATGAGTATAAGTAGAATATAATAATAATGGTATTGGTTTTACGTCCCTTTTAATTATTGTGGCATTTAGAGACGCCGGGGTGTCGGAATTTTGCCCCGAAGGGGATCTTTAACGTGCCAGTAATTCTACTGGCACGGCTCCCCTCACATTTACGCACTCTCAAATGCCAACTGACTGCACCAGTATTCGATTCTGCAACCTTAGGCACAGCAGGAGAGAACATTACCGCTGCCCCGGTCACTCAGTATAAGTAGAATATAAATATAAGCATAAGCAAGCATAAGTATAAGTATCAGCAAGCATAAAAATAAGCATAAGAAAAATAACAATGAGAATAATAGGCTTATTGACATGTGGCCTCCGAAGAGGTCTGATGCAAGTCTTTCAAGGTGATTCCCATGGGTGACCTCTGCGTCGTGATAAGGATGAAATGAGTGCTGAAGACGTCACAAACACCAAGTCCTCAAGCCAGGGGGATTAACCATAGGAGATCGAAATCCCCATGGCCTGGCCAGGAATCGAAACCGCTGTCCTTTGGATCAAAACTGAGAATGCTAACCACGAAGCCCGACAGTGATAACTTAGTATGGAAGTATCTTAAACACGAATAAGAATGTTTCATTTCTAGTATCACGCAGTTAACATTATTATAGCCTACACGATATTCTCTTTAGAATCAGCGAAACGTTACGGATGTACCTACGTTCATGTTTTGGTATGCTTTGACTTGTTGAGTCATACGAGTTTGTCCACTTGCCTGCTAATAGTTATTTGTATAGTCACTGAAACAAAGAATGAGAGTATTCGCGGTAACTGTACTGTAGTTATTCTGTCATTCATTCATTCATTCATTCATTCATTCTTTCTATCTTTATTTCTTTCCTTCTTTCTTTCACACTTGTTGGTTTCTAGAGCCTAGAGCCAAATGTCTTCTTTTAAACTGATATTGTTAATTCAAGTTAGGGGCTTGGTACATCTTGGTCATCAGCTCCTCGTAGTTGGGTGTGTGTTGAACTTGTCTGATAATCTGTAGGCTATGTATGTGATGACTGTAATAGTGTGTGTAGCTAAATTAGGGATAGGGATGGGGTAGCCACACTGGGACTTGAAATAAGGTACTATCCTCGCATTTGCCTGGAGGGAGTGAGGTTAACTCCGAGGAAAAACAACACTCAAGATAGCCACTGTCAGTACCAGGATTCGAACCTACGGTCTCCCGACTTGTACCTCGCGTACTTGTGTGTGTAATCTGCCTGATTGGTGTGTTTAGTAGCATGGATTCTTGTCATTGGAGTTAAAGTGGGAAAGGAGGTAGTCAATACGTCCCCGTACACAGCAGAAGGCGGTGGTAATCTCACAGTTATTGCAATTAGACCTATACAAACTAGTATAGTCATCGCTCTAGTACAGTATCAAACATGACAATGGAGAGCGAAATACTCGCTAAAATGACTTTCTTAAACACAAGATGTTTATTGAATGTTTGAAAAAGTACACGTAATATTTCATGACCACTTTGTTCCTAGTCCATAAAACAAGCAAGAATAAAGATAAGAACAAGTAATTTCGCGAAGAACTAAACAGCCTATTTTCATTTATTCTTCGGGTCGTTTCCTGTAAAATCTCTCCCTTCTATTGAAAGGATTTTGCATGTGATGTACGAAATAGCTTTTGGTACACGACCTACGATGTGATAAAGTATAGAGTAAGAAAATCAAACTCAAAACTCAGTACCCATAAGTTGTAGTCATTGTAGACAAGAAACATAAAAGTATATTTCAAGAAGGCATTATCACCTTACTATGGTACTGGAGACCGGCCCCGTGGTGTTGTGGTAGCGCGCCTGCCTCTCACCCGGAGGCCCCGGGTTCAATTCCTGGCTCCGTCAGGGATTTTAGAAACTGACGTGAGGGCTGCACTCAGCCTCGTGAGGACAATTAAGTGGCTGTCTGACAGTGAGGCAGCGCCCCGATCACGAAAACCAAGATTAACGTCCGAGGGGACCAGTTGCGCTGATCACGCGTCACCCCAATCTCTGCAGGCCAAATGGATGGGCAGCGGTCGCTTGCTAGGCCTAGGCCCTTGATGGGCTGTGGTGCCAGTGGTTATTATTATGGTACTGGAGCATGCACTGTCTTAAATCAAAGCTTTCATCGTTCCTCAAGGTAACTCACTTCAACAGACCTCCAGCACTGGAAAATATGTGCCCAAAGTTACACGATGAGGCTTTCAACGCTAAGACATAATATACGGGTGTATCAACTTACCGAGAGGCAGGTTCAAAGGAACACAGTAAAACATGTTCCTCTTCAGATATGAGCATGCGTATAACCCATAATTAATGATATCTGCAATAGAAAATGAGGGTAGATGGCCTTGGTGTTTTACCCCTAAAGCAATTTCCAACTACACCATTAAATTGCGAAAGTATGTGCCAGAATATATAACTTCATTATCGGAAATTATGATACCTCCCACCTGATGGCATCATTCTGTAAAGAATCACGGGAGTTAATATTTAGAAAAGCAAAATTCACGCCTTTTATGATTTACGAAAAGTAAGCTACGGAACTTAGAGCCATTAGATAATGATTATTATTATACCAAACGAATCTTTTCCTCGATCGCCTTAATAAGATACGAGAAATTTACAAAAAGAAGAATCGAACTGATGCCATCTTGAATTTTTGAAAACAATTCAACAACATTAAATGTAGGCTATTGTATACTAAGCTCTGAATAAAAATTCATTGCACTCGGGTCATGAGATCGCCAGAAAAGTTTTTTTTTAAATATAAAAAAAACACTTGACCGCCACTTTGTTTTTGTGTTTCTCAGGATTTGGAAAGTCACATATATGCCCTCACTTAACAGTCCTCCAACACCATAAAAAGATCAGTTTGACTGCTAAATAGTTTCGCAGATATTGAGAACTGGTGAAATATATGGCATGGGCGCCATGTTGGATTGTTTTATATATATGCTATAGTCTACTATTACATGCAGAAGATGAATATTATAATTGTAGGTACATTTCTATCGCTTGTTTAATAGAAAATAAAAACGTGATTTTAACAAGTTTGCACGGGCGCCATTTTTTTTTTAAGTTCTAATAATTTTGAATTCAATTACACACCAATATATTAAGTCGTGTATATAAATTTACCGTGCTAAATTTCACTACATTCGAATAATTAAGTCGAGAGAAAAATCGAAATATATACTTAAATTTTACGTCCCTGCCATATTGGTGTTGTACTCAACAGGTTATTGAAAGTCCCATAGACGAACTTATTAGCCTTAGCCTTAATAGCCTCTATAAAATTACAACATTTCAGTTTATTTGTTGTAATAGATTCGTAGATATTGAGAACCGTCTAAGTAGTTCGGATGATCGTCATGTCGGATTGTTCTATATGTAAGCCATACAATTATTCACCATTAGATGAAGATTATTGCGTAGGCTCATTATTCGCACTTTCACTTCAATAGCATGATTAGGATACAAAATGTAAAAATATATTTTAAAATATAGCACATCAACCATCTTAGTTTATGAGAACAATTGAATTACATTAGTCGCCAGTAGATTAAATCATGTATAGACATGTAGGATGTTAGGTTTCACTGTGCTCGGTTGATTAAATCTCGAGGGAATTCCTTTAAAATATTTTAAATTCGCCTGGTCGCCAAGTTAGTTTTGTACTGAAGGGGTTTCTAAGAGTTAGCCTACATAGCTGAACTTACCCTAGTATTGTCTATTACCGTACTAAATTTCAGGGTGATATGAATAATAGCTTCGGAGATATAGAATGCTGGTGAAATATTTCGAGCGGCCGCGAATTAAAATTTAAAGGCTTGGTCGGGGTCGAACAAACTAGTGCTATGTCTTTAACGAATATCATTGAAATCGCTCCAGTCGGTGAGATTTTATTAGTTACCAACACAGATCATATACATGGACACACACACAGACAAACGTTGAACGCATAAGCCTCTTTCATATCATGGAAATAGGCTAAGAAAAGAGAAGAAGAAGAAGACATCTAGTTCAACTGCGGTAACTTTCGAATGATACTTCTCCCTTTCTTCTTTATCTTACATTCAAAGTATATTCCTGAAATCTTTATGAGCTTACTGCGGCTTCTGCATCTCCGCATGAATTTAACGTTAAGATGTTAGCTTCTGCATTATATTTGGACATGATGTGAAACACACAGAAGAAAACAAATCAGGTAAGCTACCCTCCGGCGAAGCTCTAAATCTTGATATACCGGTGTTTGTAGACGCTACTGCTCTTTTGGCTTACGGAGAGACTGCTTTCAGCTCACGGGCTTAGCATGACCATTTCCGAGTAAAACTGCGAAGGAAAAGAGCACGCTAGATCTTCTAACAGCTGTTTTCCGGATCGAACATTCAATAGGTAAAAATGATCGAACGTTGAAATTAACAATTCTAATGATAAAGTTACATTAACGATTAGAAATGTCAATGTGGTTGGTTAAATGTTATTGAATAATAATAATCAGGCCTCGCATTTACCTGGTGTGAATCCTTTGAGGTTGGGCCATCTAGGTAATCTACTCTCGAATTTAGTTGTTCCGTTTTGCAGCGAAACCAGAAATCTCTTGGATGAGTTGTGACTATAATTAACTAAGTTTGTACCGGGTGAGTTAGCCGTGGTCGTTACGGCATGACTGCTGGCAGTCGCTCATATCCGGGAGGCGAGGAGGTTCGAATCCTCCCGCCGGCAACCTTGAAGATGGTCTTCTGTGGTTTCCCATCTTCCTTCCAGGCAAATGCCGGGGTTGGTCCCTAACTATAGGCAACAGCCGCTACCTTCCAACTCCTCGTCCTTACATCTAAACTTTCCTCCCCAACGGTACTTGTAGCTCATCCATTGGGTGTCCGTCTCGAAGCAGCTACAAAACTGGCGAGCCGAACATGTCCTCGGACACTCCCGGCACTAAAAGCCATACGCAAAAAAAAACTTAAAACAAAACTAAGTTTGTGTCTTCCAGTTACCAAATGCCGTGACCGTATGACTCGGAGTCCTTCAATATGTCGACTTGCTTGGTTGGAAACCGAACACGTGATCTTATAAAACCACTGAACCCCCAAGGTCGAACGACTAGTACGACATGGGTTGGCGACCAAGGGACCACAGCTGAGTCCAAAATCACTTTCATTTATTTGTGCCGGTTTCCTCTCTGCCATCTTTCCTGTCGATCTCCCTTGGCCAACTCTTGTTCTCTTCTCACCTCAACGTCAAAAGGGTATTCGAGGGTTGAGTGCATACCTTGTTCCTGTCCTTATATCTCCCTTGTTCCTTTTTTGTCTTTTCTTCATCTAATACGTAAGTTAGTAGTAAGTCAATAGTTCTAGCTCTAGGTTTTAATTTCATCACCGTTTGCATGTATCAATAACCTAAATTTTAGGCCCCTTAAACTAATACAAATCATCATCACCATCATCATTTTCCTTTCTACAGGGATTGGGGATGTGATGATACGAATTTCTATGTTGCAGTGCTCTTACGGCCGGATTCTCTCCTTATAAGAGGAGTTGATAAAAAATGAATGGAGATGAATGCCATAGGGCAATGAGTTGAAAGGAAGTAGGCATGGCTTATTAGAGAGTACAATCCCGGCATATGCCTCAGTTGAAAATGGGAAACCACAGGAAAACATATCAAGGCAGGCTCATGGTGGGGGTTCGAACTCACTCGATTGCTGTATGTGGCCTGATACTTAAACGTGCGTACCTATTTAGTTAGTTATTTATTGTTGTTTTAAGGAGAGGAACTACGAGTTCATCTGCCCCTGTACCTATTTTGAGAGGTAAATGTAAAAGTCATGAAGCAAACAAAAGAAAAACAAAGAATTGGCGTATCTATCTCTAAAATACATGGCGTTAATTTATCTGCCACTTCCTGGTGTAGCGCCTAGCATTCTTGACTGTCGCCCCGCAGGTCCGAGTTTGATTCCCGACTCGGCCAAGCAATTTTTATTCTATCCTGAGAGCTGGTACGGGGTACATTCAGAATCGTGAGGCAAAACTGAGAAGTGGTGAGTTGGATTCCCACCTAAGCCTTCCTGAAAGTGATTTTCCGTGGTTTCCTCACTTCTACGACAGGAAAACGCTGGGATGGATTCTAATTTAAGGCCACGGCTGCCTCCTTTCCAATCCTCACCTGAATTACAAATAGCCTACACACACTTCTACATTTACGACAATAACACAGGTTATCAGACAAATTCTACTCACGCCCAGGTACACGGGGCTAAATGACCACGATGCCCAAACCCCGCAAATGAACAACAACAACAACAACAACAAAAGTCAGTTGGCAGTCAAAGTGAAAGGTTGTGTTTTTCCCGAGCTTTCAGGCGTGCTGAAATTGGTTGTTCTCTGGAGTGTTATCGCGCGAGGATCGGGCTGTGGTATGCGAAAGGTAGTCGGGATTTCCGGTGTTTGTGTGTGCGTACGGGACCTAGTAACTTGTGGTTTATAGCCCTAGTGATAGCTGCATTGCTAGTTATTGGTGGAGTGGAAGTGAATCCAGGCCCTGTTACTCCAAATATGAATCAGGCAAATGATCCAGTGGCAGCTTTAAAGTGTTCGACGTGCAGTAAAACATTGAAGAACGGTGTTCAGTGTGGACTATGTGAGAAATGGTTTCACTTCGGCTGTATTAAGGTCAAGAAGGGGGATTGTGATGTCGGGAATTGGTTTTGCAAAGTATGTGATACGCCGGACTGTTTGAGGGTGCAAATCAAAGCAAGGGATCAAATAATACAGGAACTTAGAACAAAGCTTCGTGAATCAGAGGAAACGGTGAAGGATGTGACTGAACGGCTTTCTACTGGGATCAGTGTGGAAGAGGGCGTGCAGGAGCAAACTGAGGATGACGTTATCATAATGGGTGATTCTATGATATGATGGAGTGCGAATATCTCGAGGAAATCAGGTGCGAAAGTGCGGTGTTATCCGGGGATTAAAATTGACCAGCTTGCCCAACAAGTGGAAGAAGCAAATGTAGAGGACTGTGACAAAGTTAAAGTGTTGTTGCTCCATGTTGGGACGAACGATTTGAAGAAGAGGGCTACAGCTGATTACATCATGAGGGAGCTCTACGAACTAGGCAGAAAAGCTAAAAGCAAGTTTGGAAATGCAAAAATTATAATGAGTGACATTGTTCGGCGGGGAGATGTTCCGTTAAGGCGAGTTAAGACTGTAAATGACCGCATGGACTGGGTTTGTGCACAACTGGGATTAGTGTACGTAGATGCTGACAGCTGGATTGGTGACCGTGACTTCGCCCGAGACGGGCTGCATTTAAATCGACGGGGCGCTTTCAACCTGGGGAGCCTACATGACAGGGTCATCGGTTCGTGCCGGCCATTGTGAGGAGGAGCAGGTCCAGAGGTTGCCAGCCAACGGGAACAGAAGGAGCTACTTCGGGATATTTGCTGCGGAGGTAAGACTCTAAGATTACTGCAGGTTAATTGTCAGAGTTTAGGAAATAAATTAATTGAATTTTGGAATCTTGTAGAGACGTATTCTCCGGACATTGTCATTGCTACTGAATCTTGGTTATATGAGGATATAAATAGTAGCTAAATAATTCAAGGGACCTACGAAATGTACAGAAGGGATCGGGGGAAGCGAGGTGGTGGGCTATTTATTTGGGTGCGCAAAAATATAGCTAGTTTCTTAAATTGGGCTGATACGGATCATGAAATGTTATGTGTACAAATTTCGGATAAAGGGAATAAATTCCCTCTTCAGGTGATAGGGGCGTATAGAGCACCGAAAGATAACTTTTCGCTTCTCGACACACTGTATGATAAAACTTGTACGGGTAATGCTACGAAAAAGAGCATAATAATTGCCGGAGATTTAAACCTCCCCAAAGTAGACTGGTCTGGTGAGTCAACTAGCCGTGGTCAAGCTCAGAGTGCGGCAAACAAATTCTTAAGGGAGGGGGGATTTTCCCAAGTAGTTGACTTCCCAACTAGAGGTAATAATACCTTAGATGTTTATCTCGTAAGGCCTGTAGAGCTGTATATTAACTGTCTGAAAGTACCAGGAATTAGTGACCATTCTGGGGTTGAATTAAATATTAGATACGGTGACATTACAAAATTAGACTCTGATGTAGCAAATAAGATCATATTCCAGTATCGCAGGGCGGATCAGGGCAAATTTCAGGGGTATTTGAATGAGCTATTTGTAGGATGGGCATCGGAAGGAAATCACATTAATATCCTGTGGACTAACTTTTTGAAAATTTTAAATAGCGCTATTGATAAATTTGTTCCATTTAAATTACTGAAACAAAACCCAGATCCTGAGTAATACACACGGGAAATCAGGAGTCTTAAACGGAAAATTAGGAAATTATACAATAAAAGACATGATAGTGACAAGTATATGTTGAAATTTAAGTCCTTATCAAGAGAGCTCGTCTTAAAAAAGAGGGCTGCTCATGACAATTATATGCAAGGTTTACTTGGTTCGGGAGGCGATGGGTGGTAAAAAAATTACAGTTATGTTAGGAGAAGAAAGGGAAATTCAAATAATTTGTCGATGATAATGTCCGGTGACGGTAAATTAATTACTGAGAAGCAGGCCATTGCTAAAGAATTAAATGTCTTTTATGGTAGTGTGTTCAATAAATCCAATAGCTGTGTGTTGGACCTTAACTGTGAATCAGGGGCTCCACTTCTCCAAATAAACCAGTCAGCAATTGTAAAGCTAATACAAAAATTACGTTACAATATATCGAAGGGTCCTGATAATATTGTTAGTGAAGTACTTAAACTAGGAGGTAGGGCCGTGGCACGATACTTAGAGGTGATGTTTAATGTGTCCATAAACAATGCGCAAATCCCGGATGACTGGAAAAGAGCTACGGTAGTCCCAATATTTAAGGGAGGGAGCAGACTTGAATTGGGCAACTACAGGCCGGTTAGTCTTACGGCCATCGTTTGTAAACAGATGGAGCATCTCATTTGCGACTACTTGAGGGAACAGTGGGAAACATTATCATGGTGTAATGATAGGCAACATGGATTTCGGAAAGGTTACTCATGCGAGAGTCAGATGCTATCACTTTTTCAAGGTATTAGCGAATCGTTAGACGATGGAGTTTCAGTCGACGCCGTAGTTATAGATTTTGCGAAGGCATTTGATGTCGTACCGCATGACATACTACTCCATAAATTAGCTTCGACGAAGATTGATAGAAGAGTAATTTTATGGATCCAAGAATTTTTGACGGGTCGTTCCCAGAAAGTGAAAGTTGAAGGCCGATTCTCGGATGAAATTACCGTAACGTCGGGTATCCCTCAGGGCAGCGTAATCGGAACTTTGTTATTTTTGGCGTTTATAAATGACTTACCAAATGGGATTCGCAGTGACTGTCGATTGTTTGCGGATGATTGTGTAATATATCGAAAGATACATGACTCACAAGACAATTCAGTACTTCAAGATGACCTGAACCTGGTCTATAAGTGGGCGATTGAAAATAAAATGAAAATAAACACAAGAAAATGTAGTCTAATAAAAATAGGGAAAGTGCGAAGGCAAGATTTTCAATATAACATTGGCTCGGAAATACTTGTAGAAGAAGATTCTTGCAAATATTTGGGCGTTCACGTAAGAAATGATATGAAATGGAGTAGTCATATAGGATGTGTAGTTTCTAAAGCTTACAAATCCCTGCACGTTGTAATGAGGATATTAAAAGGAAGTAGTACCTCTGCTAAAGAATTAGGATATTTGTCACTTGTAAGACCTATTCTGGAATACGCCTCGGCGGTTTGGGATCCATATCAAGTAGGGCTCATAAATGAGTTGGAAATGGTACAAAGAAAGGCCGCTAGATTTGTGCTCAGTGACTTTAATCCCAGGAGCAGTGTGAGCCGTATGTTAAAGAAACTTGGGTGGGAATCACTTGAGGCTAGGAGAATGAAATCTAGACTCTGCGCTATGTACAACACGTATACAAATCAACCAGCATGGGGTGAGCTTAGCAAACGCATGGAAAAGCCTACTTACATGGGTAGGAGCGATCACCCTTTCAAAGTTAAGGGCCGACCACAGCGAACAAATTATGGTAAATATTCTTTCGTAAACTGTGCCATTGATAATTGGAACTCTCTTCCTGCCGCAGTCTTAGAGCCTTTTCCCAAACATATAGGTGTGTTTAAGAAAAGACTGACTATTTGTGTAAATACTCCAGTTTAATTGTTAGTGAATTGTTATGTACAATTATTTATTTGTTATGTATATCTAATTTGCCACCGGGGGACACACCCCCAATTGCAAATAAACGAATGAATGAATGAATGAAAAACAAACAATTAATTTATCTGAAGCTAGGCTATTTTATGTCCCCAAACTCATAATATGGGAAAGGAGAATACTGGCTTAGATAACCTGAATGTCTCTTGGAATGTAAAAGCAGAGAGCCACAGGGCACTCGACAATATACTTTGGTGTAAAGCTACTACCGATTCTGAGAACTTACCATAAATTATCATATTTGTGAGAGAAAATAATACAGAAAGAATTTTCTCCGCACTTACTATAGCTTTGCTTTGCAACCTTTAAGCCTGACTTTAAGCGCTGGGGTACGTTGCTGGGTACACATACATACGGGCTAGTTCGCATTGACTATTATGTTACCATTGACGGACAATTACCAAACAGGTGACCATTGCAAGTACAATAATATTAATGCCCGGGTGGGACGAATTATTGTTAAAATATGTCCATGCATTTATACAGTATTTATCCAGCAGCGTTGGCGAGTGAGCCAAGTGTTGCACCCTTAAGGACATTTCATGCTCTTAAGAGGTACATTAACATACAACTACAATTATCTACAGATACCCACAAATCACACCCACATTATCTACACTATCTGCCCACCATCTACACCCTCTTCAGTCCCCATTTCTAAACAACACCCTGATCACACAGGGGAACCAACAACAACACGCCATATTAATTACACCACCAAGACCCAACACTGACAGTAAATACTAACTGGGTCAGGTATGCACTGAAATGCCAGCCCACAGTAGCCAAGACTATAAATGGCCACACGCCTCAGGCACATTGGTCTTATCCTGCCGAAGGCCTGACGGTCATCACGTCGACGGACGCCATACACAGGTACAGTGTGCTCACGAGTTCCATCCTTACAATAATTTCCTACACTCACCCCTTGTTACACTTTGTTATCGTCTTTGTCAAACATTGGAAACTTAAAGCACTAAAGCTGATCGGCGAAGTCACAGTACTTCACCACATAAGTAGTTATTAAACTACTTAATTCTAGAATCATTGGTCTTACAGTTTATTTAATTGCACGCTAACCCCCTACCCTCAAACCCCGACCTAGTTGAGTCCCTAGCAGTATTATTTAATTGCATGCTCATAAGCACTTAGCAAACAGTTCACCTTCCGACTTGTAACCAAGCGTCTGTCAGCAGTTCTGTTCCACTCTGCGTTTACGTGCACCTCACTTACAGTAGATACACATTCGCACTTATACGAGCGATCTGATCCCTCTTAACTGATTAAGAGCATCCCTAACCCTGTGCTTACCAGACAGACTGAGCATCTGGAAGCCTCTCCCGTGTTACACTTGATTTGAGTAACCGATCCTTCCACACCCTTGTAGAGGATACCCCCGTAAGCAGCCCCCAGACATTCCAACACGCTACAGACCCCCTTGTACACAGTTTAAGCCCTCAAAGGCTAAACATAAGTCAGGTTCCATAGCTAGAATGACGAACAAGTTAAGGGATCCAAGGCTCAAATTCCGATGCTGACAGCAACCATCCTGAGTCTAGTTTATTCTCATTTCTTCACACGCTCTCAAGGAAAATGTAAGGATGATAAGTTCTAGGACACCTATTATTATCATAGGTCAAGACAAATACAGCTGCACGCACACACACACACACACACACACACACACAACACTACCACCACAATAATACCACAGGTTATTAGCCAACTAACATACACTAGTTGAGATATTTCCATAGTTGGTGCTGTAACATGATATTTTAATAAACCTACATGAACGAAGTTTTAATTTTAACTTTTTATTGTAATTATTTTTTATATCAATTTATATGGAAGGAGAGGGTATTTTATTATGTTTATATTCAATTGGAGCTAATGGAAGATTTTCGATAAACGAATACTATAAATTTAGCGCGAGGGCAAAAACGAGCAAGAACAGAGATTTTAAGTCATTTAGCTAGGCAGAGTAGATGTTGCAACTCAAGTTACTCTCGACGATAAGCACAGCGGGGCGCTTTCCCAGAATTGGAGCAGACAAGAACTGACGCTTCTCTGAGGCGCTTTTCTACGAACTTGGTACATGTGAGCTCAAGCTTACTGAGGACAAGGGAAGCAAGGCTTTTGACGTACAGCATATCCTTATTTGGCTATAAGACCTGCAATTCCCAGAATCGGATCCACGCTACTCCTGAGCAAATCAGAACGTTGACGACAACCCAATTTGGTGGAGTGGGAGACTTGGGGTCGGCATCGCAAGAAGAGATTGGCCTACGACCACGTGTGAAGGGTGCTGAAGAAAGGGATGTCATGAAGTTTTAAAAGACTCAACCCGGGGACGGAGAGTCACTCCATTTGATTCTTTTTCTTTAGTCAGATTCGATTATCATGTTGATGGTCAGTCTAGTCTACTTTTGAGCATCTCTAAGCTCATAAACTATTACAGTTGCAGTATGCTGGGGACATATCTCGTACACGCATATTGATGAACAGTTGTGTCTTTGGCTGTTGTCATAAATGGGATTCTTGAAGCTAGATCTTCATCTCACGCAACGCTATAATTTTATATATCAAGAATTTTCAAGAAGATGACGGCGATCTCGTACAGAAGACAACAGATTTGCTCGAGGTTAAGCATAACCTACCATGAAGTCAGCACTGGTGAACGTAAATGACATTATGACATATCTCTCTGTTTTTTTTCTTTCAAATTAATCAATCTTTCGTTGGGCAAAGTAACTGTAAATTCATATTAATTCTGCAATAAGTTAAAGTAATATGTCTCCGCTTCGTCTTGATGTAGCTGCCACGTTAATAGTAAATTCTACGTCTTCCATTAGCATGTGTTTTATAAGTGAACTTTTTATTATAATTAAATTCAATTTCATTAACTTCAGTTTCCGTGTTTAATTCTTGTAGATAGAATTAGCTATAATACCGAACCTCTCCTCTCTTAGTACATATCATTTTGGTTAGAAATTGGATGTTTCCCCATGGGCTGAGTTATAAGGGTCTATATAGCTGAGGTATATGATGGTAAGTCTGAATATATGTACATGGTAATTGGACACGATGGCGCCCATCCGGTATAAAGGTCTATAGTGGTTTCACCACAGTACTTCAGGTGAATGACCATTACTTCTAGTTGTCCAACTGCGGAACTTGTTGTGGTGCTGATTCACTCCCCTCAGGAGATAATAACCATCACATTTGTGCGCCCAACGTAGAGCCGAAACCCAGTGGTATTTATAGAGAGAGGAAAGTTTTTTTTATTTCTGTGCAGTGTGTGTTTTTTGGGGGATATATTGTGACCAATTCTAGGAATGGGTATTCCAAGATTCAGACACCTAGGTATCAAGGGAAAGGCTACAGCCGCTTTTGAAAGTTGAGATATTTGAATATCGCGCTCCTTTCCTTCTAGATTGAAATGGAAACTTTATGCAGCCAAGAAGATGTTAAGTGACGTGGCAAATAGTAGCAGAGGTCGAGACTATTTGGTGATTAAATACTTAGCCATGGAGTAGAGACTTGATACTTGGATCAGATTACTGGCACGGCGAAATGAAAGGGGATGCACTTAGTCTCAAGTGAATCAGACCAGAGACACCGGAGATATGAGGATTTACAGATTTCAGCGTGATCCAGCGTGGAGCCGACCGTTTTGTATAAAAGCCGCTCGGCCCAAGCATAAGCAGCTCACTTCAAACCAAGCTCTTGTAGGACAAGGTGCTGCTGCTACGTCGAGCCAAGGCACATGGTTGCCGAATCTACGCAGAAGATATCTTTGAATTGTGATAGTCACAAAAGTGCTACGATACGTGGGGAACGTAGTAAGTTTCCGGTAGAGGGAATCACTAAGGTGATTGTTATTTTCTACGGACATTGGTGAAACACTTTGTTTCTATATGGACATATGCTAGACTTTGTCTAGATATTATTCTGTCACAGTCCAGTAACAATAATTCAATACTTGGATATTTTAATCCAACTTGTCAGTTTCACAAATTGTAACTAAATAACCACTCAGATCTTTCAGTATATTGAAGGCCAGTCTATCACGGTGTTGTTCATTAGCCGACAAAGGGAAACTATATGTTGCTTCGCGCATGATAGATGGTGTGAAGCCATGCCCAGGGAACGATCTTCAGAACAGCCGTTGATTGTTTTAGACTATCAGTGTTTTCCTGTACTGAAAAGATTACCGTGAGTTATGTTACAACTGACGCTTTTGAGAAGAGATCATTTGGATCTGACCCCATTTAAGCGAACTGCTATGGATTTAATTGAAGTCAATATTAAAATGGATCAGCAGTTACTTCAAACTTCAAGAAATATTTCCACTATGTCGTGCTAGACAGATTGTGGGTATATAATGGCGGCCGATACAAGGATTAGACGGGCGTGTCCAATAGGGCATGTATTTGGATAAATCTGGTACAGACCAGGTTCACTACGCTTCAGGACCAACGAGAAATGTAAGCCACATTTGACTTTTATATTATGCCTAGCTAATTGGAACAAACTCATTTTCTGCAGATGACCAACACATTTATTTTTCTTCGTATTTAAATCTTGCATTGATTTACGCAAGACACATTAGGGTTATTCTGAGTATTTTCAGCACTCAGAACAGTTTAGGATCGATGACCGAGCATACCGAGCATTTATTTGAATGTTCATTTTGTTTGAGAATCACGGTAATCAGCCGATATAACTGTAGAAGTTAATATTTATTTTTGTTGAGGAATGGATATTTTGTCCATATTCGAAGAGTCGATCATGTGTTTTTTTCACATAAGGAAATAATAATTAAACATATTTAAGGAAATAATAACAATAATAATCCAATAATAATAATAATAATTTTCATAATTTTTCTAAATAATTATTGGATCTTACATTTTCTAATAATCACATTCGTTGAGAGAGAGCTTAAGGATTAGTTTAGTCATTCCTAGTTTGGAACAGGTGATTTTCCGAAAGCTAGTGGATAGCGCAAGCCCGTATTCCACCAACATTATAGTTCTGGTTGAACAGTTAATATTTGCATTGAGCAAAGTATATTTTTCAGATAACACGGAAAGGCATGAAACAGGAAGCCAATGATATTTGTATCAATTAGGATTTTTTTTTTGTGTTTATATAAAATCATGACGTAGGCACACATTCGAAAGTGAAATAGAGAATATCACAAGTGTGGTAACTTCGCGGTTTGAACTGAATGGTAAAATAAAATAAACTTGTAAGTTTATAGATCTTCCAGTTTTGATAACAAGCAGAGGCTTGATTTATTGTATAAATTTTGGGAAGAAAATTTATGTGTGTGGAGTAGTTGAAATGCCATTCCCAGGTGCGCACGTTTAAGTCGCAGGAATGAGGAGGTTTTTTTTGAGCATCAATCAAATAGCAGGTTCAATGGCTCAGGTTTATAGGAGGAGTATTGGAACCACACATTTCGTCGAATGAATGACCAAACCATCAGTAATTATTTCAAACTTGTTTACGTATTCCATTAATACTTTGGATTTGCTAGAACCCGGTTTTGTCATGATAAAATTTTATTCTTCTTCAGAAGAAGACCTCTGCCGTTGTTGTTGGGATATTGTGTTCTTACACAAATAATTGAATGGGCCACTGCCAATTAAAAAATAATAATTCTGTATCCACGAATTACTTAAAGGATGTTTTCAATCCTATTGTCATGAACTAAATGAATTTATTATAAAGCTACAATTCTTATTTCCGCATTCTGTTCAAGAATTGCAAGTTGTGAAAGTTACTAAAATAGCAACAAATATAAATATTTTTCTTAATAATAATTCCAAGTGGAAAATCGAATAGTTGAATGGTTCAACAATTTTTTATGATCAAGCTGATGATTCAGAAATCATATTTCTTTGGAATTTGAAGTTCATAATCGAGTCACTTCTCGAAATGTTTAATTTTGGAAGAATAATAAATTTTGTTGTGCTTCGCACAGTTCTTCGATGCTATGCTCAAGGGTCAAATACTTTTCAGATGTTGTTATTAATATGTGTACATAATTAGTGTTGGGTCAAAGATAATATTTTTGACAATATTTTTGAAACTGGAGAAATAAGTGGAAGTTAAAAAATTCTATAAACAATTATAAACAGTGAGAATTTCTACGAGTGTTAATATTATGTTAGAAATTCAACAAGTGAACTACAATATTTCCAGTAAAGACAATTAAATTTGAACTGGATTTCATCGTAAATAATTGATATAATTTTGGAACACAGTCTACAGGACTGATAATCATACTTGTGTCTCCAAGGACAATTGTTCAATGTGTTGGAAAATTTCTGTACATTGTGTAAATAGTAGTGTGTGCCGTCGCACAGGAATTATGTTACCTTGAGCATCATTTTGCAGTCAATTTTAAAATTTAGAATAAAATGAGATAATTTTACATGTTGTGTTATGCCCAGGTGAATCTCCTTCTATCCTTATTGTTGCATTGAGCCAAAAATCAGTAAAGCATTTTATTTTTATTTTGATGTCGTTTTTTTTGCGATTAGCTTTAACCCATATGGCGCCCCGGGATATTTTGACTCTCGTGCTAACTGATTCTTGGTAAAATGCATATGTGGTCGTGCGGACTCCGGTCTAAACGGGCACAATATATACTGTGTGCAGTGTCAACATGTCGAGTGAAGAGGAAAATATGAAACTTAGAAGCGGTCAGGTTACGAGTAGTGAGGAGATAGAGAGGAATGTGGAAGCTACTAATGAGGGCAGTCCGGAGGGGACGAGCTCAATGTAAATAATGGAGGTATTTCCAAAGAGTGGAGCTAATAAGGAAAGTGCTCAGAGTTCTAATGAGGGGATTATGGCATTGCTCATACAAATTAATATTACAATAAAAACTAATTCTCAATAAATCAATAGAAAATTGGTTGCTACTAAGCAAGAAATTAAAGAGGAGATGAAGGCCTGTTTAATAATACCGAACATCGTATTTGAATTGATCGTTGGTTCAGACTGGCTAAGTAGATATTCATCTCAATTATGCTATGAACAAGAGTGTGTAAAGGTGAATTGGAACGAAAAGGAAATAATTATACCGTTTAACAACCCAGGTAAGCAGTGTAGTGTGACGTCAGAGGTGTGTACGTTGAGTACTGTAATTTCGGCCAGTAGTGTCGAGGAGGTCGGTCAGGTGTCTAAGGGTATAGGACCTGTACCATTATTTTTGTGGGTAATGTGCAAACGTACAGGTCTTAAGAAGATTCCTTACGGGTTGCGGCATTTAGTGATGAGTTAGGAGAGCAACGTAGTGTTAAACTTTATAATGTGTTGCTAGACAACAAGAGGAATTTTGAGGAGAGAATTGGCAAGGCCAATTGTTACACACATACTTTAAACGTGCATAATTATTCTGTGTTCGTTGGACATAGATATCCAGTTCCTTTTCGGTATCAAGAGGCAGTTTAACAGCAAATAGATCAGATGCTAGAAGATGGCATAATTGAATACTCTAATAGCCAGTACTCAAATTCATTAATTACAGTTCCCAAGGCTGACGGGAAAGTCAGGATTTATCTTGATGCACGCACCCTCAACTCACATATCAGTTTTGACCAGTTGAGATCTTTATCTATTGAGGAATTAATGCAGAGTTTTGAAGGTAAACAGTGGTTCACGTTTGTGGATCTCAGCTCTAGTTTTTCGCAGGTTCCGCTGAGGAAGGAAGATAGGCCCTTCACGGCATTTAGTCACCAGTATAAACTTTTCCAATTTCAAAGGGTACCCAATGGTTTAAATAGTAGTTATTCAGCTCTTATAAGGGCACTTAACATTGCACTAGGCAGGGACACAGGTGAGTTCGTTACGATTTATATTGATGATTTGGTTATAAGTTCTAGAACTTATGAGGAACACTTGGGTCATTTAGATTATGTTTTTAAGAAGCTGGACAAGGCAGGTTTCACCCTGAAACTGTCCAAGTCAGAATTTTGCAAGCAGGAGGTCACTTTCCTGGGTCATAAAGTATCACGATTAGTTGTAACGCCAGAGGTAAGTAGGGTACTGAAAATATTGAACACTAGCGCTCCAAGGAACGTTAAGGAATTGAAAGCGGTGCTTGGCTCTTGCAATTTTTTCCGTCGTTTCGTTGTGAAATATGCATGTCTGGTAGAGCCATTCAGAGAGTTGTTGAAAGCAGGTACTAGATGGTTTTGGGATGAATCTCATGCCGCGGCATTCCAGGCGCTGAAGCGTGGATTTGAGGAGGCAGTGGTACTTTGCTATCCACTAAGGGACAGGGAGCACGTCCTTAAGACAGACGCATCTCATATTGGTATATCAGGGGTGCTATGTCAAAGAGATGAGGAAGGAAACCTGAGGATTGTATCCTTAGCATCACGTGGTTTGTCAGCTGCCGAGAAAAAGTTCACCATTACTGAATTGGAACTCTTAGGCATTGTGTTCAGTCTCAGTAAATTTAGAACGTATGTGCTGGGAAGTAAGTTTGAGGTACATACGGATCATCACGCCTTAGTATTCATTAGAACTTGCAAGTTGAGCTCAAATAGAGTAAGTAGGTGGTTTTTGGCTCTTCAAGAATATGACTTTGAGGTGAAGCATATTAAAGACAAAGATAATATCTTGGCTGATATGTTATCTCGTGATTCATCTTTAAGCAAGGAGGGACCGGTATTGAAGGCTGATCAAGGTATTTTAATGTGTGCTTGTGTTGATCCCAGTAACAAGCAGCCACTTGAAGCACTTAAGAATATGTTAGTAAAGCAGAGAGAAGACGTAGTGTTAAGGGAACCTTTGGTCAGGTTAGAGGTAGGTGATTCAGCTACAGTACTGTGAAAGTGGGCAGGTTCACATATAGAATGCAGGACGGCTTTCTTCACGCAAGTGTAAGGAAGATCGCTGGGCGATATGTGTACCTACCTCATTAAGGGAAGAACTGGTTTGGATCATTCACAAGGAGTTAGGCCACTTTGGCACTAACAAGGTATATTATGAAATTAGCCATGACTTTGTGTGGGGAAAGATGGGAAGGGAAATTAGAAAAATTCTCGCTAAGTGTGACCTCTGTCAGAGAAGTACATTTCCAGTTAGATATTTGCGCGGGCAAATGCAGGCAGTCATCACAAATAGTCCCGGCGAACTAGTTTGTGTTGATCTATTTGGCCCTGTAGTGAAAGGTCAGTTTGGCTACGAGTACATTTTTGTACTGATTGACGCATTCAGTAAATTCATCAAACTTTATGCATTAAGGAAGGCCACAGGAAAAGCATGTAGTCGACTGACCATTGATAAATATATACCTGAGTTTGGTGTTCCACTCAGAGTTTTGTCTGATAGCGGGCCGCAGTTTACTTCAAAATACTGGAAAACCAGCATCGAGAATGTCGGTATCACACATGTTCATTCATCTGTTCGATATCCCCAAGGGAATTTATCAGAACGTCCGATGAAGGAGATTTCTCGTATTATGAGGGCTTTGGTGCACGATCGGCACACTTCCTGGGTAGCTCAGCTGTCAAAGGTTGAGTCCTGGTTGAATTCCGTTCAGCATGAAATACTCGTATTACTCCGTTTGAAATTCATTATGGTAGGAATCCCCAAAATGAATTAGCGAGAAGTTTGGGTTTAACTGTGGGAAATCAACCGGGGGCGGATTTTTATGTCCGTTTGGCGAAAAGAAATTTGAAAAAGTCAGCAGCTAAAAGAATTCGCCAACAAAAGCAAACCAAATTCGATCTTTTCAACCCTGGAGACCGTGTCTTACTTAGGGATATGAAACAATCGAACTCATTAGAACAAGTCATGTCTAAGTTCTTTCTTTTATTTTCGGGCCCATTTATAGTGTCTAAGAGGATTGGCAATAGAGCATGTTATGTTCTTAAAAATGAAGAAGGTAAACAACTGTATGGAACGTACAATATCAATAGACTGAGAAGATACTTATCATAAGGATATGAGAGATGGTGTACTATGTACAGAAGTGTAAAATTTGGTAATGTACCCTTTCATAACTTATCAAGACCTGTTGAATCCCTCGAGGAACACTGGATTGTACGATCTGAATCTGCCCGGCTGAAAACACCCCCCAGATCCCACCAACAGGAGAAGGAAGTACAAAGGAGCATATCAACAAACCTTAATTGTGCAAAGACAAACCAAAATGCAAACAAGGAAAACTAGCTCAGGTCAAAACGTGTCACGAGACGCAAACGAGATACAACTAATCTCAGAGAGTAGTGAGAAAATCTAAGAAAAGAAAAGGAAACACATTGATCTTCCCGGCACAATTTATGTAGTTATTATGAATTATGACTCTCGGATTGAACTGCTGTAAAATAAAATATTTATTCAGTAAAAATGCTACTGAAAGAATCCCTCACCTGAATATAATACAATAATGTACACGTATTTACATATATAATGTTTCTTAATGAAACATGGTCCAATGGCAACATTCACCATCACTACACCATCTTATTTGGTTAAATTGTACAAAAAGGAATCGCCACTGAGGACGCAGTTGAGCAAAGAGAAGGAGCTCAGTTAAGTATAAATATGTCCGCACCGTGTCAAACGAAAATGCAAAATTTGAAAAAGATTACCGAGAAATGGCTGTACTTAAAAAGATCTCTCGAAAATCGCCACAGGTCTAATTAAATTTCATAGATATGAAATTTGAAGTAGACCTAAAGTTAAATCACAGTAAATATCTTACAGATACTATCTCCAATTGATTTCAAAACAAAATGTCACAGACGTAACTTGATGACGTATTCTAACAAGACGAAATTTAAGTACAACAAGAACCACCATTAAACTCCAACCAATCCTTTTTATAGGATAAAACAACATGACGAAACATTTCACAAACTTTAGTTACACATCAACCACCACTTGTCAGTCACACAGTATTTCTATCGACTTCATTTTATAAGTTTCACAATCATAATCACTCACGGTGATCCAAAAACCTTCTCCAGCTTAACAATATATCACGTGGTTCCAATAGTCCACGAGCTCAATTTCACAATCAGTTTTACTTCACTAATAACATTAACATTGATTAACGAGAGAAATCGTTTATATCAGTATTTTTCAAGGATCAAATTCCTAAATGGCTTAGCAAAAATACAATTTCGAAAAACACCAAGATTTAAACATACATCCTTGAGTTCGGAATCAAATAATCTTTTAGAGTAAATGTCAATCAAGAACCCATCACGAAACCATGATGCTGAAGTATATTATAACGTCAAACGATTTAAATGTGAAGGAAAAATTTACTTGCAGGGAATTACAGTAACACGACCATAACGGTGCAAAAATTTGATAAAATAATCATAATACTAAAACGCAAATCTTCTTCCTATATGACGGTCTTCCCAACGATTGAAAATTTCAGAAAATTACGACGAACGGAAAAACTGACGCAGAAGCAAGAAAGAAATACTAAATCCCAACAAGACATGGATAAACTAGTTCGTCAAACGAACTCAAAAAGAAAAAAAAAATCTGGGGTCAAGAAAGACAATGATTTATCTGACTTAAAACCCGGTCATCAAATAAACTAATTACACAAACTAATTGGGAACTGGATACAACAAATGAAAATGCTCGACTACTACCAAAGATTGTCAGATCTATACCTTAATTTCAGATGATGGAGGGGCGTCATTCGGAACATAATATCCCAAGTCTGGCTTCCAGAAGAATCCTGGCCTTGAGTATAGTGACTCAACATCCTGGCGTCGAACCCAGATTCACGTCTCCCTATGACCACACCCCGGGTGGAACTATGCATCAGATCCGGTATATTCTAGAAGTTCCCACACGAATGTTGTAGACATCATTCTTCATTGACAATCTTGATATGATAGCATAGAAGTAACTTCAAATTGCTTCCGCGGTTTACGCTCGTCTCATCCATGACTCTGAGTGAGTTACAGTTCATGGCGAATGTATTCGGAAAATGCTCTAAAACATATCTGGCTGGATGTACTCCACAATTACTTCACTATGTCAGAACTCCACTCGATTATACTGTGCTCCTGTATAACATTTTAAGCGTTCATTGTCGTGGAACGCGAGCACCAAATTCTTGTTCCTATCGTCGACCGCTTAGAATGCATGTTAGACTGTGGATAAAGATCAAGCAGCGTTTAATTTCCACAGTTTACTCAGTCCTGTTTTTCATGGCGAAATGCCTGAATAGGATATCAGTAGATACAAATCAAAACAAGAATACAGTTTAAACAAACTTAAAGAAGGTTTGAACCATGCAGAGAACCACTCGAGTGCGTATAACGAACTTCACGTACTGTGCTATAATGTGGTCACGCCAATCCACGCGAAGCAAATTCCGCCTGCAGCAACTTACGAATCACACTCAGCGAGCATCGCACACACTGCGGACCCGCTCTGGTAAGCAAGCCAGCAAGAACAAGAATGTCTCTCACAGACCTTGCCAGACAACTCACCCCTCCGCCAGCTACTGACGTCACTCGACCTCGAGTCTACCCACCGTCACATGGTCCGATCAGGGCAAGAGAGGGCGATGGCCCCTGCGTTACGTCACATCAGATGTTGTAAACACAGCCCGCTCTGGTACACACAATAACACCGCGCCATGTAGCGCTCTCTCAGACATCCATAATCGGAAATACAAAAACGGTCACATCCTCCTCCCGACACAGTAACTAAAAGCGAGAATAGCTTTTATTTAAATCATTCAAGATATTCTTAATACACTGGGACGTATGTTGTATCCGTTTACTTGATCTTCTTGAAAAACCGCTTCAGGTTCTTCTACCATATCTGTTTCTTCTGTAGCTACATTTTCCGTAGCCTCTTCAATTCTATGTACATAATTTAACATTGATGGAGTAAAGATGTGAAGTTATCATCGGATATAAGGTCATCAGTACACTGACGTCTTTTTGTTTCCTTTAGGGGCTCTATCTTGATTCATCCCCTGTTTACTCGTGCTCGCTTGAGAATCTGCGCCTAATTCCTTTCTCTTGTCGCACTCATCTCCTCGTCTTTGTTCACGAGACTGATCCCGCTCATTTCTAGGCTGATTATTATCCCTTCTTCCGCGAGCGAATTCTTCGTCACGGTAGTTTTTATACGACCTATATCCTTGTTGCGGCCTATTCTCTGAACGATATGGAGCATCCCTATAATAATTATATCTAGGCTGTCCATATTCTCTACGTCCATCATTCTTATTGTCGTATGGACGATTTTGCCAAGGTCTATCCTGGTATTCTCGATACTGATTGTTATATCTTCTGTCCCTTTGATAGTAATTCCTAATGGGTCCTGTTTTCTGATTTTCCTGCCCATATACTCGATCAGTTTGCTGCGTCCTATCCATGACGACTGCATGCACTGTCCTAGGTTCCTGACGGATGTTCTTATTTACAACAGGAGTCGCACTTGTACTCGTGTAATCCAATTTACGCAAAAGGTCCTCCATGTGCACCAAATCAGACACACCTGATGAAATGAGGTATCTACGGACTTCCACTGGCAATTGACGGGATATGGCTTCAATCAATTCTCATTGCGTAAGAGGGGGCTGCAAAAATCTGAGTTTTGAAAGCTGCATCGCGCAGTACTCAGCGTAGCTCGTTGGTCCACTATTTGAATACTTTTTGTAGTAAATCTCTGAACGAATATTCTCCTGAACCTCCACTGACCAAAATCTCTTAATAAAGGCCTCCTCAAACTCTCAAAATCTTCGAACGTGTAACGGAATGCTTTGAACCATAAAAGAGGGCCATCAGATAAATAACGTTCCACAATACGTAATTCTCTCTCTGGAGCAATATGATTTTCCACAAAATAATCCCGAATACTTCTCACGAACTCAATTGGGGTCATCCCATCAAGGTTGCTAAATTTTTTAGGTTTTTCATCAACATTGCGAATTATCGTGATATTTCGTGATCCGTTTGACGATGTATTACCTCTGGCTTCGCCTGCAGTTTGATTACCTGTTGGAATCTTGTACTGATCTCGACGAGATTGTCCCACTTGCAATCCTGATGGAGTATTTCCATCTATTTCCCCAGTTGATTGCAAATTTGTAAAGGTTGGATATAGATTTTGGCGAGATTGTTCCACTTGCAACTGTTCCGCCCCATTCGATCTAGTCGCTTCCTGGAAGTTTGTGTGTCCCGAAGTGTATAAATCATGACCATCCTTAGTCGAAAGTTCGAGCCTAAACCGGTTAATATCCTCCTGCCATTTAACTTTTAATTCTTTCTTTAAAGCCTCTACGTCAATATGTTCAGCTAAATTAAACTTTTCAAGTTTTTCTCTAACATCATTTAATTCGCACGTTTTTCTTTCTCTTTCCCCTATTAACTCGATTTTGTCCTGTTCGCCCTAGGTTTTAATCTTTTTAATCCTATCCTCTAACAGAGTCCTACATACATTAATACGTGTGATTTGGGAAACCTGATTGACATCTATTCTCTTATTAAATTCTTCTCGAACATCAGCAATATCATTATTCAACCTAATTTCAACGTTAGCAAGTTTCAAATCTAATTCGGCTTTGACACCTGCTACACACTCTTGATTAATTTTAACAATTTCCTGCCTAAGTACACCAACATTTTCATCCATTATAGCCTTTACATCAATTTCAATGTCTGCTCTAAGAAGTGTTGTATGGTCCTTTACCTGCGTTTGTAAAGACAACATGTCCTTTCTTAGCAGAACAAAGGATTCCTGAGTTTTAATGGACTCGCTAGTAAATTGAGTTTGGACAGCATCCAAATTCTCTTATTGCTCCTTTTTATTGGCATCAAGTTCTGACCTCATCTTTACTTGAAATTGTTTATTGTCTTTGTCTAAATCAACTAATCTGGCTTGTACATTTTCCACCTTAAATTGTACAGTATCCACCATTATCTGCATATTATTAACATCGGACTTTACCCTATCTACTGTAGATTGTACCTGACCCATGTCAGATTGTACGTTACCTACGGTAGATTGCATTTGAGCCATGTTAGATTTAACCTGACCCATAACGGTTTTAACCTGGCCCATGTCAGACTGTACATTGTCTACTATGGATTGCATTTGAGCCATGTTAGATTTAACCTGACCCATGTCAGACTTAACATTATCTACTTAAAGTTGCACATTTCCCACGTCAAATTGCATAGTGTCAACTTTTAATTGTACATTAACTACCTACCTCGAGTTGTACAGAATCCACTGAGGTTTGTACGTTGTCTACTGAGGATTGCATTTTAGCCACGTTCGATCTAACCTGACTCACATCAACAGTAACATTGTTCACGTTTAAATGAATATTTTTAATGTCATCCTGAATCTCATCATTACTTGCCTCAACATTATTTACTTTCGATTCTACTCGTTTAGAACTGCCTTGAACTCCTTTAAGGGTAGTTTGCATCAGATCTAATTCACCCTTAATGCTTTTGGCTACACTCTCTTTAATGAGTTCCTTATTGCTTTCCTGCAGTTTATCAAAACTGGATTTGTTAAACGTTTTGATACCTTCCAAATTCCGATTTAAGTTGTCTATAGTCTCACGGACGAATTTAAACATATTGTGGACATCTGCCACAGTCATCACCTCAGGCGGTGATGTCATTGTACAAAAATATGAAATACAAAGAGATAACAAGAACACAGTATTACAGAGCAGAGCATAGACATTGTGAAGTAACCAGATTGCCAATACCTGAAATTTTCAATCGTTTAGCTTTACCTTAAATTATCTTATATCTAATTAACCCTATCGAAGCATGTTCCAAAAATATCCAGAAATCCCAGACGATCGCAACAACTCATAATAATCACAGGAATGACCCTAGTAATAAATGATCTAGTTTGAAATTAAAGAATTTACCATTATTACGATGCAAAAATGATCGTAAGCCGGTCATAAAAAAACCAACCCACTTAAATGAAGTTCTACCATGGACCCTATTAAGTGTTTATCTCGACTGGACACGTGAATAAAGATTCCTGTGCATACCTCCATTACTCTGTCACAAGTCGCTAGTGAATTTAACACAACATGTGGCATTACCTAACATCAAAATTTTCAATAATGGCTGCAATACTATACAAATTATGTAGATCGAGTACGCTGGTAATTGCTTCATCACAGTGAAATACCAACATTCATGCCTAAATATTGGTTTGCCATTATGTCCAGAATGCTCATCCAACGTGTTCTTAACTGATCGTTGCGAAGGTATCTGAAAATGGTGCTGTTCGACAGAATCTAACCCAACACCTAAATGTCACTCCCGCTAGACACGATTTCTCAATTCGAAGCCCAAAACGTTAGCGCCAAATCTGATGTTGTAAACACAGCCCGCTCTGGTACACACAATAACACCGCGCCATGTAGCACTCTCTCAGACATCCATAATAGGAAATACAAAAACGGTCACAGTAAGTTTTATTTTTTTATGAAATGATAATAATAAACAGTTTACGTGTGACAGACATTCTGAGTCAGGCATGATGACGTCAGAGCTGTGTATGGAAGAGTGTGTTGGTGAACACATAATTAGCCCTGGTGAGTCAAGACAGGTCGAGGGGGTCTGTCTCAATCAGATAAGAAGCAGCAGCAGAGGTAACGGAGTACAGAATATAGGCCATATTTAGCGTACGGCTGTTGACCTGAATTTAGGGTGAAGTATATATTTAAAGAGATGGACTAATTGGGTGTCCAGCACTGAGATACGGGTTTTTCTGAAGTGTACACAACAGGTAATGTGACACGAGATATATTTAAAGGGATACTTTGTTGATATAACACGCACAGAAATATTAATCGGATTATAGATATTTCTATATTTTGTATTTTCTTTCAGTAGTACCTTTTATGTAAATTATTTACAAAGAGTATGGCATGGGGTCAGTAACGTTTCACCGGACGTGTGAAAGTGTCGTAACGTAAAGTTACAGTGTGATCTCGTGTTGGAGGTGTAACCCATAATGATTTGAATTCTGGAGAAGTGAGATTTATAACACTTGTATTGAGTGAATCTCAATCAATTTGTTACGTAGGGAGTGAAGCAAACCGCATAAAACGGAGAATAAACGTATCGCGCGATAGTATGAAGGCAACACAAGAAATATCTCGTGTGCAGTGTAAATGAAGGGTTCTATATGGGCTATAAATGTGCTTTTTTTAGTGTCTATCAACATATTTTTTTTATAACTAGCGGCATATACCGCAAACTGTTAAGAAAAAACTCGTACAGGCACGATGTGCCAGATCAATGAACAAACACTGATATGAAGGATCAAGGAGAGGAGAATTTATATTTAAGGGTGATTTATATGTTGTTTTTTTTTGTGAAGGGTTAGGTATATCTATATATGTATTACTCGTTTTCTGATGATGTGTCTTTAGATTATCGTATCGATTTTACCTAGCAAATTCGCACGATAAACTGGGTCGAATGAGATATTTCCATAGTTGGTGCTGTAATATGATATTTTAATCAACCTACATGAACGTTGAGATATATAATAACCACCCACGTAATTTTAATTTGAATTTTTTATTGTAATTATTTTTGATATGAATTTATATGGAAGGAGAGGGTATTTTATTATGTTTATATTCAATTGGAGCTAATGGAAGATTTTCGATAAACGAATACTATAAATTTAGCGTGAGGGCAAAATCGAGCAGGAACAGAGATTTTAAGTCATTTAGTGAGGCAGAGTAGGTGTTGCAACTCAAGTTATTCTCGACGATACGCACAGCGGGGCTCTTTCCCAGAATTGGAGCAGACAAGAACTGACGCTTCTCTGAGGCGCTTTTCTTCGAACTTGGTACATGTGAGCTCAAGCTTACTGAGGACAAGGGAAGCAAGGCTTTTGACGTACAGCATATCCTTATTTGGCTATAAGACCTGCAATTCCCAGAATCGGATCCACGCTACTCCTGAGCAAATCAGAACGTTGACGACAACCCAATTTGGTGGAGTGGGAGACTTGGGGTCGGCATCGCAAGAAGAGATTGACCTACGACCACGTGTGAGGGGTGCTGGAGAAAGGGGTGTCATGAAGTTTTAAAAGACTCAACCCGGGGACGGAGAGTCGCTCCATTTGAATCGTTTTCTTTAGTCAGATTCGATTATCATGTTGATGGTCAGTCTAGTCTACTTTTGAGCATTTCTAAGCTCATAAACTATTACAGTTGCAGTATGCTGGGGACATATCTCATTCACGCATATTGATGATAACAGTTGTGTCTTTGGCTGTTATCATAAATGGGATTCTTGAAGCTAGATCTTCATCTCACGCAACGCTATAATTTTATATATCAAGAATTTTCAAGAAGATGACGGCGATCTCGTACACAAGGCAACAGATTTGCTTGAGGTTAAGCATAACCTACCATGAAGGGGTGTTGGCGAATTGAGCCAGCTAATCTTCCAAGTGGATCTTTCTTATCTTGTCATTCCATCCTACAGTCCTTTTTCGCCAGTTGCCACAGGCCAAGTTCTGGTTCTTCCGCTGAAATTATCCTCCCTTCCGTCCCCCACCACTACCACTGTGAAAACCCAAAATCTAAGGTAACTTATTTGTTCTTGCAGAATGACCTGCTGGCTCTAGGATTTCTTGTAAACACTCTGCCATGCAGGGCTGTACAAATTGCACAATTCACTGAAACAAACATTAGCCTATGCCTTAATTCTTTTAAAAGGCCACATCAGTTAAAAGTTACCTTAAACCCGTTACATTATTATTACTATTATTACTATTTTAATTATTATTGTCCCCCGTGGTGTATGGATAGCACGCTTTTCTCTTACCGAGGAGGCTCTGGATTAGATTCCAGCCAGAAACTTAAGATCTATTTATTGTTATTGGTTTTACGTCCCTTTTGACTACTATGGCCGGGGTGCCGGAATTTTGTACCGAAGATCTTTGACGTGCCAGTAAACCTACTGATACGGCTCCATCGCAATTACGCGCCCACAAATGCCAAGTGACTGTGCCAGGATTCAATCCTGCAGCCTTGGGATCAGTAGGCAAGAACGTTACGGCTGAGCAACGCAGCCAGTCATACTTAACATCTGATTTGAGGGCTGGAAACAATTGTCGTTTATTCATTTTGAAGGGTTGGCGATCATGTAGTGCTGTGTACTTTGGTGTGTGTGGAATCTGTCTGATAATCTGTGTTATTGTAACTGCTGTAGCGTACTATTGTGTACTTGTAATTTGGCTAGGGTATGGTTAGAAGGAAAAAAAGGAAGATTGTAGTTTTACGTGACCGTGAATCTTGTGATTATGAGCCACGGGACCTCCTTTTTACGTGGAATCCGAACCACAGGACATGGCATTTCACTTCGAAAATCTCACATGCATTGACCGGGAATCGAACTCGGACCGCCTTGGTGAGAGGCATACAGCTAGACCGCTGAGCCACCACGCCCCCCCCATGGTTAGAAGGGCGCCATGGCCTTAATTTAGGTACAATCTAGGCATCTGCCTTGAATACAAATGAGAAACCATGAAAAACCACTTCCAGCATGGCTGAGGTAGGAATCAAACCCGCTTATTCTCAATTCTGCATCAGGAGAAGGAAAGCCTCGTGAGGACAATTAAGTACCTGCTTGATATGAGAAGTAGTGGTCCATGATCTAAAATCAAAGTGATGTGGCTAAGGGTGTCGTCGTGCAGGTTATTCGTCCCCCACAATTTGTAGGCTATGAACTGGGTTGCAGTCGGCTTGATGTTTGGGTGCTCCCAACCACGGGTTTGTTAGACCATTATTGTTGATTCATTGAGGGTCTTTGCGACATCGTCGTTATGTAACCCCGTGTACTAGGTTGTGTGTGTGGAATTTGTCTGATAACTTGTCTTATTGTGATGGCTGTATTATTGCGAGTAGTTGTAATTAAGATGAGAATTGGGAAGGAGGCAGCCGTGGCCTTCAGTCAGGACTCAATCCGGCATTTGCCTGGAGTAGAAGTGGGAAACCACGGAAAAACTACTTCCAGGATGGCGGAGGTGGGACGAACCCTCCTCCTCCTCTCAGTTTTACCTCACAAGGCTGAGTGTAACCCGTTCCAGCCCTTAAATCAGAATTTAATTTCTTGGCAGAGCCGGTAATCGAACCCGGGTCTCCGCGGTGATAGCCACTACGTAACGAGGCGGACATATAATGCTCAATGAAATGTCATCTAAAAAGACCTACTAAAATGAATGGAAGTGACTTTTAAAAAACTATTCCATCAAACTGAAATATGGCGACAGTTTTACAGAGGATTCATAGAAGGAATCCTGTTTTATTCACTACACAATTACCTACTCTCATTAAAATATACTTGAATTTAACAAGGAAATGGCAGTTAAAATGTTATTCTTAATCTTAGTGTTTTTTGAACCATATTAATTAAAATCTCAATAAAACAAACTTTCCGGATAGACAATAAAGAAAAAAAACTACTAACTTTCATTAAAATATACTTGAACTTAACAAGGAAATGGCAGTTAAAATGTCATTCGAATTAATGAACTAAAGAAGGAAGCAGCCGTGGCCTATTGGAAGGGACAGTTCCTGGATTTGTATAGAGTTGAAAATAGAAAAAACGGAAAACCATTTCAGGCTGGCTGCATGGTCGAAATATAATTGCTAAATAATATTGTGACCCTTGGTTAGTATATAAATATAATTTACACCAATTAAAAATTCAGTTCACCGGGCTGATTGCCAAGCTACCCCAGCCCTTAAAATGAATCTCCAACTATTAATTATGGTACTGGTATTAAGTATGTTTTAATTTCATCTAATAGGTTAGGGTATTCAATGAAAATTGTTCACTTGGTTTATTAAAATTTAATTTTGTTCATTTATTAGTGTATGCAAAGAAGATCGGGTAAAATGTTAGAGCTTGCACTTACAGTAGGTTATATTAACGCTGTCAGTTTATCGAACACAATCTCATGGATATCCATATTTGTGAAACTATTGAGGACATATCGTATTCTTTGTATAAAGCTCCTCCACAGACAGTAGTTGTTACCATATCCAGAAAGCTAGGTCATACATATGTGAATTTATAGTAATTGACACCCCTGGGACCGTCAAACTGAGTCACCTCCCCTCCAACAGTTTAATGACAAAATATTGGAACGTGTGTACAGTATGGTATGTGTTGGCTGCAGAGTGGGGGAAGGTAGGGGAGGTTGCTAATGAGCTATCGCTGGCCGAATTGGACTATGAATTATCAAAGGGGCAGATCATGGTGGCGAGAAACGTCTGTCCGATTTTATCAGTGTAATTAACTGGCCGAATTGGACTGCGCCCCCATGAAGTCAGCACTGGTGAGCGTAAATGACATTATGACATGTCTCTCTGTTTTGTTTTTCTTTTCAATTTAATCATTCTTTCGTTGGGCAAAGTAACTGTAAATTCATTTTAATTCTGCAATAAGTTAAAGTACCGGGTGAGTTAGCCGTGGTCGTTACGGCATGGCTGCTGGCAGTCGCTCACATCCGGGAGGCGAGGAGTTTCGAATCCCCCCGCCGGCAACCTTGAAGATGGTCTTCTGTGGTTTCCCATCTCCCTTCCAGGCAAATGCCGGGGTTGGTCCCTAACTACAAGCCACAGCCGCAACCTTCCAACTCCTTGTCCTTAAATTCAAAATTCCTCCCCTGACAACACTCCACACGCGACGGTACGTGTAGCTCACCCATTGGGTGTCCGCCTAGAAGCAGCTACAATCTGGCAAGCCGAACATGACCTCGGACACTCCCGGCATAAAAGCCATACGCTAAAAAATATATATATATTAAAAGAAACGGCCGGCCCCGTGGTGTTGGGGTAGCGCGCCTGCCTCTCACCCGGAGGCCCCGGGTTCGATCCCCGGCTCCGTCAAGGATTTTAAAACTGGCGTGAGGGTTGGAACGGGGTGCACTCAGCCTCGTGAGGACAATTGAGTAGCTGTCTGACAGTGAGACAGCGCCCCGATCACGAAAACCAAGATTAACGGCCGAGGGGACCCGACGCGATGATCACGCGTCACCCCAATATCTGCAGGCCGAATGGCTGGGCAGCGGTCGCTTGGTCGGCCTTAGCCCGTCATGGGCTGTATAGTGCCAGGGGGGGGGGGATGTTAAAGTAATATGTCTCCGCTTCGTCTTGATTTAGCGGCCACGTTAAAAGTAATTCTACGTCTTCCATTAGCATGTGTTTTATAAGTGATCTTTTTATTATAATTAAATTCAATATCGTTAACGTTAGTTTCCGTGTTTAATTCTTGTAGATAGAATTAGCTATAATAGCGAACCTGTCCTCTCTTAGTACATTTCATTTTGGTTGGAAGCTGGATGTTTCCCCACGGGCTGAGTTATAAGAGTCTTTATAGCTGAGGTGTATAATGGTAAGTCTGATTATATGTATATTTCGATGTCCTAATGGTAATTGGACACCATGGTGCCCATCCGGTATAAAGGTCTATAGTGGTTTCACCACAGTACTTCAGGTGAATGACCATTACTTCTAGTTGTCCAACTGTGGAACTTGTTGTGGTGCTGATTCACTCCCATCAGGAGATAATAACCATCACATAGTGTCCAAAATTGAGGCAAGAAATGGAAATTCTTTCCCCTGTGTCTATCACCAGGAGATGGTAAGGCGTGAACAAATGGCACTACACCCGTATTCTGCCCGGCAGATGGCATGCCTCTCTTCGTACAACCATGAAAGCAACGACTAGTTTATGGGCGTAGTGTGTATTGCGTATTCGTCCAACATCCACGTTCTTTGTAGGAACATTCATCTATGCAGGAGACGCCTGGCAGATTTTTTGGGGTGGAGGGCGATTATACGAATGAAAGCTGGACAATCGCAAGCTAAAGTGGCCAGATGGCTTAAGTGCATTGGTGTGTTGTTTCTGAGGCACCAATTTTTAGAGTCCAGAAATGTATTCTGAAGACCAGGTCAAGGACGACCAGGGTGACATCCGAATGAGAGGACAGTTAATTGGCCAGAAGAACGAGCCGTTATGGTAGACTACCGGTACAACAGTGAGACTCCACTGACCTCACAACAGCTACAGGAACAGTTGTATCGCGACGAACGCTGTAGGCCTATAGCAGGGTTAGGCACAGAGGCCTTTACTGTCGGCGACTAGTTGTATGTGTACCTCTGACGTGAGGCCAAATGTCTGTGCGTCTGTCAGTGTATGTGTAAGTGTAATAATAATAATAGTTTTGTCATTGGTTTTACGTCTCCTTGAACTACTGTACTATGGCGTTTAGAGACGCTGGGCCGTGGTGCTGAACTTTTCC
The DNA here is from genome assembly GCA_946902985.2 of Meconema thalassinum. Taxonomy (NCBI): domain Eukaryota; kingdom Metazoa; phylum Arthropoda; class Insecta; order Orthoptera; family Tettigoniidae; genus Meconema; species Meconema thalassinum. The sequence continues at coordinate 741,080,027 of OX336389.2, forward strand.
CCAAAGGGGATCATTAACTTGAATCTACTGATACAGCTCCCTCACATTTGCACACCCTCAAATGTCAACTGACTGTGCCAGGATTCGATCCTGCATCCTTGAGTACAGCAGGCGAGAACGTTACTGCTGAGCCACGCAGCCAGTCCAATTATTTTTGTGTTTGAAAACGTGAAACGTGTCTCCTTATTTTTGATGTAGGCTACTATCTTCACATGTGTGATTCATCGTAATGTGATAGACAGCAATTAATACTTGGTGGCGCAAACATGCGCGAATCCGAGAATGGAGAGGGGAAAGGAGGAGAAGGATGGTAATGGAGGGTGTCACTGCTGCTATGTGACATACTAACGTGGAATGCTACTATTGGACATTTACAGTAGGACCCGATGAGGACATGTTCGTACCAACGAGAGAAGTGAACGTTTCTCCCCACTTAACTTTGCTGCAGCAGCCTCCGGGGCTTAGGCGGCAGCACGCTGGCCTCTCACCGCAGGGTCCATGGTTCAAATCCCGGTCACTCCATGTGATATTTGTGCTGGACAAAGCGGAGGCAGACAGGTTTTTCTCCAGGTACAGTAGACTCTCGAAAATCCGGACCAATGTGGCGGACGGCCGATCCGGATTCCGAAAAATCCGGATTTCCCGGAGACAGAGTGACGTCGGTCGCGGCAGTGGTTTGCGTGCCGCGATCGCCGCCACTCCGTGCCGATATGTGTACTTTATTGTTACTCGCATAAAACAGTTCTGAACTGCAATTAACTGAACACAGGGGTAGAAAAAATAGATGGTTAATAGTATTGAACAACTTTAATAAGACTTAAGAATTTACATTACAGTACTACAGTATGCAAAATAAATGAAAATAAATCATCAGAAACAGTGTGTAAAAACAAACTTACACATGCTTGAAAAAGTTTACTGATTTTACTGATTTTGTATTACAAAAAATATTTTTTGAGCGGTCCGGATTTGCCGGAGTCCGGATTTTTGAGGTCCGGATTTGTGAGAGGCTACTGTACTCCGGTTTTCCCTGTCACAACTTCATTCCTGCAACCATCTCCACTATCATTTCATTTCATCTGTCATTCATTTAATCATTGCCCCCAGGGGCGTGCGAACAGGATTCGGCAGCCGGCACAGTTTATATCCTCGCCGCTAGATGGGGACTTCATTCATTCCATTCCCTGACCCGGTCGGTCGACTGGAAGCAGGCTGTGGATTTTAACTTGGCTGCAGCACATGGTCTCGCTCGCATACGGAACTCGCTGCTTATGCATGTGCCATCAGGTAATAATTGCAGTATACGATCATCTGGTGCTGTTTCCTTGTAAGACGCCTATACTTTGTCTGAATCCTAATGATAGTTGTATTACATTCAGATGCCGATATCAAGCAAAGAGAAAGGAAATAGCTAATGTGACAGCAAGATATAGACGAGATGAGCTCGTTTCTCGCGCCGAGTTTAAAACGTGTGGTGCTGTCCCGTGCAGGTAAAGAGATAAAAACTAATTCTATCTCGACGACACCGAGTGTTTTTGTTTTGCTCCTCTCAACCAACACCGAGACATGAGCTTCACATCGTCTGCACTGCAGTAAAAGTGTAGATCTTGTCTTCTCAATTTCTGTATATACAGGGAGTAAACATACCGTAATACCAGAAACGAATTTCCTTGACGTCCGAATGCTATAGGAAAAGGGGAGCATTTCATTTATGTTATGGAAGGAGACTGGTTTAGAGCCATAAGTCATTGTGGTCCTAAGAACTAAGCACATGAGTGCGTTTGGTATTTTTATGGTAAATGGACTGGCTGCGTGGCTCAGCGGTAACGTTCTCGCCTGCTGAACCCAAGATAGCAGGATCGAATACCGGCACAGTCAGTTGACATTTGAGGGTGCGCAAAAGCGAGGGAGCCGTATCACTACATTTACTGGTAGGTTACAGATCCCCTTAATGGCAAATTACGGCACCCCGGCGTCTCTAAAATCTGCAGCAGTTAAAAGGGGCGTAAAATCAATAACATTATTATTATTATTATTTATGGTAAATGTGTTGTTTGTACTATAAGTAGTATGGGTACTAGTTATTGACATTAGGGTTAGGAGGAGGAAAGTTATGCTCTTAAGAAAGGGTCCACCTCGTGGTGTAGCGGCTAGCATTCTTGGCTGTCAACCCTGAGGTTTGAGTTCGATTCCCGGCTCTACCAAGAAATGTAATTCTAGTCTGAGGGCTGGAATGGGGTACACTAAGCTTTGTGAGACAAAAATGAGAAGAGACCATGCTATCTTCCTTCCTTCATTACAAATAAACTACTACAGGTAGCACAATAACACAGGTTATCAGACAAATTCTACACATACCCAAATACTCGAGAATAAATGACCATGATATCCAAACCCCTTAAGTGGAACAACTACTACAACTCTTCAGAAAGGTTACTATCCTGTGGCGGGAAACATCATCATACCCGAATTTCATTCCTTGTCATTCACACACTTACGCCTTTCCCCCAAAGGGCGTCTTAACGTCAATACCTGCGCACACTACAGTCTATTATCGATTGATTATGATTGAGTAGTATGGGAGAACGTGTAGCCTAGGCCTACAGAGTTCAATAGTTAGAATTGAGTGTTGCCATAAAGTTTTATTTTTGTTTCTTTATAATGAATACCTTTTACTGCCTATTTAAGCTATTATCTGTGCATAAATGCATACACATATTGGCTTTCTTTCTGTGAAGAAACTCCTGACGACTTAAACATATATTAGTTAAACCACATCTAGGACAGAAACATGTGCTCGAACTAGGACTAATCCTTCACAAATCAAATAGGGAACTTGGTTGTAAATTGCAACCAACTGCTGTTATCAATACGAATTCTATTTCGGAGACAATAGAAATCCACTCATGATGTGAAGTGTGATATAAAGAGTTAACTTTGTATCCTAGATATTACCATTATTGACCGGAGATCCATAGGGAATTGCTTAACTGAGGCTGCTATGGTGTAAATATTATTACATCCAACATGGACTTCTTTCATAACTGCTACCAGTCTAGGAGAACTTTTCACTTGGTTTCGGCAGGTACTTTCTCCTGCGGGAGATAAGATAATGCTGTCAACCTATACTGTAACTCATCCCAAAGATACCTAATTGGGATATGTTCGGGTCCTTGGGACAGCCATTGGATTTCTTTCTCATATTTCAACAAACTACACGGTTATCAAATTAATTATATGAACAGGATCATTATTATGTTGAAAATGATAAGGACCCATTCCAAATTGTTATCAAATATTGACTGATTATCTTAGGTGATAAAAACAATATCGCTTATTATTAAGAATACGTCACCGCTTTTAGCTGAAAAATTACCTCACCTTTTGTATATGCTCGCTCATCGGTAACATAGCACAATCATAGAAAATACGATCACAAAAATAAAGTACGTTGCCATTATTACCTGGAAGGAAATTGGACTCATCCCAACTATGTCACGTAAGTGCTTGACGTGGGGTGCGTGGAAGATGTTTCATATAAGGGGTGAAAAGTGATGACCCATATCTGTATGCATACGTGCTTAGGTACGCTGTACGATGAGGGAAGGGTAGGTGAGTTGGTAGTGACCATCTTTAATGGTTGTTGCTCATTTTAGGGGCTGCGACATCGTGGTCATATAGCCTCGTGCATTTTGATGTGTGAAATTTGTGTGATAACCTGTGTTATTGTGATGGTTGTCCTAATGTGCGTATTTGTAAATTGGGGATAGGACTGGGAAAGAGACGGCCGTGTCCTTAAGTTAGGAACCATCCCAACAACGGGAAACCACTGCCAAGATGACTCCTCTTCTCAGGATTGCCTCAAGAGGCTGAGTGTACCCCTTTCGAGCCTTCACACCGGAATAAAAATGTCTTGGCAATACAGGGAATCAAACCCGGCCCTCTGGGGCGACAGCCAAGAACGCTAGTCGCTACACCACCAGGTGGTCCATCGTCAATGGGGATTTTCTCTAGGACTATATAGGTTTTTCCACACTAACTCCATCACAGTGTAAGGATCGTAATTTGAATATGTCATGAGGTAGCTACTCCAATTTTATTCCAAATGATTCCAGTTACCAACACCACTACAGACAGCAAAGGAATACATATTATTTGACCTATATCATATACCCAAACATTCATCCAAATATTCATTCCACGAAAGTATTGGAATGTACATTGAAGCTGTATTTATTCTTAGCAGCTACATCACAGTGTATAATTGGCATGTCATGTGTCTATTTCATATCTATGTGCTTTTATTGTATATCAATATTGATTGATCGCCCAATGCAACTGGGCTCCCGTTAACGTGTAGAACGACCGAGGAGCAACCTGATCTTAGGATTTATCTTGACAATACTCGAACACATGGCACCGAATAATGGTCTGTCAGACTCATTACGAATCTAGTGAAAGAGAGGTAATTCATGGATAGCACAAATCATGTAGTTTAGTATTATTAAGCGAGGTCAAGCTGAAGATCTGAGATATTTTTTGTTGAGGATAATGTGATTTTATACCTATGTATTTCAAAGTATGACCATTAGTTTATACAGTATTTTCAGATTATCCACATAACACATCTCGATGCATGATGCAGTCAGTGACGTTAAATGCATGCGTGATTTGCCTGAAAACTTCCTTACGAGTCTTTCAAGGTCTTTCACATGTCCATACATTGTAGGTGTCCCATTAGTAGGAAAAATGCGTGGTGATTACACACACAGCACGTCGCTTGGCGAGGTACGTGAAGACACTAGTTCATGACAGGACGCTAGGCTTATTTCCTCCGCTGGATGTCACCCTATTTATCCAACGTTATTGCTTGCATTCCTGAAACAATAAACACGCTACAGCCCCTAGTGCTGCCATTTCCATGAATGTCAAGTAATTTGCTCCTATGAAGGTAAATAATTAAATTACAGTATAACCCCATGGAATGTTGAAATATAAGAATAAATTAAAGGGTGGACGAAGTTATACAATGTGGTATTTAATTTCAGAGCTACATACCCTGCGTTGTCTCTTTTTACCTCAATACTCTCAGATCACAAGGAAAGGGAGGGGAGAAATGACGTCATTGTTTGGACATGGATTTATTCTGGAGTTGTAAATAGATACAGAATATTACAGAATTGTGTTACCTCCTGTTCAAGATATTCAATTTGGGAAAATGTTCGTATTGATCTAAAACCACGACCTCCATCCAGACAAACAATGCTTCGTGTAGCAAGTTATAACTTGTAGTGCGACACTATTATTGTCTGAGTGCGTGACTATAGCATTCGATAAGGTATGAAATATCGTTGTATGAGCTACAATAAAAACAACAAACATACGGGTATGTACTGACAGGACCTTGGCACTTTCGAGTTACCATGCTGCATGGCATAGAGGAAATAAAACGCTGATATTGATTTTTGGTACAATGCAGTAGGCTATATCAGCTTTCAATCTCCTTAACTTGTTTTAGTCCCCTGTATACACCTAATTTACGTAGCGTTCTTCTAAAACTTCCTATCAGACATTCTGATACCAAGTTGTGAATGTTGCAGTCTCACGGCTTCACAGCATGGTAAATGCATCACATTTCTCTTTCTGATATTCACCCCCTCTGTCTGATAGTTGGCACGAATTTGTTTAAACATATCGGCAAATGGGAATGGTCATGAAATAGTATTTTGTTATAATCTGGAAAACTGAAGATTTGAGTTACTCCAATTGCAGAAATGGATCATTTATAAGGTGTGCTTAATGTTGTGTACATTTATGCTTTCAAGAATAAATTATCCATATCCATGGACAAGTATAATTACCGCTTGGGGCAGCTACGTTGGGAAAAATAAACATTCATTTCGTTTCTTTATCCAGACACATTAACACGTTTAATTATCGATTTGGGCAGCTAAAAGATGTAAAATCAATTTAGTTAACAGCTTACACTTCTACCATCTTCAATATTATACCAGTGTTTGTTCGACATTTCCCCATTGTTTTTTGTGAGTGTACCCTGTTTATAAACCCCAAACTAAAATTTGATTTTTAGCAGAATCAAAATCCATGACCTCATGGTCAAAAAAGTAGGCCAAAATTAATTCAAGTTCCCTACATTGGGGTGTTTGAACGTTGAAATTGATTCTTTTGTTGACAAAAAATTGACAAAATACGCTAGAGTAGTAAACAACTTCCAAGCAGGAGTGCCCTCTCACGTTGGGCGGGACAAAACAAGCACTTCCTAAAGTGGCTTGGACACACCTTCCAAGGCAGCATCAGCAGCAGAGACAAACCACACAGTTCGCATAACTTGATGCAACACTTGGAGATGAGATAAACCTGTATTAGGAACTCGTCAGTTATTTAACTCTTCTTTGATATGGGAAAATGAATGAAAAATTTGATTTAAGAAATCAACGAAGTACTGAAATAAACCTCGAAATGAAGGAAGATTGTAGTTTAACGAGACCGTTATTCGCGAGATCATAAGCAACTGGACCTCCTTTTTACGTGGAATCCGAACCACAGGACATGGCATTTCACTTTGATAATCTCACATGCATTGACCGGGAATCGAACCCGGTCTGCCGTGGTGAGAGACCATCAGCTTGACCGCTGCGCCACCACGCACCCTAACCTCGAGATGATTTCTTCACACTAAATATGAAGCAAATAAACAGATTTGCAATAAATCATGTTTGCCATACTAAACATGTTCAATTCAGAGATCAGTGGTTCTCAACCAAAGGAGAATTGGGTGCACAGATCTTTGTGTTAACTACCAAAAAATACTAGAAGCAAAATAAGTATTGCTCCAACTGTCCGCCATGATCAGCAGATTAAGGCAAAATGTCCCGACACTTTGGTAAGAATATATTTCAACAGATGGCAGCACAAGCAAAGCTGAATTTATTTATTTATTTATTTTTGTATCGAAGGGGAGCTCCGATCTGCGATCTGAAAACTGCTATGTACTCTGTCTAGTAGCAGAATTGATATTAATTAATTACTTACTTTTTACTTTCAAAAACAGAAAAGTTGCTGTTTGTTTTTCAAATATCTGATTAAAATTCGAAAGAAAACGGGTAATACGAAAGTTAAGTTTTACTCACTGATTCCAAAGCCGCATCCAAAACCTAAATCGGTTGAATAGATTCGTCGGGATCACTTTGGGAAGTTTGTGAATAAAAGTGTTACTGTATTTGCAACAAGGCGCGGCAGTAGAACAAGGTCATGGAGAGTGGGTTGTGGGAGGGTTGGGGGAGGGGAGGGGAACGTAGGTCGAGTGATTTGAGAAAGCGACAACCTTGCCAGACGGTATGGAATTCCCGAGCATCTAGTTCAATGTTGCGATTGACTGTGCTGGTTAGTTCTGAATTATTGTCAAAGTATGAATATTTCTGAGTGATCCTTTGATATTTTACCAGTTCCTAGTTACGACTTCTTGTTTTTAGTTCACCGATATCATTAATTACTTTTTGTTTAATTTATTTTACCTGCAACAGTATTATTTTTAAATGCCCGTTAGGTGTTCTATTTTCGGCACTTTATTCTTTTGGACAGTATTTCTGGTAGAATAGATAAATGTACATATAAGTAGGCTACGACTGGTGGAGAGCATTACGGTCATCACGTGGAGTTAATTATTAGTTTTTATTGAAAAATGGAGCCACCACCAAAACCAATTCAAGGGCGTTCCACTTAATCCCAGGGGAGATTGCGACTAAGTACCAAGAAAAGGAAGTCAGGCCCTAAAGAAGAGAAAAGAGAAAAACACCTCTACACACCCTTAAGTTTTTTCCTAGTTTCTATTTGAAATTATATATTTCTTTACGCTTGCATTAGAGAATCGGTGATGCACTGAACAGTTATGATTTCACTTATATTTTACCTGTACAAGTTGGATGACTAAACGTCACCCCGCAGTCTGCCGGCTACATGGCTGAACAGCACAGCGGTTGCTTGGTAGGCCTAGGCCCTTCATGGGCTGTTGCGCCACGGGTGTAGTTTGTTTTATACTTCTAATACATAAGTGTAGGAGTACAAAATCACGAACTATTCAGTGTCAACTTCTTTCAGAGAAGCAAGTTCGACTTCAAATGAAAACAATGCGATGTGTAGAAAAATAAAGGCGTAGCGATTGTGAAAATGGAAAATTGGTTTCCGGAAATACTGGATTGGATTGGGATCCATAAAGACTGCAAACAGTACTTTTGAACTACCAGCGGACAAGGTGAAGACAAACAGCTAACTGCAACCAAACTTATGCGTTATTGCTTGCAGCCCCTAATTGCAAAACGTTCCCAGCTAGTATCAAACACCACCAGCAATGCTTCCGAAAATTATATGTCCCTTGTTGCAAAATTCACGGGAGGTAAGCAGATCAATCGAGGGAAACGAGGTTCCTTCACTCATAGAACCAAAGCTGCCGGGCTGGTCTTTCAGTTTGGGCCATCCTGGCACTATAAAACAATGAAATCAGTTTAGAAAAAAAATTGCCACAATAGTGAAGGACACTGCACTGAGAAGAAAAGGAGAAGAGCAGCTTTCCGAAAAAGTTTATCTCCGTCGCGAGAAGGGAAAACAATGTCCCAACAACAATCTAATGAAATGAAACGTACTGTCTCACGTGATTATGGAAACCAATCAATGCAGTTGGATTTCGATGAATTACTGTTGAGAGAGTTTAGTGATGAGAAGATCAAGCAACTAACTCTTAGCGAAGGCCATACACAAAAACTGGAAAAGGAAACAAGGGGTCAAAGGGGAAATGAAAAGTGGCACACACCTAGAAAGGACAGACTTACGGCATCCAAGTTTGGATATGTATGCAAGAGGAAACCTACTTCGAAATGGGCTCCAGTAGTAAAAAACATTTTGTACGGCGAATTTCACTCAAAAGCAATGCAGTATGACTCTGATAATGAGCGAATTGCAAAACGAAATTTAGAGAAGAAATCGGTACAAAAGTCGAAGAATGTGGTCTTTTCGTACATAAAACTTATGGTTTTTTAGGGGCCTCCCCAGACAGATTAATAGGAGATGATGCTATAGTCGAATTCAATTGCCCTTATTCTGCACGGAATATGACCACACTGGAAGCCTGCAAAAAGTTAAAAGGATTTTGTTTGGCAGAAAGTAAGCGAGAAAAAAATGCCTAGAGAATGTCAAGAACGCCTAAGGACAATCACATAGAAACAATAAAGAGGGACGAAAAATTCTGGAGACAAAAAATGCTATGTAACTGACATTATTGTTGCATAAGATCATTGATCCCAGGATGACCAGATCATGGATATAAGAGAACTTGCGGTGAAGTAAAATACTGATCAGTGTGTGTAAATCAAGAAACGTTAACTTTGTTATGGAAAAAATTGAAGCATTGATTTCAAGAACAGGAAATAATGGGGTATAATACTTTTTGGGCACTTATGGAGTTTAGGTGGTACGGAATATTATACTTCTTTTAAAAGTTCGTAAACTTACCAACTGCGCAGGCGCGCGTTACGAACATATGACATGCGGCTGACTACGCATGCGCACGTGGCAAACAAATGAATAGCGGCGCATGCGCGCAGTGGGTCACTAACACAGATGTTGGATAGCAACACAATCGCACAGCACTCTCTTAGCTCTGCAGAAGTCATCTGTTCAACTCTGCGAAGACGAGTAAATCGAGGGTGCCCGATCACGAATCTACTATTAAATCCTCGTCTCCAAGGGCGTTAGGTGTGACTTTTCCCACAGCCGACGTATGAACGCATGTATACTATTTATATTAACACAATACCGTATTTTTTCGGGTTATACCTTAACTTTCCGGGTTACACGCCAGAAATTCGAATTTATGATTTAGTGCCTGGCAGGGGAATCGAACCCACGTCCCCAAGGGCGTTACGTATGCCATTTTGCACAGCCAATGTAAGGAACGTCTCCATACTATTTTTATGAACACCATACCGTAATGTTCTGTGTTACACGCCGCAAATTCGAATTTATGACCTTTGGCGTAGTAACTTATGGAGTTTAGGTGGTACGGACATTTTTTCTCGAAATGAGGCGTAAGGTATGCCCTTTTACACAGCCAATGTAGGTAACGTCTCCATACTATTTTTACTAACCCAAAACTTTAACTTTCCGGGTTACACGCCGCAAAATTGAATTTATGACTTAGTGCCTGGCCGGGGAATCGAACCCTCGTCCCCAAGGGCGTTAGGTGTGCCTTTTTGCACAGCCAATGTAAGGAACGTCTCCATAGTATTTTTATGAACACCATAACGTAATTTTCTGGGTGACACGCCGCAAATTCGAATTTATGCCCGGGTCTCAGTAACTTATGGAGTTTAGGTGGTACGGACAATCTTTCCCGAAATGAGACTTCCTTACTTGAATTAAGGGTAACTCGAAGGTGCTGATCACGAATATACTATTAGTTTTGCACCCGTATTAATAGTTCGGCTGTACTAGACCACCGCGCGACAAATTCGAATTTATGACTTAGTACCTAGGAGGGAATAGAGCCCTCGTCCCCAAGGGGGTTAGGTGTGCCTTTTTGCACAGCTAATGTAAGGAACGTCTCCATACTATTTTTATGAACACCATACCGTAACATTCTGTGTTACACACCGCAAATTCGAATTTATGACTCAGTATCTGGGAGGGAATCGAATCCTCGTCCCCAAGGGCGTTAGGTGTGGCTTTTCGGTCATGCAATGTAAGGAACGTCTCCAAACTATTTTTATGTACACCATACAGTTACTTTCTGGGTTACACGCCGCAAATTCGAATTTATGACCTGTGACTTAGTAACTTATGGAGTTTAGGTGGTACGGATATTTTTTCTCGAAATGTGACATCTTTACATGAATTATGGGAAAATCGATGATGCTGATCACGAATATACTGTTAGTTTGGCACGCGTATTAATAGTTCGGCTGTACTAGATCACCGCGCGGCAAATACGAATTTATGAATAAGTACTTGGGAGGGAATCGAACCCTCGTCTCCAAAGGCGTTAGGTGTCACTTTTCGCACAGCCAACGTAAGGAAATCTCCATACTATTTTTTATTAACCCAATACCTTAACTTTCAGGGTTACACGCCACTAATTCGAATTTATGACTTAGGGCCAGGCAGGGGAATCGAACCCTCGTCCCCAAGGGCGTTAGGTGTGACTCTTCGCACAGCCAACGTAAGTAACGTCTCCATACTATTTTTATGAACACCATACAGTAACAATCTGGGTTACACACCGCAAATTCGAATTTATGACTTAGGGCCAGGCAGGGGAATCGAACCCTCGTCCCCAAGGGCGTTAGGTGTGACTCTTCGCACAGCCAACGTAAGGAACGCCTCCATACTATTTTTATTAACACAAGAGATTAACAATGCGACTTACACGCCACAAAATCGAATTTATGACTTAGGGCACGGCAGGGGAATCGAACCCTCGTCCCCTAAGGCGTTAGGTGTGTTTCTTGGCACATCCAACTTAAGGAAGGTCTCCATACTATTTTTATTAACACAATACCTTAACTTTCCGGCTCACACGCCGCAAAATCGAGTTTATGGCTTAGTGCCTGGCCGGGGAATCGAACCATACTCCCCAAGGGCGTTCAGTGTGCCTTTTTGCACAGCCAATGTAAGGAATGTCTCCATACTATTTTTATAAACACCATACCGTAATTTTCTGGGTGACACGCCGCAAATTCGAATTTATGACCTGGGGCTTAGTAACTTATGGAGTTTAGGTGGTACGGACATTTTTTCTCGAAATGAGACTTCTTTACATGAATTACGGGTAACTCGAAGGTGCTAATCACGAATATACTATTAGTTTTGCACTCGTATTAATAGTTCAGCTGTACTAGAGCACCGCGCGACAAATTCGAATTTATGACTTAGTACCTGGGAGGCAATCGAGCCCTCGTCCCCAGGGCGTTAGGTATTACTTTTCGCACAGCCAACGTAAGGAACGCCTCCATACTATTTTTATTAATAAAATACCTTAACTTTCCGGCTTACACGCCGCAAAATCGAATTTATGACTTAGTGGCTGGCGAGGGAATCGAAACCTAGTTCCCAAGGGCGTTAGGTATGCCTTTTTGCACAGCCAATGAAAGGAACGTCTCCATACTATTTTTATGAACACCATACCGTATCATTCTGTGTTACACACCGCAAATTCGAATTTATGACTCAGTACGTTGGAGGGAATCGAACCCTCGTCCCCAAAGGCGTTAGATGTGACTTTTCTCACAGCCAACGTAAGGAAATCTCCATACTATTTTTATTAACCCAATACTTTAACGTTCCGGGTTACACGCCGCTAATTCGGATTTATGACTTAGGGCCTGGCAGGTGAATCGAACCTTCGTCCCCAAGAGCGTTAGGTGTGCCTTTTTGCACAGGCAATGTAAGGAACGTCTCCATACTATTTTCATGAACACCATACCGTAATTTTCCGGCTTACACGCCGCAAAATCGAATTTATGACTTAGTGCCTGGCGGGGGAATCGAACACTTGTCCCCAAGGGTGTTACGTGTGCCTTTTTGCACAGCTAATGTAAGGAACGTCTCCATACTATTTTTATGAACACCATACCGTAATTTTCTGGGTTACACTCCGCAAATTCGAATTTATGACCTTGGGCTTAGTAACTTATGGAGTTTAGGTGGTACGGACATTTTTTCTCGAAATGAGACTTCTTTACATGAATTGTGTGTAACTCGAAGGTGCTAATCGCGAATATACTATTAGTTTTGCACCCGTAGTAATAGTTCGGCTGTACTAGAGCACCGCGCCACAAATTCGAATTTATGACTTAGTACCTGGGAGGCAATCGAACCCTCGTCCCCAGGGCGTTAGGTGTTACTTTCCGCACAGCCAACGTAAGGAACGTCTCCACACTATTTTCATTAACACAATACCTTAACTTTCCGGCTTACACGCCGCAAATTCGAATTTATGACTTAGTGCCAGGCAGGGGAATCGAACCCTCGTCCCCAAGGGCGTTACGTGTGCCTTTTTGCACAGCCAATGTAAGGAACGTCTCCATACTATTTTTATGAACACCATACCTTAACTTTCCGGCTTACACGCCACAAATTCGAATTTATGACTTAGTGCCTGGCAGGGGTATCGAACCCTAGTCCCCAAGGGCGTTAGGTGTGCCTTTTTGCACAGCCAATGTAAGGAGCGTCTCCATACTATTTTTATGAACACCATACCTTAACTTTCCGGGTTACACGCCACAAATTCGAATTTATGACTTAGTGCCTGGCAGGGGTATCGAACCCTAGTCCCCAAGGGCGTTAGGTGTGCATTTTTGCACAGCTAATGTAAGGAACGTCTCCATACTATTTTTATGAACACCATACCGTAATTTTCTGGGTTACACTCCGCAAATTCGAATTTATGACCTTGGCCTTAGTAACTTATGGAGTTTAGGTGGTACGGACATTTTTTCTCGAAATGAGACTTCTTTACATGAATTGTGTGTAACTCGAAGGTGCTAATCACGAATATACTATTAGTTTTGCACCCGTAGTAATAGTTCGGCTGTACTAGAGCACCGCGCCACAAATTCGAATTTATGACTTAGTACCTGGGAGGCAATCGAACCCTCGTCTCCAGGGCGTTAGGTGTTACTTTCCGCACAGCCAACGTAAGGAACGTCTCCACACTATTTTCATTAACACAATACCTTAACTTTCCGGCTTACACGCCGCAAATTCGAATTTATGACTTAGTGCCAGGCAGGGGAATCGAACCCTCGTCCCCAAGGGCGTTACGTGTGCCTTTTTGCACAGCCAATGTAAGGAACGTCTCCATACTATTTTTATGAACACCATACCTTAACTTTCCGGCTTACACGCCACAAATTCGAATTTATGACTTAGTGCCTGCCAGGGGTATCGAACCCTAGTCCCCAAGGGCGTTAGGTGTGCCTTTTTGCACAGCCAATGTAAGGAACGTCTCCATACTATTTTTATGAACACCATACCTTAACTTTCCGGGTTACACGCCACAAATTCGAATTTATGACTTAGTGCCTGGCAGGGGTATCGAACCTTAGTCCCCAAGGGCGTTAGGTGTGCATTTTTGCACAGCTAATGTAAGGAACGTCTCCATACTATTTTTATGAACACCATACCTTAACTTTCCGGCTTACACGTCACAAATTCGAATTTATGACTTAGTGCCTGGCAGGGGTATCGAACCCTAATCCCCAAGGGCGTTAGGTGTGCCTTTTTGCACAGCCAATGTAAGGAACGTCTCCATGCTATTTTTACTAACCCAATACCTTAACTTTCCGGGTTACACGCCACAAATTCGAATTTATGACTTAGTGCCTGGCAGGGGTATCGAACCCTAGTCCCCAAGGGCGTTAGGTGTGAATTTTCGCACAGCCAACGTAAAGAACGTCTCCATATTATTTTTATGAACACCATACCTTAACTTTCCGGCTTACTCGCCACAAATTCGAATTTATGACTTAGTACCTGGCAGGGGTATCGAACCCTAGTCCCCAAGGGCGTTAGGTGTGCCTTTTTGCACAGCCAATGTAAGGAACGTCTCCATACTATTTTTACTAACCCAATACCTTAACTTTCCGGGTTACACGCCACAAATTCGAATTTATGACTTAGTGCCTGGCGGGGGAATCGAACACTGGTCCCCAAGGGTGTTACGTGTGCCTTTTTGCACAGCTAATGTAAGGAACGTCTCCATACTATTTTTATGAACACCATACCTTAACTTTCCGGCTTACTCGCCACAAATTCGAATTTATGACTTGGTACCTGGCAGGGGTATCGAACCCTAGTCCCCAAGGGCGTTAGGTGTGCCTTTTTGCACAGCCAATGTAAGGAACGTCTCCATACTATTTTTACTAACCCAATACCTTAACTTTCCAGGTTACACGCCACAAATTCGAATTTATGACTTAGTGCCTGGCAGGGGTATCGAACCCTAGTCCCCAAGGGCGTTAGGTGTGCATTTTTGCACAGCTAATGTAAGGAACGTCTCCATACTATTTTTATGAACACCATACCTTATCTTTCTGGGTTACACGCCGCAAATTCGAAATTAAGATTTAGGGCCTGGCAGGGGAATCGAACCTTCGTCCCCAAGGGTGTTAGGTGTGAATTTTCGCACAGCCAACGTAAAGAACGTCTCCATACTATTTTTATGAACACCATACCTTGACTTTCCGGCTTACTCGCCACAAATTCGAATTTATGACTTGGTACCTGGCAGGGGTATCGAACCCTAGTCCCCAAGGGCGTTAGGTGTGCCTTTTTGCACAGCCAATGTAAGGAACGTCTCCATACTATTTTTACTAACCCAATACCTTAACCTTCCGGGTTACACGTCGCAAATTCGAATTTATGACTTACGGCCTTGCAGGTGAATCGAACCTTCATCCCCAAGAGCGTTAGGTGTGCCTTTTTGCACAGCCAATGTAAGGAACGCCTCCTTACTATTTTCATGAACACCATACCGTAATTTTCCGGCTTACACGCCGGAAAATCGAATTTATGACTTAGTGCCTGGCGGGGGAATCGAACACTTGTCCCCAAGGGTGTCACGTGTGCCTTTTTGCACAGCTAATGTAAGGAACGTCTCCATACTATTTTTATGAACACCATACCGTAATTTTCTGGGTTACACTCCGCAAATTCGAATTTATGACCTATGGCTTAGTAACTTATGGAGTTTAGGTGGTACGGACATTTTTTCTCGAAATGAGACTTCTTTACATGAATTATGGGTAACTCGAAGGTGCTAATCACGAATATACTATTAGCTTTGCACCCGTAGTAATAGTTCGGCTGTACTAGAGCACCGCGCGACAAATTCGAATTTATGACAGTACCTGGGAGGCAATCGAGCCCTCGTCCCCAGGGCGTTAGGTATTACTTTTCGCACAGCCAACGTAAGGAACGCCTCCATACTATTTTTATTAATAAAATACCTTAACTTTCCGGCTTACACGCCATAAAATCGAATTTATGACTTAGTGGCTGGCGGGGGAATCGAAACGTAGTTCCCAAGGGCGTTAGGTGTGCCTTTTTGCACAGCCAATGTAAGGAACGTCTCCATACTATTTTTATGAACACCATACCGTATCATTCTGTGTTACACACCGCAAATTCGAATTTATGACTCAGTACCTTGGAGGGAATCGAACCCTCGTCCCCAAAGGCGATAGGTGTGACTTATCTCACAGCCAACGTATGGAAATCTCCATACTATTTTTATTAACCCAATACTTTAACTTTCCGGGTTACACGCCGCTAATTCGGATTTATGACTTAGGGCCTTGCAGGTGAATCGAACCTTCGTCCCCAAGAGCGTTAGGTGTGCCTTTTTGCACAGCCAATGTAAGGAACGCCTCCATACTATTTTCATGAACACCATACCGTAATTTTCCGGCTTACACGCCGCAAAATCGAATTTATGACTTAGTGCCTGGCGGGGGAATCGAACACTTGTCCCCAAGGGTGTCACGTGTGCCTTTTTGCACAGCTAATGTAAGGAACGTCTCCATACTATTTTTATGAACACCATACCGTAATTTTCTGGGTTACACTCCGCAAATTCGAATTTATGACCTTGGGCTTAGTAACTTATGGAGTTTAGGTGGTACGGACATTTTTCTCGAAATGAGACTTCTTTACATGAATTGTGTGTAACTCGAAGGTGCTAATCACGAATATACTATTAGTTTTGCACCCGTAGTAATAGTTCGGCTGTACTAGAGCACCGCGCCACAAATTCGAATTTATGACTTAGTACCTGGGAGGCAATCGAACCCTCGTCCCCAGGGCGTTAGGTGTTACTTTCCGCACAGCCAACGTAAGGAACGTCTCCACACTATTTTCATTAACACAATACCTTAACATTCCGGCTTACACGCCGCAAATTCGAATTTATGACTTAGTGCCAGGAAGGGGAATCGAACCCTCGTCCCCAAGGGCGTTACGTGTGCCTTTTTGCACAGCCAATGTAAGGAACGTCTCCATACTATTTTTATGAACACCATACCTTAACTTTCCGGCTTACACGCCACAAATTCGAATTTATGACTTAGTGCCTGCCAAGGGTATCGAACCCTAGTCCCCAAGGGCGTTAGGTGTGCCTTTTTGCACAGCCAATGTAAGGAACGTCTCCATACTATTTTTATGAACACCATACCTTAACTTTTCGGCTTACACGTCACAAATTCGAATTTATGACTTAGTGCCTGGCGGGGGTATCGAACCCTATTCCCCAAGGGCGTTAGGTGTGCCTTTTTGCACAGCCAATGTAAGGAACGTCTCCATGCTATTTTTACTAACCCAATACCTTAACTTTCCGGGTTACACGCCACAAATTCGAATTTATGACTTGGTACGTGGCAGGGGTATCGAACCCTAGTCCCCAAGGGCGTTAGGTGTGCCTTTTTGCTCAGCCAATGTAAGGAACGTTTCCATACTATTTTTACTAACCCAATACCTTAACTTTCCGGGTTACACGCCACAAATTCGAATTTATGACTTAGTGCCTGGCAGGGGTATCGAACCCTAGTCCCCAAGGGCGTTAGGAGTGCATTTTTGCACAGCCAATGCAAGGAACGTCTATATACTATTTTTATGAACACCATACCTTATCTTTCCGGCTTACTCGCCACAAATTCGAATTTATGACTTGGTACGTGGCAGGGGTATCGAACCCTAGTCCCCAAGGGCGTTAGGTGTGCCTTTTTGCACAGCCAATGTAAGGAACGTCTCCATACTATTTTTACTAACCCAATACCTTAACTTTCCGGGTTACACGCCGCAAATTCGAATTTATGACTTACGGCCTGGCAGGGGAATCGAACCTTCGTCCCCAAGGGTGTTAGGTGTGCCTTTTTGCACAGCCAATGTAAGGAACGTCTCCATACTATTTTTATGAACACCATACCTTAACTTTCCGGCTTACTCGCCACAAATTCGAATTTATGACTTAGTACCTGGCAGGGGTATCGAACCCTAGTCCCCAAGGGCGTTAGGTGTGCCTTTTTGCACAGCCAATGTAAGGAACGTCTCCATACTATTTTTACTAACCCAATACCTTAACTTTCCGGGTTACACGCCACAAATTCGAATTTATGACTTAGTGCCTGGCAGGGGTATCGAACCCTAGTCCCCAAGGGCGTTAGGTGTGCATTTTTGCACAGCTAATGTAAGGAACGTCTCCATACTAATTTTATGAACACCATACCTTATCTTTCTGGGTTACACGCCGCAAATTCGAATTTAAGGTTTAGGGCCTGGCAGGGGAATCGAACCTTCGTCCCCAAGGGTGTTAGGTGTGAATTTTCGCACAGCCAACGTAAAGAACGTCTCCATACTATTTTTATGAACACCATACCTTACCTTTCCGGCTTACTCGCCACAAATTCAAATTTATGACTTGGTACCTGGCAGGGGTATCGAACCCTAGTCCCCAAGGGCGTTAGGTGTGCCTTTTTGCACAGCCAATGTAAGGAACGTCTCCATACTATTTTTACTAACCCAATACCTTAACTTTCCGGGTTACACGCCGCAAATTCGAATTTATGACTTACGGCCTGGCAGGGGAATCGAACCTTCGTCCCCAAGGGTGTTAGGTGTGCCTTTTTGCACAGCCAATGTAAGGAACGTCTCCATACTATTTTTACTAACCCAATACCTTAACTTTCCGGGTTACACGCCACAAATTCGAATTTATGACTTAGTGCCTGGCAGGGGTATCGAACCCTAGTCCCCAAGGGCGCTAGGTGTGCATTTTTGCACAGCTAATGTAAGGAACGTCTCCATACTAATTTTATGAACACCATACCTTAACTTTCCGGCTTACTCGCCACAAATTCGAATTTATGACTTGGTACCTGGCAGGGGTATCGAACCCTAGTCCCCAAGGGCGTTAGGTGTGCCTTTTTGCACAGCCAATGTAAGGAACGTCTCCATACTATTTTTACTAACCCAATACCTTAACTTTCCAGGTTACACGCCACAAATTCGAATTTAAGATTTAGGGCCTGGCAGGGGAATCGAACTTTCGTCCCCAAGGGTGTTAGGTGTGAATTTTCGCACAGCCAACGTAAAGAACGTCTCCATACTATTTTTATGAACACCATACCTTAACTTTCCGGCTTACTCGCCACAAATTCGAATTTATGACTTGGTACCTGGCAGGGGTATCGAACCCTAGTCCCCAAGGGCGTTAGGTGTGCCTTTTTGCACAGCCAATGTAAGGAACGTCTCCATACTATTTTTACTAACCGAATACCTTAACTTTCCGGGTTACACGCCGCAAATTCGAATTTATGACTTACGGCCTTGCAGGTGAATCGAACCTTCGTCCCCAAGAGCGTTAGGTGTGCCTTTTTGCACAGCCAATGTAAGGAACGCCTCCATACTATTTTCATGAACACCATACCGTAATTTTTCGGCTTACACGCCGGAAAATCGAATTTATGACTTAGTGCCTGGCGGGGGAATCGATCACTTGTCCCCAAGGGTGTCAGGTGTGCCTTTTTGCACAGCTAATGTAAGGAACGTCTCCATACTATTTTTATGAACACCATACCGTAATTTTCTGGGTTACACTCCGCAAATTCGAATTTATGACCTTGGGCTAAGTAACTTATGGAGTTTAGGTGGTACGGACATTTTTTCTCGAAATGAGACTTCTTTACATGAATTATGGGTAACTCGAAGGTGCTAATCACGAATATACTATTAGCGTTGCACCCGTAGTAATATTTCGGCTGTACTAGAGCACCGCGCGACAAATTCGAATTTATGACAGTACCTGGGAGGCAATCGAGCCTCGTCCCCAGGGCGTTAGGTATTACTTTTCGCACAGCCAACGTAAGGAACGCCTCCATACTATTTTTATTAATAAAATACCTTAACTTTCCGGCTTACACGCCGCAAAATCGAATTTATGACTTAGTGGCTGGCGGGGGAATCGAAACGTAGTTCCCAAGGGCGTTAGGTGTGCCTTTTTGCACAGCCAATGTAAGGAACGTCTCCATACTATTTTTATGAACACCATACCGTATCATTCTGTGTTACACACCGCAAATTCGAATTTATGACTCAGTACCTTGGAGGGAATCGAACCCTCGTCCCCAAAGGCGTTAGGTGTGACTTATCTCACAGCCAACGTAAGGAAATCTCCATACTATTTTTATTAACCCAATACTTTAACTTTCCGGGTTACACGCCGCTAATTCGGATTTATGACTTAGGGCCTGGCAGGTGAATCGAACCTTCGTCCCCAAGAGCGTTAGGTGTGCCTTTTTGCACAGCCAATGTAAGGAACGCCTCCATACTATTTTTATGAACACCATACCGTAATTTTCCGGCTTACACGCCGCAAAATCGAATTTATGACTTAGTGCCTGGCGGGAGAATCGAACACTTGTCCCCAAGGGTGTTACGTGTGCCTTTTTGCACAGCTAATGTAAGGAACGTCTCCATACTATTTTTATGAACACCATACCGTAACATTCTGTGTTACACACCGCAAATTCGAATTTATGACTCAGTATCTGGGAGGGAATCGAATCCTCGTCCCCAAGGGCGTTAGGTGTGGCTTTCCGGTAATGCAATGTAAGGAACGTCTCCAAACTATGTTTATGTACACCATACAGTTACTTTCTGGGTTACACGCCGCAAATTCGAATTTATGACCTGTGACTTAGTAACTTATGGAGTTTAGGTGGTACGGACATTTTTTCTCGAAATGTGACTTCTTTACATGAATTATGGGAAAATCGATGTTGCTGATCACGAATATACTGTTAGTTTGGCACCCGTATTAATTGTTCGGCTGTACTAGATCACCGCGCGGCAAATACGAATTTATGACTTAGTACCTGGGAGGGAATCGAACCCTCGTCCCCAAAGGCGTTAGGTGTGACTTTTCGCAGAGCCAACGTAAGGAAATCTCCATACTATTTTTATTAACCCAATACCTTAACTTTCCGGGTTACGCACCGCTAATTCGAATTTATGACTTAGGGCCTGGCAGGTGAATCGAACCCTCGTCCCCAAGGGCGTTAGGTGTGACTCTTAAAAAAAGCCAACGTAAGTAACGTCTCCATACTATTTTTATGAACACCATACCGTAACATTCTGGGTTACACACCGCAAATTCGAATTTATGACTTAGTACTTGGGAGGGAACCGAACCCTCCTCCTCAGGGCGTTAGGTGTGACTATTCGCACAGCCAACGTAAAGAACGCCTCCATACTATTTTTATTAACATCATACCATAATTTTCTGCGTTATACGCCGCAAATTCGAATTTATGACCTTGGGCTTAGTAACTTATGGAGTTTAGGTGGTACGGACATTTTTTCTCGAAATGAGACTTCTTTACATGAATTATGGGTAACTCGAAGGTGCTAATCACGAATATACTATTAGTTTTGCACCCGTAGTAATAGTTCGGCTGTACTAGAGCACCGCGCCACAAATTCGAATTTATGACTTAGTACCTGGGAGGCAATCGAACCCTCGTCTCCAGGGCGTTAGGTGTTACTTTCCGCACAGCCAACGTAAGGAACGTCTCCACACTATTTTCAGTAACACAATACCTTAACTTTCCGGCTTACACGCCGCAAATTCGAATTTATGACTTAGTGCCAGGCAGGGGAATCGAACCTACGTCCCCAAGGGCGTTACGTGTGCCTTTTTGCACAGCCAATGTAAGGAACGTCTCCATAGTATTTTTATGAACACCATACCGTAATTTTCTGGGTGACACGCCGCAAATTCGAATTTATGACCTTGGGCTTAGTAACTTATGAAGTTTAGGTGGTACGGACATTTTTTCTCGAAATGAGACTTCTTTACATGAATTGTGTGAAACTCGAAGGTGCTAATCACGAATATACTATTAGTTTTGCACCCGTAGTAATAGTTCGGCTGTACTAGAGCACCGCGCCACAAATTCGAATTTATGACTTAGTACCTGGGAGGCAATCGAACCCTCGTCCCCAGGGCGTTAGGTGTTACTTTCCGCACAGCCAACGTAAGGAACGTCTCCACACTATTTTCATTAACACAATACCTTAACTTTCCGGCTTACACGCCGCAAATTCGAATTTATGACTTAGTGCCAGGCAGGGGAATCGAACCCTCGTCCCCAAGGGCGTTACGTGTGCCTTTTTGCACAGCCAATGTAAGGAACGTCTCCATACTATTTTTATGAACACCATACCTTAACTTTCCGGCTTACACGCCACAAATTCGAATTTATGACTTAGTGCCTGGCAGGGGTATCGAACCCTAGTCCCCAAGGGCGTTAGGTGTGCCTTTTTGCACAGCCAATGTAAGGAACGTCTCCATACTATTTTTATGAACACCATACCTTAACTTTCCGTCTTACTCGCCACAAATTCGAATTTATGACTTGGTACCTGGCAGGGGTATCGAACCCTAGTCCCCAAGGGCGTTAGGTGTGCCTTTTTGCACAGCCAATGTAAGGAACGCCTCCATACTATTTTTATGAACACCATACCGTAATTTTCCGGCTTACTCGCCACAAATTCGAATTTATGACTTGGTACCTGGCAGGGGTATCGAACCCTAGTCCCCAAGGGCGTTAGGTGTGCCTTTTTGCACAGCCAATGTAAGGAACGTCTCCATACTATTTTTACTAACCCAATACCTTAACTTTCCGGGTTACACGCCACAAATTCGAATTTATGACTTAGTGCCTGGCAGGGGTATCGAACCCTAGTCCCCAAGGGCGTTATGTGTGCATTTTTGCACAGCTAATGTAAGGAACGTCTCCATACTATTTTTATGAACACCATACCTTATCTTTCCGGCTTACACGTCACAAATTCGAATTTATGACTTAGTGCCTGGCAGGGGTATCGAACCCTAGTCCCCATGGGCGTTAGGTGTGCCTTTTTGCACAGCCAATGTAAGGAACGTCTCCATGCTATTTTTAGTAACCCAATACCTTAACTTTCCGGGTTACACGCCACAAATTCGAATTTATGACTTAGTGCTTGGCAGGGGTATCGAACCCTAGTCCCCAAGGGCGTTACGTGTGCCTTTTTGCACAGCCAATGTAAGGAACGTCTCCATACTATTTTTATGAACACCATACCTTAACTTTCCGGCTTACTCGCCACAAATTCGAATTTATGACTTGGTACCTGGCAGGGGTATCGAACCCTAGTTCCCAAGGGCGTTAGGTGTGCCTTATTGCACAGCCAATGTAAGGAACGTCTCCATACTATTTTTACTAACCCAATACCTTAACTTTCCGGGTTACACGCCACAAATTCGAATTTATGACTTAGTGCCTGGCAGGGGTATCGAACCCTAGTCCCCAAGGGCGTTAGGTGTGCATTTTTGCACAGCTAATGTAAGGAACGTCTCCATACTATTTTTATGAACACCATACCTTATCTTTCTGGGTTACACGCCGCAAATTCGAATTTAAGATTTAGGGCCTGGCAGGGGAATCGAACCTTCGTCCCCAAGGTGTTAGGTGTGAATTTTCGCACAGCCAACGTAAAGAACGTCTCCATACTATTTTTGTGAACACCATACCTTAACTTTCCGGCTTATTCGCCACAAATTCGAATTTATGACTTGGTACCTGGCAGGGGTATCGAACCCTAGTCCCCAAGGGCGTTAGGTGTGCCTTTTTGCACAGCCAATGTAAGGAACGTCTCCATACTATTTTTACAAACCCAATACCTTAACTTTCCGGGTTACACGCCGCAAATTCGAATTTATGACTTGCGGCCTGGCAGGGGAATCGAACCTTCGTCCCCAAGGGTGTTAGGTGTGCCTTTTTGCACAGCCAATGTAAGGAACGTCTCCATACTATTTTTATGAACACGATACCTTAACTTTCCGGCTTACTCGCCACAAATTCGAATTTATGACTTAGTACCTGGCAGGGGTATCGAACCCTAGTCCCCAAGGGCGTTAGGTGTGCCTTTTTGCACAGCCAATGTAAGGAACGTCTCCATACTATTTTTACAAACCCAATACCTTAACTTTCCGGATTACACGCCACAAATTCGAATTTATGACTTAGTGCCTGGCAGGGGTATCGAACCCTAGTCCCCAAGGGCGTTAGGTGTGCATTTTTGCACAGCTAATGTAAGGAACGTCTCCATACTATTTTTATGAACACCATACCTTAACTTTCCGGCTTACTCGCCACAAATTCGAATTTATGACTTGGTACCTGGCAGGGGTATCGAACCCTAGTCCCCAAGGGCATTAGGTGTGCCTTTTTGCACAGCCAAAGTAAGGAACGTCTCCATACTATTTTACTAACCCAATACCTTAACTTTCCAGGTTACACGCCACAAATTCGAATTTATGACTTAGTGCCTGGCAGGGGTATCGAACCCTAGTCCCCAAGGGCGTTAGGTGTGCATTTTTGCACAGCTAATGTAAGGAACGTCTCCATACTATTTTTATGAACACCATACCTTATCTTTCTGGGTTACACGCCGCAAATTCGAATTTAAGATTTAGGGCCTGGCAGGGGAATCGAACCTTCGTCCCCAAGGGTGTTAGGTGTGAATTTTCGCACAACCAACGTAAAGAACGTCTCCATACTATTTTTATGAACACCATACCTTAACCTTCCGGCTTACTCGCCACAAATTCGAATTTATGACTTGGTACCTGGCAGAGGTATCGAACCCTAGTCCCCAAGGGCGTTAGGTGTGCCTTTTTGCACAGCCATGTAAGGAACGTCTCCATACTATTTTTACTAACCCAATACCTTAACTTTCCGGGTTACACGCCGCAAATTCGAATTTATGACTTACGGCCTGGCAGGGGAATCGAACCTTCGTCCCCAAGGGTGTTAGGTGTGCCTTTTTGCACAGCCAATGTAAGGAACGTCTCCATACTATTTTTATGAACACCATACCTTAACTTTCCGGCTTACTCGCCTCAAATTCGAATTTATGACTTAGTACCTGGCAGGGGTATCGAACCCTAGTCCCCAAGGGCGTTAGATGTGCCTTTTTGCACAGCCAATGTAAGGAACGTCTCCATACTATTTTTACTAACCCAATACCTTAACTTTCCGGGTTACACGCCACAAATTCGAATTTATGACTTAGTGCCTGGCAGGGGTATCGAACCCTAGTCCCCAAGGGCGTTAGGTGTGCATTTTTGCACAGATAATGTAAGGAACGTCTCCATACTATTTTTATGAACACCATACCTTAACTTTCCGGCTTACACGCCACAAATTCGAATTTATGACTTAATGCCTGGCAGGGGTATCGAACCCTAGTCCCCAAGGGCGTTAGGTGTGCCTTTTTGCACAGCCAATGTAAGGAACGTCTCCATACTATTTTTATGAACACCATACCTTAACTTTCCGGCTTACTCGCCACAAATTCGAATTTATGACTTGGTACCTGGCAGGGGTATCGAACCCTAGTCCCCAAGGGCGTTAGGTGTGCCTTTTTGCACAGCCAATGTAAGGAACGCCTCCATACTATTTTTATGAACACCATACCGTAATTTTTCGGCTTACTCGCCACAAATTCGAATTTATGACTTGGTACCTGGCAGGGGTATCGAACCCTCGTCCCCAAGGGCGTTAGGTGTGACTTTTCGTACAGCTAATACTATTTTTACTTCAAAGTGCAAAAATTGAACAAAGTAAGAATTGTACACATAACTTAAAGTAGGCAGTTTCAGGTAGCCATTGTAGCCATTGTTGACAGGGAGCTATTGTAGCCATTGTAGGCATTGTAGCCATTGTTGCGATTTGTCGAACGACACTCGATAGTTGACGTTTCTTCTGTACGGTTCAGTAGTTGCTTGCGTCCCGTTGCAATACTTGTCAGAATGGCAAATATAATTCGAGTTTTCCTGGATCTTTCCGAATTACGAATCAGAGATCTATTCTTGGCCACAGCAACAGTTCCTGAAGCTATCCAGTGGGCACGTGATCATGGACTTTTGAAACGTGTAGTGGTTTGTGAGGGTGGAACTTGCGTGGGACGCAATGAAATGAGATTGGAAACCAGACCAGGGATAGATGAATCCATTTGGCGCTGCTCAGCCGGGCGTGCTTGTAGAAAAACCTGTTCAGTAAGAAAAGATTCTTTTTTTAGTGGTAGTCATCTGCCTGTTGCTGATATCATAATTTTGGCTTACTGTTGGTCATATGAAGTTGACAAGCAATCGTTTCTGATGCGAGAATTGAATTTAAGTGACAAAACTATAGTCGACTGGAAACAGTTTTGTCGGGATATATGCCATGAGTATTTCATTCAGAATCCAATTCAGCTGGGAGGAGTAGGCCATACAGTGGAAATCGATGAAAGCTGTTTTGTTCGACGTAAATACAACAGAGGACGCTTAGTACGTGATCAGTGGGTATTTGGAGGGTATGATGTTGAAACTAAGGAAAGTTTTATGGTTGCTGTTCAACGAAGAGATGCCCAAACTCTACTTCCAATCATTCAGCAGTATATTCTTCCAGGCACTACTGTAATGTCTGATATGTGGGGGGCATATAATGCCCTTAACAACCTAGGCTACCGTCATTTAACGGTGAATCACTCCTTGAATTTTGTCGACCCTGTTACACATGCTACAACAAACCATGTAGAATCTGTGAGGCAGAAAGCCAAGGAAGGAAATAAGCGCCGTTATGGCACACACCGAGCCATGATCAGTAATTATTTGGCAGAATTTCTCTGGCGACAGCGTTTTGGGGCAAATGCTTTTCACCATTTTGTCGAACATGTTCGATCAGTGTACCCTGAAGCTGCCATTGACGATTAGCATCTGTGAAAAGCTGTCTCCTCGGTCGAGCCTTGGCTTAATAAACGGCCCTTTTCAGGGCCACCAAAATAAACGGCCCTTTTCAGGGCCACCAACTGATCTGGGAAAGAGCTAGTTTTCTGGTATAGGAAACTATGGCAAAACTAATTGTATATTCGTGATCAGCCACCCTGATTTGATGATGATGATAATTGTTGTTTTAAGGGGCCTAAGATCTAGGTTATCGGCCCAACCACCCCCTGATTTACGCCGGTTTTGCTGCATGGGTTCAGGCCATATATGCACATATTTATATATGCATATATGTAAAATATACCAATGTTAATATATACCCATGATGCCTGATAAATCGCGACCGCGATCCGACAGGCGCTAAGCCTCAAAGGGCAATCCTTTTCCAAACCCCTATGTTTTCTCTTCTACTATGTAGATAACTGCATGTCGGAGGCA
The DNA here is from genome assembly GCA_946902985.2 of Meconema thalassinum. Lineage (NCBI taxonomy): Eukaryota > Metazoa > Arthropoda > Insecta > Orthoptera > Tettigoniidae > Meconema > Meconema thalassinum. The sequence continues at coordinate 741,107,343 of OX336389.2, forward strand.
CCAGTAGTAAGGTCAGGTGCCACGCGGGGGGTGCGGAAACCTCCCCCCCCCCCCCCCCGAATAAATAAAAAAAGCCGCCAGTCACATGCTAACTCTCCTGCCACAAGTCTCTGTATCCCTGATGCTATTAAAGATCTGATTATAATCAAAAATCGTTTTCGCAAGCAATGGCAAAGATACCGAGATCCTACTGATCACGCTGGATACCGCGAAATAGCGAAGATCATCTACGATAGACTGTTGGAAAGTAAGATCGAAAAATGGGAAGAGACTTGCAATAAATTCTCTGAAAACACCTCAAAATCGACTTCTGGAGAGTAGCTCGTTCTTTGAGGCGCCCTCCTAACGTTAGACGAGCCCTTCACGGTCGTCGAGGACTTGTATTTTCTCCCTTTGAGGAAGTAGAGCCCTTCGCAGACTATTGAGAGTCAATGCGATATACCAGACTTAAATGACGATACTGACGATGACTTATTTTATGACATTCGAGCCCAGGCCACTGATTTTAGGCCCAACTGGGAGACACGAGACCCCATTTTAATTAACCCCGTTACCCCTGCAGAACAACAACTTTCCCTTTTACAAGCTCATTCGAACCATAAAACCTATCAGCCAATTACTTCAGTCGAACTCAGGACCCGCTGGCTCGTGGCGGGTCTCCCTGGTGATGGGGCGAAAGCCTAATCGACTGGGATGGCGCGTTGCGGGCTGACGGACCACGCATAGCTCATATTAGGCCTATACCCTACTCTACAAGTTCCGAAACTCAAAAATTAAACTATTAATACTGAGCATGCCAAATTAGTCTTTCTCAAGTCCATATAGAAACACAAATTAGAATATTCACTAGCGAAAAACAGCTCAGATTCACAGAACCCGGAGAGCCAATCATAGGCCCTCATTGGGAACATGGAACGTCCGACCAACTTTTACACCCATATTTCAACATTTTAGGCAAACCAAAACTACTCTACAGTGTAGCTACACTCCCAAAATACACATTTTAAATTGAAAACCACAAATTACAACTCAGAATTACGCAAAATAGGCAAAAAACCAAACAACCAATCAAATACAGCCAATCACAGCCCAGCTCAGCACACAGCTCATACATCTCATAGAAATCATTGAATTCATCATTATACCCAAACAGCGAGGCTTATTATCACTGTATTATCATTTTAAAATTTTTAACAACCTAACCTACTACAGGTCTATCCATCATTTCATACTATCAAACACCAACCCACTAGAGGTCTGTCTTCCTTCCTAAAGCTTAAAACTCAAATTTTCAAACCATTCATTATTATTATTATTACTAAGCTGAAGCTGTTACGACGCCGGCCATGGCGAACGTTACATATTAGAGCCAGAACATCAGGCAGTCAGAAACTAACAAGCTTGTCTGCTATGACAACTATTTATTCCACGAAAACAAAAATAATAAATCTTGTACTTATATATAGCAACTTATATCACAGGCAACTTAAACCATTTTACCAATTTATACACGGTAAAAAATTATATTAAAGAACTACATTATATTTACAAAACAAGTTAAAATTTACGTCCAATAAATAAAATACACCAGGCAGAGTAGCGCATAGCCGCAACGGTACCTGACCCTTCTGACAGTGCTGCGTCTAGTACAGTACGCCTCAAGATCATTCAATTTAAAACGTAATGTTCCGTCCGTCTTTTTCGATATAGAGAGGGCGTTTGACACCGTATAGTTAGACAATCTTATCGTTAAATTGATAAAATTGGGATCCATCCCCAATTACTTGATAAAGGTTGTCTATTCATACTTAAGGAGCAGAACTTTTTATGCCACCTGCGATGGAGAGAGGTCTACAGTTCGCACCCTGCGTGCTGGTGTCCCACAGGGCGGAGTCCTCTCGCCGGTGCTATTTAGTCTATACCTGAATGATCTTCCGAGAATAGCGGGAGTCTGCAGCTATAAGCAGATGATGTCGCAATCTATGCCTCCAAGCGTAGACACTGCGATGTCATTCGTGTACTGCAAGATTGGATAACTAGGTTTTCGGAATGGTGCATTCTTAACAAAGTCCTAGTAAATAATAGTAAGACCAAAGCAGTTATATTTACTAGGCGAAGACCTCAGCTTAGTCATCTTAAAATTCATGACACTGTCTTACCTTGGTCTAATAGTGTCAAATATTTAGGAATCCTATTAGATAAAAAGCTGACATGTCAGCAACATATAGAACGAGCCTTGCAGCTTGCGGCATCGCGGAGCAGAGAAATTTTAATTTCACCCGTTTGGCCCATTAATTGATACAAACGTTGAGGCTGGTTGTTAGGCTGTTCAGCATGGCTGGTTGCAACATTTCTTCTTGTTCTCTCCTGCTAGTCCTTTCCATCCCCATCACTTACCACTATCCAAAGATAGTTTTTGATTTTCTTTTTGAGGGTTTCAGCTCTGGCTAATGGGTCATGGTTCTCCTTTCCTATTAGTCAGAACGTTTTTCCCCCTCCTATGTGTATCCCCCTGTGCTCCCGCCAACTTACTGGCCATTAATTGTCACTGATGAGTAAAAAGCCGTGTTAGTCTTGTCACTCCCAAGTTAAGAGCGCACTTAAAAAAAAGACATTCGTCGGAACTTCGAGAGGTACTATATCGTAGTAGCAGCAACAACAACAACAACATCTCTTCGTACTTAAATCTACAACAGTAAACTGCCAAACACATAGCTTGCTCTTAGGAGTTAAGCAACTTTGGCTGGCAGTAGCTGCCAGATAGTACCAAGCGGGTGACCGTTTTACTGCTCGGTCCGACCACTTCCTACATAACAAGGGTCTAAACCTCCGCTTCGCGCTCCCATCGCCCGCTAGCGCGCTTCGCGCGCTAGGAGATGCTACAGCATCAGGACTTGACAATCCGTTGCTGGTAACCCCAGCATTCGCTGTGAGGAAGACATCGACTCCCTCACAGAGAAGTTCACTCAATCACTCCTACACGCCGCCCGCACTGCAGCCATTGGTCCTCAATACAGAAAACCTAAGTCCTTCACCATCTTGCCACAATCAAGCGGAAAAATATGTATAGGTGGAGGTGGCAAACTACTCGTGATCTTCGCCTCAAGCATGAATGGTACCGTCTTAAACGCATCGTTCATACTGCCATGCTTGACCTCAGAAATCAATCATGGCAAACCAAACTAGGGAACATGGCTGGCAACTCCAGCTCTCTGTATGGTATGGCCAGAAAATTGCTAAGGAAAAGGACTGGCATCCCTCCATTACATGGCACACGTGGAATGGTCTTCAATAACGTCGATAAGGCTAACGCCCTGGCGGATACCTTTGAAAAAGCCTGTGAGCCTAACCAGGAACCTTGTGACGACGACTTTGTTCACGAAGTTCGACATGACCTTCGTGGCGGCTTCCAGGGTGGACTTTCCCAGGGCTTTAGATTTGTCTCGCCTACCGAACTGCTCAATTACATTAAGAAGTTGAAGACCCGTAAGGCCCCTGGCCCCGACTACGTCTCAGCTTCACTTTTGAAGAACCTGAGCAAAAACGCTCTCACATGTCTCACTAAACTCTTCAACGCCATCTACAGATTTGGTTACTTCCCTTCAGCCTGGAAACTAGCCAAAGTAATAATGATTCTTAAACCAAATTCTAACGCCACATTTTCGCAAAATTACAGGCCCATAAGCCTCCGTTCTATAATTTCTAAACTTTTTGAATTGACTCTTCTTGCCAGGCTGAATATCTACATAGATAATATAATTAATAACGAGCAGTTCGGCTTTCGACAAGGCCACTCCACGGTGCACCAACTACTTAGACTCATTGAACTCATTACGCGCCAATTTAATGAAAATCTTATGACAGGAGTTTGCTTCCTAGATATTAGTCGTGCTTTCGACAAAGTCTGGCACAGTGGTCTGCTGTACAAGATGAAGCACTTTGCCTTCCCAGACCACCTATTCAAGGTCGTGCAATCATACCTCAAACACAGGAAATTATATGTCCAGGTGGATGATGCCCATTCCTCTATAAGAAGGATCAAAGCCGGAGTACCGCAGGGCACCGTCATAGCTCCCTCCCTCTTCAATATCTATGTCTCTGACATGCCCACTACAGACGCTACCAGTCTCCACCTATATGCAGATGATACTGCCATCTCTACAACCTCCTGGAAAGGACATAGAATCTGCAATAATCTCCAAGTCGCTCTCGACACCTTAGTACCCTGGCTAAGGAGATGGAGAACTAAAATTAACGTCAGTAAATGTTCTGCTACTCTGTTTGCAAAGAAACGTAAACACACCGAAGTCCAGGATCTCAACTTCTTCGGTGAAGCAATCAGATGGCAGTCAGCCACTAAATATCTAGGTGTCACGCTGGATCAAGGCCTTACTTTCGCTAAGGAGGTCACAGATCGCGCGAATCAAGCGAAAGGGATCCAAGCTCAGCTCTGGCCCTTACTGAGGTCTCAAGGAGCTCTAGACGACAAAAGCAAACTCCTTACCTACAAAACCGTCATACGACCTATTATGGAATATGCCAGTCCTGCATGGGGATTTGCTGCACCCTCCACCATCAACAGACTCCAGGTTGTTCAGAACCGTGCGTTGCGAATGATCTCAGGCGCCCCCTGGTATGTTCGTAACGCACAATTACATTTAGATTACAACCTCGCTACCATCCAGGAGCGAATCCGAGGACAGGCAACTCAATTCTATCGTACAGCTACACAAAACAGGAATCCACTCATTAACAGATTGGGTGATTACCGAGCCAGGGGGAACCGCCATAAGCGCCCCCGTATACTTATTGAATAAATTTCTACATGCTACTATAGCACCATGACGAATAGAAGGATAAAGTGAGAAGACTCCTGAAGTTCAAGCGCGCCCCGCCAGGCAGCGCTAGAGTGGACAAGTTCCACACAGCCGGGGTCAGCTGGTCTTAGGGATGGTGCTAAGGGAAACTAATTACTTTGTAACTAATACTCTTTTAAAAAGTAATTAGCGGTTACAATTAAAATAGCATGGCAGGGCACATTGGAAAATATAATTCACGGAAATAAGAACTACGGTCTTCATTACATGTTACGGAACACACAGATTCCTGGAATATACAGTCGGAGAAAGCCCAGATCTTTCTCGTAACATCTGCAGGATTAAGGATGTGAGGTTGTAGAGAGCTTGTCTTGCCACTGACTCCTAACGAATTCCTGGCCTTTTTATTTGATTGACTACCATCACAAGTAAAGCCAGCCACCCTCGCCCCAGCCTCTTCTAACTGCAAAATCACCTAGACTTAGAATTTTTGCTAGAATGTCCCCTGGAGTAGCATTTTCGCTTGCATAAACAGCAACTGGCTGCACCCAATATATGCATGAAAGGTACGAACATGAACACTAGAGCGTGATTTGCAAGTACGTTCTTCTGGAGGTCAGGTGTGTGTTCACCTAAATCAACTAATCCATCTAATTTATCAGAAAAGCTATTTAACTCGATTTCTTCTCTTAGCTTCTCTTCTTCGAAAATTACAACACCGTAACGTGAATTATCATTCTTTTCTTCCTTAAAATAGTCTGAAATAGCATTTATACTATGCGCATTAACTCCATAAGGGCACTTTAGTCCTTTACAAAGTTTTCTCAAGTGACTTTCTGAAGGCAGAGGCAAGAGATTATGTCGCCGACAATGACGGAATCCTTTCGGTGATTTTATTCTCAACAATAAACACTCTAAAATGAATTCATTGCTGTACCTCATTCCATTGCGAGATTTATCCTGGCATTTCTTGAGCATAGTGTCTATTATCATCTTTTCCTTCTTGCTAAGGTGTTCGTTATCAGGGGCGGATCCAGGAGAGGGCGAGGAGGGCGACCGCCCAGGGCTCCGCGGTCCTAGGGGCCCCGCGCCATGGATTTTTCTACATTAAAGTATACTTTTCGAACTAATTTATAATTCATATTCCTTTCTTCAGTGTAGCTATGACCTCTCGTGACCGTTTAGCAAGTTAAGATTTCAGTGAAATAATAGAAGACTTCAGCCGGGAAAATAGTCGCAAAGTAATATTTTAATATTTCATTGTTTACATAATCTTATTCAAAGGGACATAAAGGTTTCTTTCATATTATTAAAATAATGTACTGTAGTGTATTCAAAATATTGTAACTATTCTTTATTTTATTATTATTATTATTATTATTACCAAACTATTTTCCATTTGATTCGATTTTTTTTCTATTGTTGTGGGCCCCACCTTATCATATCGCCCAGGGCCTCGCAAGGCCTGGATCCGCCACTGTAATCGTTATCTTTGTAATTAAATGCCTGTGAATTTCGAACCTGCTTCTCCAGCAAATTAATTCTCGATATTGCTGAGTTAAGGCAGGATCTAACGCGAATTAAATTACGGTTAGCATTCTTAAGGCGCCTTTTGAACAATATTATAGTCTTTTCAGCATCAGTAAGTACACTAGAATGACCCAAATTCTTATCAACACTGGATTGACCTTTTAATTCCTCATTCGTTGCTCCACTCCCATCTTCAATCTTCTTTCTTCTTTTACTGGTGGTGTCGAGATTCTTTTTCCTGTTGGGAGCTTTACGGGACTTATTCTCACTACTTCGGTAAATTAGGGGGGAAATGAGGCACTGCTCCAGGTCGTAACTTCCTCCACACACGAGAGATTTCCACTTCTTCACCATTCACTATAAAATTACCTGATTTTACTATCAAATCATCAGAGAAATGAATTTGACAAATTCTAATACTTCGCGTTAACTCCGTATCCTTTCGTGGAATAGCTCTGGCCCATTTTTCAAATTGATTTGTATTCTTCGGTGGTGAAAAGGATCGTATATCGTCAACTACTCTACCATATCCTGACTTACAGCCAGGCAAAAACCAGTACGGCATGTTGAACTATTAAATTAACAAAGCCGCATAAGAAATATGTTTTAAGTTCACAACACAAAACGCTGATGTACACAAGACACAATGAACTGAATTTAAGAACTGAATGCAAAGAAAATTCAATTTAATTCACACAAATATCTCACACAGTAACTTCTCGCGCACTTTTCTAAGACCCGGCTCGACCCAACAACAGGACACGTTGTTGGACATTATCGCTTGCAGTGCTTGTAGCGGTGGGACCACAAAATACCGTGCTATAATGGCGGAGTCCTCACACTAGGTCCTTCTATTCGTCATGATAGCACTTTAACTTAACATGCTATCTAGCACTTTTACTTTCACTCCAAATTTAACACTTCTCTTTCTGAATTTCTCTCTTGAATCTTCTACTTCTACTATCCTTTCTAACTTCTGTCTTCCAAATGCTTAAATGCACTAGGTCACATCCTGGCCAATTAGACTCACGGTAATCACCCAAGCCCCCACAATCAAATGCTGCTGGTCGAATCATCTTTTAGATAAGACACTTAAGGCCCCTTTGGGGTCGACAGGTCAAATTAATACGCAACGAAGTCGGCGAAGCCGACTTCGCTTGCGTGGGCCAGGCCACGCCAGGCCACAACACCTCAACAATTCAACTGGAAAAATCACACCGTCAACAACTATCAATCAGTAGCGAAATCAGGGGATACTCCTCGCGTGGATTACTACTGATTGAGACCCCAGACTGACGAACCACGAACCACGAACGACGAATGATAAGGGCCTCCCAATAGCACAGATTAATTATAACAACAACTATAATGCAACTATGGGTGACAAATGCCAATTACATCAGAAGGAAAACTTGGCTAATTGCTCCAGGTACAAACATCAAAATTCAGTCTACACACCCTACTTTTCGAGAAACTTCACCCCAAATTTAATTACCACCTACAGCTGTGTCGGCCATTAAAACATCTACGAGCTACCCCCATCATCACTGTATTAAGCAAAAGTCATTTCAAGTTCTTAAGACACACCTAAAAGCAACACGTAAAAATTTTTACTCTAAAATCAAATCCTACTCGCAAAATTATACTACCCAAAATTACTAACTCTATCTCCCTCATACCTGACGAGGCGATAAAGTTTATTCCACAATTTTCAACCCACTCATAACAGGGTAAAAGGAGCACCATTAGGAGCAACAGTCCCTAACACCATCGTATGGGCGCTTGGTCGCGCTTCGCGCTCCCAGCGCCCGCTTGCGCGCTTCGCGCGCTAGACGATGTTACTGCCTCAGAACTTGACTTGACATTATTATTTTAAAAAATCAAAACCTACTAAAGGTCTGTTATTTCTCCTTCTACAAAACCATACCTAACTAGAGGTCTATCACTCTTCCGTAACAATTAATAAAACTCATCTACATAAATTTTAACCGTTCTATCATAATTATTCACCCCGCTGAAGCAACTGCTGACAGGCCATGACAGCGAACTGAATAAAATAACATCTATTGCCGCTACGATTCGGATGATCAATAGCCTAGATGCTGACCCATTATCCATACTCGCAGCTCATTCAGGCATTACATTCGTATTAGCACTCTCAAATCCAATGAACAGAATCTTCTAAGAATATTAAGCATTCCACCACGACGGAAAAATCACCAATGGAAAAAAAATCCCTCATTTTGTATTATCTTTAATACAATGAGGGATACATTAATCAACACCAATATAATTTTAAAGTTAATCCAATCAAACATCAGAATTATTAACCATTTCACATTGGAGTGAAAGGAGCCCATTATGGGCACCAGACTCCAAGCACTTTTCTATCGCCTCAGCGAAACAGGACTGAAAGAGAGTACTACTAGGACGTTGCTGCCCAAGAACTTGACTTGAAACACTAGTCGAAGTAGCAAACCAATAGAACATCTCAAATAATAAATAGGTATCAACCACCTAAACCACTTCTGGAATTTTAGAACCAAAATGTCTTTAAAAAATCTAAAAATAGCCACCTGGAACTCCGATGGAGCAAATTTTCTATATAAAAAACTAGAACTAACACATTTCGTTAATAACCACAAGATAGATATACTGCTAATACCAGAATCTAAATTAAAACCCACCAACAGATTCACTATTCGCAACTACACCATCTACAGAAATGATAGGGATGGATTAGGACGAGGTACCCTAATCACAATTAAAAATAACATCTCCAAATAGCTTAATATGATAATAGTGGAAACTCTCGCCACTTAACACGCAGAGCAGCGGCGACAGCACATAGTGCTACTATCTAGCGGGTCGAATAGACAACTACGAACTATTGGATTTTATCACAATTCGACTTAAAAAACGCAAAAAAAACAGATTTTTAGTACTTTGCGTACTTATTGCAGCATAATACAAGGAAGGGAGATGGGCGTTGTTCCGAAAGGGGCAGCAATGAGAATGAAATACATGTATTATTTTATGACAGCAGTTTGACAAGCCTACAGATATTTCCAAAAGCAAATTACATTACACGTGAAATATCTTATTGAGCTTGATATTTTTAGTGGGAAGATTTTTCACTGATGAATCATTAGTTCCATTCACATACCAGTATGCCTTTTATGCTGGCTGCGTGGCTCAGCGATAACGATCTCACCAACACCTTGGGAACACCTCCCAAGGTTGCAGGATCGAATCCTGGCACTGCCAGTTGGCATTTGAGAGTGCGCAAATGTGAGGGAGCCGTGTCAGTAGATTTACTGGCACGTTAAATATTCCCTTCGGGGCGAAATTCCGGTACCCCGGCGTCTCTAAAAGTCGCAGTACTTAACAGGGACGTAAAACCAATGGAAATGAAAATTAAACACATACCGTAAGCCTTAATAGTGACTTTGAAATACTTGTCAGTCAGTAATTTCGTACAGCTATTACAGATACCTTCATTAGGGTCATTAATTGATAGAAAACCAGTTAATCTGCTTCAAATCCCATGGGTGCTTTCAGACAAAAAAAAAAAAAATGCATGACATTTTGGAAGACAAACCCCCGAAACACATTTGGAAACAGCATTGTGGAGTTATCTACTCTTCACAACCCACTGAGCGCACTTGGAAAAGGATTAAATGGATAGGTTTAATCACAACAATGTTTTAAAGAAAGACAGAGGCGGCCCTAGCAATATTTTCAGGTGGTGCGAGATCCCTCTCCCCTGTGGAGACTTAAGTATAACAAACATTTTCTACAGATATAGGACATCAGTGATTAGCAACTTTTTTTAACTCTTATGATTTTTTGATATCTCTCACCATTTTCCTTCTTTGGGGCCGTGAATTTCATTCTTTTTTTTTCGAATCGTTATATCTCGGAAAGCGTCGATCCTATCGAAAAAGTTAAATCTACAGGTGTAAGATCTCAGTGATTCGCAACTTTTCTACCCCCCTATCATATTTTGATATCTCTCACCGTTTAGATGTTATTAAATGATTTTGGTTTTTGAAAAAAAAAATGGGGCCCAAATGTATATAATAACCTGTATAAATTCAACTGATGGACTAATTGAATTCTACGGAAAATTATCTATAATAACTCGTTTTAACCTTTTCAATAAGTTGAATCATGTATTTACAGCAGTAAGATATTTTCCACTTCCGAGGACGTCCGGCTTTCATAACCATGTGATGGTGTCAGCATTACCTAGAATAACATTTTATAATTTTCCTACATTTCCTCGCAACCGGGTCGAAGGTCCGAAATGCAATTCCGCAGGCCTTGCTGCCAACGAAGTTGTTTGAGATTATAACCCCTCTTGCTGGCCCCTTACTGCTGCGCCACCGTCTCATCAAAAGCAGGTCGTGCTGCGTGGACTCCTGTACTTCGCTAAACCCAAAAATGTCACGCACTATGGACATTTTACCCTTCAGCAATGTAAAGATCGCAATGTTGTTTTAAGGGGCCTAACATCTATGTTATCGGCCCCTGGTTATGAAAGCCGGATCTAGATCCTATAGGCTTTCATATAGCCGTGGAAGGAATTTTCGAGTTCTCGGAAACTATGCGTCGCCCAATGTTCAAACCTATACCAATCGAATCGGAGTTGAAAAAAAATTCAAAAAAAGTATGTCTGTATGTATGTACGTACGTATGTGCGTGACGTTTTTGCGTTTAGCAAAGTACAGGTTGCAATTTTCAAGATATCGAGCTGAAATTTGGTGTAAGATCTCAGTGATTAGCAACGTTTTAGACTCTTATGATTTTTTGATATCTATCACCGTTTTTATACTCTGGGGCCCTGAAATTCATAATTTTTTTTGAATCGTTATATCTGAGTGCTCAAGTACAGCCGATCTATTAATACGGGTGCAAAACTAATAGTATATTCGTGATCAGCACCTTCGAGTTACCCATTTATTCATGTAAGGAAGTCTCATTTCGAGAAAAAATGTCCGTACCAGTTAAATTCCATAAGTTACTAAGCCCAAGGTCATAAATTCGAATTTGCGGCGTGTAACCCAGAAAGTAACTGTATGGTGTACATAAAAATAGTTTGGAGACGTTCCTTACGTTGCATGAGCGAAAAGCCACACCTAACACCCTTGGGGACGAGGATTCGATTCCCTCCCAGATACTGAGTCATAAATTCGAATTTGCGGTGTGTAACACAGAATGTTACCGTATGGTGTTCATAAAAATAGTATGGAGACGTTCCTTACATTGGCTGTGCAAAAAGGCACACCTAACGCCCTTTTGGACTAGGGTTCGATTCCCCGCCAGGCACTAAGTCATAAATTCGATTTTGCGGCGTGTAACACAGAATGTTACGGTATGGTGTTCATAAAAATAGTATGGAGACGTTCCTCACATTGGCTGGGCAAAAAGGCACACCTAACGCCCTTGGGGACTAGGGTTCGATTCCCCGCCAGGCACTAAGTCATAAATTCGAATTTGTGGCGTGTAAGCCGGAGAGTTAAGGTATTGTGTTAATAAAATTAGTATGGAGACGTTCATTACGTTGGTTGTGCTAATGTCACACCTAACGCCCTTGTGGACGGGGGTTCTATTCCCTCCTAGGTACTAAGTCATAAATTTAATTTGTCGCGCGGTGGTCTAATACAGCCGAACTATTAATGCGGGTGCAAAACTAATAGTATATTCGTGATCATCACCTTCGAGTTACCCATAATTCAAGTAAGGAAGTCTCATTTCGGGAGAGAATGTCCGTACCACCTAAACTCCATAAGTTACTAAGACCCGGGCATAAATTCGAATTTGCGGCGTGTCAACCAGAAAATTACGGTATGGTGTTCATAAAAATAGTATGGAGACGTTCCTTACATTGGCTGTGCAAAAAGGCACACCTAACCCCCTTGGGGACGAGGGTTCCATTCCCCCGCCAGGCACTAAGTCATAAATTCGAATTTGCGGCTTGTAACCCGGAAAGTTAAGGTATTGGATTAGTAAAAATAGTATGGAGACGTTCTTTACGTTGGCTGTGCAAAAAGTCACACCTAACGCCCTTGGGGACGAAGGTTCGATTCCCCTGCCAGGCCCTAGGTCATAAATTCGAATTTGCGGCGTGTAACCCGGAAAGTTAAGGTATTGTGTTAGTAAAAATAGTATGGAGACGTTCCTTATGTTGGCTGTGCGAAACGTCACACCAACGCCCTTGGGGACGAGGGTTCGATTCCCCTGCCAGGCCCTAAGTTATAAATTCGAATTTGCGGCGTGTAAGCCGGAAAGTTAAGGTATTGGGTTAATAAGAATAGTATTGAGACGTTCCTTACGTTGGCTGTGCGAAAAGTAACACATTAACGCCCTGGGGACGAGAGTTCGATTGCCTCCCAGGTACTAAGTCATAAATTCGAATTTGTCGCGCGGTGCTCTAGTACAGCCGAACTATTACTACGGGTGCAAAGCTAATAGTATATTCGTGATTAGCACCTTCGAGTTACCCATAATTCATGTAAAGAAGTCTCATTTCGAGAAAAAATGTCCGTACCACCTAAACTCCATAAGTTACTAAGCCCAAGGTCAAAAATTCGAATTTGCGGCGTGTAACCCGGAAAGTTAAGGTATTGGGTTAGTAAAAATAGTATGGAGACGTTCCTTACATTGGCTGTGCAAAAAGGCACACCTAACACCCTTGGCCCCCCAGGGGCTCACATCTTGTGGGCGTGGGTTGGCGACCACGGGGCCCCAGCTGAGTCCGGCATTGCTTCCACTTACTTGTGCCGGGCTCCTCTCTGTCTTCTTTCCTGTCGACCTCACTTGGTCAACTCTTGTTCTCTTCCGACCCCGACGGTATTAGGGTATCCGAGACCTAGGGAGTCTCTTCCTTTCCCGCCTTAATTGGCCCTTGTCTCATCTTTTCTGACACCCTCCTTCTGCGAGGGGTCAGCCTTCTTTTTCTCTTCCTTTTACCTCCTGCCTTGTGCTCTAGGCCCTTAAGGAGGCAGCATGTATGTAGCCCCACCACTTCTGGTGCACCCTAGATAATGCTACACCCTCAGGGGCTCACGGCTGGTGAGTTCGGAGGTTGGCTACCCCGAGGGATTCCTGAGCTGGGTCCGTTTTCCCCTTTTGTCCCTTACCTTTGGGGCGGACCCTCTCCTCTTTCACTTTCCTATATGCCTTTCATGGCTCTCCTTCCTTCCAAGTCCCTCAATCTGCCTTCTCCGAGGGTTGAGGGCATTTCTTTTCCTTCTGTCCTTTTATTTGCCTTATTCTCCTTTAGTTTTCCATTTCTTCTTCTAGTATGTAGGTTAGTAGTTAGTTTTCGTTTTAAGTTCGCTTTTCATTTTCGTCTTCACGATCACCAAACCATCAGGGGCCGATAACCTAGATGTTAGGCCCCTTAAAACAACAATTATCATCATCATCATCATAACACCCTTGGGGACGAAGGTTCGATTCCCCTGCCAGGCCGTAAGTCATAAATTCGAATTTGCGGCGTGTAACCCGGAAAGTTAAGGTATTGGGTTAGTAAAAATAGTATGGAGACGTTCCTTACATTGGCTGTGCAAAAAGGCACACCTAACGCCCTTGGGGACTAGGGTTCGATACCCCTGCCAGGTACCAAGTCATAAATTCGAATTTGTGGCGAGTAAGCCGGAAAGTTAAGGTATGGTGTTCATAAAAATAGTATGGAGACGTTCCTTACATTGGCTGTGCAAAAAGGCACACCTAACGCCCTTGGGGACTAGGGTTCGATACCCCTGCCAGGCACTAAGTCATAAATTCGAATTTGTGGCGTGTAACCCGGAAAGTTAAGGTATTGGGTTAGTAAAAATAGCATGGAGACGTTCCTTACATTGGCTGTGCAAAAAGGCACACCTAACGCCCTTGGGGACTAGGGTTCGATACCCCTGCCAGGCACTAAGTCATAAATTCGAATTTGTGACGTGTAAGCCGGAAAGTTAAGGTATGGTGTTCATAAAAATAGTATGGAGACGTTCCTTACATTAGCTGTGCAAAAATGCACACCTAACGCCCTTGGGGACTAGGGTTCGATACCCCTGACAGGCACTAAGTCATAAATTCGAATTTGTGGCGTGTAAGCCGGAAAGTTAAGGTATGGTGTTCATAAAAATAGTATGGAGACGTTCCTTACATTGGCTGTGCAAAAAGGCACACGTAACGCCCTTGGGGACGAGGGTTCGATTCCCCTGCCTGGCACTAAGTCATAAATTCGAATTTGTGGCGTGTAACCTGGAAAGTTAAGGTATTGGGTTAGTAAAAATAGTATGGAGACGTTCCTTACATTGGCTGTGCAAAAAGGCACACCTAACGCCCTTGGGGACTAGGGTTCGATACCCCCGCCAGGTACCAAGTCATAAATTCGAATTTGTGGCGAGTAAGCCGGAAAGTTAAGGTATGGTGTTCATAAAAATAGTATGGAGACGTTCCTTACATTAGCTGTGCAAAAATGCACACCTAACGCCCTTGGGGACTAGGGTTCGATACCCCTGCCAGGCACTAAGTCATAAATTCGAATTTGTGGCGTGTAACCCGGAATGTTAAGGTATTGGGTTAGTAAAAATAGTATGGAGACGTTCCTTACATTGGCTGTGCAAAAAGGCACACCTAACGCCCTTGGGGACTAGGGTTCGATACCCCTGCCAGGTACCAAGTCATAAATTCGAATTTGTGGCGAGTAAGCCGGAAAGTTAAGGTATGGTGTTCATAAAAATAGTATGGAGACGTTCCTTACATTGGCTGTGCAAAAAGGCACACCTAACGCCCTTGGGGACTAGGGTTCGATACCCCTGCCAGGCACTAAGTCATAAATTCGAATTTGTGGCGTGTAACCCGGAAAGTTAAGGTATTGGGTTAGTAAAAATAGCATGGAGACGTTCCTTACATTGGCTGTGCAAAAAGGCACACCTAACGCCCTTGGGGACCAGGGTTCGATACCCCTGCCTGGCACTAAGTCATAAATTCGAATTTGTGACGTGTAAGCCGGAAAGTTAAGGTATGGTGTTCATAAAAATAGTATGGAGACGTTCCTTACATTAGCTGTGCAAAAATGCACACCTAACGCCCTTGGGGACTAGGGTTCGATACCCCTGCCAGGCACTAAGTCATAAATTCGAATTTGTGGCGTGTAACCCGGAAAGTTAAGGTATGGTGTTCATAAAAATAGTAGGGAGACGTTCCTTACATTGGCTGTGCAAAAAGGCACACCTAACGCCCTTGGGGACTAGGGTTCGATACCCCTGCCAAGCACTAAGTCATAAATTCGAATTTGTGGCGTGTAAGCCGGAAAGTTAAGGTATGGTGTTCATAAAAATAGTATGGAGACGTTCCTTACATTGGCTGTGCAAAAAGGCACACGTAACGCCCTTGGGGACGAGGGTTCGATTCCCCTGCCTGGCACTAAGTCATAAATTCGAATTTGCGGCGTGTAAGCCGGAAAGTTAAGGTATTGTGTTAATGAAAACAGTGTGGAGACGTTCCTTACGTTGGCTGTGCGGAAAGTAACACCTAACGCCCTGGGGACGAGGGTTCGATTGCCTCCCAGGTACTAAGTCATAAATTCGAATTTGTGGCGCGGTGCTCTAGTACAGCCGAACTATTACTACGGGTGCAAAACTAATAGTATATTCGTGATTAGCACCTTCGAGTTACACACAATTCATGTAAAGAAGCCTCATTTCGAGAAAAAATGTCCGTACCACCTAAACTCCATAAGTTACTAAGCCCAAGGTCATAAATTCGAATTTGCGGAGTGTAACCCAGAAAATTACGGTATGGTGTTCATAAAAATAGTATGGAGACGTTCCTTACATTAGCTGTGCAAAAAGGCACACGTGACACCCTTGGGGACAAGTGTTCGATTCCCCCGCCAGGCACTAAGTCATAAATTCGATTTTGCGGCGTGTAAGCCGGAAAATTACGGTATGGTGTTCATGAAAATAGTATGGAGGCGTTCCTTACATTGGCTGTGCAAAAAGGCACACCTAACGCTCTTGGGGACGAAGGTTCGATTCACCTGCAAGGCCCTAAGTCATAAATCCGAATTAGCGGCGTGTAACCCGGAAAGTTAAAGTATTGGGTTAATAAAAATAGTATGGAGATTTCCTTACGTTGGCTGTGAGATAAGTCACACCTATCGCCTTTGGGGACGAGGGTTCGATTCCCTCCAAGGTACTGAGTCATAAATTCGAATTTGCGGTGTGTAACACAGAATGATACGGTATGGTGTTCATAAAAATAGTATGGAGACGTTCCTTACATTGGCTGTGCAAAAAGGCACACCTAACGCCCTTGGGAACTACGTTTCGATTCCCCCGCCAGCCACTAAGTCATAAATTCGATTTTACGGCGTGTAAGCCGGAAAGTTAAGGTATTTTATTAATAAAAATAGTATGGAGGCGTTCCTTACGTTGGCTGTGCGAAAAGTAATACCTAACGCCCTGGGGACGAGGGCTCGATTGCCTCCCAGGTACTGTCATAAATTCGAATTTGTCGCGCGGTGCTCTAGTACAGCCGAACTATTACTACGGGTGCAAAGCTAATAGTATATTCGTGATTAGCACCTTCGAGTTACCCATAATTCATGTAAAGAAGTCTCATTTCGAGAAAAAATGTCCGTACCACCTAAACTCCATAAGTTACTAAGCCCAAGGTCATAAATTCGAATTTGAGGAGTGTAACCCAGAAAATTACGGTATGGTGTTCATAAAAATAGTATGGAGACGTTCCTTACATTAGCTGTGCAAAAAGGCACACGTGACACCCTTGGGGACAAGTGTTCGATTCCCCCGCCAGGCACTAAGTCATAAATTCGATTTTCCGGCGTGTAAGCCGGAAAATTACGGTATGGTGTTCATGAAAATAGTATGGAGGCGTTCCTTACATTGGCTGTGCAAAAAGGCACACCTAACGCTCTTGGGGACGAAGGTTCGATTCACCTGCAAGGCCGTAAGTCATAAATACGAATTTGCGGCGTGTAACCCGGAAAGTTAAGGTATTGGGTTAGTAAAAATAGTATGGAGACGTTCCTTACATTGGCTGTGCAAAAAGGCACACCTAACGCCCTTGGGGACTAGGGTTCGATACCCCTGCCAGGTACCAAGTCATAAATTCGAATTTGTGGCGAGTAAGCCGGAAAGTTAAGGTATGGTGTTCATAAAAATAGTATGGAGACGTTCTTTACGTTGGCTGTGCGAAAATTCACACCTAACACCCTTGGGGACGAAGGTTCGATTCCCCTGCCAGGCCCTAAATCTTAAATTCGAATTTGCGGCGTGTAACCCAGAAAGATAAGGTATGGTGTTCATAAAAATAGTATGGAGACGTTCCTTACATTAGCTGTGCAAAAATGCACGCCTAACGCCCTTGGGGACTAGGGTTCGATACCCCTGCCAGGCACTAAGTCATAAATTCGAATTTGTGGCGTGTAACCTGGAAAGTTAAGGTATTGGGTTAGTAAAAATAGTATGGAGACGTTCCTTACATTGGCTGTGCAAAAAGGCACACCTAACGCCCTTGGGGACTAGGTTTCGATACCCCTGCCAGGTACCAAGTCATAAATTCGAATTTGTGGCGAGTAAGCCGGAAAGTTAAGGTATGGTGTTCATAACAATAGTATGGAGACGTTCCTTACATTAGCTGTGCAAAAAGGCACACGTAACACCCTTGGGGACCAGTGTTCGATTCCCCCGCCAGGCACTAAGTCATAAATTCGATTTTGCGGCGTTTAAGCCGGAAAATTACGTTATGGTGTTCATAAAAATAGTATGGAGACTTTCCTTTCATTAGCTGTGCAAAAAGGCACATGTAACACCCTTGGGGGCCAGTGTTCGATTCCCCGACCAGGCACTAAGGCATAAATTCGATTTTGCGGCGTGTAAGCCGGATAATTACGGTATGGTGTTCATAAAAATAGTATGGAGGCGTGCAAAAAGGCACACCTAACGCTCTTGGGGACGAGGGTTCGATTCCCCTGCCTGGCACTAAGTCATAAATTCGATTTTGCGGCGTGTAAGCCAGAAAGTTAATGTATTGTGTTAATAAAAATAGTATGGAGACGTTCCTTACGTTGGCTGTGCGAGGGTTCAATTCCCCTGCCAGGCCCTAAGTCATAAATTTGAATTTGCGTCGCAACGTCCTTGGGGACGTGGGTTCGATTCCCCCGCCAGGCACTATGTCATAAATTCGATTTTGCGGCGTGTACCCCGGAACTTAAGTTGGCTGTGTGAAAAGTTATACCTAACGCCCTTGGGGACGATGGTATTTGAGAAGACGTTTAATAATACATGCTTATTACATATGAACAAAAGACTGCAATTGTTGAGAGTTGAGAGAGTGCCGCGAGATTGTGTTGCTATCCCACACCTCTGACGTTTGTCTGACGCATTTACGTGCTTCATTTGTTCGCAGTCGTCCGGTTCTCTATTACAGCCGAACTATTAATCTGGGTGCAAAACTAATAGCATATTCGTGATCAGCACCCTCCTTTTACCCATAATTGATGTAAAAATATCACATTTCGAGAAAAAATATCCGTACCACCTAAACTCCATAAGTGCCACTTTTTGTTTATAGCACGCAGTACTGCCTGTGATAACAATAGGCAGATGAGAATATCTTAGGAACTTTAATTCTATATATGTACATAATAATTTTGCCCTTGGTATGCTTTTTCATAATTTGTTTATAGTAATAAAATGACCTACATAAATGAACTTTTATTATTACTTCCATGAAAATTGAAGTAAGTTACAGTGATTGGCCTCACGGAGTCGTTTCAGATCTCACGAAAAAAAAACAAGTAGTTCCGTGAAGAACTATACAGCCTATTTTCATATAGGCTATCCTACTCATGCCAATTGCCTCTATCAACATACAAAATGTCAGTTTGATTGTTGTAATAGATTCGTAGATATTGAGAACCGTCTAAATATTTCAGATGGTCGCCATGTTGGATTTTAATTTATGTAGCCTACTATTACATGAAGGTTATTGTGTACCTGTGGTATTCAAACGTCAATCGCATGATTAGGACACATGAAGTAAAAACGAGATTTTAAAATTTCGCACAGCTGCCATCTTGTAGTAATTGAAATAAACTAGATGCCAGTGGATTAATATTTGTATAAGCACTTACTGTACAAAGTTCCACTGCAGTCGGTTGGTGAAAAAATCGCGAGAAACGTCCACTTAAATATTTATACTTCGCGTCGCCGCCATGTTGGATTTGTGCTCACCAGGTTAATGAAAGTCCTATAGATGAACTTATGATCATAGCCTCTATGAACATTAAAAAACACATTTTGATTGTTGTAAATTATTCGTAGATACTGAGAACCGTCTAAATATTTCGGATGGTCGCCATTTTGGATTGTTGTATGTATAGGTCATATAGTTATCTACCACAAAGAAAAATTATTGCGCAGCTTCATTATTCAAACTTTCACTTCGATCGCATGATTACGACACAAGAAACAAAACATTAATCTTAAAATTTCGCACAGCTGCCATCTTGTCGTTATGAAAACAATTGAGATAAATTAGATGCCAGTGGATTGACATTTGTATAAGCATTTAACGTGCAATGTTTCACTGAACTCGGATGGTTAAATCGCGACAAACGTCCATTTAAATATGTATATTTCGCGTCGCCGCCATGTTGGATTTGTGCTCACCAGGTTACTGAAAGTCCTATAGGTAAACTTATGTACATAGCCTCTATGAACATAAAAAATCAGTTTGATTGCTCTAAAAGATTCGTTGAACTTGAGAACCGTCTAAATATTTCGGATGCTCGCCATTTTGGATTGTTATAAGTATAGGCCATGGAGTTATGTACCATTAAAGGAAAATTATTGCGTAGGTTCATTATTCAAACTTTCACTTCGATTGCATGATTACGACACAAAAAATAAAAAATAATTTTAAAATTTCGCACAGCCGCCATCTTGAGTTCGTGTAAACAATTGAACTAAATTAGATGCCAGTGCATTACAATATGTACAATCATTTACTGTACCACATTTCAAAGCGCTCAGAGAGTTAAATCACGAGAAAAGTCTATTAAAATGTTTCAAATTCGCTTGGCCGCCATGTTAATTTTGTACTTTACAGGTTTATTAAAGTTGCATAGATAAACTTGTACCAGTACCCTTTATCACCGTACGAAATTTCAGGGTGATATCTATAACAGTTTCGGAGATACTGAATGCTGGTGAAATATTTCGCACAGCCGCCATGTTGGATTGGTGGGACACAATAAAATTTGAAGGGCACGATCGGGGTCGGCCAGAATGGTGCTATGATCTTACTGAGTTTCATTGAAATCGCTCCAGCCGTTTAGAAGTTATTAGGGGGACACACACACCATCACACACGCACACACACACGGACAAAAGGTGATCTCATAAGCCTATTTTTTCATAAAATGAAAATAGGCTAACAAGGGAATTAGAGTCATAAGAACCAAAGACCCATACGAATCACCAAAACAAATGTATGTAGGTATGTAGGTCTATGTGCGTGCGCTTTTGGCCTCTTATAATTCGATAATAGCTAATATAATCCATTGATTAGAATTTTCACGGTTTGTGGTCTTGTTTGTTATGTCTAGAAGACGATACCTAGAGTTGGACGTTCGCATCGGATGGTTTTTAGAATAGATGTTCCCAATAAACCTGAACAGAAACATATCTTGTCCCTCTTTTTTCTAAAATATCAAGAACGTGCTAACTACAAACCAGTCATATCTTTCTATACAGTATTCAATTTTGCATCGAGTGAAACCAGTCACTGCTCTGTGCGGTAGGAATTATGCCCTACAAAGTATTAATAATGTCGGAACAATATTTTTTTTGTTCGGGAGTTTATCCTCAAATAACTCTTAAACAGTTACCTAGAAGGGAATCCAGCGCTGTCAGCATCTATCCTGGGTGTGTTTTCCCCGGCTTTTCCACAATCCCTCCAGGTAAATCTCGAGATAGTACCGTACGTGAAGTTTCAGGGCACCTGTTCCATCCCTGACTCTAATACAGTTACACACATAATCAACTACACGGGACTGATGATAATAATAATAATAATAATAATAATATTAATAATAATAATAATAATAATAATAATAAGAAGAAGAAGAAGAAGAAGGTTATTGGTTGTACGTCCCTTTTAACTACTGTGGCTTTTAGAGACGCCAGGGTGCCGGAATTTTGCCCCGAAGGGGATCTTTAACGTGCCAGTAAATCTAATGACAAGGCTCCCTCGCATTCGCGCACCCTCAAATGCCAACTGGCTGCACCAGGATTCAATCCTGCAACCTTGGGCACAGCAAGTGAGAACATTACAGCTGAGCCACGCAGCCAGCCAAAGGAACTGATGACCAAGATGTCCCAAACCCCTAGAATGTATTATTGTCAACAAGAGTGTTTGTGGAAGTAAGAAATGAATCTGTACAAACACATTGTGTCAACGTTATATATGTGACACTACTACAGTATAATTTTATTGCTCAGATATTGTTCCATGACTAGGCACTTGTACATGTAACTTGCCGAACTATAATATTTGTGACAAGAGGAAGACAACTCCTGCCTGTCGTCAAATCGTCCCTTTCTCACTCGGCCCTATCAGTGTGTTCATCATTTTCCTTGCGCAAGAGATCTTGTGGAGCTGCGCCACCTACCACCCTTTTCAAAACAATTCCCAAACTAATGCTGTCGATACCATTCACCCGATTTTAATTCTGAAAAATGCATTGGAATCAGGAAATAAATCTCCGTTTTCGTATTACCAGGTTTTGTTCATATTTTAGGCAGAGATATAAAAAACTGTTAGTATTTTTTTTGTTTTTCACATTTTGGGAAACGTATCGAAGTAATATCAATTCAATTGCAGTCTAGTATACATAGTGGTTTTCAGATCGCAAATACGAGCTTTCGTTCAAGAGAAAACTGAAAAAAGAAATTGTCTCCCTTTGGTACTGCTACGTGGTGTCAGAATTACAAACTAAAAAACGGGACATTTAGCCTTAATTAAAATTGGAACTTGTATTGTACAGTATTCCATGACCCTGAATTAATAATTTTTAAATTTAATTCTAATATTTAGCTTTTCAGAGTAAACATTCTATAGCAAATTATCCAGAAACAAGAATTGAGTACACCGTCATGAGTAATTAAAA
Source organism: Meconema thalassinum (assembly GCA_946902985.2). Taxonomy (NCBI): domain Eukaryota; kingdom Metazoa; phylum Arthropoda; class Insecta; order Orthoptera; family Tettigoniidae; genus Meconema; species Meconema thalassinum. The sequence goes on from OX336389.2 coordinate 741,129,894, forward strand.
TATAATATAATCTAATAATATTGCTTATCAAATAATTTATGAAATAAACTGAAATGTACAAATTGATAACGCACTTTAACGTACAAATATTGAATTTAGTATTTTGGTATTTAGATGATAAGAAGATGCCTCACATGCAAAGCCTCCAAGCGCAGTTTATTGAGATTATACCGTACACATTTTTACCAAAGATTTGTAAATTGTTGTCACTATTAAATAGTGATAATTATCCAATACATGTAATTTTTCCAGGAGTGTATTTACATATTTATATCCTGGTACCCAACTCATTTATTGAGCATATTCGTGTTGACCGACTAAAGAGCTACAAATGACAATTTTCTATAGGCAACACTGGCGGAATGGCTTCAAATCTCTACACTAAAGATTTTTAAGTCCTTTAATAAGAAAAATGTCACTAATTATTAATAAAAATCCCCAGAGAGAAGGACAGGATCACACAGGCACTTTCAAAAGTGGCCAGGGCAAAGAACAAAATATGGAATAACTTTTCTTATTGAACCTTCATTTTTTATTCCGAATTTAAACCGGCTAAAGCAGAGAGGTCTTAGAACATGACGACACATCAACAGATGAATTTTGGACAAATTTAGCATCTATCAATAATGCTAAAAACTGCAAACCCTAAATATGTCACCTGTTGGCAAAGAGTGGCAGAAATGGCAATAGCTAATCTCCTCTTGGTTGAAGCAATACTCTTACAAATTTAATTTTCAGTATTTAAAAGAATTCTAAATTTAATCCCAATGGTATTTTCGAAAATGTATTGCTGAGGAGTTGGATTTACTAGGAAAACTGTCAAAAGCTGACGTCATCAAAAGAAACGGGTGAAGTTCTGAATTTCCACAACTGAATGATTTTTAAAGAGCAACAATTTATTTTCACTTAAAGCAACAAAGTTCACCATCAATAAGGTTTTGTTCATTGATTTACAATTGAAATAGCTTGGAGGGAGCGTTTGTTGTTCAATTTACACACGCAGGCTCTTCTCAATATGGATTTCAAAATTATTTTAAAATACAAATGAACTATAAACTAGGGAATGGAACAACCTACATCCATAGCTATTGCAACAGGTCTGCCCGGCTATCAGACAGAGAACGGAGTTCCCACGGTACACCATTCTAGCTGGCCGTGGGGCTGTCGTAAACAAAAGCCCATGTTGAGTCATGCAAGTTATTGAAAGCTGCGTGCCACTAAACCGTTCTATTTATGGAAGCAGCTGGACGAAGACTAGCTTCCGGACAGTTTGGGACGCATGTCATTGACCAATAGCTCTAGGGTTGGCGAGAAGTTGCGGGAAGCGTGCTAGCAGGCATAAAAAGATCCGCGAGGCGAGGGTGAGCGAGTTGACAGTTCAGGCGAGTGACTGACAGCGGTAAACAACCGATGACGGTGTGTGCAGTGGAGAAGAGAAGCAAGTGCGCCTGTGCGCGCGAGTATTGTGCCACGGAGTGTTGTGTTGTAACCTATATTTTATGAGTTCCCCATGACAGTTTTAATGTAGGCTAGTGGGTTTATTATTTCTTTATATCATGTTATCGTGTTGGCAACGTGTTCAATTGCATTGGACACGTCTGCAGTAGACGCAGTGTCATTATTATTATTATTACTATTATCATATACGTATGCTTTTTATTATTAATTATTCAATGTATTTTAGGTCACTTTTGACGAGATTCTGAAGCTAGCTCTAATCGTATGTTGTCTAAGAAAGTTTATTAATATTGTTCAGACCACCGAACCAGGAGTCAGGTTAATGTTCTGGTCACACGTGCAGGAGGCAACACTTAATGGACACTATTGTCTCGAGCAGGTATGCTCGCTCACCCCGAGGGGGTGATGAGGAAGCGGCCGAGCAAATGCAATGAGTGGTCTGGTCAAACAGGCGTATGACAATAGCAATTCTGTGAAGACTTCCTGGAAGGAGCTGTGGCTGGGAGACGTGTTGTAGCAAGCGACCTAGTGCACGGCGGAAGTGATTGTCTCGCTGGACTTTGAGATGTCAGGTTGTGTAGGGTGTCTCTCTTGAGCTGAGCGCTTGGTGTTTCTACGGAAAGCTTGAAGACCGTACGGTACCTCCGAATTGTTTTAGTATGGAGGGTACCACGTGATTGGGTTCTGGCTGTAATGCCACAATCATAGTAGGGCTAATACCCATCAAGATAACTGTGCTAAGTTGAAGAAGACCTTCATGGCGGTAAACCATAATGGCATGGCTGACCAGCTTCAAAGTGGTGATAAAATGGACATATTGGGCAGACGACGGCATTACCGGTAATGTGAAAAACAAATAATACATCTTTAAAGGCCTAAATATTATTATTATTATATTATATATTTTTAATTGCATTTCTTGTGTGTCACTCTTTTTATTATATTTATCAATTTCTTGCACGCAGCTTCAGAATATAGAGTAAATTTAAATTGGATAGTTTCTTTTTAGTTATATGCATGTAAACCTTCCTTCATTTTTATTAATTTATAGGAGGTTTTGGTAAGGCCTATGTACGAGCCAGTCCTTTCAGAATATCTGCACACGCCCGGAGATAAGAAGAGTTTCGATAAGGTGGATTTGTTTAATTACAATACCAATTATGTCAGTTGCTTAAAATTTAAAGAAAGGCCATTTATGAGGCAGAATATTCATTTTTATTTAAATTTTGTATCTTCAAAGTTACAAATGGCTTCTCTGGGTGAAGCCATCTTGTGGCTAGAATTGAAAGATTACAAATGGCGCCCAACTATGGAGTGTGAATAAGGCTGGCTGGTGCATAGTATGGCAGTACGCACAGGTAATTTGTGAAATCTGATCGGGTATTTTAGGAAGGGTATATATGTTCAGTGATTTTGGAGGGTATGCTAAGTAATAAGAGTGAGCCTGATTTATTAAAGTTGAGATCTAGAAGTGTTGATCGAAGCACCCTTGGCCATTCTAGAAGAGGCAGGAGTCAGTCAAACAGGCAGACCAATAAGCGGTCAGATTCCACAAATTCGAGAGTAGTTCCTAGTAAAATGGCAGATAAGGATGTGATTTCTGGTACGTTGGAGGGACGTGAGGGGGCCGAGAAAGATGATGTTGCAACTAGCAAGGAGTTAGGAATGGGAGTGAATAGTGACGAGGAAAATGTAGGACTGGGGGAAAACTCACAGATGATCAAGTTAATGGAGCAGATGATGTCTAAATTCAGTAGTAAACTAAGTGATTTAAGTAATAAAATGGATACTCAGAGTAGTGATTTAAGTACTCAAATTAATAATCAAAGCAGTGAATTTAGTACTAAGATAGACATTCAAAGTACGGATTTAGAGAGCAAAATTAATAAGATTGTAGAAAGTATGAGTAAAGGCTATAAGGAAATCCGTCAGGAAATTGCCAGTAGAATTGAGATGGTAGATAAAAGATTCGAGCAAGTTGGGGAGAAGATGAGCTTACAGAGGCAGGGCATTATGGATACTGTTGATAAGCAGATAGGCGAGGTGAGTAATGAGGTAGCCATTGTCAAGAAAGAAGTTAGTGAGAGGTTGATAGTTATAGAGGAAGAAATGAAAGATATAACTGAGATTAGAAATAAGCAGGTGTTTTTCGAACAGGAGCTAGCGGTGTCTTCAGCCAGAGTAACGATGGTAGATAAGAGTTTAAAAAGGCAGATTAGTGAACTGAAATCCTTTAATGAGAGCGAAAATTTGAAATTAAGAAGAGAGCTGAATCAGGCCAAGTCAAATAAGGAAAATTGTAATCACTCTGTAGGACATAGTAACTTTTATAGGGAATCTGACTTACCTAAATTTAGTGGAAGGCAGTTTAACCCTATGGAGTTTGTTAAAGTTGTTCAGAAGAGGTTTTCGAAAGGGTTAGAAGATGGGACTTTAGACTGGGATATTGTTGAGGAAATCATATCATTAGCTTTTGTGGGGGAGGCTAAATCTTGGTATCAAGTTTTTAGGGGAGGTTTTCAGGGGTTAGAAGATTTTAGGCAGAAGTTTGAGGGAAAGTTCTGGAACGAACAGACTAAAGGAAGAGAAAGAGACAAGATTTCTTTTGGGAGGTATCAGTCGAATCAGGGGGTGAGCATGACGGAGTATTTCCTCACACATGTCCTTATCAGTCAGAATTTAGACTCTAGTTCTTCTGAAGGTGATATTGTTAGGCGTATGGCCCGTCATTTTTCTGATGAGGTGAAGATGGCCGTAGTCATGCAGGATGTAAATACGATTAAGGACATGGAACGTGTGTTAGAAAGGTTTGATACATTGGGTAGAATGGGAGGCAAAAGGCAAGAACAGGGAAGGGAAGGAAATTACGATCAGAGGTATCAGGAGGACGGGAATAGGCATTATGAGCGTAGGAATATTGATAGGCCAGGTAACTTTGTGAGGAACGATAGAGGAAATTTTGTAAATAGGGATAGGGGTGACCAAGGGAATTTTCGGAATAGGGGGCGCGGAGAACAGAGGCAGGCAGAAAATCGGGGACCTGGGGAACAAAGGCAGTTAGAGAATAGGGGGCGTGAAGAAGAGAGACAGCCAGCTCAGCCGAGTAATTTAGACGGGAACAGGGCTCTTTAAGATGGTCAGATAGAGGGTCCCATCCCAGTATTCCAGTTCATGTGTTGAAGAAGATAGAATACGACCTTGATGTTAGAAAGGAATTGTTAGATGACCAGGTTGAGGTTACACAGGAGAGATGTGAGCCTACGTTGATCAGTCCTGTGATTAAGGTGAAGATATGGGGTCAAGTTGTCGATGCCTTATTGGACTCAGGGAGCATGTGTTCTTGCATTAAGGCAGGCTTTTATGATGAGGTTAAGAGTAAAGGAGAAGCCATAGAGGAGATTCCTGTGTCCAATATATTTATATTGTCTGCTGTTGGGACTAAGTCACAGAGAGTGCGTAGACAGGTTGTCGCACCTATGTACATTGATGAGAAATGTGGTCGTCAGAGTTTTCTAGTGGTCGCGAATTTAGTGTATCCTGTCATATTGGGTGCGGATTGGCTAAGCAGTCAGATGTGTAAGCTTGATTACGGCGAATCTAAGGTGAGATTCAAGTGGGGTGAGAATTTTGATACGATTAGTCTGAGTTATCAGGTGGACTCGGGAACCTTTGTGAGTATATTAGTGTGTGTCCAGGTTTTAAATGAAGAGGAAGAAGTCAGTGAGGTTAGTAGCGACATGGTATCAGAGGATATTCAAAGTTGTAGTATGGTAGTGGAAGAGGAGCGTGAAGGCGAATTTTCAAATGTTGTGGAAGATACCATGTTGGAGGTAGAGCAGAAGGCTCAGTTGTTAGAGGTCTTGAGAGACCACAGTGAGGTGTTCTCTGACAAACCTGGTAGGACACATGTTTACGAGCATAGTTTCGAGATCACCGATAGGTCTAGTTTTAATGGTGTTAGATACCCGATACCACACGCCCATGTCAAAGCAGTAGATGATGTCATTTCGCAGATGCTAGACGATGAGGTGATCGAATTCAGTAGGAGCCAGTATGTCAACCCGTTGGTAGTAGTGATTAAGAAGGATGGGTCAGTTAGGCTATGTTTGGATGCAAGACAAGCTAATAAACGCATTGCGCCGGATCATCAGCGACCGGAAACTACTGAGGATTTAGTTCAGAGATTTGGGGGAAAAGAATGGCTGTCCACATTAGATTTGAGTGCTAGTTTTTGGCAGGTACCCTTACGGAAGGAGGATAGGCAATTCACGGCTTTTTGTTACAAAAACCAGCTGTTACAATTTACACGGATTCCTTTTGGTATGAAAACATCGTCAGCTGGGCTCATTCGCGCACTTAACATCGCTCTGGGACACGACACAGGGGATTTCACAGCCAGTTACATCGATGACTTAGTCATCGCATCACGTACATTTGGGGAACACATGGAACACCTTAGAATCGTTTTGGGGAAGTTGCATCGGGCCGGGTTCACAGTGAAACTTAAGAAGGCGACCTTTTGTGCACAACAGATCACGTTTTTAGGCCACACTATTACACCACAGGGGGTTACGCCAGAAGGGTCGAAATTAGACAACATAATCAACACTCGGACACCACGTAACGTCAAACAACTTCGCTCTTTTCTGGGGGTATGTAATTATTTCAGGAGGTTTGTACTGCGGTATTCGCAGCTGTGCGGGCCATTTAGCGGGTTACTTAAACAGAATTCAAAGTGGGTTTGGGAAAAGGAACACGATGTGGCATTCATCAAACTTAAAGAGGGTTTTAGGGATGCTGTCACACTTAGGTACCCCGGGCAGGATAGTCAGTATATAGTGATGACAGATGCTAGCGACTTAGGGTTAGCAGGGGTGCTTTGTCAAAAGGATGGGGATGGTAATCTAGGCATCGTGTCACTCGCTAGTAGAGGTCTAAATTCCGCGGAGAAAAGATACACTACTAGTGAGAAGGAATTGCTAGCCATTGTGTATTCGCTGGGCAAGTTCCGGACCTATGTGCTTGGCCGGAAATTCCTAATCTATACAGACCATAACGCACTTACGTTTCTTAGGACATGTAGGATAACCTCGAACCGGCTTTCTAGGGGGATATTGGCGATCCAAGAGTACGATTTTGATATATTTCACGTAAAAGGGTCAGAAAACGCATTCGCGGATTTTGTGAGTCGCCACCCGGAAATTGCTGGGGAGGGAGTTGAAGCTAGGAGAGAGGAAGGAATTTTGGTCTGTGTAACTAGGATTTCAGATAGGGACGGGGAGAGGTTAAAGTTGGGTAAAATGAGAGAGGAACAATGCAAGGACGAGGAGATTCAGGACATTTATCGGGAACTCGAGGAAATGGAACATATGAGCATTGCTAAGAGGGGTAATAAGGAATTCAGGCTTTTTAACGACTTGCTAACTAGGAAATGCTTTGGCGAGAGATGGTGCGTGTGGGTTCCTAAGTCTTTGAGGTATGATATTATCTGGTTTTATCATAAGGAGTTAGGCCACTATGGTGCAGAGAAGGTGTTGGGTGCTATTCAGGAGAACTTCTTCTGGAAAAACATGGGCAGGGGAGTCAGAAAAACCCTAGCAACATGTGAGTTGTGTCAGAAGTGCAAGCACCCCACAAGGTATTTAGAGGGGCCAAGGCAGGCTGTTCTAACTCAGAAACCAGGTGAGTTGGTGTGTGTTGACCTCTATGGGCCGTTGGTGAAGTCTCAGTATGGCTACCAATATGTGTTTGTCGTTGTTGATGCCTTTTCTAAGTATGTTAAGCTCTATCCTCTAAGACAGGCCACGGGGAGGGGTTGTGTAAGTTGCATACTGGGGAAATATGTTCCGGAGTTTGGTAAGCCAGTCCGAATACTCTCAGACCACGGTTCTCAGTTCACCTCGAAGATATGGAGGACCAAGTTGAGTGAACTGGGAATACAGTGTACGTATTCCTCTATTAGGTATCCCCAAGGAAACATGTCTGAGAGAGTAATGAGAGAACTAGGGCGCATGTTTAGGACCTATGTGAGTGAGCGACATAATGCCTGGTTTTCGATGCTTGAGGACGTTGAGCGTTGGCTCAATGTAACTAAACACGAGAGCACGGGTCGCACTCCCATAGAAGTCCAGCTGGGCAGGAAGCCTGTCAGCGAACTTGCTATGATTTTGGGTTTGAGGACAGGGGAGGCCGTACCCAGAGATTTAAGTATCAGGTTAGCTGGGGAACATTTATGTAAGGCCAGTAAGAAACGGCAGAAGCAGCAAGGGAAGCGGGCAGGAGATAAGTTAGATGTAGGTGACCTTGTGCTTTTAAGGGTGCCTCATGTCTCGTCCGCAGACCAGAAATTGGTGAGTAAATTTTTTCATTTGTATGAAGGACCGTATGTAATTGCACGGAAATTAGGGGCCTGTGCGTACGAGCTCCGTACAAAGGACGGAAGGGTGCTAGGGATTTACAATATTTCCAATCTGAGGATGTACATATCCTAGTAGCCCTGTTGGTTGTGTATATATTTGTGGAAGGAAGGAGTTAGGATTTTGGAAGGGAAGTCATGCCTAAAAGGATTGCTTTTTATTCTATGGTATAGGACCAAATGAATGAAAAGCAAGGGGGCGTTCTGTAACCTATATTTTATGAGTTCCCCATGACAGTTTTAATGTAGGCTAGTGGGTTTATTATTTCTTTATATCATGTTATCGTGTTGGCAACGTGTTCAATTGCATTGGACACGTCTGCAGTAGACGCAGTGTCATTATTATTATTATTACTATTATCATATACGTATGCTTTTTATTATTAATTATTCAATGTATTTTAGGTCACTTTTGACGAGATTCTGAAGCTAGCTCTAATCGTATGTTGTCTAAGAAAGTTTATTAATATTGTTCAGACCACCGAACCAGGAGTCAGGTTAATGTTCTGGTCACACGTGCAGGAGGCAACACTTAATGGACACTATTGTCTCGAGCAGGTATGCTCGCTCACCCCGAGGGGGTGATGAGGAAGCGGCCGAGCAAATGCAATGAGTGGTCTGGTCAAACAGGCGTATGACAATAGCAATTCTGTGAAGACTTCCTGGAAGGAGCTGTGGCTGGGAGACGTGTTGTAGCAAGCGACCTAGTGCACGGCGGAAGTGATTGTCTCGCTGGACTTTGAGATGTCAGGTTGTGTAGGGTGTCTCTCTTGAGCTGAGCGCTTGGTGTTTCTACGGAAAGCTTGAAGACCGTACGGTACCTCCGAATTGTTTTAGTATGGAGGGTACCACGTGATTGGGTTCTGGCTGTAATGCCACAATCATAGTAGGGCTAATACCCATCAAGATAACTGTGCTAAGTTGAAGAAGACCTTCATGGCGGTAAACCATAATGGCATGGCTGACCAGCTTCAAAGTGGTGATGAAATGGACATATTGGGCAGACGACGGCATTACCGGTAATGTGAAAAACAAATAATACATCTTTAAAGGCCTAAATATTATTATTATTATATTATATATTTTTAATTGCATTTCTTGTGTGTCACTCTTTTTATTATATTTATCAATTTCTTGCACGCAGCTTCAGAATATAGAGTAAATTTAAATTGGATAGTTTCTTTTTAGTTATATGCATGTAAACCTTCCTTCATTTTTATTAATTTATAGGAGGTTTTGGTAAGGCCTATGTACGAGCCAGTCCTTTCAGAATATCTGCACACGCCCGGAGATAAGAAGAGTTTCGATAAGGTGGATTTGTTTAATTACAATACCAATTATGTCAGTTGCTTAAAATTTAAAGAAAGGCCATTTATGAGGCAGAATATTCATTTTTATTTAAATTTTGTATCTTCAAAGTTACAAATGGCTTCTCTGGGTGAAGCCATCTTGTGGCTAGAATTGAAAGATTACAGTGTGTGTAGGTGCGAGAGGACCGTGCTGAAGGACCTAGGTAGTGAGATGTCTTATATAAAACTCCTCTTTTGTTAAGATTCATCTTAATTGCGCAATTATATTCTGAGTTGTTTATTTCAATGTTCTAATATTACGCCCTGACGCCACCTTGAATGTATGGACTAGCTGTTCGTTTGCCTAGAGTATACACGATTTACGGTCCTATTTTACCACTACATTTTGTTATTGTAGACTTTAATAACTCTCAGTATTTTAGAGGTATAATAACGATGATCCATCGTATTATAATTTAGGGATTATATGTTAGAATTATTTTGGTAATTTTGGTCTGATGACCTTGTAGTTCGTCCTTCGGGCGATTCTTATATGGAGAATCGAATTGCATGTTTTAAAAAATCTGATGTTTAGTTTACATGGAATTCTATAGCCTATAAGCATTGCACACTTGGGTGACCGCCACTTTGTATTCATTATGATGGCGGCATTATAAAACATGACATTGTTGTGCCCAGTATCATACCTTTGTACCACATTTGATTCAATTAGGTTTCGTCATTTGGGAATTGATAGGCAGGGGGGTTGGGTACAGACACACACACACATATATATATACACGCACATACACACATACAGGCACACGGACATTTGGCCCGTGTACAGTAGATCCCATAAGTCTACTTTCAATTTTAACAAAATTCGTAAGAAGGCTAGTATTCACATTTCATAATAATTCAGGACTGTGCAGTAATTAATAACTCTCCGTGATTTAGAGATATAATAACGACAATTAGCATTAAAATGAATCTCACTGTTAAAAGTTACCATGGAATTCTCAACTGATGAGTATGAACGTATCATTTTATGATGTAACTATGAGTAACACGGTTCGGTGGTCGCTTAATTTTGATAACAATAATACAACAATGATCATAATCTGGATAATAAAATGTCAGGTTCACTCCTTTCACATGCTTATGGAATGAGAAGGGCCATCAAATAGACTAACCCACAACTCACCAAAGGTTGTTTGCCTCTCCAGAAATGTATTGGAAATAACATTTAACAAATTTAGGGCTAGTCCAGTTCACCTTTAAACGGTTCTTCTGGTCTTGCCCGCTGCATAAGCTAACATGGACTGTTACACTACGAGAGATCCTGAGGAAAACATCATTATTCATCATTCTCACAAAGAACACCAACCGTGGTAACTACAAACTCTAAAGCGCTAGGAAACTGGTCAGGCTATCTTCGGACTCGGTATGCAAGGAAGTTCGTACCTTATCGTCGACTGTCCTAAAAATAGTTTTCCGTGATTTCTTATTTTTTTACACTAGGCAAATGCTGAGAGGGTACCTTCTATTAGACTGTGACCACTTCCTTCGAGCTCCTTGGTCAGTTACGTTCATCTTCACTCATTTCATCCCTAATTTATTCCACTAATGAGGGGTGAAGCAGAAAGGGAACTCGTCCAAAAACTCATTCACCACACAGAAATTCATCACATTGCATACCCAATCCTGTAGAGACGGAAATAATAAAGGGAAGACACAGATATTTTCACGAAATAAAATGAAATTTTAAGGTCACAATTCTTGCGAATTTGCGGGTACATGCCAAATCACACGCGTGCTTTAATTTATACGCATTTCGTGGAATTACACACTTCTTTGCAACACCGCTATACTGAGTGTTCTGTAGCCTTAAAATGGACATATTCCATACTCAAAGTTTGTCATGAAGCAGATTGTGACTAGCTGGCAGAGTGTGCTAATAAGCAAGTCCATCCTTCAGCAGGCTGATAATCTCCGTCATTAGGTCCACCTCAATTAGTGACTCGCAGTGAACAATGTAATTTGGAGTTCGGTTCTCATTACTTTTCGAGCCAGGAAAACAAACACTGCTGCCTAGTGTTCTATCTACCTCAATGGGCTTTGTGATCGTTAAGCATATAAGGACAACAACCCTACGTGAGTGCAATTCAAATCCGTTATGAACAACAGTTCATGGACCTCCTCAGAAAATTGTGTAACGAAAATATATTTCCATAGTATTCGAGCAGACCAGGGGATCAACATGAAATAATAAGATTTAACATAATCTTTTCGTCCTAAAGGCCACATCACGCCCAGTAGGCATAACCATATTGGGTTCATATCCACAGCAGTCTGTATCTCCAAGTACCACACTCAATTCAGATTGGGAAACGTATATTCTATCTACAACATTCTATATAAAAATAAGATACATTTCTGTAGGCTTACGTTTTCTTTTCGAGATACTTCTTTGAATTAATTAAAGTTTTTCTTAGACATTTCAGATCAATTTAAAGCAAATGGATCTAAAACATGATTCGTATTTCTCTGTGCGTGTAACTGTCGGTCAATTTGCCTGCTCTTTACGGCATAACACAAATTTTACTGGAGTGTGTGTCACTGATTATTTTTTTGAAAACGAGGCATCCCTGGAAGGATATTTGGCCATTTAAGGAATTGTAATATGTGAGCTATAAATTGGTATTCGATCTAGTCATCAAAATGGAAAATTTTATCTACTGTAATCAATGAATCAAATAATGTATGGAAATCTCTCTTGAACAGTTTCCCTCACATAACAAACTCTGTTGAAGATGCATGCCGAAAGTCATTTGGTAGAAAATGAAAGACTATTCATAGCCTGATTCATTTTGCAACGTCTTTCTGATTATCATCGAACAATATGATACTAATGCTACAGAGAGTTGAACGCATATGAAGGAGTATGATCTGTCTTAAGGAGTGTGGTCATGAGATGCGAGTGGATAAGGAGCTAAGTTGCATGTGGTAAGAGAGACAGGAGTAGACCTCAATTAAGGTGGTAAGACTCAGTACATCCAAGAGTACGTTCAGAACAAACTGAGCCTTGCATACAGAGTTTATTAATATAGACATTCGTCTGGTGATTGAAGACTCCATTCCGCGGTTATTGTAAGATTAAAATTATCTTCTAACCTCTGAATGCGGAGCAAAATTACCAAACAATTATCTCTCGTTAATTAGCATATGTTAATAATGGTTCATGCGGGGAAGAGTAGAACCTACTGAGGAGGAGCTGCTGCTTATCTGGAGCTTCAAACTTGCAGAAACATAGGTCTTTCCTTGTCGCATTTGTATAACAACCCTTCCTTCAGTAGGAGGTAAAGTATCACCCAGTCAGCGGTTGTCCCCGGAAGATATGCGAGAGAGGGGAAACACAGCTCCTCCCTTGCTCTTGAAACAGAATCCGTGACACATGGAGCCAGTTGATGTACCCTATCACTAAAAAGAAACATCTGTCTTTGATGAAGTGTACTTATTTTGAAAAACAAATGAAACGGTACCTCAACAGTTTCTCTGATTTATTCCTTCTATTACCAGCTGCGTGGCGCAGTGGTAGAGGCGCTGAGCTTCTAACTGAAAGGGAGTGGGTTCGAACCCCACCCAGGTAGTGGATTCTAGAAACAAAACTACCACTTTCGGAAACGCAAATGGCCCTGAGGTTCACTCAGCCTACACCAGAAATGAGTACCAGGATAATTCCTGGGAGCAAAGACGGCCGGGCATGGAGCTGACAACTCCATCCCATCTAGTGCCGATGTCACAAAAAGTGGAGGCCTCTACCTTCCACTCCTCCCAGGGCCTCCATGGCCTGTAAGGAGTTGGCTTTTTTTTAATCACCAGTTGAATAATGAAAATGCAAATCCACATTCTGCTTCCAGTCGACCGACCGGGTCAGGGAATGGAATGAATGAAGCCCTCATCTAGCGGCGAGGATATGAACTGTGCCGGCTGCCGAAGCCTGCGGCACTCCCCTGGGGCAATGGTTAAATGAATGACAGATGAAATGAAATGATAGGGGAGAGTGTTGCTGGAATGAAATTGTGACAGGGAAAACCGGAGTACCCGGAGAAAAACCTGTCTGCCTCCGCTTTGTCCAGCACAAATCTCACATGGAGTGACCGAGATTTGAACCACGGACCCAGCGGTGAGAGGCCGACATGCTGCCACCTAAGCCACGGAGGATCACCAGTTGAATAATAATAATAATAATATCGTATGGCCTCGGGTGCCAGGTGCAAGCTCTGTTATTTGACACCCAGAGGGCAGCTTGCATGTCGAGTTTTGTTGTTCCTTGAAGCACTATGAAAGTGAAGGATGTTAGATATCTAAGCTCCTTGACACTATAGCGCTTTCTAGTAGAGAAATGAGGAACATAGTGTAGGCGGAAAATCCCGAGATTAATTTTGCCAATATGAACACGGCCTACTGAATTCAAATGGGTTCCTCAACATGCCAACATCGTATGACATGAGTATCGTGATTTATGACGCCATTCAATAATCACTTACCACGGCCAGGAGAGAACCTGCAAGCTTGGGATGAGTAATCCGACACGATATCCACTCACCCACCTTGGCAATGCAAGTAACGTAAAAAGACCGGGTAAGTTAGCCGTGGTCGTTACGGCGTGGCTGCAGACAGTCGCTCACATCCAGGAGGCGAGGAGGTTTGAATCCCACCACCAGCAAGCTTGAAGATGGTTTTCTGGAAATTCCTATCTTCCTTCCAGGCAAATGCCGGGGTTAGTCCCTGACCATAGGTCACAGCCACTACCTTCCAATTCCTCGTCCTTACATTCACACTTTCCTCCCCATACAGCACTCCACATGCGACGGTACTTGTAGCTCACCCCATGGGTGTCCGCATAGAAGCAGCTACAAACTCTTGACAGCTAAAGTCGCAAAGCTAGCAGCAAAGCAAGCAAGCAAGATAGCTTTCAGTTTCACGGGGCTCTTAACTTCGTCATCATGATTCACAGAACCTCCAATTTACGTGGAATTTGGACCGAAAGAAGTGACTTTTCACCTCCAAAATCTCACATGCATCAACATGGAAACGAACCTGGTCTGTCTTGGTGAGACGTAGGCAGCTTGGCTGCTGCGCTATCACCCCCATCCACATCACTTGCTTACAGAGACTTCCGACAGGCCAATGTAATCCAAAATAACCTCAAGGGCAATGAAAACTTTTAAATCAATGCATAGAATGAAACACCAAAATTGAATTACAAATTTGATTTTATGTCTGTTGTAACTTGCAATGCTATAACCGGATCGTTTCATTTTTCAAATGCAAATGGCATTTTGCCTTTTCCAACCAAACCCTGATCTCGCAACAACGCAAACTACTGGCTTAACAACATCCTCCAAAACAATACTTGCAGGTAAGATTTGAAACGTATGGCATCTCGAATGTGCGTCGAAAGAGAGGGGAACAACGAAAGGAAACAAGAAGAAGGAGGATGTTGCATATTAAAAGTTGGTTCCTCAGTACTCCACGACTAAAAATCTGATTTATTATGAGCAACTTATTTAAAAGAAGGCAAGACTTCAATAAGAGCGTCAACGTTTTTAAGTGCTAACATGAAGCACATTTATCCTTGCAATGTTATAATACTTTCTAAACAAGCACTTAGTTCTATCACTTTCATAGCCTTGTCATTAAACCTTTCCTCCATTTTACTGATCAAATGTTTCACAAATGCCCTTACGTTCCTCATATGTTGTGTTTTATTTTACGTGATAAACACACTTCTAACTTCTGTTGTGCCCAATTCTAGTACTTTTCAGCAAAGGCAGTCGATGTTTCGGAGGTGATCCCAACCTCCAGAAACAAGCACAGGGAGTTGCAGCCTCATGAATTTTGTTATGTTATGTTCCATGATCAACTTACGTTTACAGAGTATATCTACATACCATTAACTACGTTAGATTTTTCCAAAAACTGAAAGTAGACTTATGAGATCAACACAACGTCAGAAAATTCTGTGTCTGTCTGTGTGTCTGTGAGTGTGTATGTGTGTACGTGTGTGTGTACTCTGCATGTCCGTCCCCCCTCCTATCAATTCAAACACGGTGAAGCCGAATTTAACGAAATTTAGTACAGAGATAGCATAAGCAAAGGGCACCTCAGTGTCATATTTTATATCGCCGCCATCTTGACGGAAACGTAATGTTGGTCACACAAATGTTCAAAGCTCAAATCAAATAACAACTACCCTAATCATCTGATCTCTACCAAATTTTGTAACAACATACCTTCATGTGCGAAGCTTCAATTGACCAAACTACTAGGTCATCAGCCCAATAGTTTGCAGATGGCGGCCATGTATGTGTGCAAATGGATTCCCCCTAACAATTCAAACACAACGAAACCCAAATCGAACCACAGTTGGTACAGACGTAGCAATAGCAAGGGACAACTTAGTGTCATGTTGTATATCGCAGCCATAACAAACAAAAAATAAATAAAATAAAAATGGCACCCCACCCAAGTGTTCTGAACTTAAATCAAATTACGACCAACCTAATCATCCGATCTCTACCAAATTTTGCAACAATATACCTTAATGTGGGAAGCGTATGTTGCCCAAACTACAAGGTCATCAGCCGAAAAGTTTCAAGATGGCAGATGTATGAATCATGCAAGTGTTATAGCCTAACCGTAACTTACGCTTGAACAAGGTCTGGCCTCAACACTTCAGCTTATCGTACATAGGGAGGTTTAAACTGTCCTCAAGGAGGTGACCTGTAGAATGTTAGCATATTATAGTAGAATATGTAACCGTAGAAGTGACTAAAGATCAGGCCGACCATGCCATATCGTTGAGGGTCCGTGCCGTCCCGATGTCAAAATGGCCGCTATTTTTGCTCGTAAATCCATATATTTCCCTAATTGAGAAAGTTTATATCCTTTTAGGAATGTACTGAACAAAATAACGCATATTTAATATCAAATGGTTTATAGAAACGGCAGAAGACGCTACTGAAATCGTTGATTTCAACACAAAATATGGTACAGTTAACCTCTGAAAATCATGTTGAACCAAGCTGTTTACCAAGTATTATCGTAGCACACCCGTGGCGTAATGCTAGTGACTGGGGCTCATGGTCTGGGGGTTCATGGATCAAATCCCTGCAGGTTAATTTTTTTACTTCGAATTTTTGTATTTATTGAATTATAACTACTCATATGTTATAAAGTTAAGCATATACAGTGTGTATTTGCAATCGAAAATATTATATATATACTTATAACACCACATATTTCAACACTCGAATACAGCGATTAATATTCGTTGACCTTGATCCGCGGTAGGGTCTATTGTTGTTGTTTTTTGTTGTTGTTCATTCTTTAAGGGTTTTGCGGCATCATGGTCTTGTAGCCTCATTTACTTGGGTGTGTGTAGAAGTTGTCTGATAACCTGTGTTATTCTCCGTGGTGTTGGGGTAGGGCACCTGCCTCTCACCCGGAGGCCGCGGGTTCGATTCCCGGCTCCGTCAGGGATTTTAGAAACTGACGTGAGGGCTGGAACGGGGTTCACTCTGCCTCGTTAAGGCAATTGAGTAGCTGTCTGACAGTGAGGCAGCACCCCGGTCACGGAAAACAAGATTTACGGCCGAGAGGACCCGATGCGCTGACTACGCGTCACCCCAATATCTGCAGGCCAAATGGCTGGTGAGCGGTCGCTTGGTAGGCCTAGGTCCTTCATGAGCTATAGTGCCAGGGTTTATTATTTTTATTATTATTAACCTACGTTATTGTGAATGCAGTATTGGTGTGTGTATATATAATTGAGGTGAGGATTCAATCAATCAACATATAATATCTGTATAGCACGTTGTATTTCAACAAGCTACTACAACCAATATTCATTATACTCCTTGAAAAGGACAGTTATAACTATACCCATGCATTTAGGAGAACGTAAGCTATATGTTCTCTACTAAACATCTTGCTTAATACATTTTGTTAGGAAAGAACTTACATTACACTGATATTTTACAAGATATAAGGAATCACCGTGGCACTTTGTCCCTGGAGGGTCTTGGCCTACCAAGCGATACCGCTGTTTAGCTCTGATGGCCTAAGGAGTTTCGGGTGACGCGTGGTTAGCATTTCGGGTCCCCTTGGCCGTCAATCCAAGTTTTCTTGACAGGGGCACTCCCTCCCAGATCAGACAGTTAATCAATTGTCCTCACGACCCTGGTCGCACGCCGTAAAAGCCCTCACATCAGTTTCTAAGCTACTAACAAAGCCAAGAATTGAACCCGGGGCCTCCGGGTGAGAGGCAGGTGCACTACTCCAACACCACAGGGTTGGATTTTATAAGATACTAGCTATACCCGGCATGCGTTGCAATGCCAATCAAAGACAGACAGAAAGGAGACCAATAATAATGTTATTGCTTTTACGTTCCTTTTAACAACTGCGGCGTAACATCTAGGTCTTTTGCCCTTAATGATAATAATAGGCTAATGAAAATGGAAACGTTTACTGAACGACCATGGTAAAATTTTAAAACTGATATAAGGGAATTTAGATTTCTACCTTCGATATC
This sequence comes from Meconema thalassinum, assembly GCA_946902985.2. Classification (NCBI taxonomy): domain Eukaryota; kingdom Metazoa; phylum Arthropoda; class Insecta; order Orthoptera; family Tettigoniidae; genus Meconema; species Meconema thalassinum. The sequence continues at coordinate 741,147,658 of OX336389.2, forward strand.
TTCCTAGTCTCAATCTTATTTGCTGGCCTAGACTTATATTCGTTGCATCTAGAGAATGAGCTGTTGGCGTACGGCTCGGGTCCCAGCTCCGTGAATCTGAGCGGAATGTGGATCGCATGGATGACGATATAGCCTATGATGACAGATGTGTGGGGTTCCCGGTCCTTGCGTAGTAACATTCCAAATACAGGGCGTCAGGGAATGTTCTCCGCAGCGCCTACATGCTGCTGCGAGTGGTAGCATCAGCAGTTACGTTGGCAGCATGGCTGCCGCTTGCATCAGCTGGTAACTTTATAAGGGAACAACTGAAGTTTGTCTCTTACAACTTTATGTGCTGTTCACTTAGAGATTTCTGTTTCTTGAGCAAATTTGCGTGTTGATTTTCTTGGACTACGCAGCATTATATCGGAGATTTCATCAAATTTTTCGTCTGTTAAAAGCATAGGCTTGCCTGTTCCCGGTACATCGTGAACTGAGCCGATCACACGAAACTAACTTTGAATTTGGAAACCGCGCCTGAAATTTTAGTTTTAAATTTTCCGTAAACCGATTGTCTTCGCGAAAAACGTATTCCACCAAAGAAGCTCTCTCTTCAGTAGTAAACATTACCGCCTGTAAACTGTATACTGTTGCACTCTTCCAATAATATATCTGAACGATCGCTTACTGCAATACACACTGACGATTTCGACAGCCCACAGCCCACACGTGTGGCCTGCACTGTACTGCTACCCTGTCTCGGGCACCATGCTGCCAACTTAACTTCTGATGCTACCTCTTGCAGCAACATGTAGGCGCTACGGAGAATATTCCCTGGCGCCCTGAACATTGGTCGGTGACTAACTCACTCATTCGCAAACACCACAGTGGTTTAGGCAACGGCCCTAAGTTAGCAATATTGGAATATACAGGAAAACCAGATAACTCGGTGGGCTGGTGACTGGCCCTTCACTTGTCGCCTGCCCTTTCCCCTGACCACGCAATTTCACAGAGCTTGGACTCAAGCAGTTATGACACAAAAACTCTATATTTAGAAATTCACATGCTGGTTGAATTATGTAGATGTAACTGGTAAAATATTGAATGCCAGAAATATTGAGATACTCCCAAATAAATACAGCGAGGTCATCTGCCCTGGTTAGAGGCATACATGGACAATTATTAAGTAACAAATGAAGCAAATTATGTCACACACGAACTCAAATGTCGCTGTGAATGATTCAATTCGATTCTGTCAAGCATTCGCATTCATACAAAGAAAACACATGCACTGATTTAAATATGTATGAAATACACTCAATTGTTGAAGCGACTCAACAAAATCAATTTACTGATTCAGAAACCTACTGTATGTGAGCGTGCATAGCTATACCCGGCATGCGTTGCAAGGCCAATCAAAGACAGAAAGGAAGATAATAATAATGATATTGGTTTTATGTCCCATTTAACAACTGCGGCTTTTAGAGACGCCGGGGTGACGGAATTTTGGCCCGAAGGGGATCTTTAACGTGCCAGTAAATCTAGTAATACGACCCCCTCGCATTTGCGCACCCTCAAATGCTAACTGGCTGCGCCAGGATTCGATCCTACAACCTTGGTCACAGCAGGCGAGAACGTTACCGCTGAGCCACGTAGTCAGCCCAAGAACGAAAGAAAGAAAGAAAGAAAGAAAGAAAGAATAGAAAGAAGTGTTTGAATTGTAATTTCGTTTACTGAAGTAAACAATAAACAATATTCTTTGTTTTTCTGTCTAGTGTGTAATGAATAAATCCGAAGGCTTTCCGACGCGTAAGCACGCCACATACAGCTGATCATGTGAGCATTTTTTGAAACTACTCGTGCGCCATCTAATGTAAAATGGATATACTTATTCAGAAACAATGGTGGGAGTGTGCACAACTCACCAAGGCTTCATTACAATTTGCGGAATTGTAAATGAACGCTTACGGGACTCTCCTGAAACGATTCGCTGGCCAACACTCATTTGTTGAAATTTACTCGTATGCTACTGTAACCGTGTGAAAGAGCGTCAGTTGCTGGTTATGGAGATGTTGTTTTTTGTCGCGGCTATATTTTGAATTTGAAGCGAGCGCCTGACTGAGTTGAGTTTCACTGCCGTAGGTCGCAGTCTGGTAGAGATGCGCGGACGGCGATGCGCGTAAGTATGCTAACACCTGACTGTCTGCAGGGTCAAGCAGGCAGCTGTTATGACAGAGACAGTCGTGTTTGTGCAGTTAATCCGTGCATAAGCGGGCGGCTTAATCAATCTTAAGTTACTAGTACCTGACCTGGAAGCCAAAATTAGCCTACAAACGAGGCATTGTTCAAATGTGCTCAGGATAGTTTTACTAGATGGGACTAGCTTTTGTAAATGCAAGGTTGTGTTGGGTATGGCCCAAGCTCACAGCATATTAAGGCATATGGGCTGGAAATAACTCCTTACTTGAGTTATGTGAATATAATACCTCATTCCAGGGTAGATTTCTGGCTAGCAATTGACTTGGAATTAAGGCTAAACAGGTGTGTAAGCGTACTGCGATAACTACAGAAGGATTACAATCAAGTAACCGGGAACATTACTGTGACTATTCGGAGTATTTCGGGACGTTAAAACACCGGGTGATTGTCGTAAAATCAGTGACAGTATTAGGCACGTGCTTTTTCATAGCAGAAGCTATGGTGTTAAGACAATCCGATCAGGACGTCATGGTAGCGAGACGCCGGTATGAACTTTTGAAATCTACCATGAGTCGAGCCAGTATTATGGTGCGTTAAATATGAATTGGGCGTACGATGGATGCTGACGTCTGGATACTTGGGACTTGGACCAGTGGAGTCATGAAGTCGAGCCGTACACATTTCCGTGTGCGGAGGATCGCGTGGGATTTTATGCTCAGACTAAGGGCATTCCGCAGGAACTTGGACCTTCTTCAAGAACATCTGAAATGGACGTGAGCCCTTTATTCTATTCTTAATATCTAGTACCGGTGAATATCAGACCTTAGACTATACCATTCATCCATGTAGGAATCGTTTTACACGCCATATATCTTTATTTTCTGCATTATATTGGGACATAAGCATGGATCTTTTTGATGTTGTCCACTCTTCGAATTTTATTTTATTCTTTTGAGATAGCATATCCACGGTGGGCATATCGTAGAATGAGTATATATTCGGAAGACATCCGGCTGTTCTAATTAGACAGGAGTTTCATCCTGATTTTTGTTGTACAGTTCCGTGCATATTTTTATGGCACATTGTTATTTTAGCGATCGTTTTGAGATAGTTTATTGGTAATTTGTTTATTTAAATGTAGTTCTTGATCATTTTGATGCAATTCGTCTTGGATGAGTTCTGATTGTCATTTATCGTAAAATGATTCGATTGTTCTGGTGGTTAAGGATTTTCTTTAAAATGATAATGCGGAATGATCATGTATGAGAATTTACATGGGGAATTAAGGAGGCATATTCATAACAATTTAATGGATCTTATGAAAAATAGAACATGGTAATTATCCATGAGAATTTCATATTAATAATAATAATAAATGAATGAGTTTGGATTATTTAGGTGATGTTTCTTTAAAACAAATATGAGAAATTAACATGAATTAATGCACATTGGATTGATAAAGCAATCGTAACGTAGTTTTGTTATTAGAGGAAGGTGTATCAATTAGGAGGATTTTTGTTACGGTGACAAGCGGATAATTAAACAGGTTAATTAGAGACAGTTACTTATAACATTCATATGATAAATCTGATAGGGTGATGAATTGGGAATGCGCGTAGGCATTTGTCCCATTAATAATTATGATAATCCATTAAATGCAGTAAATATGACTGGATGGAAGTTAAATATGTGAAAATAATATGTAAAAGAATTATAGTTGTTGAATATAATGAAATGTTGGAATTTGGAGGATGTTGCCTCATATTACTCAAAAGAAGGGCGGTGCCGCTGTTGCAGCCCCAAGCCGCTATCTAGATCTTGTCATCAATGGAATTCTAGATTCTACTTTAATTTGCTCTAACCATAATTACATATTTTCTGGTTGAATGATATAAACCTGCAGATAGATTAAAATGCCTAATAATTTTGCCATATTGTGATATCAAGGAATAAACCAAATTGATAAAGTGCATAAAGAAATGGGGCATTTAAAATGCGGCCTCATGTTCCGATGAAAATCTTGAAATAGCTACGAATCATCCATAAGTGTTTGAAATTGGTTGGAATAATAAGGTTGAGTTGCAATTAATATCACTGAATAATTAATCCCATAATTTATGTTATTATCGAGGATAAATCACAGATCCATAATTTATAATTTCTAATATGAATATTCCTTGTGTGGGAATAATGAAATATAAATGGTATTATGTTTCTAATGGGTCCATCTTTGTTAGACTTGGTCTGACTTGCATCAAGTTGTATAATTAACAATTCTAGTATGTTTTGGAATTTCTTCTCGTTTCATGGAAGAGAATATCCCATAGGATTATCCCTGATTTTGGGAAATATGGAAAAGTGTAGAACTTCAGAAATAAAATTTTATTCAAGTGTGATAGGACGATCAGTGATCCACACAACTTGAATACTGTAAATATCGTTTATAATATAATAGGATACCATGATGGACTATTAATTTCATGGGTATTCTAACACAATGAAATGTTTAAAAGGTGACGTTTTCGTTGCATATATATTTTTTGGAACGTTATTCAACACCTGCGATTAAATAGTATAGGATCTCAGGGGGAGCGCAGGATGTTATTTTTTCCAGGTGGTGTTTTAGTTTTCTCCCTGAGGATGCCCTTGTAAAGATTAGGATGGTTGAATGGATCAATTAAATTGATGCAAATTTTATCTTAACTGATACTGTGGTCATTCATGATTCTTGAAATATGCCTTCTATCCTTGCTGTAGTGTGCATCTGGGGAACAGCAGAGCTTTTCTTTTTCTTTATTCTACACCTTTGTAGAATGCTCACTGTTAACCCAGAGATGTTTTTGAGTCTTTGTGCTCGACTGTTGTTCGGATGCGCACTTGTGTGGTCGTAGGACGTTCGTCAAACGGTCACACTACCTACTGTACTATCAAATGGCTTTTCTAATTCAGAAACCTTTGCGGCAGTGTGCACAACAACTCACCATCACAATCGGATGAATGGCATATGAACTCATACAGGACTTTGTTGAAACGATTCGCTCGCCGTCACTCATTTCTTGAATCTACTCATGAGCTACCTATTGTGAAATGGATCTACTAAGCCAGAAACTTTCCTTGGAGTGTACGCAACAACTCACCCAAGTTTCTTCGCAATTGGATGAATGGTATATGAACGCATACAGGACTTTGTTGAAATGATTCGCGCGTCGTCACTCAATTGTTGAATCTACTCGTTTGCTACCTATTGTGAAGTAGACTTACTGTTCCAGTCTGACAAATGTTTTTTTTATTTCTTACATAATGTGTGTATATACTGTCCCATCACATAAGGTTATCGGAGGACTATCTGTCGCAACCAGACCTCCCGACTTCCTTACCCTCCAGGCCCAGACACTGCGAGGATGGGATGTGTCCTCAGACCAGCTCCGGCACAAGACCAATAACCTCGGGGCATCTGGGCATAGTGAGAGATAAGTCATAGACATGCCGAGGAAACACACCCCCAAAAGAAACAAGTATAAAAAATAAGCAGTTCAGGCTTAGGTAATATTCGTTAAAAATGTATTGAAGCAGAACAAATCCCTGTCCTACCACAGAGGGTTCAAAATCTCGGCTAATCCTCAGAGTTAATAAAATAATAAATGAATAATTATTCCCTAATCTGACGTTAAGTTACCCTCTCGAATGTCCTAATTACAAAATTAGAATGAAGTTCAAAGTCGAAACTAAGAATGAGACTCGTAATTAAAGTCCCTAAGCAATTACAAGAACATCCAATTAAAAATACGAGTAGTTGCATAATCGAATTTACTGCATATCAAGAATACTAATCGACCACTTGCCACATGAATAAATTTTCATTTAAGGCACCAATAGAAAATAAGCTATGTTATGAGGGTGTCACTTCCAACATTAAAGTTTAATTTAATTCGTTAGCTACTCCTAACTGAAGTTAATATCAGATGATAAGCAACTGTGACGAAAAATACAAATCTAGAAAAGCAACCAGTCTAACATTACTGGAAAAAGCTGATCTATTACACACATAACACATTACACAAAAATAAACAACATTCATATAATTAAATAATTCATATTTAACAATAGCACTCCTTCCTACGCATTTCCATGTGCTTTTTGCAATGGAAGGTCATCTGTGTGTGTGTAACCGTTGGCGGTGGCATGGCTAAAGAAGCGTCTTTGCCCCACGTAGTTGCCAAATGTCCACATATTCAGATATTTCTGCCACATTGGAACCTGTCATTCTTGAAGATCGAGTCAGCTCGTCCTAAAATAGTTCAATTCCTATTAATCAGCCTCAGGTGTCGGTCATTCAATAAATTATAATCCAAGTTTTGAGTAATCCACCTCTTATTAAGTTTGCTTGATTTATTTCGTTGAGGGGCAGATGACCTCGTAGTTCCGCCCCTTAAAACAACAATAACTAACTAACTAACTTTATTTCGTTGATTTAGGTTAATATTAGGCTTCATGATTTAATTCCAGATTTAGATTCCTTTATGAAGTCCTGATAGTGTGTTCAGAGTATCCCTAATGACCACCCTGACACGAAGCAACACAGCAAGGGGATTGAAGTAGGTGTAGCCTGTACCAAAAATTACCTCACTTACGGGAAATACAATAACACGCGCTAAAAATAGCGATAACTAGCGCGCATCAGAGGCTCACTCACCACTTCGGTTGATCGGATGAGAAGTCTAATCTCGACCACCGGCAAAACCTCAAATATAATGTGGGTGAATCTTGTTAAATCACAACATTCCATAATAGACACGATAACAACGTTATTTACTATTTTATACAATGGCCTTTGGTCAATCAAATCTCAAAGGAATGGCTCATTCAAATTGAATGTTTAAGAAGCTTGTACTATCAAATCGTAAGCATGAATTAACACCTAAGAAAAGACTTGAATGTCATCCTATTAACCTGATATAGCAGAAAGTGCCACCGTAATTCACCCCAAGAATTAGCATTGCAGCTGATCATAGTATAATTCAGTCAAAAGTCTAATATTCCGTCGTCTAGCATGGTTGCATATGACCGTAAGCATTTTACCGACATCCAACAGCTGTTCAGTCCACATGACCCACACACGATCAAGGTCGGCGCATGGCCTAGCCTTGCCTGTACCGTAGTAAAACTCTGATTAAAAACAAGCAGTTTTCTAGCACGAGAGTCCTTACTGCTAGCTCGATCAAGAGTTTCTTTACACATTACTATCACATTATTTTGTGAAACTGTCACTGGGAATAGCCTGTACTAAGGCTCGTTACTTTTAATCCGAACAAAAACCAAAGAATTGAGAAATGCAGATATTCCACTCCAAAGGAATATTGCCAAACGTTTCAAAGATTTTGGACTGGCATGAAGAGACTCTTAAGTCTCGCCTCTCACCCCATATAACTGTACACTTCAAATATGCGTTGTAACACATTACGTGCTCTCCCTGGGCACTAAAATAATAATTAAAACAACAACATTTGTACTCGCGTTGTTAAATGATACGTAAGTAAGCAAGTACCATGCCTGTCTTCATAACTTTGTGTTAACCTTATGCACTCATTCATTGTTCATTTTAGCAGAAAATAGTGGCATCATAGCACACTAAAATATCATATTTTATAAACGGCAGAGTAATACTTCAGCTTCTGCCAACTGATACGCGGAAATGCTGGCAAAGCTCCTAAACAGTGCGACTGCACTCCCTGACAAAAATAAAATAAAAAAACAACTCAGGCGAACTATATAGCTTCAAGCATGTAAGAGCGTACAGGCATTTTCGCGCAATGATGAGTGATGCACTGTGGTACACGTGTTCACCGCCATGGAATCATGTGGCGTGATCGTGTAGTGATTTGACCAAGACAAGTCAAATTTGAGTTGTAATACTAGGCTAAGCATGTTAATAATAATCCCTACATATGGTTGCTTTTAAGTGCGGCATTAAATAGTTGCCAACAGAGGTTTAGGCCTTGACATGGGTTAAAGGGGGTTAAAAACTCACATTACGGCGTGTAGACATTAGGAACAGCTCTCGGGCAACACCTCTTGGAAAAAGAGCCTTGATTCGACCCCTGACTCCATCCCCTCCTGCGTCGTTTCATGTAGGTTATAATCTCGGCTCCTCCCTCATGGTGTTGGTTTAGCACATCATGGTATTCAGCTGGATACACTGGATACAATTCCTCATCTCAATTAAGTCGGATATTACAGACATGACGTTCTCGATGTTCTCAAAATTCTCACGGTGATTATTGAATAAATGTTCAATTTCTTTCGCAGACACATTGATTAAAAACGACTGTTTGCCATGTTGGCACCTGACCATTAGCCTTAAGGTTATGTGGTTATCAGTGAAAATCGGGGCAATCGTAGATTTGCAGCACTGCACAAAAATGTCTGTACACAGTTCATATATTATCGTAGATAGTGGTTATTAATCCAGATGCAATTCTCACAGTTTAAAGTACGTTGTACATTCACCTCGTGGCCTCGCCACGCACAATCCAGACCATGCGGTCTGCTTCAATCATACAGAAATTACTGGAAAATGCGAAATATCGCCAAGTAAATCACTTTCAGTACCTGCAATGTTGTGAGTGCGTTTTACAGTCACGCTAATGTTTCGACGACTCTCACAAAGCACTAGAATTCACTTATATTACTTCCAGTTTTCTCAACACAAGAATTAGCGAGTATCCACCGCACGGATCACGAAAGGTGTGTTTTACATCTCTAATGACGGTCCTAGGTTCGGGAAAATCTACGCTAGTCATTTAGCGTCTGATAAGACATTTTTATTACCATATCCGCATATCTGCGATGTAAAAAATGTTTCCTGGACTCTCAAGAATTCTCAATTTTGTCCCTAATGTGGATTCAAGATGCATAGTGTTTCCGAATTCAGGAGAGTACAATTTCATAAACGGTAAATGTTTTCACGTGGTCAGAAAAATGTGCTGATGACCACTAACTTAGTCAAATATTACAGTGGGACAGGATCAATGATCCCTCGACTCATTCAGGCCAGTTTGGTGCAATATCGACCTCAAAACAAATAAGAGCCATATATTCTGATAACCGTTCGGAATACTTGCTTAATGTGATGTTCGCAATTCCTCGCCAATTCCACAGCCATGAGCTAAACGGTCTCAATACATAGGATCATGAGCTAAAATATTATTTCATATAATGCATGATTATTATATTCAGAAACTCAAATGTGTGGCACAGCAAAGGCCATAGCTACGAGTGTCCAGGTTTTACATCACTGGACTATTAAACAAACAACTCAAACATGATGTATAGTGAATGCCAAGTCTATGTGCAGCCCCAGGCTTCGACACATGCTCCCCAACAAGCAAACCTCGTCACTGGCCTCTCGATTCCTCTAGAGTGCCCACTGCTATAGACTATAGACTAGGTTCTTCTGACACGAATAAAAAACTCACTGCTCGACTCGAGAGCTTGCGTCTACCGACAATGCACGCCTATTTTTATGGTGGAAATTAGAGGTTTTGAAACATTCTCAAAGGTTGCGAGGAATTCCGAGTATCATTTTAAGCAAGTATTCCATACGGTTATCAGAATATTATTCAGACTAGATTACTGGATAACTCGCTTAAATGCTTCTGAATTAGGTTGAGAAGTGATATGAAATATTTGATAAATCCCAGTCATGAGTTTAGACCTACTATTTGAAAACGTCTTCACTTCTTCTTCATCTCACATAAACGAAATCGTGTAATTTGAACATACAATTGTAATTACATTAGATCTTTTGTACAGTGCACCAAATTATAAATCTCGAAGTAAAATGTTATTCCTTTATACTGTAGACACAATAGATTTCCAAGGGTTAGAAGAATAACAAAGGAATTAGCCCTGAAAACGAAATTTCGCTACAGGATGCAGTCCTAAAACAATAATATAGACAAAGTGATTACATCATTATTCAACTAAAATCAGTTTGCAGTGCAGCCCAGGTAGGTTATATCGAGAATTTAAGATCTAGCACATAATTTATATGGAAGGAAATCCCCAAGCTTAACACATTCATTCATTCATTCCTCATTAAGCTCGGCAATGTAATGCAATATTACGAAATTATTCATAACAAGAATGTTAATATTACTTTCTTTGAATAGTAACATTTGCCTTCAAGCAACTCAGTACAGTACCATTATGAATCGTTTACTTACACACCTTACGTCAGGGCCTAGTTCGCAACTGAGCCTAAAATAAATTAGAAGTGAGCGCAAATACGCTGGGCACAGCTTCACATCATATAAACTTCCTTCTAGTCAGCCCTAGAGTGTAATCTGAAACTTAAATGTGAGGTGAACAAATCCACAAGTGGACTTAAATTATCTTCCCAAGTTGACGGGTTTTCATTAGTTACTATTTCTGTAAATTATTAGCAAATGACAAAGGAAAGTGCTAAATATGTGGTGTGTTTGGCCTATATTTGCACATAGAAAGTGCACAACCCTGAACTACTACATTCTATTAACAAACAAGGAACCTTTCAATTTCAAATACACATCAATGACATATCAATTCCACTAGTCACCCTCAACATCCCAATGCAAACAATGTCACATGGCGATGTAACATCAGGTGAATCAAGACTAGGTGTTCTTTGGACAACACTCCGGATGCAATAGTAGGCTCAGCTACTGTATGTTCGTATCTCATCACTGTGAGCAGTGTGGGTGGGAAGGGGAGCAGCTGACCTTCAACAGCACGTGGACTTGGTTTTGACTGTAGATACCTGTCAAAAATTATTGAGTCTCATATTATGAGTAGATCAGAATAATACCGCACTTCTGAAAACATTTTCCTGGTCACCAAACTTCAAAATGAAAAGAAAGAAAACGAAGATCATTGTATTCATAGCCTAACTACACGTTCACCTAGATGATGACATTACATTACTATTGCTAGTTATCCTGCATTGGAACAAACACACTCATTAGCATTACATTAGCCCAACTATCTGACAGTGTCTCAACTGGTCAATGCATAGTGAGTGGAGATCTCGATCAGCCATCACTTCTCCTGCATAATTCAGTCCTGCTACCTCATGAAGCTTGAGAGGTATGCAAAGATGCGGTGACGTAATGGTGATGGCTAAGGCACTGTATATACTATGTATACCCATCCGCCATTTTGGTTCTGATCTGTATTCGATTTCGCATGTAATCGGCAACTCAAATTTTACATCTCTCCATTTTTTCTCCTATCCCAATATCAGCTATAAGGTACGAAAATTTACAATGAACTGAGTGTATTTCATTGAGAGCAACTGAACTTTAAGACACTTATTGCTAATTATATCTGCCGTCCCAAGTGATCTGAACTAGGGCCGTTCCACTGTAGTTTAAGCCTTTCCGTTTCACTCCATTTCGTTAAGGTATTGGAAATAAAACAACCATTGTCTCTAAGAATGGTAAATGGGGACTCACAATTAATAGCCTATTTGAACCGAGCTACCTCATAAATTTTAGTCTCCCCTTTCAGCAAATCGTGCTGGATTAGTTCGGTCAGAACAATCAGTGATATAAAATTTCCAATAATGGTTTTATTCACAGAGCTGTACAGTAATAACTTGGTGTCACGACAGTATGACGAAGACAGCTGTCTGGTAGTCGTGGTTCGCTCATTATGAAGTCCTCTGGCAGGGCAACAAAGCAATGTGTTGCGTCGATAGGTGATCTCAGAATGGGTCGCCAGATACCTGTCGTCTCTGTTGTTAATACCAGGATGCCACTTTACATTACACTATGTAATATGACAGCTTCAGTTACGAGGCGTGACTAATATTCCAATTCGATCTTTACAACATCGGCAACATTAAAATTAACACATTAACGTATTATGCATTACCTACGGCATTATATCATTCGTCAAATTACCTCCATTTTAAAAGAAGATTCCTCAACTGATAGGGAAAGCAAATATCAGTGGTCGCTCATTTCCGACACCAGCTGCAAGCATTGTCTTCCCTTAGGGACCGGTTGGTTGCGAATTCATTGCCAACTGCGCTCCATTCAGCATGTCTACTTTCTTCCTTCGAGCTTATAAAAAACCGTTGTCTTCTGATCGTGCCTCAATCGATATTCATAGTACGGCGTGAGTGACGTCGAGCAAATTGCCTGACTTTCTGTAAACTTCATACTTTCTTTCCGTTCTTGAACTGTAAAGAACTATTGATAGACCCAATAACAGTAAGTCGAGTCTCCAAGTCGCTACGTGTTGTACCGGACATCTCTTTCTTACACTACGTAATTCCAAACTCTAATGAAAATTTTGACAAATCCTTAGCCTAAACGTGAATACACAATTTACTATCTCAATGCTTGAAAATTTCACAATTTGGGAAGATCCATATTCGAAGCTCCCCTCAGTATATTAACATTGCTGGGTAGTTCACAAGCGGCCGATAGCCTCAAGGTTAAGGCTCTTAAAAATCATTTATCCTCATCATTATCATGTGATTTTCCCCATAATGTATCGTAAAGTGACTGAAGAGTGGAAGTCACTTCAGACATTGAAAAGCTGTTGAGTAATGTACTTCCATTCAAACCACGAATGAGCGCACTTTAGTAAACTGCACGGTCTTTCCTTTTTTCTTTCTATTACAGTAATTCTCGAGTCTAGCACCATAACTCAAATACATGAGTAGAGTAACCTCATATTATCCCATAGCCTACTTATAATCTCTGACACCGCGCGCTGTAAAGGTTCTCGTTTAAACCCGCCACTAGAACTCAGCCTAATGAGTTACCAAGAGTACGTTCATTTTATGTTTGAGTGACTGTAGTTCTAAATATTCTGACCTAGACATCAAAGTGAAGATAATAAACAAGCTTAAGCACAAACAGTGCCTCATCAATGGCCAAAAATCAAATAAGCCAAATCTGGGACAGTATTTTAGCAGCAGTCAATTGCTACTGATAAATCGGTTATACTTTTCACGCCACATTCGTCTCGCCTTTTGAAAATTTAAAGTCCTATTTCGCCAGTTATAGCTAATTACCTACTTATCCTGCCTTTCCCCACTCTGCAGCCAACACGTAACAGAATGTACACATATTGGAACCTTTCATCACGCAGGATGCTGGAAGGAGTCCTCTCAGTTTGACCATCCCTGGAGTGTCGATCACGTCAACGTAACGAATACGACCTTACGTATAATATATGGTAACACACTAGGCTATGAGGAAGAGATAACTCAAATGTGATCGTCCGTGAGATAGTGCCCAATAAAGAGACATTCACATATAGTAATATTATTGGTTTTACGCCCCCTTATAACTACTGCAGCTTTTAGAGACGACGTGCTGGAATTTTGCTCTTTAACATGCCAGTAAATCTACAGACTCGGTTCTCTCGCATTTAGGCAACCTCAAGTGGCTGCACCAAGATTTGAGCCTGCAACCTTGGGCACAGCAGGCGAGAACGCTACCGCTGCTTTACGCAGCCAGTCAAACCGACATTCATGTATCTCTTTAAGAACGCAGGTACACAGTCCTGCTTACAAAATGCTACCTTGTTTAACTGGATCTAATCTCGTGGAAATTACGACTTTAGACGAGTATCCAAAACACCTGCACAAATACTGCCTGTTGTTTAGTCTCCGCATCGCTGTACTGTATCATGAAAATATTTATTTGTATAGGCAACACTGAAAAATGGCTTCAAAACTTTACATTATGAAAATTTTCCAACACTTGTCGATTGGTATTTTTATATACACGTGAGCATTGTGGTGACGAAATATGTCCGAAGACCAAATTCCTCTCACAATTTGATTTCCAGGAATAAAATAAAGTTACATTTCCCCAAGAAAATGGCTCAGCAAGTTATTTCATTAGTTTGAGATCCTGATAAATTGGTTCGCTTTTCTCTTTAAAGAAAACGATAGAAATAAATCTAGCGACCGAAGTGATAATATGTGATCAATTAATACTTCCAGAGAGAGAGTGAGAAAAGATCATTGCACTTCACGCCAACTACACGTGGTTGAATAAGTAATTTCTGGGAGGGGGATCAGAATATACGGAGGGAGGGCCCACTATGACAACTGTCAATGTCGGGATTCGAATGTCAATTCTTAGGATGAAGCAGCACCCCAGTCTAGTAGTCACTATTCCGTCTATTTTACTGTAATGGGTAAAAGTAAGCACTGTATCCTGATTTCAATGTTAATGATGCTGCTACTACAAGAACAACAACAGTAACAACAAGAAGAAACAGACAGGTTCAAATCCCACCTCTGGCAAAATTTTAAATGTATTTCCGTGGACTAACCATTCTACTCCAGAGAAATGCTGTGATGGCGTATTGCCGAACGCCCAAGGCTTTTCTGATCCTGGCATTAATACGTACATTGGTACAGACACCAAAATGGCGCCGTTAATAATAATAATAATAATAATAATAATAATAATAATAATAATAATTAAAATTGTAATAATAATGTTATTTGTTTCACGTCGCTTTTAACTACTGCGGCTTTTAGAGACACCGGGGTGCCAGAAGTTTTCCCCGAAGGGGATATTTACCGTGCCAGTAAATCCATTGACACAGCTCCCTCGCATTTGCGCACCCTCAAATACCAGTTGACTGCGCTAGGATTCGATCCTGCTACCTAGGGCGAGAGCATTACCACAGAGCCACGCAACCAGCTGACGCCGTTAAATAAACAAATGTAATAATGTAGTAGTTAGGTGGACATCATAACTACTATGTCCCAAAAAGATAAATAGCACTGCATTAACTGTTTTGTCAAATGGAAACGAAACGAAGCACAGTAATAAGACATTTGCCGAATTGAAAATAAATCAACTCTCTTCTACTGAGATGAGAATATTGTGATGTTTGAAGCCATATTTTCAGTGTTGCCTTAGTAAACAAGAGTTTAGTGCTTTTCAGTCGGTCAACACACATTCGTGTTGACCGACTGAAAAGCACTAAACTCTTGAGATGAGAATGTGTAACTATACACAGTAACAGGGCGATTGCAATTTCTAGATCGATGTGTATGCACAGTTTTCCATCGATGCAATAAAACTCACAATATGCAGCAAATTTCATCGTCGTCAATGTTTATTGTTTAGTGTTGATTGTGAAGAATTTTGCAGTGTACAAATTTACTGTCTCAAATAGTGATATTTGTTAGATTGAATATTACTTGTCTGCTGTATTATTTATTTTCAGTTGAGTGCTGTTCAATGAAGTAGGGGACTGAAATATAAAATACACACATCAAAAAAAGTTTTGCATCACCTCGGTTCCAAGAGTTCCGGAACCTTTAAATACAAAGGGAATAGAGATCAACACAAACAACATTTCAGCTCGTTTTATTGCTCATGAGACCCACACATTGCATGTTGTACCATCATACAGCTAGACTTTCAGCATTTGTGGTCCAGATTGCAGTACACACCACTACCTCTAATACCCAGTAGCACGTCCTCTTGCATTGATGCATGCCTGTATTCGCCGTGGCATACTATCCACAAGTTCATCAAGACACTGTTGGTCCAAATTGTCCCACTCCTCAACGACAATTCGGCGTAAATCTCTCAGAGTGGTTGGTGGGTCAAGACGTCCATAAACAGCCCTTTTCAACATATCCCAGGCATGTTCGATAGGGTTCATGTCTGGCGAACATGCTGGCCACTGTAGTCGAGCGATGTCGTTATCTTGAAGGAACGCATTCACAAGATGTGCACGATGAGGTCGAGAATTGTCGTCCATGAAGACAAATGCCTCTCCAATATTCTGCCGATATGGTTGCACTATGGGTCGGAGGATGTCATTCATGTATCGTAAAGCCGTTTCGGAGCCTTCCATGACCACCAGTGGCGTACGTCGGCCCCACATAATGCCACCCCAAAACATCAGGGAACCACCACCTTGCTGCACTCGCTGGACAGTGTGTCTAAGACGTTCAGCCTGACCAGGGTGCCTCCAAACACGTCTCCGACGATTGTCTGGTTGAAGGCATATGCGACACTCATCGGTGAAGAGAACGTGATGCCAATTCCGTGGGGTCCATTCAGCATGTTGTTGGGCCCATCTGTACCGCGCTGCATGGTGTCGGGGTTGCAAAGCTGGACCTCGCCATGGACGTCGGGAGTGAAGTTGCGCATCATGCAGCCTATTGCGCACAGTTTGAGTTGAAACACGACGTCCTGTGGCTGAACGAAACGCATTATTCAACATGGTGGCATTGCTGTCAGGGTTCCTCCGAGCGGCAATCCGTAAGTAGCGGTCATCCACTACAGTAGTAGCCCTTGGGCGGCCTGAGCGAGGCCTGTCATCGACAGTTCCTGTATCTCTGTACCTCCTCCATGTCCGAACAACATCGCTTTGGTTCACTCTGAGACGCCTGGAAACTTCCCTTGTTGAGAGCCCTTCTTGACACAAAGTAACAATGCGGACGCGATCGAACTGCGGTATTGACCTTCTAGGCATGGTAGAACTACAGACAACATGAGCAGCGTACCTTCGTCCTGGTGGAATGACTGGAACTGATCGGCTGTCGTACCCCCTCCGTCTAATAGGCCCTGCTCATGCATGGTTGTTTACATCTTTGAGCAGTTTTAGTGACATCTATGAACAGTCAAAGGGACTGTATCTTGGATACAATATACACAGTCAACGTCTATATGCCGGAGATCTGGGAACCGAGGTGATGCAAAACTTTTTTTGATGTGTGTACTTAATAATAATAATAATAATAATAGCTATTTATTAGGTAATGGCTATAACGTGGTTTTTCATAATAATTAATGCATATTATTTGTTGCAGGATTTTCTGCTGGATCACAATGCATTTTGTACAGCCCTGCATGGCAGTGTGCTTACAGGATATTCAAGTGAAAGTCAGTCATTTCACAATTCTTCGGTTGTGTTTAATAAATGTCCGGTGGTAGGAGATAGAAGTTAGGAGAATTATAGAAAGATAAAACTTGGCCTTGAGCAATTGGCGTCGAAGGACTGTGCGATGGAATGTAGAGATAACGAAGGCTGAAGATTAGTTGACGCAAAACTTTAACTTCCGCTGTATATAACAAGAGGAGGAAAGATTTAAACAACTTACCAAGTAGATTAAGCCTATCTGATTGGAAATACTAAAGCCACATAATTAAAAGCGACGTAAAATCCATATAATTATATTAAAATATACTAAATGTTCCATACTGCTCAAATTTTATGAAACTACCTAGGTTGAAAAACGGTGAACGAGAAATGGATGCCAGGCATAACTGAGACTCAGTCTGGCAAATGCAGAGGGACAGACTCAATCGAAAGTTTACTAGCTAACATATTAAAACTTGAACAATATTCTAAGGAGTAAGGTATACAGATTGGCATTTCAAATATGAAGGTGATGTTGAAAGGGAAGAATCGCAAGATGAAAGAATGGCAGATAAGGGGGAAAGAAATTAGGCCATATGGACCATTTCAAGTAGTTGGACTGTACCTAGACACATTCTCACAGGATGGGCCATTTCGAGTAGTTGGACTGTACCTAGATACATTCTCACAGGATGGGCTATTTTGAGTAGTTGGACTGTACCTAGGCACATTCTCACACGATGGGCCATTTTGAGTAGTTGGACTGTACCTATATACATTCTCACAGGATGGGCCATTTCCAGTAGTTGGACTGTACCTACAGTAGTCTATATACATTCTCACAAGATGGGCCATTTCCAGTAGTTGGACTGTACCTACAGTAGTCTATATACATTCTCACAGGATGGGCCATTTCCAGTAGTTGGACGGTACCTTACAGGACGCCAGTATAAAGAAAGGGGTAGATTTTAGGTGTAGGAAAGCCTATGCAGTGAGTTCTCAGTTGACCTCTACTGTATTCTATTCTGCTAAAATGAAATTAGTGCTGCGGGGAAACTCTTGCTTCATCGGCCAGTATCCGGACTGATTTTTTGGGTGGGAGTGAAAGTTAAGTATATTAATAGTACATTATGCAACGAGCCTATAATGGCAATAATAAAGACACGATTATGTTTATAAAACGAGCGAAGCTCGTTTTATAATTTCCATACTAGTGTCTTAATTACCATTATAGGCGAGTTACATACGACTGTTTATGTTCAACGATAATTATAACTATTTTATGTTCGAAAATTCATAATTATCTGACGAGATTTCGCCAGCGCATGGAATGCAGAGAATACCATTGCCTCCTGGAATACCCCACTCTGACACTAGAAGCCACGCAGTGAAATTTAAAATAGAAGGCCGTGGAAGTCAGCGCAGGTGCGATGCTATCTTTACCTAATTGGTCACACAACTGTTTCATGAGCTCTGATTGGAGGGAGAAACTGTTTCACAATGAAAAATAGTGTTATAATGACCCTCATTATGATACAGTTTTCTGTCATATAATATTTACATTTCGACATCGTCGAACATAATTATCATTATAAAAAGCTTTTCTGTGGGTCAACACAAATTGTGCCCAATTACTTTAGGCGGGAAAACAAGTATTTAAACGCCAAAACTTGAAATAACTAATAAATGAAATATTTATTGAAGTGATAGAAGTCATTTTGCAGTGATGCCTAATTCCATTAAAGAAAGCTTTCTTTAATTTAAATATTTATCACAGAATGACACGATTTACAGTATGTACATAGTAAGGCGGGGGGGGTTAATTGGATGACATGTTTCGATAGTCACGCGATCATCATCAGATCCTGTTCACCTGTTAGCGGGCTTCAATTCAAAGGTACACAGGGCATTAAATACAGCCATGTCAGAAGATAATTAAACAAGGAAATCAGAATATCACGCAAATACGGGGCACAGCTTTACCAACATTGAAATCGACTTAAAAATCATACATCACGAACCGAAGGGAAGAGCTCTTGACATAAGGGAAGCAATCGTAGCTAAAGAAAATAGTTTTCCACCCGGCAAATTAGATCAAACTGTAGCCAGGCACAGAAATAAAACAACTCAAATGTCGGAGAATAATCAAAACAAATGCACGCGGTTCAATTACGTGAATGCGAATATATACAAAAACACCAACTTATTCAAGAAACAAGGCATTAAAATAGCATTCACAGCAAACAACACAACCGGAGTGCATCTGCACAACAGTTATTTAAAAAAGCAAGACCCGTACTCTAAGTAAGGGGTATATTCTATACAGTGCCAAGATACAGGGTGTCAAGAAAATTACATTGGCCAAAGTGGTAGCAGAATGCACACGCGATACAAAGAGCACAGAGATGCGCTAAAATACGGGACACACTCAACCGTGTGCGAACACATGTTCGACGCGGGATACGGTTTCACTAACACAGAAACCGACTTAAAAATCATACATCATGAACCGAAGGGAAGAACTTGTGACATAAAGGAAGCAATCGAGATACAATTATTTGAAATAAACAACTCTTGTTATTTAAACCAACACACTTTCATGGAGAATTCACCCTTCTTTACAATACGGGTACTAGAAAACTCCCCTCGTTGGAAACGAGAAACAACATAACGTGGCAGCCAAGCTAGATAGGGTAGCAACAGGAATACATGTTGCTGGATCAATATGTACTTTGTGCCATATCTTCAATAAACCAAGGCCGACATTAACGGCAGTATTAAAGGTTCTGGGACATTCTCATTAGACCAGGTAGCGTTTATGGGTTCTTTAGCGTATGAATGGCGTGAATGAAAACTGTCCTTTAATAGTTGAAGAAGTCCGGAATACAGCAACAAACACCATATTGAGTAGGATGTTCTACACTTGGTAACACACATGTCACATTGTTCGACAATCACAGGCAGATAGGAATGTGGAGAGGGGGAGGCTCTGGAGGATATGAGATAACATAACGAGACGAGACAGGAAATACCTTCCAGTTTAGTGCAGGCAGCAGGAGGCGACAGCTGCATGGAAACGAACCACACATCGCTCAAACAGGTAAGTGCACAATCCACAATAACCTGACCATTTAATAACAATCACATACTCACACAAAGTAAACAAACTTAAAGGTTAATCACCACTTTCAGTGTCTCAACAAAACAAATCACATATCTTGACTAGTTGTGCTAGTTTAATCACTACTGCAACTAAATAAGTAAATATCAAAACCCATACTCGTAGACATAGATTTAATAGCCTAAGTGTAAAAGATCTGATGATGTTCGCTTGACAATCGAAACTGGTCATCCAAGTGTATTTATTAATCTCACGTAGGCTAATTCTTTTTTTTTTCAAGAATAGGGAACCACCCATTACAATTGGGTACAATCGTGTGGACCAACTGAAAAACATTACATTTTGAATAATTATAATACTAATATAATACGTTCTGTCTTGACTATATCTCAAGGGCTTTTCACATATATGTAATTTAAAGAAAATATAGTTCACTCTGCTGTATTTATTTCGTGGATCTACTCGCATAAATTCATTTCTTTACATTGCCGCTACGATTTTCACTGGAACGAGAAAATCATGCCAATTGGTTGTTGTACTCAATCTTACATGAAAACTGCCGGGAAATATGGCACGTGTTCAATACCGTGAGTTGTTTAAAAGCTATCATAGAAGGCAGAACCTAGCCTAGAAGGTACAAATAACATGGTAATAGACGCGTCTATACCAACGTGTATACTCGTATTGGCAGGAGCGTCCATGCTAACGAGTGTCGTGTGATACAGGCTTTAGGGCCAAAACCTAGCATGCTAACCTATTACTCACGGTGCTGGACGACCACTGCCAAAAGTACCACATTGAGTTAACCAGTCGATAAAAGGTCCAGTAAGTACCGTAATGAGTGGAATTAAGGAAAAATCATTAACATGGTATAACGTACAATGCACCAAGTTGTATTTCCACAAGCTACTACCACGAACATTCAATTATACTCTTTGATAGTGAGCCCGTATGTGCTCATCCTGGTGGTATGTTCCTTGGAAGAATGTGTATCTACTTTGCTACTGCATGGAACACACCCGGAAGCCAGATCCAACTTCCTTACTCTTCAAGATGGTATTTTGACTTGGGAGAATCCTACTATTATTTCTTGTGAGCATATTTTACTACATATTTTTATGCCACACATCTCAGGATTTAATCATATTTAACTCTGTGATATTTACTACGTTATTGTACCACTACGATTATTTTAGGTAAAGGTATTTCCATCGCAGATATGCGAACTTGATGAAACTAAATGCTACATGACTCTAGCACTTCCGAGGAAGCCGGTACACCGATCTGGAGACCACACACCGTTTTTGTGTCTGTTGGAGACAGACGTGACACGTTTGGGTCTGTGAAACCCACGCTTTGTGAAATTTATAAGTGTGAATCTACAAGCATCGTGCATTTAATCCACTCAAAGGTGATGGATATTTGTGCTAACGCCAAGTTGTATTAAGAACAAAGTTCCAAATGGTTCCGCCTCGTCAATGCTATTTATTAAAATTTCGTGATACCATCACTAGTCTTTTAACACATGGTACATGTTTCGACGTCTAACACTTACTGACGTCTTCATCAGCCTATTTTATTTGGGCAGCACTTAAAACATTCACTTTATATACTGGATGTAGTTAAAAATTGTACATGAAAACACACATATATCACTAAAAGTATACACTGTAACACATTAAAAAGTAGTTAAACATTTTCTTATGTTAAAAGCTCAATAAAACTCTCAGCATTGACGAGGTGGAACCATTTGGAACTTTGTTCTTAATATAATTCAGTCAATACGGAAAAAATGTGAGACCCTCAGAGTCAAAAAGAACGCCAAGTTGGGCGAAATTAATCTACGTCAGTGACGAATTTATTGGAACTGTGCATTTATAACTTTTCTACTAATCAGCACGTGGTTTGCTATATTTAACGCCACGCTGCTAAAATCATTAAAGTCCACGAGGTGGAAACATTTTTGTGAAAACAGTAAGTACTGTATTATATGTGTGAAAAGCACGCCACTGCTAAAATACAATCTGCGACGAGTTGTGCGCGATTTTTATACACCGATCGCAATGATACTCAGCTGTTTTGGTGATATCCAAGTAATAGAATCTGTGTGCCAGATACCACACGTGTACCTTTAGATTCTGTGGCAGACCTACCAAGGCCATTTTTGCATTTGTCTGCAACTGTGTCTACAGCCAGTGAAGATTTTGCAATTAAGAAATGTAAAACTGGATTCCGTGCTAAACCACGTGTGGACATTCTTCAAAATATGCTACTACCCGATAACCACGTGTACGCATTGTCTATCCTTGTACACATGATGTCTTCCATGGCTAAAATGTCCTGTTAGGGGGATGTGTTTAGATTAAGCCCAACAATGAAGAGGAAGCCACAAGAAGGTATGGTCGTCAAGAGGAGGAGGCCTGGAATTTTAAGGTTCAGGATCATTATAATCCCTCCTTGGCATAGGAGACGAATACCCCTCAATTTCCTAAGAAGGATGAGGTGAAATACTGATGGTCCGCGGTGAGTTTTGTACCTCCTTCTTGTACAGGGTATTCTCGTGGTAGATTAGAGTAGTTTATCAACCGAACTAATGACAACTAGTTAGGTAGGATTTTTGTAGTCTTAGAATGTGTATTTTTCTCAATTTAATATTTCAGACTGGTCAGATACTTGTTAGTCACCGTCTGGTGGGTTATATCCCACTGGTGCACCTTTGTTGCGTCGAATTAATATGTCAATCATGAATATACTGATGTGTCATAGCTAGTGAAGCTATATTTTTGTCAGTTTAGAGCTGATTGTATCGTATCATTTGGTGAATTGAAGTCTCATCGCCACTCTTATAATCAGATTATGTTAAACATTGTGGTTCTCTGACGCCACGAAATTCCAAGTTGGAACAATATTATGTGTAATGGTTAAGCTTACTAAACCAAGCATCGAACTCATATACCAGCGTATCATTTCAAAACAACACAGAGGTGTAAAGTGTTGTAAATTCAAAATAATTTCTGTCGAGTGGACACGCAACATTTATCTAATGGAATTGTAAATAGTTAGAAGTGAGTGAATAGTCTTTGAAACCAAAGCAGTTGGAAACTGTAAGCATATCTTGCATTTAAGGTTATTTGACATTTGAAACATTGTATATCGTCATACTACGTAAATGATGGTACAATTGAATGTGTTATTTGTTGTGTATTTAAATATCTTCGTACATGGATCACAGCTTAGGACTTTATTGTGTGTGAATCCAGTTATAAACTGTGAATGTAACTTTACTTGCTACACGCAAGATTGTCATGTGCCGTTAGGAAGCATACCGGACTTGTAGGGGACACTTCAAGCGACCAAGGTCAGGCTATCAGACCGGTTATCTTACCCATAATTCACCGTGCTTGTCATACGTGTGACCGAACTGTATTGATTTTTCCGACGTTGTCTGACGTCACGAATCTTTGTGGAGCGCACTAAGCTATGATAAGAACGCTTCTGAAATGTAGGTCAACTTGATCAGCTGTGAGCTGCATTCCTTATATGAGTGACTGACTTGTCGCATTTTCAATTCGCTAGTTGAAAGCGAGGTTTCTTACGGAAACTTTTCATGATTGTAGAACATGATTAAAGGTTTAACCTCATTTAATTCTTGACCATGTTGACTGTATAAGGCTAGTAACTTATGTAATTGTTGTGCTTGGAGCGCACGTTGACGGATGAATGAATGTTCGCAACCTAATGGTATTACCGGACACGCGCTGAGCCGTTTTGCCAGACTTGTGCCGATGGTGTATTGTGCGAGCAATTGTGAGCCGCTTATTATTGTTGTTGTTGTTCTTGTTGATTTCAGCTATTTGTTAGCTCGTGATGTTATAGTGACCATAGTAGTCACCTGTTTGTAATGATCTCAGAGGAGACTTGCAACCTTTGTGTATTCCGCCTTATGTCATAAGAGTCAATGAATCGACATAAAACATACTAGGGAAATCTAAACCTACGATTTTAACTACTATAAATCATGAAACCTAATTTACCTAAACTATTTGATTAAAATTGATGGATTTATTTGCCAATCTAAACTTGCATCTACATTTTATTATGCTGACTGATGCAAAGAGCTGAAACATTTCCAGAGGGAAGTGACCTTAGATAAGCTGACACTAATTGTGACGACGAGAGATCACGGATAACCGAAAGTTCGTAACTGGTGGACGGCTGATTTATGCAATGTCAGACGTAATTATTATTATGCATTTGCCAACCTAACTACAGGCACTTAGATGACAATTGAGAACAAAGAGCTTCTCGATTTGTGTACGCAGGATTGTAAATAAGAAATTTATGCGTAGAAGTGATTTATTTACATGTTTACCCTCATTGTAGCCATGCTATTTTTGAATGTTGTAATATTTGTGTTGTATTAAGCAATATTTTTTTTATTGCTAGAACTTGGTTGTCATGTTATATTTTGCTGTAATTCATTGCTTACGGACGCTTCTCGCCGTATTTTTTTTTTGTCATTTTAGGACCTAGTTAGATGAGTTAAATTGAAATGTAAATACGAATGTGGTACCATCATTACCTAGGCCTTGATTTGCTTTGTTGTTAAATGTACATTCTGATTTAAGTAACCTGTTTGTAGTTGCGTAGGGATCGCCTTACGTGTTACATTCCAAGCATTGTTGTTGTTGTTGTAGTTTGATTTTCATGTATAAGGTGCGTTCAAAAACTAACGAGCCGGAGGCTGAAATGCGCAAACCGGTGACGACATTGGCTAATAGTGACGTGTGTAACGAGGTGTGGTTCCGACGGAAGTGTGCACACCATGATGAAGGAACGACTGCACTTGCGAAAAGTGTGTGCCCAATGGGTGCCCCACAGTCTTCAACCACACCAGGAAGCATGTCGAATGTCCCACTGACTTGGTCTTTGTTGGACGATTGTTGCATGCTGCTGCTCGCTTTGTATCGTCACATGACGTGAACGCGTACCCTCTAGCGACGGGATGTGACCTTCCACGCTCTGGTCGGAACCACAACTCGTTACACACGCCACGATTAGCCGATGTCGTCACCGGTTTGCGCATTCCAGCCTCCGGCTCGTTACATTTTGAACGCACCTTATAATAGAAGGACTTTCGAGAGGGTTAATTTAATTTCAGTTAGGGTCTCAACTCTGTATTTATTTTGTTTATTAGCTTTGCGGATTAGCCGATATCAAACCTTCCGAAGTAGGATAGGGGTTCGATCTTATTGAATAAATGTGTTCACGAATTTTATTTAAGCCTGGATGTTTTTATTTATTAGCTTTGTGTTTTGAGGGTGTACTTCTTTGGGTGTCTATGACGTCTATTCTGTGTAGAACCCGATCCTTTGGGACCACGATTCTCGTGCCGGCGCTAGCCCAAAAGAAGTGCATCCGATCCTCTCAGGTTGTATGTTTGAGGGATGTGACTGTCTGGACTGCCATTTCGGTTTATGGTACCCCGGCGATCTCCTCTGACGGGCACAATAGGGACAACGAGTTATAACTATACACATACAATTATGAGAAAGTACAGTAGGTTATTATGTCCTTTTCTGAACATCTTGTTTATGGAACAAATTCGGTTGTACGAAAATCGCGCCAATGGAAAATAACGCCCAGTGAGGAATGTGCGAAAATCGTGCCCAGTCTAGAAAATGTCCTCATGTCCTCGTGATAATACTGTTCTACTTAAAACAAATCTAACCTGGAACTTACGCCCCAGACGCCCTTGCTAGTAGTGCAATCAGTAATTTTCCTACAGACAGTAATTTAACCAAGTAGCGACCAATGATTTCGTCCACAGTCATCTAACCAAGTAGCGACCAATGAATTCGTCCAGACCAATGGTTTCGTCCGTATCAGCCACAAAATACTCCAGGTAGAGACCGTGCTGGCCGCGATTTTTCATTGGGCGCATTTTGTACAGGGCACGATTTACAGGACGCCAACACATACAATACAAAGCGCCCTCCAGGGGCTCACATCTAGTGGGGCGTGGGTTGGCAACGACGGGACCCCAGCTGAGTCCGGCATTGCTTCCAATTACTTGTGACGGGCTCCTCTACGTCCTCTTTCCTATCAATCTCTCTTGGTCAACTCTTGTTCTCTTCCAACCCCGACGGTATTAGGGTATCCGAGGCCTAGGGAGTCTCTTCCCTTCCCGCCTTAATTGGACCTTCTCTCATCTTTCCTGATCCCTCATTCTTCTAGGGACCAGCCTTCTTTTTCTTTTTCTTATATTTCCTTTTCTCTTTAAGACTCCCGCATTGTTTTTGTGAATTGGCTCCCCGTGCATTTAAATTCCACTTTGTGAATATTTTGCCTCTACACTACATTTTGTAGGTATTTTAAATCTAAGTTGCATTTTGTAAGTATTTTCAATCTAAATTGCATTTTGCGAGTATTTTGAACCTCAATTGCATTTTTCAAGGATTGACAATCTAGCCTAAATTGCTTTCTATTAAAACTTTGAATGTAAGGGTACCATTTTTGTGAGTTTTCTGAATCTCAGTTGCATTTTATAAGTATTTCCAACCTAAACCGTATTTTGCAAGTATTTTCAATCTAAATTGCATTTTGTAGGATGGGTATTTTGTAAATATTTGGCTCTCAATATCATTTTGTGAATATTTTGAATCTAAATTAGGTAGATTTTTTAAGTATTTTCAATCTAAATTGCATTTCGTAGGTATTGTCAATCCAAATGAGTATTTTGAATCTAAATTACATTTTGTAAGTCTTTTCAATTTCAATTACATTTTGTAAGTATTTTCAATTTCAATTGCATTTTGTAAGTATTTCGAATCTACATTGCATTTTGTAAGTATTTTTCAATCTATTCCTTTTGTGAGTATTTTTCTTGTAAATTACCCTTTGAAAGTATTTCCACTCTACATTTTGTGAGTTGTTTCAATCTGAGTTCCATTTTGTAAGTATTTTCAGTCTTACTTAATTTTCGTTATGGTTTCCATTTCATTGTCATTTTTGCTATCACCCAGACCATTATGGGCCGATAACCTAGATGTTGGGCCCCTTAAAACAACAATTATCATCATCATCATCATCATCAACAACAACAATACAAAGCAAAGACTTTTAGATTGTTATGTTAAACAGTCGACGAAGTTACATCAAAGAATACAGTATATTCATTTGTTTCATGGAACTGTTCGACAATGGTTATTGTAGTGCGAGTTACTTATTGCTACAAAACCATGAGGCAAAGCCCATGGCTACTAACACATCACGGTGTGCTTTGCAATATACCCGTCGGGCACAAATCAATTCATGATGTACACTCTCCACAGGGGTATGAATAAACACTCCACCCTCACGCAGCTTCTTTTTTTATCTCTGATGCCTC
This sequence comes from Meconema thalassinum, assembly GCA_946902985.2. Lineage (NCBI taxonomy): Eukaryota > Metazoa > Arthropoda > Insecta > Orthoptera > Tettigoniidae > Meconema > Meconema thalassinum. The sequence continues at coordinate 741,175,245 of OX336389.2, forward strand.
CGTTTGCATACAAGCACAACAAGCCCAGATGCTGTACAGCAGAAGTTTGCAAATTGAGAGAGGCATGCTAAACGTGTCTTCATTCCCCCTTACCCCTACCCTGCAGTGTAGTCCTGTGTCACAACTGTAAGGAGAAGCAGGAAGTCCGAAGACTGAAGGTTCGAGTCCCGGAGCTGACAATATACATCATTGCCTGTGGTTTTTACAGTCCCTCCAGGCAAATGCCGGAACAGTGCCCCATTTCAAGTCCCCAGACACCTTCCCCAAGCCTAGACCATCTATTTTAGATACTCAACTACTTCGAAACTTCGAACGATTCGAACAACCGAAGTATTCAGATGTCCGCATCGTTCGAACGAATTCTTCCAACATTCAAATAATTTATATGAATGTTGAATTGGCGAATAATCGAAGTAGACTAGTCGAATTAATTGAACATTCAAATGATATGCACACATGCGAGATCAGTTCTGCGATTACCTTAGTTGTAACGTATGACTTCGAAGCCTCGTTTCTCAATTCAGACAGCTCAATTGCCTTCAGGGGGCTGGGCAAACATCGTTCAAACAACCAGGCAATACTGAATTATAGCCTGGGACGGGGATCAATTCCAGGACGTCTAGATCACGAAGGTAGGTATCGGTGAGAGTCCCAGGTTCAACATGTAACGATGGTTGTATGGTCTGAAAGATAATGATAAGGTTGTTTCTCATTTATAATTACGCGAGTTGCACTCTCCTGAAAGGGTTGCTATATGTTCGCAACCTTCTCAGATTACGGCCATTCACGTATGGAATCTCAATATCTATGTCAAATATTCCGGTACCATTCAATCGCTTAACCCGTAACGTGTACGTCGTATGTCCAGAAAGTATGTTCTGAATGGTAAGTAAAACCAAATTAGTGCAGATACAAACTATTTAATGCAAAACAAACAACAATCGTAAACTGTCTTTCCACAGAGCTCCCTCCATGTGGAGGCATTTGTCATAGCGTGGCACAAGTTTTTGTTTAACTTTTTAACAACACGTTGCCACCGTGTTGTCAACCATCTTCATTGTAACGTGTTAAAAAATCAAGTGCACTGCCCTGACGCTGTTCATGTTGCCCTGTAAGACATTTTTGGCACCCAACGAGCACACAGTTTTCAAAATTTCACTTTATTAGAAACAGTTTCATGAAGAAATGATATTGAAATTTTCGGACTGTGCGTAGAAAGATCATATAGTGTTAACTTACGGTTTACGTTAATGAGTTCTTCAATTGCACGAGCCAAGTCTTCATTAACCAACGATGGACGCCCACCTAGTTTGTCATCGTTCACTTGATCACCTCCTTCATTGAACTTGCCATTGAATCACTCATTTTCTCCGTACACCTCGCAAATCTGTCTATGAATACCAACTGGTATAGTGGTTTTCGCATTCAGAAGACGAATAACAGATCTAATATTACAAGTGGTGGGATGTTCAATCAACTTCGCTATTATAACCTAGCACTATAAAGGGTGAATAACAGACAGCGATCTGAAAATGATATCTCCTTCCCTTGAATCAGAGCAACTACCGCGCAAACGCCGAACTGTGATTGCAGCGATGCCGGGGCCACGTATAGAAACGGTATTTTCTGTATGTTCCTAGTATATAAAAGTATGGTATCTATAGATCCCACGATGAATAATTAATAATTTCACGCAACTAGATAAAGGAGTACGTTGGTACAGGTCAGTCACTATAGGCCTACTACGCACGTATTGTAGATTAGAGCCACAGAAGCAGGGGAGAGTTCAGGGAGCATAAATCGCACCCCTGCCGTATTTCGTGGAATAGTACCAGCCTTCAGAAATCACAATACTACAATCAGAACATCCCCACGCAATGATACCCATCACATCATCTTCTTACATCCAACATTTCCAATACCGGTAATCAAATTTTTGTCGATCCAAATATTGTCGAGATAATATACAGTACAGTACTGTTTGTAGAAAGTGAAACACCCAGAAGAAATGGTCGGAGACACTCCCAGAACAGGGGTCGTGTAGGCCTGCGGTACCATACTAAGTGATTGAAATCGCAGAGAGATGGCGTGCACATTGGCCCACCAGTGTCCTCTGTCGTGGGACTGGACAGGTCAGTGTTCCGCACAGCTCTGTCGACGTGGGGCCGTCGTACCAAGTGGAAACGTGTAAGCAAGTGCAACGATGCCTCGCCGACATCACAGGGTGGACTATCAGCATGTGAGTACGGTTGAAAGGGGGCAGAATGCTTGGGTTCCGGGAGTCGGGTCTGTCGTTCAGGGACATTGCGGCTCGTACAGGGCACTCTGCGTCAACAGCAAGGCGCATGTGGATCCAGTGGAGAGAGGATGGCCGTACACAGCGACGACAGGGTACAGGACGACGCAATAAGACCACAGCGCGAGACGACCGCCATCTTCTCCACATGGCCGTATCGGAGAGAATAGCGTCATTCTCGGTGTTGGCTCAACGTTGGAGCACTGCAACGGGAATGGACGTGTCTGCGTCGACGGTGCGGCACCGTCTTTTGAGGACTGGACTGGTAGCACGCATGCCACAGCGTCGGCTTCCATTGACTGGGAACCACCGACGCCTCCGACTACAATGGCCACGTGCATGCCGACACTGGAAGGCTGAGTGGCGAAATGTGTTTTCGGACGAGTCCCGCTTCAACCTGTCCTACAGTGATGGTCGCATACGCGTTCGACGCCGCCGTGGAAAACGCAATCAGGCAGACTGTTTTGTTGAGCGGCATAGCGGACAAACACCAGGTGAAAATGTTTGGGGTGCAATTGCCTATAACAGGCGATCGCGCCTCGTACGTCCTGCGGGCAATCTGATCAGTGACCGCTACATCAGGGAAGTTTTACAGCCCGCGGCACTGTCCCTCTTGCAGGCCGTTACACAGGCCATATTTCAGCAAGACAATGCCCGCCCGCATGTGGCGAGGAATGTGCAAGCCTTCTTCGCAGAACGACGGATACCTCTGCTTCCCTGGCCTGCCCGTTCGCCTGACATGTCGCCCATTGAACATGTCTGGGATATGGTCGGTCGGCAACTTGTTTGTTCAGGTCCACCTGCCGCCACTGTAGATGCTTTGTGGACGCGCCTACAAACCGCGTGGGACGGTATTCCCCAGCAGCGTATTCAAGCGCTGTGTGATTCCATGCCATGACGTCTAGCGGCTCTGACTGCAGCACGTGGTGGTGCGACGCCGTACTGAAGATCAACCGTCAAAGTGCATGTACGGGACTGTCCTTCTAATCAGTAATGTATTGTCATGTCCCTAACCTACGGTATAAAGTGCAATATGGTCACATCTCTTGATCTTGGTGTTACACTTTCCACAAACAGTACTGTAATACACTTCTTTCCCGTTTACCCGAACATGCACTATTCGAGAAAGAATACGAGACTGCCGGTCAACGACGCCCGTCCACTCTACAAATTGGGTGCGTTCGTTTTGCACCTTCTTCCAAACTAATCTCATATTTTAGTAAGGTTAGGTCAAACAGGAAGCGGACTAGGTCACCTGTTCACCGCGAACTCCACATCGTGTAATATTGCATCATACTGGTTATACATAAGTCAGCCTACCTTGGCGTACCAGACTACTTTGCGACGGACAAGAGTGAACAGTTGTGATCTTCCACAAAGTTCGTGCGGACTAGAATGGCTGACGAAATATATAAATTAATAGATGTTGTGCGCGAGTGTGCTTTTTCATATGATTTGCGTAATCCTGAATACACGGATGTAGTGAAGAAAGCAGAAGCATGGACAGAGATTGCGGAGAAATTGTATCAAAGCAGTAAGTAAAATTATTACATTTTTATTAATCATAAATTCAAAATATATAAAAAAAGAATAAAAACAAACACATAAATCAGTATAGGCTAATTATAATATATACAAGTATAATACGGTAATCCATAATATAGCTTTGGGGCTATTAAGCCGAGCAGTATTTTAAAAGCTCCTCGTCGCAATATTACTTTTCATGAGCGAATTGCTCTAAAAGAGCTGAAAGGCAATGATGACGTGGTACTTTGAAAGCAGATAAAGGCAATGTTATCGTGGTTATGATCACCATTGATTATAAGAATAAAATGGAGGACCTACTCAGTGATACTACAGTGTTCAAACGTGATCCTACTGACACCATTGATAGAATAACAGCCACTGGTCTTAAAGCAAGCTCTATCTCGAGTGACGTTTCTCATGGTCTCAAACTTCTAAAGTATGCCGTTTATATGGGCTTCCTAAGATCTACAAAGATGGGATTCCTCTTCGGCCCATTGTTAACAGTATAGATTTTCCAACTTATAATCTGGCCAAATATCTTAGTAATCTTCTCAAGCCGTACATAGGTAACATGGCCACCATCAGGAATTCATCGCATTTTATTGGAAATCTATCACCTGATGATATTCTGGTCAGTTTCGATATTGTGTCTCTATTCACTAAGGTTCCCATCAAGGATACCATAAACTTGTTAGAAGTGATTTTCCCTAGTGATATAGGCTAGTTAATCAGTTTCATCATGTCCTCACCACCACGTTTTTCAGTTTTCATAGTAAGATCTTTGAACAATTGGATGGTGTTGCCATGGGATCACCATTATCTCCTGTCATCGCTTTTTTATGCAAAACTTTGAGGAACGCTGCCTTCAATCTTGCAACCTCAAGCTTTCCATCTGTCTGTGGTATGTCGATAACACTTTCGTTGTTTGGCCCCATGGTGATCACACGTTATCCATGTTTCTGAATTATTTGGACAACCAGCATCCGAATATTAGGTTTAGTATGGAAACGGAACATGAAGATAGCGTGCCTTTTCTGGATGTCTTTGTTTTCAATATTGCTGACGGCAGCCTGAGACACACTGTTTACCGTAAACCCACCCATACAAATCATTATCTCCATGGGTCCTGTCTCCACCATCCTTGTCAGAAACGGGATGCCTTACCACTCTTGTTAACCGAGCAAGGACGGTGTGTGAAAAGGATAAGTAAGACGGTGAACTTGTGTTCCTGTCCGATACTTTCCGAAAGAATGGCTACTCGATGAGACAGATTAATGAAGTGTTACATCCTAAACCGAAAGACAGATTATCGCAGAATCCTCCTCCCGTGAAATGGCCTATGTGCCATACGTGCAATCTGTCACGGACAGGTTTAGCAATATTCTAAGAAGACACAAAATGAATGTCAACGTAGGCAAATCCTTGCGATCAGTCAAGGATTAAGTTGGTCTTAACTGTGCTGGATTATATAAGATTCCATGTTCCTGCGGTTACGTATATATTGGACAGACATGTAGGAAAATCACAAGAGTCAATGAACATCGTAGGCATTTACGTATTTGCCAAACAGAGAAGTCACTGTTGCAATGGGTGTTAGTAGCACTGTATATTGGAAGCAGCCAGCGCTAGTCAACAGGAAAGAAAATCTGTTACTCCACGATAACTCTCGATCACATACAGCGAATGCGACCGAGGAGGTCATTAACACACCTGGAAGGAAAGATATTCCTCATCCTGTGTACTCTCCAGACATCCCTCCATTGGACTATCTCTTTTTGAGTATGGATAACCATTTGCGTGATAAGCAATTCTGAAACCAAGATGATGTCACACAGTCAGAAAATGTTTGTCCTCTTAAGAGAAGATCGTTTACAGAAATGGGAGTCATGCAATTCTAACTCGTTGGTAACATGTCATTGACGCTGATGATGATTATTTTTTGTATAAAATTCAATGGAACCAATTTCCTGAGGTGTTATTTATATGTGGCTAAACATGCCATACAGAGTGATCATCGAATTCTTTTGATGAAATTTCTGTCATCTGTATAGAGAGACATTTCACAACTCGTATGATTCGGAATGCGATTGAAATAAGTAAACAACCACAGAACTTTAATAGAGGTGATGGTTATCCCTTAAATAAATCATGGCTGCCCTCTATACTTCCATTACCAACATGCTCTTGGTCTCAGGAAGTCATGGAGTAACTGTTTGTTTCGACATGGCTTCCTATCTTATACCATTTATCTATGGAGCTTATATGCCATTGTTTACTCATTCCTTCTTTCTCTCTTTCTTTCTTGACAACCCTTGATAAAGGGACAAGCAGTTGTCTCGAAACGTCGGCCTTTAAAATACTACTCGACCTAATAGCCCCAAAGCTATATTATGGATACAATTGGTCGAGAAAGTTTACGCCAAAGCGTAATATTGATTGTAATATACAACGCAAATGAACTTTAATGAAAATATAATGAACGCAAACAGATTGACATCATGATTCATGTAAGATTGTTGAAGTAGTAAACAAAATGGTTTCGTACAGCATCTCAATATATTTCCCTCAATTAAATAGTGGCTGACATAGCATTGGTGAGCTGATATGAGGTGTCTTCTGCTAATAATATTCACTCATCAGTAATGATATTCTCTGTGTTAGCTCTAGTAAGATTGTGAAGGCAACAGGCAGCTCTGACAACATGTACAGCCGTACCAATATCACACTCGATGTTGTTGTTGTTTGAGTCTTCAGTCTTCTGACTGGTTTGATGCAGCTTTCCATGCCTCCCTGTCCTGAGCTAATCGTTTCATCTCTACATAGCTACCACAACCTACGTCCGAGGCAATCTGTTTAACATATTAAAACAATGGTCTACCCCTACAGTTCTTGTCCTCGACCCTTCCTTCCATAACTAAGCTTGCTATTCCTGGGTGTCTTAGTATATTTCCTACCAACCTATCTCTTCTCTTCATTAGCAGTCGCCAGAAACATTTCTCCTCTCCCACTAGTCTTAAGACCTCTTCGTTTGTAACCCTATCTACCAATCTGATCTTCATCAATCTCATGTAACACCACATTTCAAACGCTTCAATTCTCCTCTTTTCTGCTGCACCAATAGTCCAAGTTTCACTTCCATAGAGTGCCACGCTCCAGACAAATGCCTTGATAAATTACTTCCTAACACCTAAATCTAAATTCGATGTCAACAGATTCCTTTTCTGTAAAAATGCTTTCCTTGCCTGAGCTAACCTACTTTTTATATCTTCTTTGCTTCGGGCCTTTAATCCTTTCAAAGTGGAATCTTCACCGTCCCCACTCCAATCTATTTTCCCTTGTAACACAGGCATCAGTTTCATAACAGAAGTCTCCTACTTCCTTTAGTTTTTCACCTGCCAATTTGATGTCCATAGAGGATTCTGATTTATTTCGGCTGCATTCCAATAGTTTTGTTTTACATTTATTAATTTTCCAGTTTCATAATCCAAGGAACTGCTTTCTCTTTGGTATACATTCTTCCATCGTATCTCTAATGACTTGTTTATTAAACTCGTCCAACGACTTCACCCTTTCCCCCCGAGTAACCACCCTGATTATATAGAGAAAATTATGTGTCAGACCTCATTCCCTGGAGAGGTCTAACATCATATACTATGATAGTAATGATAGTGTAATTAGGAGCACACCAAGTGACCCTGAACACTACACTTTAACATCAGTCCAATAGGCGGAGACTTAGTATTTTACATCTTACATCCTTATGTTGGCTGTTTTCAAAGAATCATCATCCACACTTCCTGATTCATTTAATCGCAGAGACACGTTTTCCCATGCAACGAGCAGCTTGTCTTAAGGCTTGCTTGAGGGGAAAATTCAGCTGCTCAAAAATATTTTCACCTCATAGCACTCCACTACTGTAGCAATAATGTTTCCACTGCCACTGTGCTTCATACCACGAGGAGCATAACATATCGCTTCAACTACCGTAGTCTAACTTATGATGCTGAATATACCAGGTAACCAATAAAGTTCGTGTCGTTTGTGATGAAAGTTTTTGGTTATCTGCAATTAATTGTTTTATTGACTGGGAGTGCAGAAATGAGGAAGACCGTACCACCAGAAACCTGAAGTTGAATGTCATCCAAGCGCTAGGCAGCCTTATACTACTTCAGCTCTGATTTCCAGTTTTGCACGTAATAAGGCGTGTTGGTAGAACTAGAAATTGGCTATCAAGATAGCCGAACTTGGCAGATCAGAACTGGGTAGACGAGAGCGCGCATAGTACATATTCTATAGTCAATTGCAATGGATAGAATACAGTGGGACGTAAATTTCAGCCTTGCACGCAAGTTCACTTGAAAGCAAAGTTGTATGCCTGCTCTAACCATATTTAACCATGTCTGGCTATAGGAGCAAAAATAATATAAAAAGCATTTACGGAATTTCGCTGCTGACAAGAATGAAAATGGATTGGACATAAATCATACGTGATTTAGTGGCTCTTTTAACGGGAAACGCGAAGAAAACGGTACGATGTTTCAGTTGTAAATGAAAATGGATTGGCACACGAGTCTCATAAAATGTATTGGGGTTCAAACACGGAGATAGCAACAGAACGGTTTGTGCAGAAGTTGTTATTGTTAGGCTACATATACTAACGAAAAATATTTTGCAGAAGCAGGGAAATGTCATCTCTGAATGGATCAGTGGTAGGAGGTCCGTCCTCTGACTCGAATACCGTATGTTCGATCCCTGGCCGAAGAAGTCTAATTTTTAAGGTGGGGTAAAATATACGATTCACCGAATCGTACGTTGTGAGCTCATTTCGTATGTTGTGATTAGAAGGCAATGTTAATGACTCGTAAAACTATGGGAATTGATTGTATATTTCATAATTGTTGTATTCATCTTGGGAGCATGTTAGCTTAAATTCTATTTTCAAAGTCGGCGTAATACGTTGCTGGCCAGGATCTCGCGCAACCTAGAAACGATAGTCTGCTCCATTTCCGTATAAATATTTGCTCGCAGCACCATGCAATGTATACTTTCAGCGCTTTGCGAGAGTTCAGCATATAAAATCAATTTATGAAGTTGAATTTACATGTATTCAAGTCCTAACTCTGTTTCGATATTTACCCCCCTTGTCAATAAGGGCTCAAATCAATGCTTGTACATTGCAGCGAGTTTGGTGCCATGGAGTAACACAATACAACTGTACCCCAAAACCCCCAACCCCATTCGAGCGGGTCACTGCTGGTGTTTAATTTAACTTTTACATTCAAGTCTCTTTTACAAACATATTTAGTAGCCTAGATCACCCTAATATAACCTCTAAATTGTTAGATAATAGGTTTACTTCACACGATAGATGCACGGTGATCTTACCACTGGCGTTCAGGTTTGATACCAGACACTGCCAAGAAATTTAATTCCTGGACTGATAGCTGCAAAGGGCTAGAATCAAACCCGTCATGCAGAACTGAGATAGTACCAAACTTAAGGCCACGATTGCATCCTACTCTGATTACAAATACACACACAATTACAGGTAACAAAATGACACAGGTTATCAGAACATGGAACTAAATGACTACGGTGTGGCAAGTGGCAAGCTCCTGAATTAAATTACAACAGCAATAATTCAGAATGGATGAGCCACGGAACGGTTAACTAATTACCAAGATAACCTACGACAACGAACTTTTCGTGACGGACCGGAAAGGTCTGTCTTTGCCTCCCAACTGACATGGTACGATGAATCAGCGGGTGACTTGTAACTTCCGCGGAAAAATGCATACGGCGTTGGATCCCATGATTTCTCAAAGCACGCCAAAGCATTAGAGTCAGTCGGGGGTTGATGCCAAGTGACCACCGAACTTATAAAAGGGCTCGTATCTCGGAGCGGGACCCTCAGTATTTAGTACTCATTATCCAGTACATTAATATATGTCAGTACTTTTTATTATTGTCAAGTGACATTTAATACACTTTATTTGAGTGGAACAGTGTTAGGCCTATGTTAAAAACAGCGAATAAGCCAGTCTAGGCTGAGCTTTCTCAGCTTGCAGCCAAGAATTGGTACGGATTCCCTCAGACGTGTGAAATAGCTTGCACTCAGATGCAGACAGGATTTGTTATTTATTTAAAATATTTGATTCGGTGAGAAATAAGTATGCAACTCTACGAGAGAATCTCAGATAGGAAGTCAAATAGAATTAGTCTCTCGAGACTTTATATTCAACAACAGGAATTATTTTGCAATCATTTTCTTTTCTTTAGATCCTATGCACCTTAAATGACATCCTATATCAAGGCACTTTTCGTAACGAGGCACAAATGTTTGTATATCTTCGTTAAACAACGACGCGACTTGTGAGGAAAGCCGTCCTGTGCTCCCTCGATGAGACCATCAACGTCATCATACACCTTGCCACCAACGAACTCCTTGAAGGGGCAGATGACCTCACTGTTCCACCACTTAAATCAATGAATCAATCGAACCATCCTTCAAGGGACAGATGGTCTCACTATTATGCCCCTTAAAACCTCAATGAATCAATCAAATACATAAATCAATCAATCAATCAATCAAGTTCCTTCAAGGGGCAGATGGTCTCACTGTTACGCCCCTTTAAACCCCTATAAATCAATCAATAAATCAATTAATCAATCAAATTTCTTCAAATGAAGGAAAAGGCGGAACACATTTGACTCCAAATCAGGACTGTAGGGGGATGCTCATGTTGGCAACCTTCATTAGGCATTGGAACCCACTATCTCAACATTGCACTTTCACCATACATCTTGCACACTTGACGATGAATGCCAACTGCCAACTGGTTTAATGTTCCATGCATTCAAGAAACGGATCATGGACCGTGCCTCACAGCAGGCGGGGTGATCTATTGTCCTCTCACTTCAAAATGGTCTGCAATATTGCATGTGGCGTGTCAACAGTTGAAAGAGACCATTGCGCACGTTCAACATCGCAGAGAAAGCGCTGCACCGGAAATATGTGGAAACGGTGCTTAAAAACGCGCCTCGTAGGAATCTTAATGAAATAAGTCTATTAACAAAGCAACTGTGTTACGACCTTAGGGTATTACCCCAACCCCATGTCGAAATATCTATCAGGTATACAGTATTATCATTAAATCGAATAGCACTTTCACGGAGTACGTTAAATCAATAGTTCAGTTCTTGCTAAATGTATTCTTCCTTTCTGTCCACATTCTTTGTTTCATTCTCTCTGATCTCTGCTTTCTGAGTTGCTCAATCCTACGTGGCTGCTTTCTTATTCATCCCTGAGGATCACTTTGCCTCTAAATGAATCCCTATTGTGTGTATCCTTAAAGTCAATATTAGCTTCCTTTAGGTCATTCAATGTCTGTGTAAACCAAGCTGATGCTAGTTGTACTTAAATTTTTTATTACAAATATTATAATTAAATTTCTCCTTTAATAAGGGTAATATAATCTCGATATCCTACCAATTAAGAAATAATATTGTATTTAATAATGAAAATCCACAGCCTGCTTCCAGTCTTCGACCGGGTCAGGAATGGAATGAATGAAGCCCCCATCTAGTGGCGAGGATATGAACTGTGCCGGCTGCCGAGGCCTGACGCACTCCTCTGGGGCAATGATTAAATGAATGACAGATGAAATGAAATGATAGTGGAGAGTGTTGCTGGAATGACATTTTGACAGGGAAAACCGGAGTACCCGGAGAAAAACCTGTCTGCCTCCGTTTTGTCCAGCACAGATCTCACATGGAGTGACCGGGATTTGAACCACGGACCCAGCGGTGAGAGGCCGGCGTGCTGCCGCCTAAGCCACGGAGGCTTGTATTTAACATTATGGGGGTAAATCACCTCGCCACAAATCGAAATATTCAAGTATGAATACCGTCTATATCGTGCAGTGGACTGATTCCCACATTGATTCACCGCGAACTTGTCCCTCTAAAGGTTGGATCAGACCAGTCCCTTTTTGCTTTGCATTGACACAACCTCTGCTAACATGACATACCCACCTGTTTCGCTAGTCGGTTTTCCCCTCTGTATTATTTGCCGTATGAAGAGGCTTGCGGTTGCGATGTGGTTTGCATGGCTTTAGGACCACAAGGCAGATATGAACAATCCAGGCCGAACAAACTCCAGCCGTGTGTTCATGTGCTTGGCGATGCAGGAACACGCTAATAATACGATTAACGTTTAATGTTTTCTGTTTGAAACAACTTTTCTACGGTATATAACAACATACACTACAGTATGTTAAGAAACACACATAGTTCATGTAAGTTGCCAGTATTACAGACGGTATTCCAACACATTCATTTGTGCATGTTCCTTAAACACAAAACATTGAATCATGCGGTTAATTTAAGCATTGTTTGCTACACACTTAATGTTGTTCCATTTTGAGGCTTCTGGCATCGCGGTAATCGGTCCCCTGCACTTGGGTATGAGCGAGTGTACGGGACTTATGGTGCAGTGATCAAGCTGAGTGCCTCCTTTAGTTCCCGGTTTCATACACTGAAGAAAATTGAAATTGCAACATCCGGAAGGAGTGGTGCTACATTGCTGCAATTGAACATGCAGGACGAGTGTTCGGTTGTGATTCAATGATTACACTTTCAGGTCCCTCTGACCGCAAGTTTGGACAACAATCAATACAGGATTTGCCCACCACGAGCTGCAATACATTGATGAATTCGGCGAGGCATGGAATCCATAAGGCCCTGGATCGCTTCCTGAGGAATTGTGGCCCATGCTTTCTGTACTGCACGGGTCAGTTGTTGCAGAGTTGTGGGTGGCTGAGGACGGCTGGCCAGTTGCCGACCCATCATGTCCCACACATGCTCAATAGGACTGAGGTCCGGGGATCTGGCGGGCCATTCTAAGGTTGTGATGTCGTGGAGAGCTTTTCTGGAGATGCGTGCAGTATGAACCCGGGCATTGTCCTGCTGAAACATCCCATTAGCAATGTTCGCCATCATAGGGACAACCACTGGATTGAGTACTCTATCAACGTACTGTCGAGCAGTCATAGTGCCCTCAACATGGACTAATTGTGATTTCACATTAAAGTCAATAGCTCCTAAGACCATAATGCTTGGTGTTGGCCCTGTGTGCCTCTCGACAATAAGGTCCGGGCGGCCCCTCTCCCCGGTACGTCGGCGCACACGATTCCGGCGATCACTGCGGGCAAGACAGAAGTGCGATTCATCACTAAAGACGACCCTATGCCATTCGTCGACCCACGTCGATCGTTCTCGACATCAGGCCAACCTTACACGTCACTGTTGTGGGGTCAATGGAACACCTTCTGCAGGGACACGGGATCGTAAGCCAGCTGCACGCAGGCGATTAGCAACTGTTTGTTGTGTAACCTGAGGTTCCACAGCTGCTCGAATTTGCGCTGCTGTTGCATGGGGTTCCATCCGGGCCATCCGAATGATGCGGCGATCCTCTCTCACAGTTTCTGTCGCGCTGGGCCTCTGCCAGGTCTACGAGTGTGGGTACCTTCATTTGATCACTGCTGCCATACACGTTGTACCGTAGATGCCTGTCGGCCAACACGTGCAGCGACAGTCCTTAGCGATAATCCAGCCTCACACAGCCCAATTATCGGAGCCCTCTCAAACGGCGACAGTTGTTGATAGCGTGCTCTTCTCTGTCGTCGAGGCAGGTTTGACGGGGAACACTTCACTGCACAGACCGCAAGTCAACTACGCTACACCAGAGTCCGTATACTGGAGTTGATTCCTCCGCGACTAATCACGTGGGGAGACCTGTAGCAGCAATCCAATGGGTCTGAAACTTTGATCGTTTACATACCTACATGGCATCGTTCCATATTTTGAAAATCAACACAAACGACCAATGCCTTCATGGTGTTGCAATTTCAATTTTCTGCAGTGTATATGTAGGATTATCGTTGTCAAAAGTCACGTCTGATGGTTCGGATTCCTCGTAAAAAGGAGGTACCATGGATTGGGATCGCAAGAATTGTTCTTGTTTTTGATTCTTGAGGGGTTTTCGACATCGTGGTCATGTAGCCCCATGTACTTTGTCCCTAACTCAAGGCCACGGCTGTCTCTTTCTCAGTCTTCGACTCATTTACAAATCCACGCACTAATACAGAAACCACGATAGCACAGGTTGTTAAATTTTACACATACCTAATTACATGGGGCTAAAATGACAACGCTGTCCAAATCCTTAAATTAAAACAAAAACAGCGTTATGCTGTACCGAACGGCATAGCTACGCGTGCTAAGGCACGTGGAAGACGAGTGGATTCACCAGTCCTCGAAGTTTTAGTTAATCGCTCTTTATGGTGTTGTGTGTAGCGATAAGGTAATGTTAACGTATTTGATTCCGAACGATACCATCGGTGATGTTGGGTGCAGGGTTGTGGAGATAGCATCAGGCTGCAGATCACAGCCTCCTCGTGTTTTGTTGTGGCGTGGTTTCACTTGAGTCAAGTTCTTACCTCTCTGTGTGTGCCTCGCATTGATCTTCCTCCCACCTGTCAACCCAACCACTGAGCACCTTTATTGCGTTGTTCCCTAAGATAGCATTGTAATAGCATATGCCACATAATAAATCTTGAATGGAAGCCACAAAGAACACATCCAAGACCTCCAGGATCGATATTCTCACTCATCCATGTAAGAAGAGCTATCGATCCATGTAATCGCACCGCTGAGCGTGGAGCGCTCTTTGATCCCACACAAGCCTGTTGCTATGATTGTTAGCCACCACGACTAACACAAACAGAATAGCATTATGCCAACTAAATAAATCAGAGGAAGAAACAATGCACGAGCAGACAATCTCCTCACGTCTGCTGGAGCAGGATTATGGCTGTGTGTGGAAGTCACAAAACTTGAACGAATGTAGGATAAATTGGAGTGCGTGCACACAAGGTTCTACTGCTCCTCTTGCAATTAAATACGGTATTTAGACTTCTCAAATGTTTTGAAGTAATTTATTCCAAGCTTGGTGGAATACTTAATGTGAGGAACTAAATAAAGATAAAAGAATATGTACAGTATAACGAAGTTAAAAAGTTTGTATGTTGAAGCGCAGCGTAGCCGTGCTCCGGGATCGAAGGTTCAAATCCTGGCGCTGTCAGCAGCTATCCCTAGTGGGGGCCTTCTTCGTTCCTTTTTTACGACTCCTGTAAGGAAATGATAGCTGGCTCCGGGTTTGAATCCCGGCTCCGTCAGGGAGTTAAGAAACTGACGTGAGGATTGGAACAGGGTGTGCTCAGCCTCGTGAGGACAATCGATTGGCTGTCTGAGAGTGAGGCGCTTCCCGGTCGAGAAAGCCAAGATTAATGGTCGAGGGGACCCAACGCGCTGACCACGCGTCACCCCACAATCTGCAGGCCAAATGGCTGGGCAGCGTTTGCTTGGTAGACCTAGCCCTGCCTAGTAGCAGGGGGTATTTTTTTAGTAGGAGGGGGCAAGAAAATGACGGAATGGCACCAAGTCCCGGGGCACATAGGCCTATTACGCCTGTGCCTTGTCGAGCACAAGTTTCATGTGGATTGAACAAGATGAGATGGTGAAGGTCTGAGTGACGAAGTGGTGGTGTAGGCTGGGGGATGTTGCATAAAACTCAGGCGCAAGTGCTCTCACGAAATTTACCTAACTATATAGGGTTTCATTTATGTACTTGAGTACCCTTTAGAAGCCTCCGTGGCTTAGGCGGCAGCACGCCGGCCTCTCACCGCTGGGTCCGTGGTTCAAATCCCGGTCACTCCAAGTGAGATCTGTGCTGGACAAAACGGAGGCAGACAGGTTTTTCTCCGGGTACTCCGGTTTTCCCTGTCAAAATTTCATTCCAGCAACACTCTCCCCTATCATTTCATTTCATCTGTCATTCATTTAATCATTGCCCCAGAGGAGTGCGCCAGGCCTCGGCAGCCGGCACAGTTCATATCCTCGCCGCTAGATAGGGGCTTCATTCATTCCATTCCTGACCCGGTCGGAGACTGGGAGCAGGCTGTGGATTTTCACTTGAGTACCCTTTAAGGGCGTGTAGGGGATGGGTATAGGATCAATTTGAGATAGGGAACCTGGGGTCGGAATGGCCTCCTAACGCCAGAAAACAGGTTTGCTTCAGGCCCTTCGCCCCTGTGAAGTAGGGAAGCGTGCATGTGTTACTCTGAGGTCAGGCTCTCTTTCGCTGTCAACAGTCTTGGCGCGACTGCGTTAGCCGAGAGCTAGATTCCTCTTGTCAATTGATAGTTCCATCGTCTTTAACTACTACAGAAACACACGTAACTCGTTGATACTAATAATCAAAAGGCAATTAATTTACAGAATCGACGATAGTTAAAAAAAGTGCACGGAATAAACACACACTGTGACTACGCCCTCTCCTTTCCCTCTAAAAAATGAAGGCATGGCACCCCAGGAGAAACAAACCCGGGACCACCATGGCACAGCGCCTCGCCGCTATCCTTTTGGCTAACGCAGCGTTGAGCGGTGGTCGCGCCAAGACCGTTGGCAGCGAATGAGTGCCGTACACATGGCACGCTTCCCTACTTTACAGGGGCGGAGGGCCTGAAACAAACCTGTTTTCTGGGGTTAGGAGGCCATTCCGATCCTAGGTTCCCTATCTCAAATTGATCCTATGCCCATCCCTTACACGCCCCTTAAGGGTACTCAAGTACATAAATGACACCCTGTATAATCTTGAACCTCCTCGTGGCGCAGTGGCTAGCATTGGTGGCTTCCATCCCAGAGGTTCTTGGTTTGATTCCCAGCTCTGCCAACAATTTAAGTCTTGGTATGGTACGGTACGGTACGGGGTCTTCAGCCTCGTTATGCTAAATGAGAACTTACCCGATGCTGGGGTAGGAGGAGTGGAAATTAACTGGCCACCCTACCACTCGCCTGGTAAGTGATCCCTTAACACAACCAAGAAATCTAATCGGGTCACCAACATACTGAACCCTTGCAAAGAAGCATATGAGACTCAATTTCGGGGGTGTAACAGTCCATTTCGTAAAGTTGTTGTTAAGCGCTTCTTATATCATGCAGGGTAACATATAACAAAATAACATGCAGGAAAAAGTGAATACCAGGATTAAAACATATGAATTTAATAAACAGATCAACAAATTTACACTAATTACAACAAAAACACAAGGACTCCCAAATGACACCCTCTTGAATTAATAAAAATGCCAAACTAGGCCTGATCTCAGGAGAGATCGTAAACACCTGGACCAAATGTCCCAAATTACTGCAATGACATGTGCGTGTGCGGCTTCTCTGCATGCGGTACGATGTGTACAATTTAATGCGAGATCCGTTACCATCCAGTAAACCTTCAGGGGACGAATCTGCATTGTCTTAGAGCTAGACAGACACGAGGAACCAACTAAACACTAAATTAAACTAAATCCGACACTTCCTACACTGAATAAGACAAAATAATTTCCGCAGAAATTGGAATCAAAGAATTGCCGTAGCAATCCACACTAACGCCTAAAATTGGGACTTTTTAAATCAACACAAGTAAATCAACACGTGACCAATCAGGAAAAACACACACATGGCCGCTTGCCATTTTTACATGAAAAATACGAAATACACCCAACGGTGTCACAACAAACAACAATCTAACATAAGCAAATGAAATGAGTCACAGAAATCACCAGGCTCAAAGCCAACATTTACATCATAAAACAAATATTTCATTTCATACGATATGCGGTAATTCGTAACGGACATGGCGAACTCCCAATTAATATATGATCCAACGATCATTAAAAGAACAGGTTTGCTACAGATAGCTTACAGGGGTCAGTCGGTCAGCTGGACTAACTAAACGATGAATCACCAGACATAGACGGGCGCAAGGTGGAATCTCCACATCTGTCAACCCACGTGTAAACATACCTCGACCTGCCGTAGCAATGGCTCGAGTCTCGAAGAAGCGTGCTCCCAATAGCACATAATATACGTGTGTGTCAAATAAAAATATCTTAGCATTTCCCAAGGAAATCCAAGAATCAGCACAGGACAAGGTACAGTAGCCTCCAAGAGCGCTCTGCCTTTCCAGTAAATACCATCAAAATTTGAGGGCAGTAGACACATTCTACCCCTCATCACGAAGAATCAAATACATACACCTTGACACAATACACACACCAGAATCACACGTATGGGTTTGACAGAAGCCTGAAATAAAAGACATAAATATTTCCACCGACTTGCGTTCGCAGTCTAGTCCGTGACTGAAGATCCTGAAAAGGGATATAAAAAAAACTCAAAAATATAGAACTAAGGTGTTCTACAGTGACATCTTAACGTGTTGCGCTCGGCAACCCTAGTATGAATAAAACCTGTTCGTAAAACGTCTAACAACTAAAAACAACGTCCTACTAAAAATGAGTTTGAATACAGCACCATTTATCGACCATGACGAACTCAGCATTCGCATGAATAAAATCCAAATGCACGCGCCGTGCATACTAATAATGACTCATAAGAAAAATATACAATCACACAAAATTTTGGCCACGTGCCAACGTACATTTAAAAGAAAAGAGTGTCGGAGCACGAAATCTAAAATACACAAGAAAAACCATGAATAAAATTATTTACACGTTCCCGCGTCTAATCTAGCTACATATTGAATAAATCAATGGTTTGTACATCACCGTCCAGCTTGCAGAAAATCAACCTCCATCCCAGAGCATTTTCCCACGGGAAATTTACTCCGTCATCGTCGACATTCTGGTAGAGGCGTAGCACATCATCCCACCAATCGACCTTGCTGTAGACATATTGGCGTGGCTTCTTAAAAAGAAATGTTCAAAATTAAAACTCTACCCTGCTAAAATCGCTATGAGCTACTGACTTTCACTCAAGAGTCCTGGGCGATTTTTCCACGTCGAACTGGCCCTATCCAAGCATTTGCTTAATTCACACGCACATATACATCACAAAATATAACACAAAAATATTACAGAAAAATATTACAGTCTAGTCAGCCACGTAGCTGGCATTTAACAGTCTCACAAATTACTTATGCCGAGTCGCTTATCTCAACTAGAGATCTCCCCTCCGCTTGGCATGAACTCTGCTCCCAAGAGCACAATAAAATGTTCGTTCAGACTGACGTGAACTATGCTCCTCAGAGCTCGATAAAGTTGTGTCTCAAACTACTCATCACCGATCAATTTATTAGAAACTGGCAGAATGGAATGGAGTGGGGCAATCTGAAGAAATAATCTGTAGTTTTCAACTCACAGACTTGGGACTAGTATCAAACTTCTTCTTTTTATTTAAACGTCTCAATGCACTCATGCGGAATCCTATCGTATCGGCGGTTCTTCATACACGTGTTCTCAGCGTCTTTTTTAAGGCACGCACCTCGCCGCGTGGTCCAGGCATCCTCTCTTCTGATTCGCTGATTCAATCGGGTATCGGTTGGAAATTCACTTCTGGCACGCCCATAATGACGCCAAATTGTATGCGCGTTCAGTCAGAATTTGTCCCTGAACTTGGCTTAGCCGGTCGTTCCCAGAAATAACTATCACGCCACCTCGGTTGCAAGCGTTGCGACACACTACCTGCCTTCCGTTGTCCACTCCAACAGGCACTGCCTGGATATACACACATCAAAAAAAGTTTTGCATCACCTCGGTTCCAAGAGTTCCGGAACCTTTAAATACAAAGGGAATAGAGATCAACACAAACAACATTTCAGCTCGTTTTATTGCTCATGAGACCCACACATTGCATGTTGTACCATCATACAGCTAGACTTTCAGCATTTGTGGTCCAGATTGCAGTACACACCACTACCTCTAATACCCAGTAGCACGTCCTCTTGCATTGATGCATGCCTGTATTCGTCGTGGCATACTATCCACAAGTTCATCAAGACACTGTTGGTCCAAATTGTCCCACTCCTCAACGACAATTCGGCGTAAATCTCTCAGAGTGGTTGGTGGGTCAAGACGTCCATAAACAGCCCTTTTCAACATATCCCAGGCATGTTCGATAGGGTTCATGTCTGGCGAACATGCTGGCCACTGTAGTCGAGCGATGTCGTTATCTTGAAGGAACGCATTCACAAGATGTGCACGATGAGGTCGAGAATTGTCGTCCATGAAGACAAATGCCTCTCCAATATTCTGCCGATATGGGTGCACTATGGGTCGGAGGATGTCATTCAGGTATCGTAAAGCCGTTTCGGAGCCTTCCATGACCACCAGTGGCGTACGTCGGCCCCACATAATGCCACCCCAAAACATCAGGGAACCACCACCTTGCTGCACTCGCTGGACAGTGTGTCTAAGACGTTCAGCCTGACCAGGGTGCCTCCAAACACGTCTCCGACGATTGTCTGGTTGAAGGCATATGCGACACTCATCGGTGAAGAGAACGTGATGCCAATTCTGTGGGGTCCATTCAGCATGTTGTTGGGCCCATCTGTACCGCGCTGCATGGTGTCGGGGTTGCAAAGCTGGACCTCGCCATGGACGTCGGGAGTGAAGTTGCGCATCATGCAGCCTATTGCGCACAGTTTGAGTTGAAACACGACGTCCTGTGGCTGAACGAAACGCATTATTCAACATGGTGGCATTGCTGTCAGGGTTCCTCCGAGCGGCAATCCGTAAGTAGCGGTCATCCACTACAGTAGTAGCCCTTGGGCGGCCTGAGCGAGGCCTGTCATCGACAGTTCCTGTATCTCTGTACCTCCTCCATGTCCGAACAACATCGCTTTGGTTCACTCTGAGACGCCTGGAAACTTCCCTTGTTGAGAGCCCTTCTTGACACAAAGTAACAATGCGGACGCGATCGAACTGCGGTATTGACCTTCTAGGCATGGTAGAACTACAGACAACATGAGCAGCGTACCTTCGTCCTGGTGGAATGACTGGAACTGATCGGCTGTCGTACCCCCTCCGTCTAATAGGCCCTGCTCATGCATGGTTGTTTACATCTTTGAGCAGTTTTAGTGACATCTATGAACAGTCAAAGGGACTGTATCTTTGATACAATATACACAGTCAACGTCTATATGCCGGAGATCTGGGAACCGAGGTGATGCAAAACTTTTTTTGATGTGTGTAAGTAATAATAATAATAAAAATCATGAAGACTTATTGATCGGCAAATCAATAAGGGTTCAATACCTCGTGGATCTTTTGATATCATCAATGCATCAATGCATTACCCTCAAAAACGTTTTTTTAATATATTTTTTATTGTATGGAAAATGTCAATATTTGGTGTTATTACTAGAATGTCCGGTGCATTTGATTGCTGATGTACTGTACAAGGGCCTCGGTGTGGAGAGTTTCGTCAGTGAGAATCAGCGGGTGCACGTTGTTTTTGTTGTTGTTGTTTCCGTTAAGGGGCCTTCACATCGTGGTCATTTAGACCCGTGTATTTTGATGTGTGTATAATGTGTCTGATAACCTTTGTTATTTTGATATCTGTAGTAGTAGTGTGTGTATTTGTAATGCAGGTGAGAAAATCGTGGATGTCTGTCGTAGTGGTGAGTAAACTAAATTTTACATTGACCTAGGTAGTATAAATGTTTCTTTCCAATACAGTGACATAAAATGTAGATATAACATGATATTACGGCTGAAGATAAGTATTGAAGTGATAGGAGCCATTTTTTCTGTGTTTCCTAGTTCTAATGAAAGAGCTTTGCAGTCGGTCAACACAAGTTTTATGCCCAATTACTTTAGGCGGGAAAACAAGTATGTATATGCTCTAACATTAAAAACATTACATAAGATATATATCACAATATAACACGCTTTTATGTACATACATTGGGGTACTTAAAATGGATGATATGTTTTGAACGTTTCGAATATTTGTTTTCGAGCCTAATGTAATTGGGCACAAAACTTTTGCTGAGCGACTGGAAAGCTTTCATTATTAAATGAAGAAAAAATATAATCTTTCATTTATTGAATTCTATCTCAGATGAGATATAGATGAACTGTGGACATTTCGGGATTGACACATTGATTTGGAAAATGCATTACTCAATGTGGGTCACGGCAAAAATGTAATCAAAACAACATGACATGTGTTTAAGGCCTGAGTGAACCTGAAGTATTCAGCGTGAAATGAATAATGAGCACAAAACCGGCACCCGAAATATAATGAAACACAAGAGAATACGTGGAAATATATCTACCATATATTTCATGGCGATTGTTGTTTTAAGGGGCAGAACATTAAGATAATCTCTCCCTGATGATGATTGCTACCAACTACTCATTACCTTACCAGTAACTCCACACTAAAACAGAAATTAGAAAAGGAAGCTTGTTTTTACGTGGCCGTCAATCTTGCGACCAAGAGCCATTTTACGTGGAATCTAAACCACAGGACGTGGGATTTCACTTAGAAAATCTCATATGAATTCAGGAATTGAACCTGGTCTACCCTGGTGAGAGGCAATCAGCTTGACCGCTGCGACACCACGCCCCCAAAACAGAATATAAAACAAACTAAGGATTAAAAGAAGTAAACGAGAAGGAAACGTAATCAACCATCGAATATTGATGATCGATTTTCCTGAAACTAAATATAGCAATACGGCAGATAAGAGAGGGAAACAGGGGACGGTCACTAGAAAAAAAGCGAATAATTGAAGTCCGCTCAGAGTAATGGGCTACACGCACGCCGCCTCTCAAGAGGCTATTACATTAATATTTCAATATTTTCATTTAGAAATATTATTAAATGGTGTACGGTTGTTAAATGTTAATGCTTATGTGTTTTTAGTTCAAACTAGAAATGCAATATTGAATTTGAATTATCAAGAATAAATAATATTTAAATATTTGTCATTTTTATATGGAGGTCACAAACAATCGTTATACATAGCTATTGACTTCATTCGTTAATTAATACAGAAGAGCAAAGCAAAGCCAACACCGTACAGGCCATGGAGGCCCTGGGAGTAGTGGAAGGTAGAGGCTTCCAGTTTTTGTGACATCGGGACTAGATGAGATGGAGTTGTCAGCTCCACGCGCGGCCGTCTTCGCTCCCAGGAATTACCCTGGTACTCATTTCTGCTTGTGGTTGAGTGCACCCCAGGGCTTTTTGCGTTTCCGAAAGTGGTAGTTTTGTTTCTGAAATCCACTACCTGGGTGGGGATCGAACCCACTCCCTTTCAGTTAGAAGCTCAGCGCCTCTACCGACTGCGCCACCTAGCCCCCTTAATTAATACATCTGTAAAATTAACTACTGCACCATCGGATTTTTACTTGAATATTTCAATATTTCTCATTTATTATTATGAAGATACTTGTCCAATTTATTTGCAATCAGCGCCCTAATAATATTCCATCATGAACTGAAGTTGAATCTTTATTCAGAGCTTAGTGTAGAGACATCACAAGTTCAATTGTTTGCGAAAATTCAAGATGGCATCAGTTTGAAATTTTAAAACCTTATCGTTTTAATTTCACGTACCCTAATCAAGCGATTGATGAAAGGATTCATATATTAGGTTTTTATAGTAATCATAAGTTAATGGCACTTAATTCTGCAGCCTACTTTTTGTACAGCATAGAGGCCGTGCAATTGACTTTTCCTTAATTAAACTCCCGTGATTCGTTACAGAAAGATGCCATCTCGTGGGAGGAGTCTTATTCACCGATATTGAAAATTATATATTCTAGCACATACTTTCTCAATGCAATGGAGTTGGTGGAAACACAGGCCGTGTATCAAAAGCTATTTAATGTCCATAACATGTAAAATCCTTTTAATAGCTGGGGAAGTTTTTAACGGAAAATCCCTGTAGGATATATGAAAATAGGCTTTTTAGTTCTTCACGGAACTACTTGTTCTTGTAGCTTGCTTTTTGTAAATCATAGAAGCCGTGCATTTACTTTTCTTACATTGAACTCCCGTGATGCGTTACAGAAAGTTGCCATCTCGCGGGAGGGATCTTATTCACAGATACTAAAAATTATTACATTCAGCTGCTATGGCTTTAAAGGCGCTGGGGTGCCATGGATGGGTAGAAGAGCGATATTTAAGTAAATATGCTAACATAGGGCTGTTTAATGCCATCAAACTTAGCCAGTTCCAGCTAAAATTATGCCATTTGAAGGTCTGCACTTGACTAGCTGTGCCAGTATTCTCGATAATCACTAATGCTTCCATTTGTTATTGATCCGAAGCTAATGTGTATTCAGCTTTGAAAGAGAAATAGCGTTCATTCAGTTAACAGCAAACATGGCCTGGTAGAATTGCATTAAGAATTTTTAATTAAAATGAGTAAACATTGAAAACTTAAGTAGCTTATCCTGTGTGAAATTGCAAATTCAAAGTCTAATATCGATTCAAATAAATTCCTTTTCACTGTTCCAGTGAGTTAATTTGCATGTTTTTATCCCTCAGGTCTAACTTGTTTATTTTTAATTAGCTGAAATGAATTATTTATGTATATAAGTCATACTGACTTTAAACGAAAAACAATGCTGTAACTTGCGCGAGTGGTTGAACCAATTTATCGATATCAGTGGCTTTAATAGCGTTGAGTTGGAATTTCGCAAGCTCACCTTATATTTCGTTCCTATTAGCCTACTTTCGATGTTTGCAAAAAATGAAAGTAGCCTTATGAAATCAACACAGAGCAAAAAATTGTGTGTCTGTCTGTGTGTGTCTGTGTACTCTGAATGTCTGCCCCCCCCCCTATCAAATCAAACACAGTGAAACCGAATTGAACGATATTTGGTACAGAGGTACCACTAGCAAAGGGAATCTCAGTGTCATGTTTTATATCGCCGCCATCATGACGGAAACGTATTGGTGGCCACCCAAATGTTCAAAGCTTAAATCAAATGACGACTAACGTAATCATCCGATCTCCACCAAATTTTGCAACAACATATTTTTGTATGGCGAGCGTCTTTTGACTAAACTACAAGGTCATCAGCCAAATAGTTTGCAGATGGCGGCCATGTATGTGTGCAACTGGATCCCTCTATCAATTCAAACACGGTGAAACCGAATTGAAGGAAATTTGGTACAGAGGTAGCACTGGCAAAGGGCACCTCAGTATCATGTTTTTATATCGCCGCCATCTTGACGAAAACGTAATGGCGGCCACCCAAATGTTAAAAGCTTAAATCAAATTACGAGCAACCTAATCATCTGATCTCTTCCGATTTTTGCAACATTATACCTTTATGTATGAAGAATCGTTTGACCAAACTACAAGGTCATCAGCTCAATTATTTGCGGATCGTGGCTATGTATGTGTGCAAATCAATTCCCCTTATCTATTCAAACACGGTGAACCCAATTGAACGAAATTTGGTACACAGGTAGCACTAGCATAGGGCACCTGAGTGTCATGTTTTATATCACCGCCATCTTGACGGAAACGTAATGGCGGCCACCCTAATGTTTAAAGCTTAGATCAAATTACGACCAACCTAACCATCTGATCTATACTAAATTTTGCAACAACATACCTTTGTGTGGTAAGCATCTTCTGACCAAACGACAAGGTCATCAGCCCAATAGTTTGCAGATAGCGGCCATATATGTGTGAAAATCGTTTCCCTCTATCAATTCAAACAAGGTGAAACCAAATAGAACGAAATTTGGTACAGAAGTAGCACTTGCAAAAGGCAACTCAGTATCATGTCTTATATCGTCGCCATCTTGACGGAAACGTAATGGCGTCCACCCAAATGTTAAAAGCTTAGATCAAATTACGACCAACCTAATCATCTGATCTCTACCAAATTTTGCAACAACATACCTTTATGTGAGAAGCGTTCTTTGACCAATCTACAATGTCATCAGTCCAATAGTTTGCATATGGCGGTCATGTATGTGTGCAAATCGATTCCCCCTATCAATTCAAACACGGTAAAAGCCAATTGAATGAAATTTGGTACAGAGGTAGCACTAGCAAAGGGCACCTCAGGTTCATGTTTTATATCGCCGCCATCTTGACGGAAACGGAATGGCGGCCCCCAAATATTAAAAGCTTAAATCAAATTTTGACAAATCTAATTATTTTATCTCTACCAAATTTTGCACAAACATACTTTTTTGTTGGAAGCAACTTTTGACTGAACTACAAAGTCATCAGCCCAATAGTTTGCAGATAGCGGCCATGTATGTGTGCAAATCGATTCACCATATAAATTCAAACACGGTGAAACCGAATTGAATGAAATTTTGTACAGAGGTAGCACTAGCAAAGGACACCTCATATTAATGTTTAATATGCGTAAAACACGTTGAATCTGAACAAGCTACTACAACAAACATTCAATTATACTCCTTGAAAAGGACAAAGAGTTACAACAATACCCATGCATTTAGGAGAAAGTAGGCTATATGTTCTTTACTGAACATCTTGTTTTCGAAATATATTTATTATGAGATGTTTGTGCGTAACCTTTCAATGACATAATTCAAACCTTCCCTTATCTGAATGTTATCATTTGAAGTAAATTTCTGTGAGTAGAAAAATGCATATTTTCAGGTATAATAAGCAGCTTTCAAGAACCTAGTGTTACTCTCATTTGATTGCCGCGAATGGATGTTCTGTTATTTAGCCTCGAAATGGAATGCTAACATTATCGAAATCCATTGCAAGTTACTTATAAATTGATTTTTCTTGATCTCATTGTTTATGTATGACTTAAATGTGAGATAAACTCAGAAACGGCAATAGAATTTGATTTTGCCATTTTACACAGGATAAGCTACTGACGTTCATTCATTTTACGCCCTTTAAGACAACCATGACCACCAAACTCAGGAAATATGACACGCCATTCTATATTATACTGTGACCGATCCAAGCTGGGTCGATTTTCGGGCCCAGATCAATCTGGAAATGACGAGAACCTGAAGGCCAGCGTGACGTCATGGCATGACGTAGCAAGGATTTACGGGCGAACAGCTGAGCTAGGAACAAGGCCTGATGGGTATTTTCGACATAGAAAACTTTAGATGATGACAACAGTCATATGAGTTATATTGTCGCATTTTGATTGATGGCATAGAATAACGATTTATATATATACGCACGACGTATGTATGTGCTGCCTATAATTGTGCCATTTTCATCGAAGGATGACAGCAACTACGAAGAAATGGTAATGATAATTCTCGAGGTTACCGCTAGAGCAGGGGAATGCTCCGGAATGTTCTAACCCCTCCCCCCTTCTCGAGAGGAGCGCTGGGACAGTTCCGGAATGTTCAGTTCGCAGCGGGTACTTGAGCAGTTTGTGTGTGTGGACAGTACTCGTAGCCATCTGGCGTGAGAAGTATGTATAAAGTGCGTAGAAATAATCGGTAAAGTACGCCGAAACAGTATTTTGCGAAGCGTCGATACAACGAGAATCGTGAGTTTTGGGACGATATCGAACACGCTAGTATGTGCGGTAATAATCAGAACCGGTACACGAAGGTCCGCTAAAGATATGCAAATGCTACAATTGATATGTGAAGACACGTGGAATTGTTCTAGAACACTTCACCATTTTGATTACGAAGATTATTTCACGTGGTCCGGTTGAGTTACAAGATATTAAAGTATTGAAGGCATGTACTGTAGTCATAGCAGGATGAAATTGTGCACACTTGGACATATGAATAGATGTCGTGATAAAGAAGTGAATTATTTTGCTTACGTTTCATGCTGATGAAAGGTGAACATTAGAAAGCGTTGAACATTACAAGTATCTGGGAGAGAATGTAATAACGGTAGTAGTTGAGGCGAGGGATTGTCGCGAGGCCCTATATTGTAACAGACATTCATTCGAAGATAGCACAAGACTGCTTGCTTTTGAAAGACGCAGCGTGAATGTTACGGAAGGCTACATCTACTTTAAACTTGTGTGTTGAGGGACTGCAGGCACGTAGGCGACCCTATATGTCAGTCAAGGCCAGATCGAAACAGCTGCTTGCAAAAGGAAGTGTTTTCCGGGCCGAGGAACGTGAGTACGTAAATTCGAATGAACAAGGAACTAGATGTTATATTGCGTGGACTTGAAAGTGCTCTGATATAGTGAAATATAATGCTATTGTTACAAGGCGATATGAACATTACAACCACAGACACAAATACGCTGGGAAAATATAAGCTTAACATAAATATGAATACGCAAATTATGCAGCACTAAACATATAAAGGGGCCGCCATGTGATGAACATCGTAACGAGACGGACGCATGGACCAGGAATTGGATGTCAGAAGACGCCACCGCTGAGTGTTGCGAGGTGCAACCGATGTACGAACGTGTATGTCACCAGGGGATCGAGAGGTGTCGGGGGCGCATGCTTATACCAGGACGACGGGAGACGCTGGAGACGACGCTGAGACGCTGGAGGAACGACGTCGCCCAGATGACCAGGAGACGCCGAAGCCTAAGATTTTCGAAGACATGGATGCATCACGACGCCGAATATAAAGTAAGACGTCTCATTTTCTTTCCTGTTCGTCGTGAAAAAGTGAACATCTACTTCGAATAGCCATGCCATAAGATGACTTGAAATCGTGCAATTTAACGCCATTCATAATTATTTATTCATGCTGAATAGGAGCATTATATTCTGCGGGGTTATATTTTTACTTCGAGTCATTTGATATTGACAGGTTAACAGCATCGATGTTAGGAATAAGTCATACGTTTATTTCTGGATACATAATAATAATAATAATAATAATAATAATAATAATAATAATAATAATAATAATAATAATAATAAGTTGGAATTTGTAATGATGATATGAGATGCCCATTTTGCTTGGAGATTTAACATTTCAATTTCTGTGGCATTGTAATGGAAGGTTGATGAGTACTGCTATAAACAGTGTGAGAAATATTTGATAAAACGTTCATGCGTAGTTGTGAGATAGATTTATCGACAGTATAGTCGTACATAGAGGTCATGAACTTAATTTAATTCTCTAAGGTTTATAATTAGCTTACGAATGATATGAGGGATATGGTTGAGAATTGTCAAGTAAGGTTCCTTGGATAGGATTTCATATTATCATACGACCTCGTTGTCCAAATAAAGTTGACACGCTGTGTTAAGTGTGGGTTCTTGGAGACATGTCAATAGTGCATGATTTTGTAATGATGTTGTGTGGAGGTAGATGATATTATAAAATGGTATTATTCCGTCAAGCTGTGACGAGGTTATTCACGGATCAATGTTTGAGGATGAAAGTGAATTATGAGGATAGGGACCTTTTATTCTAGATAACTGTGTTGCATATTTCAAAGGTCTGAGTGTTGAGTACAGCAGTGATGTAATTGACGGTGCGCTCTACAGTCAGGTTGTTCGGATCCTCACACATAGTGTTAGAAGGAATGGTTTCGACTAAATGTTCGTTATGAAAATGAAAGATACTTGGATACAATTATGAATCTCTTAACCTATTTCTAAAATGTCAGACAATGCTATAATTTGATTATGATAAACAAATAAGATATTGAGGATCGAAGTTGATGGAATGACAATGAATACAAAGTAATAGTTATAATAAATGATGATGTAAATACTTGAACATAATCAGTGTGTGTTAATGATAGGTGAAATGACTAATTGTTGAATTTCAGATTACATGAGGCTATTTAGATGTTAAAATATTTTGATGCGATATTCGATGCTCTTTACTAGTAATTTGCGGTCCGATAAAGGAGATCTGTCCATCGCTGTGTAAGGATAGACAATTGTGATATAAATAGATTTTTTTTACATTTTCTTGAATTTATGCCACAGGTGTGAACAGTGTGATAAGTGGCCAGTGATATTTATATGCGAGTGCGCCGATGAATTAAGGTTGAATAGTTTTTGCAAGGCATTCTCCTTATCGGGACTTCAAGTGAGGACACACACGAGTTGAATTTAATTTAATTTATTTTGTTTAGGGACTATGAACTTTACTTTATTTTTGGACTTTGTCCCACCCTAACCTTGATACTCGTGCGTGTTAGGCAAGTGTCATTTCTTTGCTTTATCCTTTGATCAATAAAGGAACAGTGTGTTTTACATTGGGTTTTCATTTCTTTGCTTGTTCATTTATATTAGGGCGTTTGCCTTTGAATTTTGGTTCAGTTGGCCCTACAATCCCCTACTCGTAAACGACCCGAGACAGGTTGGTCTCTTGCCTGCCCGAGCATATTGTTTGTTTTGTGTTTATTCGAACCAAAAATTCACGCCCTAATTTCTTTTATCGCTCCCTGACCGTTTCTTCCGATGGGGCCGGGATGGGAGCCGGGTCATCGCTTGACAATTGGAAAAACGGGCACAATACACTGCGGTAGTTATAGAATAAATGACGTATATGTACAGGGTCATCAAAAATAATTCCTATTTAAATAATTGCTGCAAAAACTATTAAAGGTAATGTAATGGTTTTAGCCATAAAATACGTGAAAAAGATAGCATTGTTTTCATACCTTAGTAAGTTTCAATGTGAGCTTCGTGTGTTGTTCCGCTGACGCCTAATCTGTAGTCCACTTCGTGCCACGTGCGTTGAATCAAATCTGGAGTAACAGTAGAGATTGCAGGAGAAATTCGCTCCCGAAGATGCACCAAATCACGAATCGTTTTTGCTTAAACAACGTTCTTTATGTACCCCCAGAAAAACCAAAGGGTTTAGGCTGGACTTCTGGGAGGCCAGAGAATGGGGGCATTTCTGGCAGTCCAAACATTTGGGAAGCGCGCGTCGAGTATTTCGCGTACCGCGCGAAGGTAGTGAGGCGGAGCCCTACTTTGCATAAAAATTACACGCTGTCCAGTCTGTTGTTCGATGTCTTCAATTTGAGGGAAGACGAACTGTTCAAGCATGTCGAGGTAAATTAGGCCCTGTAATTTTTTTTTCAGCGAAAAAGAAACATCCAATTACTTGGTAATGAAGTAACCCGCACCACACATTGACTGTGGGAGAATCACGAACATACGCGTGGATTTCATTAGGCAACTAGTCCGCGCATACCAAGGTCACGCTAATGCATTAAACACAACTTGCGCTAACCAGTTACCACACTGTGAAAGAATCACTCATTTAACATAAAAGGTTTTGATGTTATATTTTTTTCTAATCTGGGCATTACTTTTCGATGACCCTGTACAGTGAGTTCAGTCGCACACACATTCCAACTTAAGAAACATGACAATGTGGAACGTTTTGCTATTTCTCCCTCAGCGGTGGGTTTTATGAAGAACTAATTTGTTGTTGTATTATTTAAGGGCTTGGATATCATGATAATCAGTCCCTTGTACTCGAGTGTGTGCCTGATAACCGTTGCTATTGTAGCATAACACGTATTGAGGATAAATAGACTTAACAGAAAAGAAATGTGGAGTGTACCATTTGTGAAATGTATAGCCAAGTTCAATACTAATATATAGCGACAGTGTAAATGCTTCAAATATGAAACATTTAAAACTCAAGGAATATCCACAAAGGAATCGAAATGCAAGAAATTAATTACGTAACAAGGTGTACAGGCTACTTAAAAGCTGTAGAAGTGGTTCCGCAAGATCACCGAAAATCTCAATTTCGTTACGCTCATACTTTCCTTATAATAATGGGTTATTGTCACATAAATGTCTCTCGGCCCCTGATTGACATCGTGTGGTTGAGTAGAGCTGACTTCAAAACGGACCGTTGGGTCTAAGACAAAAAGCTCTTATACTAAATAGGATGTTCATTTGAATGTGCAAATAACACTTAAAGCATATTCGGGATGGTTTCCTCCAGCTCCTGATTTGGGCTAACTGGTTCTTTGTAAGTTTATTTCTGGTGACACTTTAGTTTATGTCAAGTTGGCATTCTTCCCAACTCCAGACGCAATGAGCCGTAACAGCTTTCAGCTGGCTTCAATCACTCATTTTGATCGCAGCAGTACATTTTTCCACTCCTGAACCACGAGGAGATATTTCTTATGATGAATTTATATGAATGGACAGTCATTAAACACACTGAATATCTTAGCACTTCTTTAAGCCTATTTTTGGAATATTCGGCATTTAACAATTGATATTTAACCTCGCAGACAAGCGAATGGTGGATTTTAAGTCGCTAAGCGACTACGGTCTGGTTCGTTGGACTGGAACTTCGTGTTGTAAGACGACTCTGTTCTATCAACGTGCTACGGTGAGCACACATTTTTGCTACACGAATTAGGACATGAATATCTTGTGAATCTAACAGAGTAAAGTATAATTACTGCGTGAGTGTTTAAACACGCCGTGAACTGTTTGAAAATTGTGAGACAGAATAATTTGTGCAAATAAGCGATATTTCGTAATTCTTCAGCAACGTTGAACTTAGAACTGGACTGACCACATGGTCGTTATTGTAGCAAAGCCACAAGACACATTTTAAATGTAACGTCAGTGAGAACTTTAAAACCTTTTCTGAAATATTCATCGAACTCATTTAAAAATTATTTATATACATTTATAAATTGAAAATCTGCAAAATCATAATCTAGATCACAGACGATTGCGACGATTGTGAGCGTATTTTGCCAGTCTTAACTTCTGTGTGCAACACTACACCAGTGTTTAAAGCCTGTGGCGAACTTAATGGTCTCATTTGTATTGTCCGCACATGTGTAAATTCAGTGTTGGCATCTTTCAAGTCCAGTTTAATTCAAAATCAGTGTTTGAAATCATCATAACCATCATTAAGAGAATGACTGAAGATTGTAATATTACGTGACCGTGAATCTTGCGATTACGAGCCACGGGAAAAGACAATGACTGACCACGAGGGTAACTGCATCCATTTTGCGATTATGGCGATTATGGAATAAGTCACTGGCATGAGGGAGCGGCTGAAATCGGAAGCCACATAATGAGGAAGAATAGGCTCGGGGCTCGAGCACAGGTCTTGTTAACGGCCGAGGCTTGATGGCCAAACTCTTCAAGAACACCAATATGCGAGTCCTTAAACAACTTTTCACCTTGTTAAATGGATGATTTTTATCGAGTAGGTTAAGTGACCGCACTCATAGTAATAAGCATTAGGTAGGCAATTTTATAATGATAAGGCTTTAATCGTAAATTCCCCACTAGCTTTGAAAAGTCTTTGGTAAAGCGTTGACAGATTAGAGGCACCGTGGCATCATGGAAAGCACCACGTGTAAACAGTGATTATTGCGAGCTAGAGGAGGGTTCGAATGGACTCCTACACGCATATCCGTAAATATTTTTGTAATTTGGAAATCATGGAGAAACACGAGATTTTGTTGTTAGGACGTGCAGAAGCACCTTACATGACACTAGGAATTTGGATGTATTTGGTCGTATCATTTAACAGCTGTGAGGTTTACGCTCTTGTTTATTGTCCTTCGTTGTGTGTGCCTATGAGCCACATTCATTTCTTCTATGAGTTTTTGAATGCTTAGGAAGCAAGTAGATGCTTCAGAAGCCACAGATGGAACTGTTATATCAGCGTATCATTTGGCAACACGTAAGGTTTGGTGTTGTTGATTTATTTATTATTTGACGTGCCAAGACGGCACAGCTAATTTTTCTGGAGTGCCTTGGAAGCAAACATGAGGGTCAGTAGCCTGGAGAGTAAAATACAAGTGCCATTCGTACCATTTTTAAGCCCAAAGAACTTGGAGCGAGTGGTTTATCATATTTTTATTCCATTTGCATCGAAGTGTGGATTTCATAAGAGCTTCGGCAGAACTCAGCTCTAGTGTTAATACAAGTGTTAGGATTAGTTTTGTTTAGGTAATGGATAGGACTGTATTGATTGTTTAACAGCTCGACTTATATGATTGGATTATAAAGGCAGTGGAGTCTTGCTAATGCACTATCGAACCTGTTAGCGATAAAGCTTGAGTCGCATATCTGTGCAGGGCAACGCTTGCTATTTGTCCCAGAATGCAATGCAACTATGTGCGACGACTTCTTTAACTACACAAACTAGGATGTTTCATTGACGCAAGCCATAAGGTTAGTTAGTTAGTTATTGTTGTTTTAAGGGGCGGATCTACGAGGTCATCTGCCCCTAAGCCATAAGGCTAATTCATGATACAAATTGATGGTCGCAGCCAAGGCTGGTTATTAAGCTTTATTATGAAACTTTCACGTCTCATTAGGAACTTCGTTTTGCTTGCGATGTTGATGATTCAGTGTGTTCATGGATTTAAACACATGAAGGTTTGCCATAAGTACTTGACCAATTAAATGTATAAATTCAGAACGGTGTTATTGTGTCTGTAGAAGACAAGTAAATGTCGGGGTAGACTCGCCCGCATTGGTATTATAAGAGTATTATTCGGCGATGGAGACATGTTTTATCTCATCAGCTAGGTGTTAGCGAGCCAACGTGCCAAGTATTTCTGGCACTTTGGGCGTGTGTTATTGTGTTGAATGCCATGAGGTTTTCCTCATATATTTGAAGTAGACATTTTGGGAGTAGTAATTTTTGCTGCTCATCATCGAGTATCATATGGTCATAAGAAAAATTTAATACACCGGAAGGGATAAACGTGAATTAAACCTGAAAACAGATAATGAAACGTAATTCTTTTAAAATTGAACTTAAAAATTGAACGACTAAATAAGAAGTGAATTGTTTTAAACTTGCATTATTTTTACTGGATGACCAACACATTTGGAGCAACTGTTTGCTGTGTTTAGAAACAGAATCTTAGGACGAGCTGACACTATTTGAGACGACGTAGTTGCTTTGCATAATGGGCAAGTAGCGATCATGTGACATAAGTCGCAGTTTTCACTGTGCAGTCGCCAACCTAATTTCATACACTTAGATGATAATTAGGCGCAAACAGCGACTACTTTTGCAAGAAGGGTTGTACAAACATTGAGAGCGCTTAGTTTAAGGTTGTTATTTATTTATTGTATGCATGTGTGTATTAGTTTGATGTTTTAGTTTATTAGGATGTGGTTGTTAGTTTAGAATTTTCTTTTGTTGCAGACGCTTCTCGTCTGCAATACTAACGTCAATTAGGGTCTAGCTGAGGATTTTACGCAAAGTAAATGTTCGAAGTGACACCATCGTATCTTAAGGTATTTATTATTGGTGCTTGTAAATATAATTATACTCTAGTTGGTGTGGACGATTAGTATTCTTGCTTTGCCGTACATTCTGCGTGTGACTATTCATATTATTTAAAATTATTGTATTTGCTTAGGTAAATAATATACGCGTCACCTTCTTAGCTAGTTTGACATTAATTGTTATGTGAATAGGACTTCGTGAGGGCTTAACTTGAATTTGGTTAGGAGATCATCATTTATTTTTATATTTTGTTTAGCTTTGCGGACTAGCTGAGTTTTACCCTCCGAAGCAGGTTAGAGATTTGTGATGTTTTAAATAAATATTTAGTGAATTTTACTTCAGCCTGGACTATTTATTGTTAGATTTGCTCTTTTGGGGCTGTGTTCCTTGGGATGGTTTTATAACCTCTCACCACACCCAATACTACCTGAGCTAACATTCTCCTGCCGGAGCTAGTCTGGGAACACATCCTATCCTCTCAGCGCGTGGGTTCGAAGGATGGGGCTGTCGGGAAGATTATCGGTGGTCGACGGTCCCCTGACGGCCTTGTATGACGGGAACAATAAATATATACAGTATATATATATATAGACAGAGAGAGAAAGAAAGATATAGAGAGAGCATTCATATAAAAGTATCTAATAATTTAGGAGGTGTAAATATGCGTCAAAATAAGAAACAAATGACTTATCAACATGGTTCGTACAGTACCTACAATCTGAGATCTGAACACTTGTTTATAGGAGGCACAGACCAGCAAAAAATATTCATTGTTGACACCCCAGGCCTACTGATACGAGCAAGTAATTATGCAAATAAATGTTTATTTGTGAGTATGGGCAAAGTCGTTGTATTGGTGCTCCATCAAACAGTTCAGTTGTGTGGTTCCAGTTGTGTTTGATTGCGTTTGTGTTAATTACTGTTAACTCTGGGTACGTGCCGTGGTGTCCTACTTACTTTAAAGGGCAAAGACATGCTTACAATGAATGGTCTTCACATTGAGCAATGCCTATGAATATGTGCTCAATATCAGAACGTAGGCACTCTAGGACCCATGTTTATTAGACATGTTATTTGTGTATTGATGCATACTACCACCTTATAAAGCATTGGTTTCTCTCAATTTTACACCCTATATATTACCCTTCTCTTCTCAACATATAATTACTTAACTTTCGACTTGATTGACATCAAACGATTGGGGAGACTTCTCCATGATCGAGGGGCAATTGTACATCATCGTAATTTAAGAGCTTCTGGTTTAGAGTCAATTATCTTGTTAAAACTGGAACAATCATGCCATTTCCCTTTTTGTGTTGTTTTTTCGCAAGTAGTTTTCCAGCAGTTCAATATTGTTACGTAGGTCCATTATGATATCCATAAATACCATTTGCCGCATTCTCGCTTCCGATGCATAGGCCCAAACTATACCGCGCTCTGCAGCGTGCATCACAGTAAGTTGCTGGTCTCTGCTTTCGCCTTTCACCGCCCTAAAACTCTGCCATCGGAATAAAAAATGATTACCTAACTTTCGCCGCAAATATGCCAGTGTCCCACCTTCTGTCTTCTTTCCTCAGGGCAGACTTTGCGAAGTCCAACCTTCGATGTTGAAATTGTTCATAAAATATGAAGAAAGGAAAGGTGGCAGCATATTCTACTTCATTGCGCCAATGCATATATTCTATGACAACGAAGGTATCAGAAGCATTTTGTGTAGGTTATCACACTCAGCATACAAATACATAACAGAACGGTGAATATCCAATATCAACACATCAATCTTTCGTATCCAATGTATAGTGGGTGGATGTTAATTGTTTGAAATAACAGCAAATATTAGGCGTTAGGAATGCCTTCCATAGCATAAGGTGAAAATTAATATAACTGATGTCTTTAAAAGCGTTCATAATTTCAAGAAATCGTGTATTTTGCTTTTTAGCAGCTTACTAATTTCTTATTTTCATTTGTAAATGTGCATGAGATTAAAACACGACAAAAGCAAGATGTTCATTAAAGAACAAATCGCCCATTTTTAGCCTATTTTTGATTTATGAAAAAAAAAATTGGCTTATGAGATCACCTTTTGTCCGTGTGTGTGTGTGTGTGTGTGTGTGTGTGTGTGGGTGGGTGGGTGTGTGTGAGTGTGTGTCCCTAATAAAATATTAACGGCCGAAGAGATTTCAATAAAACTCAGTAAGTACATACTACTACCTCGTCCGACCTCGACCATGCCAGTCAAATTTTGATACGTTTCACCAATTCAACATGGCGGCCATGCAAAATATTTCACTGGTATTCTATATCTCCACAACGGTAACATATATCACCCTGAAGTAATGTACAGTGATAAAGGGTACTAATACACGTTCATCTATGTGACTTTGAAAATCCTGTTAAGTTCAGAACGAACATAGCGACCAAAAGAATTTGAAATAATTTAATTGATTTATTCCGCGATTTACCCATCCGAGAGCATTGAAACTTGGTACAGTAAATGCATATATACACTATAATGCAGTGTCATCTAATTTAATTCAATTGTCTTCATAACCTCAAGATAGTGGCTGTGCGAAATTTTAAAATTATGTTTTTATTTTGTGTCCTAATTGAACGATCGCAGTGAACGTTTGAATTATGAACCTAAGTGATAATCGTCACCTAATGATATATAACTAAATTGCCTACATATATAACAATCCAACATCGCGACCATCCGAAATATTTAGACTGTTCTCAATATCTACAAATCTATTAGAGCAATCAAACTGAAATTGCATATATTGATAGAAGCCATTAATATAAGTTCACCTATTGGACTTTCAATTATCTGGTGAGAACAATACCAACATGGCGGCCAAGCAAAGATAAAATATTTAAATGGAATTTACTCGCGATTTAATCATCGGAGCTTAGTGAAACTTGGTACGGTAAATGTTCATACAGAATTTAATCTACTGGCATCTAATTAAATTTCATTGTTTTGATAACCCCAAATGGCGGCTAAGTGACATTTTTAAATTTATTTTTTTCATTTCTTGTGTCCTAGTCATGCGATCGAAGTGAACGTTTGAATAATGAACCTACTCAATAATCTTCATCTAATGGTACATAACTCTATGGCCTACATACAGAACAATCCAACATGGCGATCCTTTTCATAGTCT
Organism: Meconema thalassinum; assembly: GCA_946902985.2. Taxonomy (NCBI): domain Eukaryota; kingdom Metazoa; phylum Arthropoda; class Insecta; order Orthoptera; family Tettigoniidae; genus Meconema; species Meconema thalassinum. The sequence continues at coordinate 741,213,292 of OX336389.2, forward strand.
GGGCCGATAACCTAGATGTTAGGCCCCTTAAAACTACAATTATCATCATCATCATCATCCTTTTCATTGTCGGTAGAATTTTTAATAGAGAAGACCAATAGGATATATGAAAATAGGCTATATAGCTCTTCGCGGAACTACTGTACTTATCTTATTTCGAAATTGCATGCATAGTGTTCTATTGTAAAAAATCATTGAAACTTGTGTAGTGATTTTTTGCATTATGTACTGGCAATACCCCGAGAAACGCAATGCGTGGGTTGTCATTATTGGTGAATAGGAGACGAGGGAAGCCTAGCTGGGCCACATAACCCACACCTATACAATGTTACTCAACGATGTTCTGTATTTATTTTTACAGTACGATACAGTATTATCGGCTGAAGGCAACGGAAATGTCATCAATTCATTCTTCAGACAATTCAAGTGCCGTATGAAATGCTCTCAATCAGAATGTTTTCAGTTTCCTTCTGTGGTTTTGAGATAAGAATTGAGACTGTGGATCCAGAGGTCCTGGGTTTGATAACCAGCTCTGCCAAGATATTAAATTCTGGTCTGAGGGTTGGAACGGGTTATACTCAGCTTCGTGAGACAAAATTGAGAAGAGAGATTCCCACGTCAGCTGTCGTAGAAGTGGTATTCCGTGATTTCCCTCTATTATTCTCTAGGCAATGCCGAAATGGTTCTTAATGTAAGACCACGGTTGCCTCTTCCAAATCCTAGCCTCAACTATAAATACACACAATATTACAAACACCACACTGACACGGGTTATCTGATAGATTCGCTTACACTCACGTACAGGGGGCTACATGACCAAGATGTCAGAAAGCCCATACATTAGTCAACAACAAAGAGCAGAATGCGAAAAGAATGCGCTTGGTATTTATCTACTTGGTGATATGAACTCTATCATTTTAAGAGCTTTCTTATTTACGTTTAATCTAAATGAAATACTCGGTATTTCTTTTATATATCTAATTTCAAATCTCCAAGGATGGGATAAATAACTTAATTATGGAAGTAACGAATGTGACCATTCATATTTCTGTAACTTACACGTTTAACTTTTATCTGTAAGTCATTTACAAATATTGTTTTCTTGTCATTATCACTCGATTACATCATTTTATTGTTCTTTGATATTTATATAAACTTATTCAATATGGTGGTCTTTTCACACTACGCTGTGCTATATGTATTTTTAAATTTTAATAGTACGCATGGCCGCCATCTTGAATGTGTGAATTCGAGGAACTTGTACTCTCGGCAGAGTGAAGCTATTAAACGATGCTTCAGTATAGCCCAGTTTCTAAATTGTAAGTTTCTAGAATGTAAATTATCGATTTTATTATCCTATGTATTGCAGGTAGCGGATGTGATTAATATTCAGCGCGATATCCCTGTGGCCTGCGCAGTTGAAGTCTCTTATACAAGGCTCCACTTTCACAAAATCTTGTGATCACTGCATGGCGCAGATGTAACGTTTCCGCCTTCTGCAGCCAAGGTTGTTGGACCGAATCCCGACAAAATCAGTTGTCCTGAGGATGCTTAAATGCGAGAGAGCCCTGTCAGTAGATTTACTGATACGTTAAAGATCCCCTCCGGGGTGAAACTCCGGCTCCCCGGCGTCTTTTAAAGCCGTAAGAGTTAAAAGGGACGTCAAACCAAAAACATTATTGTAATTGTTGTTTGAGGTGTTATATATTATTGTTATTATTATTATTATTATTATTTAGTAAATGTTTGGATGGTTTAGAAAAAGGATTTTGACGTATCTCGACTATACTGCTCTCCCTAGTACATGGGATCATAGTCTGCCACTGGTTAAACTGTGATGGAACGACGCCTCCTGGGGCGGACTAAATTTTTGTCCGATGAGCTTACACATATAACTTTACAGACTGTTGCGTATTTCAGCGTTCAGTACATTATTCCCTGAGAATTAGCAAGGTATTTTCATAATTCTTCTATACAGTCTGTTTTACAGCCTCTTCTGCATCTATACTAATCATCCCTAGAACGTAAATAACTGAAGTTCTCCGACATATTCTAGGCTTACTCGTCTTATACTATGAAGCCCCGTAACCTCACAAGTTATCACTTCTCATCCAGTCGAACAACATGGCCCTACCCTGTAAGCCCACTTATACGTCGATTTTCATCTGTCGTGTTAACTCGTACGGTTGCTTCCATTTCCTAATGACAAATACTGCCAACCACTGCTTGCTTAGATTTGAAATAGCATTCCTTCACGCTACCTTTATGTCTATTACTTAGAGCTAATAAACAACTGTTCACCCAAACAGTTGGTCTGAATGTTAAACGAAGGACAACAGTTTTCGTTGCCTTTTATCGGAATGCAGTGGATCGAATATGTGAACTCACTGTAATGACTTTGTTACACCTAAAGCTTCAGATATATAGTGCGTAATAAAGTATTTCTGTCGTGACCCAGATTTGGCAGAGTTGTGTTTTGATTTCACCATTTATATTGCATTCGAAAATTTATTGACACAGGCTAATTTCCCGTCAGAGGACAATAATCTATTGGGAGTGCGAGTTTTCAGTGCAAAAATATATCGCACGTAAAGCCGTGCCGGGAGATTGTGAAGACAATCTATCTCGAGAGTGAGAAGAGTATATTGCCAGCTGGCGGGTGAATCTATTACAACCGCTCACCTCGGTGAGATCATGTAAATGCTCCCAATTCGTCCGTGGACCTTGGGGCGAACATCTGGTGAGCCCGTAAACAGATTGCTATGGATGCCGTACATCTCTGTCGCCAGCAGGAAGCCACGGCGGCAAGCTGTGATATGCAGCCACATTTTTTATTGGTTAATACAAAACGAGCATCACTCTCTCGCTCTGCTACACTGCAGTAGCCACAGCTCTCGGTGCAACAAATATACCTAGTTAACGTTTTATTGCGATGGCCTTTACTCTCATAACAATAATTATTCATGGCCTCAGTGACGTGTTGTGGAATACTCACATGTAGTATATTAGCAAATCATGCTATTCCTCCCAAACCTGGTTTGCTACAGCGCCCATTTGCTACATAATTGGCCGACAGGTGAGTTCGAGTCCCACTGTTGGCTTCTCCTAACATTGACATCATCATTACCAATTTCAACATCATACAGATGACGAAATAATGCTGCTTTCGCCTCAATATAGCCCTGTTAATAACAAATATAATAACATGGCAAATAAACGTCCCAGTTACACAATTTTTAAGACTGACTGCGAACGTGTCTATTTGGGCGGACATTATAAAATATTTAACAAACAAAATGTGATAGAGTTTTACGACTATTGTGCTTCCATTGAGGTGCTTTTGGACTGAAACCAAGATAAATATACCACAAGCATTTCTTCAGTTAGATTATTTAGTCCAAATTGTCAGAAGAACGTGTGCCTAATTATGAAATGATATTATACAAAAACAAAACAATATGGCATTGTGCTAATTGCACCAAATGTAGTGTCTCTCATTTCGGACCTAAATACAAGAGGATATGGTTCTGAAGCCTTTTCATCTTACAAAGTTTTACATGTTTCTATATACAGGGTGGTTCAGCAAAGATGACCATCTCAAATATCTACAGAACCGTTTAATATATCGTCATTCTGTTTTCAAATTCCTAAATCGTACTATGGGGCTCATACAACATGGTCCATTTCGTTCCCAGCACATACGTATTTACCGAGAAACCGGTAGCAACGTTCGTTTTTTAAATGCGACTATACTAATTTCACCCACTGGAACAACTAAGAACCAAGTGACAAGTTCAGTGATGTGCTTATTTTGCAAATCCGACGAGTACTTTTGAGATATTAAAGGTTTCTATATGTGTCGGCATTTGACAGAAAGCGATGCGCAAGACGCTGGAATGTGGAGTGCATGATTCCCTTGCGTGACTCACTCCTTGTTGACAAACACACTTAGCGCAATTATTCCATTCTATGCATACTGTAATGAGTACATTTTCAAAATGATTGATGATCAACAGGACTCCTAAGAATTAACATTAGACGAGACGTTCGCAATGAACTAAATGGGCGAGTTTTGTTACATTTATGATTTTAATAATTATGTATATTAAGTTATTGTCGCAGGTCCGCCAGCACTAAGGAATTCCGTACTTTATTTATCCTCTTCATTGAGGTGTTTTCAGATATTTCCCCAAGAATTCAGGACTAACTTGTAAGTAGAGGGGGAAAAAGGCACATGTACATAAGAGACGTGATTTTGATTATGTAGGCCTACCACATTACAGTATGCTATCAATGGAATAAATTCGGTATGTGAATTTGTCAACAAGGAGTGGGTCACGCAAGAGAATCATGCACTCCACATTCCAGCGTCTGGCGCATCGCTTTCTGTCAAATGCCGACACATATAGAAACCTTTAATATCCCAAAAAGTATTCGTCGGATTTGCAAAATAAGTACATCACTGAACTTGTCACTTGGTTCTTAGTTACTCCAGTGGGTGAAATTAGTATAGTCCAATTTTAATAACGAAAGTTGCAACTGGTTTCTCGGTAAATACGTATGTGCTGGGAGCGAAATGGACCGTGTTGTATGAGCTCCATAGTACTGTGCCCATTTAGCATCAAATATGCAAATCACAGTATGCCAGCAATGCTCAAATCGGGATTTTCGGGGTTATGGTATGTTCTCCCACTCTGTGACTTACATATTTTGGATTAAATAGAGGATACACTTCCAAAATAAATAAATAAATAAATAAATAAACAAAATCAACTCCTACTATAAAACACTTAATTAACCAAATATATGGCGCTACAACAAAATAAACAAATAAAATACTGACCCATACTTCTAACTTGTTCTGAGTGAACAAGGAATACATAAATAAACAAAGGTTAAATCATAATAAATGGTTTCCTATAAACCAACAAACTTACATTTCTTTTCACTTCCATAAAGGATCGCTTTTAAAATTTCATAAAATCAAGAGCTCCAATAGGCTCGATACTTTTACATACTCTGTGTTATTCTTTTACAACACCTCACTTCCTATTATATGAGTATCTTATAATTAAAACAATATATAATTCTCCTTAAAGTACTGTTATTCATTTACTTAAATTTTGGGCATTCACAGGTTCATGGGTTACCATCTCTCTCAGTCAGCAATTCACTACTGTGATTGGGAAAACATCTGCGTACTCCCGAGCTTCAGAAGACTACTTGAACATGTCAAAAATTAAGATCACTCCCGAAATCTAATTGTCTTCACTAAACTCGTGAATCACTACATTATATTACATTAGGGACTTATCGTTATTTGTCTTAAAAGACCATTATCTCATAATAAAGCAACGATCTGAACTTGCAAGCGGTAATCTTCAACTAAAGGAACCTCGGTTCGAAGACCGGGTCGTTAAAACAAACTCTACACTCTTGTGTAATATAATTTCAAACAGACGGCTTTCTAAACCTACCGCAACCCGTCAATAGCGAGGAGTCTGGTCTGACCACTTAGCGCGATTTATTGCAGGGGAGGCAGACATTACGGTCCTCGCCCTCACGGGACGAACGACTCTTAGCTTACACAGCTGTTCATTATGTAGTTCTTTGAACAAGCATGGCTTTCATTATACTATTTTTATTGAGGTTCACAAGACCTTATTCTCTTAAACTCGGCATTTATTAATTATTAAGTATCCTCATTGGTGGGTAAGAATAATTCAATACAACAACAAATATTTAAGGGCTTCAATAATAGACGAACCTGGGTTCGATTCCTTTCACTGCCTCGGGAACCATATCCCATACTGGAGGACTTACACATTCGCGACTTAGGGCAACCTTTGTCTAACCTGCGCTCATAATACAACAAATATTTCACACCCTTCTACAATATAACACACACATGGCCTCGTGATCAGAGGACTTACCATAGCTCAATTACCGCGACCAACTGCCCCTCATAATTAAATTTACCGAGTATTCCAACGCGTTCCTAGCGTGACAAATTTCTTTAATGCGCTTCACAGCGCTTACATATTACTGAGCCAAATTGCCTTCAAAGAACTGATAGATTCAACAATACACATTTGATCTACATCTCAATTTTATATTAGGCTAATCCTCTCCCGTGCCAATAATCGCTTTATTTCAAAACAATGTATTCACCACAAGTATTAATTCTTTTAAAGGAGCTCGAAAGCTACTACTTTCATATAATTCAACATAAACTTTATCCATTCATATAATTGTTATTATTATTATTACGCTTGCTTTCACATATAATTAAATCATTTATCAACTACACTGATATTTTATTTCATACATTTCCCCTAAGGGATTTATTCATTTCACATACTTATTTTATACTTTCTCCATTTTTATCGTTCAGATCGCGCTATTATTCTATTCTTTATTATTTAAAAACATCCCTATTCTTTTCGTTCTCAGGTGGTTTGTACGCAAATCCTCCCAACACATAACATAATGAAATGGTTACTCACATGACATGTCGGTCCCCGACCGGACTTTCCAACGATGTTTCATTTTGCCCACTTGAATGTGTTTAAGCCATCTTCCCTAATTCCATTTCACACATTAACACTTCTTGATACACAAACATATTATTTACCTTCAACACTGGTAACATATTGAATACAATTTTGTATTCTTTTATCATACACAAATACATTCACTAAAAATTATAACACTTAAACGGATTTAACTATATTTACATTACACTGCTTTTAATCACTAAGGCTTTGCTTTTTGCCTTTACACACGTGATTCCTTCTTTCCCAATTCCAAGGGTTGACACTCTTAGACGTTGGCTTCCTATCTGGCAAGATGATGAACGTCTCAATCAATCTACCCCTCCCTGGAACGGCTATTCCTCAAATCCGGTTTCCTGACGATCGGCTTCTATTTTTATTAGCTCGAAATCGCTTCTTTCTAGACACTATTTAGTTGGTCTAGCTACAGTCTGTTCTGTTACGGCCTTTCGAATATTTTATCGGTGACCTATGATTCCTTAGCACTTATGGCTATTCCTTTAATTAGTTTCGTAGCTTAATGCTTTTACTGTTCGTTTGTCTCCTGTTAGACAATGTCTTGGATTAAATTTTCCCTTCTTATTTTCTTCGGCGCTCTAGTTCCTATATATTTTGATACACTAGGCGTTACTATTTTTGTCCGACCCTGATCGGGTTCCTTAAATTTTATAGAACTGTTTGTTTCTCTATCGTGGGTACTTCAAACGTTACGATACTTTCTGTCGTTTTTCTGAACTGTTATTTGAAGACCTATCGCCTGTTCTTTAAGTTCGCAGCCTATTTTGACTGTAATACGGAACTTTTCACTATAAAGACTGACGCTTGTTGAACTAAATCCTGTACTAGGATTTTCCTAAGTCTTCACACGGCGATACTATGATGATACTTGATGCTTCCTCGTGTAGCGTCTCGGCGCTTACGGAACTGAATGATTTGTGAAACAGTACGACCCGCCTCAGCGGTCGTTCAAGACTGAATATGGTGATGCTCCAACGTCACGCCCCCTGGGCTGACTGATACTGCATGATTTGCCTGGCACGGCCAGGGCTTTTATTCAAAACGGCGACAAAACGATAAATTTCTCGTCTTTTTCATAACTAACTTTTGAAGCAATAGTCGCACACTATTAAAAATTATATCTCTGGAAAGCTCGTTTTCTAAACGTAAACTGACTTCTTTACACATGAAAATCGATCGTACAATTCTGAGATATTAAATGAAATTTACTCTGAAGATACGTGGGTGTTGTAGTTGATTTTTAATCCCTACAACCTCGGGTCTCGGGGAACTTTTAATTACGTAATGCCGCATCGGCACTTTTTCCTGGGCAATTATTATAACATCTTTTCCCACACAAAAATTTCTATTCCAAAATGATTCACAATGATGTATTTATTTTGTTAATTTTATGTTCGCAAATGACTTAAATCGAATTATTCCTCTTCTTGCATAACAGCGCGGTTGCCATTTTACTGCAACGCAAGCTCAATTTCCGAAACCGTCTCTCTGTCACTCTGAACGGAAAGTTCCTCTTGTTCTAATTATAGCCATGATCGCTCCTTATCAGTGCGTCATGCATGATATCATTTCCTGGCCACCTGGGTTCATATTCTTGCACAAGATATAACCAGTCCTCTTGTATAGAATCTTTCCAAGTCATTCTAAAGACTGTATATTTCCTTCCTTCTTTTTACCATAATACATGGATTCGACCCCTTGAACCAATGGTACATGGGTTCATCTCTCCCCTCCTTAGGTAAATAAATTTTCGAAATTTTGAGGAAATTTACTTAAACATTTATATAAAATTTTATATTTTTCTAGTGTCGAAGCCATCATAACATTTCTCAGTACCTTCTGATCTTTATTTCCAAAGCCCTTTCTCGTTCTGGCTTGTTTTGGGTATCACAAAGTTCCCATTCATTCATTTCTTTTAAGCGGACGTCTCCACTTTAAGACTATAAATTACTCGTCTCGTTCGGGTGTTTCTAAGTCTCCTCTTCGTCTGGTGTGCACTCCAAACTTGGGTCAGACAGTTTTTTTTTCTTTCTTGATTCATGGGACGGGCATTCTGCCGGTCTGTCTCTTTCTTCTCAGTTCTGTACTGTCAACCTCTTGACCTTCTTTTAATACTTTACGGGTGCATATAGCCTTTACCCGTTACTTCTTCATTTTTATTTTCTGGACTCAAAGTCTACAGAATTCCATTTGTCCCTAAGAGCACGGTCTGTTCTTACCCGACTCTTCTTGGTTTTCTTCCATTCCCCTCATCTCATCTCGAGATGGTATTTTCGAGAAAATCTCCTTTGTTTTCTCTTACTCTTTAACGGGTGCATATAGGCTTAACCCGTTATCTATTCTAGAGTAACTTTTTCTATCCTTTGTGCCTCCACCTTACATCTCCAATTGCTACTATTCCTCCTTGCTCTTCTTCCTCATTCTCTTCTTCTAAGTCTTCCTCATTATTTTCCTCGACCATATCTCCAATTTCCATAACTTCTTCTCCTGCTGCCCTTAAATCTTCTATCATTTCATATTCCCATTTTATAAGCAACTCTTGAGCTCGTATATTCACGTCCCCTCCTTGTTCGTGAATGCCTTTAACTGTCTCTACAACATTTGTTTCTATTAACTGTTGAACGGTTATGGGTAAATGTCTTAATATGTTTAGGCAATACAACGAAACATTTTCATTACCCATACACCTTTCAATGGCTTTCTGATAATAAATTATGGTATTTGTTAATTCCATACTTTCATATCCCACCATCTCTTGTTCTTCGTCTTCTTCTTCTTCTTCACTTTCATTATCTTCTGTTTCCATATCACCCCTTTCTTTCTCTTCACCATCGAATTCTTCTTTATCACTTTCACTATCTTCTAGTTCCATATTATCTCTTTCTGTTTCTTTACTTTCGAATTTTTCTTCATCATCACTTTGTTCTTCCATTACCATTTCCTTCCAAAATTTTATCAATGCTCTGGATACATCTCCTACCAGACCGTCTCTTTTCCTCATTCCATTGACAACCTTGCCAATTCCTGTTCTCTCCAGATGCTGAACGTTTATTGGTACGTTATATAATTGTTTTAAACAATGCATCGTTCTTTCTTCATCTCCTTCACATCTTTCTATGGCTCTTATATAATGCTCTATTTTCTTTATGATCTCAGCATCTTTCTGGCTCTCTTCATCCATTCCTCCTTCTCCCTCTTCTCTTATTTCCTTATATTCAATATTTTCTCGTCTTCTTATTCCTAGTGGATAAGTTTTATTCCTTCTTTTCCACACCCTATATCTCTTTTGTTTTATGAACCAACTCCGTCTTCCTTTCATCCTTGTCCATAAGCGTGCTCTCCTTCTATCTCCCTTTTTCCATTTTTCCTTTCTTTTCTTCCTTTTCTTCCTACGAATCTTCCAACTGAAAAACGCTTGTGCGTCTTCTTCCTCCAGGGTTATGTGCATTATTTCTTCTCCTCTCCTAACTTTCATAGGGTATCTATTCTCTTGTAAACCTCCTACACTTTGCGGTTGTCTCCCCCTTTCCTCATTTCCTTCCACGACATATCCTCTCTTTTCTTCATCAACTCCCATAATCTCATCTTTTTCTTTGAGGTTTTCTTGGCTTTCATTAAAATCTGTTTCAATTTTTCTTTCCTCAGCTATCTTTCGTTGGCAATCCTTATATTTCAGCAATAACTCAAGAATCTCTTCTTTCAAATGTTCTTTCTCTTCTTCTACTGGTATTTTATCTTTCTTATCCTCATGAATTTCTTCTGGGTTTTCCTTTTCAGTTTCTATGAAATCTTGAACCTCTACTTCTTTCCTTGCCTCGACGATACTTTCTATTATAGTTTCCTTTAATTTCTCCGTTTCCCCAGGAATTATTATTTCCATCTCCCCAACTTTCACTTCTTTTGTTATCCCTTTTCCTGGGTTTTTCTCTTGCCCTTCAAGCTCAACCTTTTCATAAAAATGATCTTCTTTCATTTGCAGCTCGTTTTTATTTCGGCTGTCGTCCTGACCTGAAATTCTCATTTCCTCCTGAATCTCCCTTGTTTTCTCTAGAGGGATCTCATTTCTTTTCTCAGTTTCCACTGGAGTCATCACGATTTCTACTTTTTGTTCTTCCTTTTCCTTTCTAATGCCAGTTTCGGGCTCTTGCACCATTACTTCTTTTTCTTTTTCTATCTCTATTTGATTTTCAGCTTGGGCAACTACTTCATTTAACCGATGGTTCTGCGCCACCATGTATTCCTCATATCTCTTCTGGACGGCCTCTAATATTTCTTTGTATTCCGGAATTTTGACTTCTCTTATCTCCGCTAACTCCTGAACACTTATTATTCCCTTGTCATCATATATGCCCAATATGAACTGATGCATCTTATTTTTTTCTTTTCCTATCCAAGCCCTCTGTTCCTTCGGATATTTCCTCCTTTCATCATCAAAGCAACTCATCTCCCATAAAATTTAGACCATTTATTATCCACTTCCGACCATTGTCTCCTGATTTCACTAATTTCCTCCGTAAATGTCTCTATCTGTTCCCACGAAGATAACTCTATTCTTCCTTCTTTAACCATGCGTCTCACAAATTTCCTTTTTATCTCTCTTAATGACTTTTTGACCTCAGGAATTTCTTTATACAATTCCTCTAATTCTTGTTTGGGCACCCTATACAAACTTTTACTTGCCCTATCACGAAGATCGAATATCTTATAAATTTCCTTAAAAATATCCCCTCTTTTTTTTCAATTTCCTCTGTCTTGTTTTGATTTTCATACTCCATTTTCCCAAGTTCCTCACTCATCTTAGTATGCTCTTTTCGCATTTCTCTAATTATACCCAAGAATTCTTTTATTTCGTTCCATGTCGCCATTTCTACCTTTTCCTGATCCTGAACGCTAAGACTCTCATTCCCTTCCCCTTCGTTTTTCGAGCCTACTTCAACCTGTCTTAATACATGAGACTTTGAATCATCTTTATCATTATTATTATCTGTACTTGATACACATTCCCTTGGAATCGGTTCACATATTTCTTTTTCTATTTGGAGCTCTAAAGGCTCAATTTTTACCCTGTTGTCTGCAGACATGTTACCTTCTCTTCGTGTAACTACGCTTCCAGATGCACGCATGCTTTCTAAAGAAATCTTTACATTTTCTTTACTTGGGTACTCTTTATCCTTTTGTTGGAGGTTCTCTTTACCATCAATTGTTTTACATTTATCTTTACTTTCTACCCTTATATCCTCCAAGAGCCTCTGCCTCTCTTCCCTATTAAATGCCCCCATGTCCTCCAATTGTTCCCTATTTATTCTTCTCATCTCCTCTCTCTCCTTATTGAAGTGCTCCTCCAGGCACTCCTTTAGATCCCTTATTGTCCACATCTTATCCACAATATAAGAATACAGTGGGCCACATCGCTGGTTCATGCATGAGAGATGGTACTCCGAACTCTTGTGTCCCAATTTCCAAAATTTTACCTTGGTACTGTACCCGTTTAAACCATTTGAGCTGCTTGTCGTATCCGAAGATCAGCTGGATTGTAGAATCTCGAGGTCCCCGGCTCAAAAACCTGGAAATCCTACCAACAATAGCTAAATGGGGAGTGCACACTTTCTAAGATCATGTTTTGGTAAGGCAAAATGGGTATATTAACTAAATAAACGAAGAGCTCGAGATACTAACTATTCTCGGTTAAGTGGGCGAAATTAGTGGTTCAATAAAACCTCAAATGCACCAAAACATAATCCTTCTTCATAACTTATATAAATCATCAACACGCAGTTACAAAATTAACAAATAAATTTATTAACGAAGTGATAATAAATGAAATCAATTTAGTAAATATTTTCATAATAATTACATGTAATCCGCAAATGATTCTGCGAAAATTCCTATAATAAGATTCTGAAATTAAATCATCGTCCCATGGACGTTAGAAGTACTCCACTTCTTAAATAAAATTAAATAAACAAATTATCAATCAGCTGTTTGCACAACAGCTCTTAAATATTACTCTTGTTCCCTAGTGATATATGAACAAAGATCGATTTTAATACATCCAATGTCTTCCCATGACATTTCTACTTACTATTCCAATGTACTCCATTGGTAAAATTAATAGAAATTAATTTCATACTGATCTTCCATGAGATCAGCTTTACACACCAGTAAACAACCTTACTGTATTTAAAGAACGTCGTCACGTTCTTTAAACGTCACTCCAATTTATGGTTTAAACGTTTAAAAACATTTAAGTATATTAAACTTTCGTTTAATTGTCAACTAAGGTTTCCAAAATTATTTAATGATTAATGGTAGAAATTATTATTAAATAATTTAATTAAAGACTATTAATATTTCCAAATTATTAAGTAGTTTGTAAAATGTTCGTTATTTAAATGTTTATTAATTATTAGAAATAATTATTAATCATTTTAATCCAAATAATAAACCATATTATTATTATTGTTTTAGGATCAGATATTTATTAAGAAAGTTATTCAGTTAACTTTATTATATCGTTAAATTCTCCTAGTTATTAATAGTATTGTATTTAAATATTGTTAACAAATGTCTTATGTTATTTACATAATTCGTGATGATTCTCAATCATCCAACCTTCCTTCTCTGGTTAACTACTGACAATTCCCAATTTTTATGCTCTTAAATAAAGTATCACTGTTACATTTTCATATCGCTATCATCATAGTAAAGATCTTTCGTTTCATAAATGGGCATACATACATCGCCGAACGGTTAAGTTAAGCTTATATAATTAATGTCTTATCCTTGATAATATCTTAATAATGATCAACAACATTTTCACTTTCTATCCGTTTCCCAAATATTTTCCGCCAATAGAACTAATCAATTCAACTGAGAGTCGTTTTACAATAATACTGGACAACTAAGGTCTTACTTAATTCTTTACTGTAATATATTTACTTATAATTTTCAAATAAACGCTCACAACGCGTATAATGACCTTCCCTTCTCTAATAGACTGAACAAATATCCACAGAATACTTAAACAACGACTTCTCTTAATTACATAGGTAAATTCCGTATAACATTTTCCTCAGCTTAATATTAAATAAATACAGCTGCTATAATTCTTCACTTCAAGCTCTTAATACAGTATTCTGGCATAACAACTTATTTAAATTGCATATATTGCCTTGCTTCGTAATATATTTACTTATAATAATTACAGCGTATAGCTCTTTCAGATGTTGTGAAAATACATAATAATCGACTCTAATAAACAGTGATGACGTAATGGTTTACTAGTATAAGTTACTTTAGATTTCAAATAATTGTTGTTAACATTTAATAAATATAAACATTCGTTACTTCTCTCAGGTCTTTCCAAAATATTGCGTTAATGCAATTAAAATCAATAACAATCTCCAAGAGTGTTGTAAAATTCCGTAGAATACTCAAATGTGCTGATTCGTCCGAGCAGATAAGATCTCTCAAATAAAATAAGATAATTTATCCACAGATAAATTGTTATTAATTATAACTGGCTAAAGTGGAATGTCCAAATAATGTTTCATCCTTCCACCAATTCAAAATGTCTAATTAAATAATTACTTGAACGATGTCAGACTTGAAGATAACTATAAAGTCTTGGAAATGTCCAAATGATAATTCATTTCCAAATAAACATTCTTTTCAAAGTCTAAGTTGCTTGGGTAAAGTACTACCATTTTCTAGAATATTGAATAATATCCAATAAAATTCCAATAATATTCCAATAATGTTCAATAAACTTCAATAAAATTCAATAAAATTCCCAATGAAATTCAATAATATACAATAAAATTCAAATAAAATTCAATAAAATTCCCAAAGATACGTGGATCGAAAGAAATTCGATAAACGAAATTACTAATAAAATGAGCTTAAATCTCAAAACCTATAAGTCAAAAATCCAAATGTTACTATCCGAAAATCTCACTAAAAGAACATTAAGGTTTAAATGTCGAACGCGGAAAAATAATTTCTGGGCTTAAACTATTTCACACGCAACAAAATAATTTATCGTTGAAATGGTGTCATGCTCTCTAATATTCTAGTCTACAACTAGCTACTAACAAACCAACAGCTACTAATGAGGATAACTTTTTCTACCTTGCGATGACATCTTGTAGAAGAAGTATGGAGAGAATTACTGACGACACCAGCAATTCCACACTTACTAATCTTCATCCTCATTCTTAGGAAAACTGCCTTGCCACGACTCGAACCCTGCTCCCCGATCGTCAATCTCCCTGGCTGGCTTCGAACACGGAGCTCTCCTCGATCAGCGGAACCGCAAAAATCCCCCAGTCTCGAAGTATAATGGACTGCTTCGCTTCGGGTCTGATAATATCTAGTCATGACGCGGTAATCAAGTTCCATCTCGCAACGTTGGAATGCAGCCTTGAAGTTGTTACACCACATCTTATAATTTTAAGATTAATTTCGGTTGCCCGGTATCCCAGTCCGGTAGTGTAACATCACATTCCCTGCGCATGACTTGGCTTAAAACATGATCACTACAGCGTTAAACTCAACGTTAACTGTTCCCCTTAACGCTTGCATGTCGAACATTTCGATAAAAAGCTTGCCACTAAACATAGACTTGCTATAAATGAGTGCTGTTGTCATACAAATGTTCGCACAGGCAGATAACGGGCCTTGCCTTCTCGCCTGTATAGCTGACACGCACCAAGCGAAACGTGCTTGTATAACGAAAGTGCTTTCAACAAAGAAAACTATCTTATTCTTTCGAATATCGCCTTGAAACTTTCATATAAAGTGCACACGATGTTTCTCTTTAGTTTAGTCAAACTTTCAATACTAGTTTCACACGAGAACTGATATTATGACAATATTCTGTTCTCCCACATCTTCACCGGACTTCCCATGTTAATTTTTGACCGATGGAACTGCCTCCATCGCCGACAAACTATCTTCGCGTGAGACCCTAATCTCGCACACGCTAATTTCAGGAACTCAATTGTCGCAGGTCCGCTCTACTCGACACCTCCACACAAAAGACCTCGATCAGCGGCGCGTCCCCACGCACCTCAAAACCAATCGAATGGCGCCTCATGAAAAGAAGCGGCAAAACAATCATTACTTAAATCTTCTTACTGGATTATCAAACTTCCATCTCTGGGTGACTATCATAAATCCTTTTAATTTAGATCCTTTCTCAATAGTTTTAAATGTGCAGATTCTCTCTTCTTTAATAAACGGCAGTTTATAAATCGACGAAGCTTCTCATCAAGCCCGCTCATGTCTCCTTCCCTCACTGATTCTAGCAATTGGATTAGCCAATCAACGCATTTCTCTTCGAACTCTACAAGTTGCTATGGGCGGCCTAGCGAAAATACAACGCAGCATTGCCCAAGAGCGGCTTCGCTTCGCCATTTTGTTGTTGTCCAACACAATCTGAAGCTTCCTCTCGTATTAAAATTTTAAAAATGTCGTAATTCCTCCAAAAATATCGCAATCTTCTCCCAATTTCACCAAAACGTCCTAAATAGCATCCTGTCCATCCTGAATCATTTAGAATTCGAGTTCAGTACGGGTGTTTACTAAAACGTACCCTTTTGATATACTCATTCAATGTCAAAACCTTTATGGAAGTGATTTAAAAATTCAAAAATTCGAAAAACCATTTTTTTTTCAAAAACTGAAAATTTTGGTTTTCCCTAGGAAAACTCACCCCTACGTACTGGGCGCCAAAAGAAGTGTTTGCTAGGGGGTTTATTAAATTTAGGGCTGCTCGGTGTGAGTTTCCTGGGTCCCATGCGGTCAGTTAACATTATATTTTGTAGCTACTTCTATCATTACTTTACTTTTACATGATATGACCGTTTTAAGTGTTCCTCGAGTTTTTAATCCAAGCACAGTACTTCTATGCCCCCCTGTGCCCATTTAGCATGAAATATGCAAATCACAGTATGCCAGCAATGCTCAAATCGGGATTTTCGGGGTTATGGTATGTTCTCCCACTCTGTGACTTACACATTTTGGATTAAATAGAGGATACACTTCCAAAATAAATAAATAAATAAATAAACAAAATCAACTCCTACTATAAAACATTTAATTAACCAAATATATGGCGCTACAACAAAATAAACAAATAAAATACTGACCAATACTTCTAACTTGTTCAGAGTGAACAAGGAATACATAAATAAACAAAGGTTAAATCATAATAAATGGTTTCCTATAAACCTACAAACTTACATTTCTTTTCACTTCCATAAAGTATCCCTTTTAAAATTTCATAAAATCAAGAGCTCCAATAGGCTCGATACTTTTACATACTCTGTGTTATTCTTTTACAACACCTCACTTCCTATTATATGAGTATCTTATAATTAAAACAATATATAATTCTCCTTAAAGTACTGTTATTCATTTACTTAAATTTTGGGCTTTCACATGTTCATGGGTTACCATCTCTCTCAGTCAGCAATTCACTACTGTGATTGAGAAAACATCTGCGTACTCCCGAGCTTCAGAAGACTACTTGAACATGTAAAAAATTAAGATCACTCCCGAAATCTAATTGTCTTCAATAAACTCGTGAATCACTACATTATATTACATTAGGGACTTATCGTTATTTGTCTTAAAAGACCATTATCTCATAATAAAGCAACGATCTGAACTTGCAAGCGGTAATCTTCAACAAAAGGAACCTCGGTTCGAAGACCGGGTCGTTTAAACAAACTCTACACTCTTGTATAATATAAATTCAAACAGACGGCTTTCTAAACCTACCACAACCCGTCAATAGCGAGGAGTCTGGTCTGACCACTTAGCGCGATTTATTGCAGGGGAGGCAGACATTACGGTCCTCGCCCTCACGGGACGAACGACTCTTAGCTTACACAGCTGTTCATTATGTAGTTCTTTGAACAAGCATGGCTTTCATTATACTATTTTTATTGAGGTTCACAAGACCTTATTCTCTTAAACTCGGCATTTATTAATTATTAAGTATCCTCATTGGTGGGTAAGAATAATTCAATACAACAACAAATATTTAAGGGCTTCAATAATAGACGAACCTGGGTTCGATTCCTTTCACTGCCTCGGGAACCATATCCCATACTGGAGGACTTACACATTCGCGACTTAGGGCAACCTTTGTCTAACCTGCGCTCATAATACAACAAATATTTCACACCCTTCTACAATATAACACACACATGGCCTCGTGATCAGAGGACTTACCATAGCTCAATTACCGCGACCAACTGCCCCTCATAATTAAATTTACCGAGTATTCCAACGCGTTCCTAGCGTGACAAATTTCTTTAATGCGCTTCACAGCGCTTACATATTACTGAGCCAAATTGCCTTCAAAGAACTGATAGATTCAACAATACACATTTGATCTACATCTCAATTTTATATTAGGCTAATCCTCTCCCGTGCCAATAATCGCTTTATTTCAAAACAATGTATTCACCACAAGTATTAATTCTTTTAAAGGAGCTCGAAAGCTACTACTTTCATATAATTCAACATAAACTTTATCCATTCATATAATTGTTATTATTATTATTACGCTTGCTTTCACATATAATTAAATCATTTATCAACTACACTGATATTTTATTTCATACATTTCCCCTAAGGGATTTATTCATTTCACATACTTATTTTATACTTTCTCCATTTTTATCGTTCAGATCGCGCTATTATTCTATTCTTTATTATTTAAAAACATCCCTATTCTTTTCGTTCTCAGGTGGTTTGTACGCAAATCCTCCCAACACATAACATAATGAAATGGTTACTCACATGACATGTCGGTCCCCGACCGGACTTTCCAACGATGTTTCATTTTGCCCACTTGAATGTGTTTAAGCCATCTTCCCTAATTCCATTTCACACATTAACACTTCTTGATACACAAACATATTATTTACCTTCAACACTGGTAACATATTGAATACAATTTTGTATTCTTTTATCATACACAAATACATTCACTAAAAATTATAACACTTAAACGGATTTAACTATATTTACATTACACTGCTTTTAATCACTAAGGCTTTGCTTTTTGCCTTTACACACGTGATTCCTTCTTTCCCAATTCCAAGGGTTGACACTCTTAGACGTTGGCTTCCTATCTGGCAAGATGATGAACGTCTCAATCAATCTACCCCTCCCTGGAACGGCTATTCCTCAAATCCGGTTTCCTGACGATCGGCTTCTATTTTTATTAGCTCGAAATCGCTTCTTTCTAGACACTATTTAGTTGGTCTAGCTACAGTCTGTTCTGTTACGGCCTTTCGAATATTTTATCGGTGACCTATGATTCCTTAGCACTTATGGCTATTCCTTTAATTAGTTTCGTAGCTTAATGCTTTTACTGTTCGTTTGTCTCCTGTTAGACAATGTCTTGGATTAAATTTTCCCTTCTTATTTTCTTCGGCGCTCTAGTTCCTATATATTTTGATACACTAGGCGTTACTATTTTTGTCCGACCCTGATCGGGTTCCTTAAATTTTATAGAACTGTTTGTTTCTCTATCGTGGGTACTTCAAACGTTACGATACTTTCTGTCGTTTTTCTGAACTGTTATTTGAAGACCTATCGCCTGTTCTTTAAGTTCGCAGCCTATTTTGACTGTAATACGGAACTTTTCACTATAAAGACTGACGCTTGTTGAACTAAATCCTGTACTAGGATTTTCCTAAGTCTTCACACGGCGATACTATGATGATACTTGATGCTTCCTCGTGTAGCGTCTCGGCGCTTACGGAACTGAATGATTTGTGAAACAGTACGACCCGCCTCAGCGGTCGTTCAAGACTGAATATGGTGATGCTCCAACGTCACGCCCCCTGGGCTGACTGATACTGCATGATTTGCCTGGCACGGCCAGGGCTTTTATTCAAAACGGCGACAAAACGATAAATTTCTCGTCTTTTTCATAACTAACTTTTGAAGCAATAGTCGCACACTATTAAAAATTATATCTCTGGAAAGCTCGTTTTCTAAACGTAAACTGACTTCTTTACACATGAAAATCGATCGTACAATTCTGAGATATTAAATGAAATTTACTCTGAAGATACGTGGGTGTTGTAGTTGATTTTTAATCCCTACAACCTCGGGTCTCGGGGAACTTTTAATTACGTAATGCCGCATCGGCACTTTTTCCTGGGCAATTATTATAACATCTTTTCCCACACAAAAATTTCTATTCCAAAATGATTCACAATGATGTATTTATTTTGTTAATTTTATGTTCGCAAATGACTTAAATCGAATTATTCCTCTTCTTGCATAACAGCGCGGTTGCCATTTTACTGCAACGCAAGCTCAATTTCCGAAACCGTCTCTCTGTCACTCTGAACGGAAAGTTCCTCTTGTTCTAATTATAGCCATGATCGCTCCTTATCAGTGCGTCATGCATGATATCATTTCCTGGCCACCTGGGTTCATATTCTTGCACAAGATATAACCAGTCCTCTTGTATAGAATCTTTCCAAGTCATTCTAAAGACTGTATATTTCCTTCCTTCTTTTTACCATAATACATGGATTCGACCCCTTGAACCAATGGTACATGGGTTCATCTCTCCCCTCCTTAGGTAAATAAATTTTCGAAATTTTGAGGAAATTTACTTAAACATTTATATAAAATTTTATATTTTTCTAGTGTCGAAGCCATCATAACATTTCTCAGTACCTTCTGATCTTTATTTCCAAAGCCCTTTCTCGTTCTGGCTTGTTTTGGGTATCACAAAGTTCCCATTCATTCATTTCTTTTAAGCGGACGTCTCCACTTTAAGACTATAAATTACTCGTCTCGTTCGGGTGTTTCTAAGTCTCCTCTTCGTCTGGTGTGCACTCCAAACTTGGGTCAGACAGTTTTTTTTTCTTTCTTGATTCATGGGACGGGCATTCTGCCGGTCTGTCTCTTTCTTCTCAGTTCTGTACTGTCAACCTCTTGACCTTCTTTTAATACTTTACGGGTGCATATAGCCTTTACCCGTTACTTCTTCATTTTTATTTTCTGGACTCAAAGTCTACAGAATTCCATTTGTCCCTAAGAGCACGGTCTGTTCTTACCCGACTCTTCTTGGTTTTCTTCCATTCCCCTCATCTCATCTCGAGATGGTATTTTCGAGAAAATCTCCTTTGTTTTCTCTTACTCTTTAACGGGTGCATATAGGCTTAACCCGTTATCTATTCTAGAGTAACTTTTTCTATCCTTTGTGCCTCCACCTTACATCTCCAATTGCTACTATTCCTCCTTGCTCTTCTTCCTCATTCTCTTCTTCTAAGTCTTCCTCATTATTTTCCTCGACCATATCTCCAATTTCCATAACTTCTTCTCCTGCTGCCCTTAAATCTTCTATCATTTCATATTCCCATTTTATAAGCAACTCTTGAGCTCGTATATTCACGTCCCCTCCTTGTTCGTGAATGCCTTTAACTGTCTCTACAACATTTGTTTCTATTAACTGTTGAACGGTTATGGGTAAATGTCTTAATATGTTTAGGCAATACAACGAAACATTTTCATTACCCATACACCTTTCAATGGCTTTCTGATAATAAATTATGGTATTTGTTAATTCCATACTTTCATATCCCACCATCTCTTGTTCTTCGTCTTCTTCTTCTTCTTCACTTTCATTATCTTCTGTTTCCATATCACCCCTTTCTTTCTCTTCACCATCGAATTCTTCTTTATCACTTTCACTATCTTCTAGTTCCATATTATCTCTTTCTGTTTCTTTACTTTCGAATTTTTCTTCATCATCACTTTGTTCTTCCATTACCATTTCCTTCCAAAATTTTATCAATGCTCTGGATACATCTCCTACCAGACCGTCTCTTTTCCTCATTCCATTGACAACCTTGCCAATTCCTGTTCTCTCCAGATGCTGAACGTTTATTGGTACGTTATATAATTGTTTTAAACAATGCATCGTTCTTTCTTCATCTCCTTCACATCTTTCTATGGCTCTTATATAATGCTCTATTTTCTTTATGATCTCAGCATCTTTCTGGCTCTCTTCATCCATTCCTCCTTCTCCCTCTTCTCTTATTTCCTTATATTCAATATTTTCTCGTCTTCTTATTCCTAGTGGATAAGTTTTATTCCTTCTTTTCCACACCCTATATCTCTTTTGTTTTATGAACCAACTCCGTCTTCCTTTCATCCTTGTCCATAAGCGTGCTCTCCTTCTATCTCCCTTTTTCCATTTTTCCTTTCTTTTCTTCCTTTTCTTCCTACGAATCTTCCAACTGAAAAACGCTTGTGCGTCTTCTTCCTCCAGGGTTATGTGCATTATTTCTTCTCCTCTCCTAACTTTCATAGGGTATCTATTCTCTTGTAAACCTCCTACACTTTGCGGTTGTCTCCCCCTTTCCTCATTTCCTTCCACGACATATCCTCTCTTTTCTTCATCAACTCCCATAATCTCATCTTTTTCTTTGAGGTTTTCTTGGCTTTCATTAAAATCTGTTTCAATTTTTCTTTCCTCAGCTATCTTTCGTTGGCAATCCTTATATTTCAGCAATAACTCAAGAATCTCTTCTTTCAAATGTTCTTTCTCTTCTTCTACTGGTATTTTATCTTTCTTATCCTCATGAATTTCTTCTGGGTTTTCCTTTTCAGTTTCTATGAAATCTTGAACCTCTACTTCTTTCCTTGCCTCGACGATACTTTCTATTATAGTTTCCTTTAATTTCTCCGTTTCCCCAGGAATTATTATTTCCATCTCCCCAACTTTCACTTCTTTTGTTATCCCTTTTCCTGGGTTTTTCTCTTGCCCTTCAAGCTCAACCTTTTCATAAAAATGATCTTCTTTCATTTGCAGCTCGTTTTTATTTCGGCTGTCGTCCTGACCTGAAATTCTCATTTCCTCCTGAATCTCCCTTGTTTTCTCTAGAGGGATCTCATTTCTTTTCTCAGTTTCCACTGGAGTCATCACGATTTCTACTTTTTGTTCTTCCTTTTCCTTTCTAATGCCAGTTTCGGGCTCTTGCACCATTACTTCTTTTTCTTTTTCTATCTCTATTTGATTTTCAGCTTGGGCAACTACTTCATTTAACCGATGGTTCTGCGCCACCATGTATTCCTCATATCTCTTCTGGACGGCCTCTAATATTTCTTTGTATTCCGGAATTTTGACTTCTCTTATCTCCGCTAACTCCTGAACACTTATTATTCCCTTGTCATCATATATGCCCAATATGAACTGATGCATCTTATTTTTTTCTTTTCCTATCCAAGCCCTCTGTTCCTTCGGATATTTCCTCCTTTCATCATCAAAGCAACTCATCTCCCATAAAATTTAGACCATTTATTATCCACTTCCGACCATTGTCTCCTGATTTCACTAATTTCCTCCGTAAATGTCTCTATCTGTTCCCACGAAGATAACTCTATTCTTCCTTCTTTAACCATGCGTCTCACAAATTTCCTTTTTATCTCTCTTAATGACTTTTTGACCTCAGGAATTTCTTTATACAATTCCTCTAATTCTTGTTTGGGCACCCTATACAAACTTTTACTTGCCCTATCACGAAGATCGAATATCTTATAAATTTCCTTAAAAATATCCCCTCTTTTTTTTCAATTTCCTCTGTCTTGTTTTGATTTTCATACTCCATTTTCCCAAGTTCCTCACTCATCTTAGTATGCTCTTTTCGCATTTCTCTAATTATACCCAAGAATTCTTTTATTTCGTTCCATGTCGCCATTTCTACCTTTTCCTGATCCTGAACGCTAAGACTCTCATTCCCTTCCCCTTCGTTTTTCGAGCCTACTTCAACCTGTCTTAATACATGAGACTTTGAATCATCTTTATCATTATTATTATCTGTACTTGATACACATTCCCTTGGAATCGGTTCACATATTTCTTTTTCTATTTGGAGCTCTAAAGGCTCAATTTTTACCCTGTTGTCTGCAGACATGTTACCTTCTCTTCGTGTAACTACGCTTCCAGATGCACGCATGCTTTCTAAAGAAATCTTTACATTTTCTTTACTTGGGTACTCTTTATCCTTTTGTTGGAGGTTCTCTTTACCATCAATTGTTTTACATTTATCTTTACTTTCTACCCTTATATCCTCCAAGAGCCTCTGCCTCTCTTCCCTATTAAATGCCCCCATGTCCTCCAATTGTTCCCTATTTATTCTTCTCATCTCCTCTCTCTCCTTATTGAAGTGCTCCTCCAGGCACTCCTTTAGATCCCTTATTGTCCACATCTTATCCACAATATAAGAATACAGTGGGCCACATCGCTGGTTCATGCATGAGAGATGGTACTCCGAACTCTTGTGTCCCAATTTCCAAAATTTTACCTTGGTACTGTACCCGTTTAAACCATTTGAGCTGCTTGTCGTATCCGAAGATCAGCTGGATTGTAGAATCTCGAGGTCCCCGGCTCAAAAACCTGGAAATCCTACCAACAATAGCTAAATGGGGAGTGCACACTTTCTAAGATCATGTTTTGGTAAGGCAAAATGGGTATATTAACTAAATAAACGAAGAGCTCGAGATACTAACTATTCTCGGTTAAGTGGGCGAAATTAGTGGTTCAATAAAACCTCAAATGCACCAAAACATAATCCTTCTTCATAACTTATATAAATCATCAACACGCAGTTACAAAATTAACAAATAAATTTATTAACGAAGTGATAATAAATGAAATCAATTTAGTAAATATTTTCATAATAATTACATGTAATCCGCAAATGATTCTGCGAAAATTCCTATAATAAGATTCTGAAATTAAATCATCGTCCCATGGACGTTAGAAGTACTCCACTTCTTAAATAAAATTAAATAAACAAATTATCAATCAGCTGTTTGCACAACAGCTCTTAAATATTACTCTTGTTCCCTAGTGATATATGAACAAAGATCGATTTTAATACATCCAATGTCTTCCCATGACATTTCTACTTACTATTCCAATGTACTCCATTGGTAAAATTAATAGAAATTAATTTCATACTGATCTTCCATGAGATCAGCTTTACACACCAGTAAACAACCTTACTGTATTTAAAGAACGTCGTCACGTTCTTTAAACGTCACTCCAATTTATGGTTTAAACGTTTAAAAACATTTAAGTATATTAAACTTTCGTTTAATTGTCAACTAAGGTTTCCAAAATTATTTAATGATTAATGGTAGAAATTATTATTAAATAATTTAATTAAAGACTATTAATATTTCCAAATTATTAAGTAGTTTGTAAAATGTTCGTTATTTAAATGTTTATTAATTATTAGAAATAATTATTAATCATTTTAATCCAAATAATAAACCATATTATTATTATTGTTTTAGGATCAGATATTTATTAAGAAAGTTATTCAGTTAACTTTATTATATCGTTAAATTCTCCTAGTTATTAATAGTATTGTATTTAAATATTGTTAACAAATGTCTTATGTTATTTACATAATTCGTGATGATTCTCAATCATCCAACCTTCCTTCTCTGGTTAACTACTGACAATTCCCAATTTTTATGCTCTTAAATAAAGTATCACTGTTACATTTTCATATCGCTATCATCATAGTAAAGATCTTTCGTTTCATAAATGGGCATACATACATCGCCGAACGGTTAAGTTAAGCTTATATAATTAATGTCTTATCCTTGATAATATCTTAATAATGATCAACAACATTTTCACTTTCTATCCGTTTCCCAAATATTTTCCGCCAATAGAACTAATCAATTCAACTGAGAGTCGTTTTACAATAATACTGGACAACTAAGGTCTTACTTAATTCTTTACTGTAATATATTTACTTATAATTTTCAAATAAACGCTCACAACGCGTATAATGACCTTCCCTTCTCTAATAGACTGAACAAATATCCACAGAATACTTAAACAACGACTTCTCTTAATTACATAGGTAAATTCCGTATAACATTTTCCTCAGCTTAATATTAAATAAATACAGCTGCTATAATTCTTCACTTCAAGCTCTTAATACAGTATTCTGGCATAACAACTTATTTAAATTGCATATATTGCCTTGCTTCGTAATATATTTACTTATAATAATTACAGCGTATAGCTCTTTCAGATGTTGTGAAAATACATAATAATCGACTCTAATAAACAGTGATGACGTAATGGTTTACTAGTATAAGTTACTTTAGATTTCAAATAATTGTTGTTAACATTTAATAAATATAAACATTCGTTACTTCTCTCAGGTCTTTCCAAAATATTGCGTTAATGCAATTAAAATCAATAACAATCTCCAAGAGTGTTGTAAAATTCCGTAGAATACTCAAATGTGCTGATTCGTCCGAGCAGATAAGATCTCTCAAATAAAATAAGATAATTTATCCACAGATAAATTGTTATTAATTATAACTGGCTAAAGTGGAATGTCCAAATAATGTTTCATCCTTCCACCAATTCAAAATGTCTAATTAAATAATTACTTGAACGATGTCAGACTTGAAGATAACTATAAAGTCTTGGAAATGTCCAAATGATAATTCATTTCCAAATAAACATTCTTTTCAAAGTCTAAGTTGCTTGGGTAAAGTACTACCATTTTCTAGAATATTGAATAATATCCAATAAAATTCCAATAATATTCCAATAATGTTCAATAAACTTCAATAAAATTCAATAAAATTCCCAATGAAATTCAATAATATACAATAAAATTCAAATAAAATTCAATAAAATTCCCAAAGATACGTGGATCGAAAGAAATTCGATAAACGAAATTACTAATAAAATGAGCTTAAATCTCAAAACCTATAAGTCAAAAATCCAAATGTTACTATCCGAAAATCTCACTAAAAGAACATTAAGGTTTAAATGTCGAACGCGGAAAAATAATTTCTGGGCTTAAACTATTTCACACGCAACAAAATAATTTATCGTTGAAATGGTGTCATGCTCTCTAATATTCTAGTCTACAACTAGCTACTAACAAACCAACAGCTACTAATGAGGATAACTTTTTCTACCTTGCGATGACATCTTGTAGAAGAAGTATGGAGAGAATTACTGACGACACCAGCAATTCCACACTTACTAATCTTCATCCTCATTCTTAGGAAAACTGCCTTGCCACGACTCGAACCCTGCTCCCCGATCGTCAATCTCCCTGGCTGGCTTCGAACACGGAGCTCTCCTCGATCAGCGGAACCGCAAAAATCCCCCAGTCTCGAAGTATAATGGACTGCTTCGCTTCGGGTCTGATAATATCTAGTCATGACGCGGTAATCAAGTTCCATCTCGCAACGTTGGAATGCAGCCTTGAAGTTGTTACACCACATCTTATAATTTTAAGATTAATTTCGGTTGCCCGGTATCCCAGTCCGGTAGTGTAACATCACATTCCCTGCGCATGACTTGGCTTAAAACATGATCACTACAGCGTTAAACTCAACGTTAACTGTTCCCCTTAACGCTTGCATGTCGAACATTTCGATAAAAAGCTTGCCACTAAACATAGACTTGCTATAAATGAGTGCTGTTGTCATACAAATGTTCGCACAGGCAGATAACGGGCCTTGCCTTCTCGCCTGTATAGCTGACACGCACCAAGCGAAACGTGCTTGTATAACGAAAGTGCTTTCAACAAAGAAAACTATCTTATTCTTTCGAATATCGCCTTGAAACTTTCATATAAAGTGCACACGATGTTTCTCTTTAGTTTAGTCAAACTTTCAATACTAGTTTCACACGAGAACTGATATTATGACAATATTCTGTTCTCCCACATCTTCACCGGACTTCCCATGTTAATTTTTGACCGATGGAACTGCCTCCATCGCCGACAAACTATCTTCGCGTGAGACCCTAATCTCGCACACGCTAATTTCAGGAACTCAATTGTCGCAGGTCCGCTCTACTCGACACCTCCACACAAAAGACCTCGATCAGCGGCGCGTCCCCACGCACCTCAAAACCAATCGAATGGCGCCTCATGAAAAGAAGCGGCAAAACAATCATTACTTAAATCTTCTTACTGGATTATCAAACTTCCATCTCTGGGTGACTATCATAAATCCTTTTAATTTAGATCCTTTCTCAATAGTTTTAAATGTGCAGATTCTCTCTTCTTTAATAAACGGCAGTTTATAAATCGACGAAGCTTCTCATCAAGCCCGCTCATGTCTCCTTCCCTCACTGATTCTAGCAATTGGATTAGCCAATCAACGCATTTCTCTTCGAACTCTACAAGTTGCTATGGGCGGCCTAGCGAAAATACAACGCAGCATTGCCCAAGAGCGGCTTCGCTTCGCCATTTTGTTGTTGTCCAACACAATCTGAAGCTTCCTCTCGTATTAAAATTTTAAAAATGTCGTAATTCCTCCAAAAATATCGCAATCTTCTCCCAATTTCACCAAAACGTCCTAAATAGCATCCTGTCCATCCTGAATCATTTAGAATTCGAGTTCAGTACGGGTGTTTACTAAAACGTACCCTTTTGATATACTCATTCAATGTCAAAACCTTTATGGAAGTGATTTAAAAATTCAAAAATTCGAAAAACCATTTTTTTTTCAAAAACTGAAAATTTTGGTTTTCCCTAGGAAAACTCACCCCTACGTACTGGGCGCCAAAAGAAGTGTTTGCTAGGGGGTTTATTAAATTTAGGGCTGCTCGGTGTGAGTTTCCTGGGTCCCATGCGGTCAGTTAACATTATATTTTGTAGCTACTTCTATCATTACTTTACTTTTACATGATATGACCGTTTTAAGTGTTCCTCGAGTTTTTAATCCAAGCACAGTACTTCTATGCCCCCCTGTGCCCATTTAGCATGAAATATGCAAATCACAGTATGCCAGCAATGCTCAAATCGGGATTTTCGGGGTTATGGTATGTTCTCCCACTCTGTGACTTACACATTTTGGATTAAATAGAGGATACACTTCCAAAATAAATAAATAAATAAATAAACAAAATCAACTCCTACTATAAAACATTTAATTAACCAAATATATGGCGCTACAACAAAATAAACAAATAAAATACTGACCAATACTTCTAACTTGTTCAGAGTGAACAAGGAATACATAAATAAACAAAGGTTAAATCATAATAAATGGTTTCCTATAAACCTACAAACTTACATTTCTTTTCACTTCCATAAAGTATCCCTTTTAAAATTTCATAAAATCAAGAGCTCCAATAGGCTCGATACTTTTACATACTCTGTGTTATTCTTTTACAACACCTCACTTCCTATTATATGAGTATCTTATAATTAAAACAATATATAATTCTCCTTAAAGTACTGTTATTCATTTACTTAAATTTTGGGCTTTCACATGTTCATGGGTTACCATCTCTCTCAGTCAGCAATTCACTACTGTGATTGAGAAAACATCTGCGTACTCCCGAGCTTCAGAAGACTACTTGAACATGTAAAAAATTAAGATCACTCCCGAAATCTAATTGTCTTCAATAAACTCGTGAATCACTACATTATATTACATTAGGGACTTATCGTTATTTGTCTTAAAAGACCATTATCTCATAATAAAGCAACGATCTGAACTTGCAAGCGGTAATCTTCAACAAAAGGAACCTCGGTTCGAAGACCGGGTCGTTTAAACAAACTCTACACTCTTGTATAATATAAATTCAAACAGACGGCTTTCTAAACCTACCACAACCCGTCAATAGCGAGGAGTCTGGTCTGACCACTTAGCGCGATTTATTGCAGGGGAGGCAGACATTACGGTCCTCGCCCTCACGGGACGAACGACTCTTAGCTTACACAGCTGTTCATTATGTAGTTCTTTGAACAAGCATGGCTTTCATTATACTATTTTTATTGAGGTTCACAAGACCTTATTCTCTTAAACTCGGCATTTATTAATTATTAAGTATCCTCATTGGTGGGTAAGAATAATTCAATACAACAACAAATATTTAAGGGCTTCAATAATAGACGAACCTGGGTTGGATTCCTTTCACTGCCTCGGGAACCATATCCCATACTGGAGGACTTACACATTCGCGACTTAGGGCGACCTTTGTCTAACCTGCGCTCATAATACAACAAATATTTCACACCCTTCTACAATATAACACACACATGGCCTCGTGATCAGAGGACTTACCATAGCTCAATTACTGCGACCAACTGCCCATCATAATTAAATTTACCGAGTATTCCAACGCGTTCCTAGCGTGACAAATTTATTTAATGCGCTCCACAGCGCTTACATATTACTGAGCCGAATTGCCTTCAAAGAACTGATAGATTCAACAATACACATTTGATCTACATCTCAATTTTATATTAGGCTAATCCTCTCCCGTGCCAATAATCGCTTTATTTCAAAACAATGTATTCACCACAAGTATTAATTCTTTTAAAGGAGCTCGAAAGCTACTACTTTCATATAATTCAACATAAACTTTATCCATTCATATAGTTGTTATTATTATTATTACGCTTGCTTTCACATATAATTAAATCATTTATCAACTACACTGATATTTTATTTCATACATTTCCCCTAAGAGATTTATTCATTTCACATAATTATTTTATACTTTCTCCATTTTTATCGTTCAGATCGCGCTATTATTCTATTCTTTATTATTTAAAAACGTCCCTATTCTTTTCGTTCTCTGGTGGTTTGT
Source organism: Meconema thalassinum (assembly GCA_946902985.2). Taxonomy (NCBI): domain Eukaryota; kingdom Metazoa; phylum Arthropoda; class Insecta; order Orthoptera; family Tettigoniidae; genus Meconema; species Meconema thalassinum. The sequence continues at coordinate 741,243,514 of OX336389.2, forward strand.
ACGCAAATCCTCCCAACACATAACATAATGAAATGGTTACTCACATGACATGTCGGTCCCCGACCGGACTTTCCAACGATGTTTCATTTTGCCCACTTGAATGTGTTTAAGCCATCTTCCCTAATTCCATTTCACACATTAACACTTCTTGATACACAAACATATTATTTACCTTCAACACTGGTAACATATTGAATACAATTTTGTATTCTTTTATCATACACAAATACATTCACTAAAAATTATAACACTTAAACGGATTTAACTATATTTACATTACACTGCTTTTAATCACTAAGGCTTTGCTTTTTGCCTTTACACACGTGATTCCTTCTTTCCCATTTCCAAGGGTTGACACTCTTAGACGTTGGCTTCCTATCTGGCAAGATGATGAAAGTCTCAATCAATCTACCCCTCCCTGGAACGGCTATTCCTCAAATCCGGTTTCCTGACGATCGGCTTCTATTTTTATTAGCTCGAAATCGCTTCTTTCTAGACACTATTTAGTTGGTCTAGCTACAGTCTGTTCTGTTACGGCCTTTCGAATATTTTATCGGTGACCTATGATTCCCTAGCACTTATGGCTATTCTTTTAATTAGTTTCGTAGCTTAATGCTTTTACTGTTCGTTTGTCTCCTGTTAGACAATGTCTTGGATTAAATTTTCCCTTCTTATTTTCTTCGGCGCTCTAGTTCCTATATATTTTGATACACTAGGCGTTACTATTTTTGTCCGACCCTGATCGGGTTCCTTAAATTTTATAGAACTGTTTGTTTCTCTATCGTTGGTACTTCAAACCTTACGATACTTTCTGTCGTTTTACTGAACTGTTATTTGAAGACCTATCGCCTGTTCTTTAAGTTCGCAGCCTATTTTGACTGTAATACGGAACTTTTCACTATAAAGACTGACGCTTGTTGAACTAAATCCTGTACTAGGATTTTCCTAAGTCTTCACACGGCGATACTATGATGATACTTGATGCTTCCTCGTGTAGCGTCTCGGCGCTCAAGGAACTGAATGATTTGTGAAACAGTACGACCCGCCTCAGCGGTCGTTCAAGACTGAATATGGTGATGCTCCAACGTCACGCCCCCTGGGCTGACTGATACTGCATGATTTGCCTGGCACGGCCAGGACTTTTATACAAAACGGCGACAAAACGATAAATTTCTCGTCTTTTTCATAACTAACTTTTGAAGCAATAGCCGCACACTATTAAAAATTATATCTCTGGAAAGCTCGTTTTCTAAACGTAAACTGACTTCTTTGCACATGAAAATCGATCTACAATTCTGAGATATTAAATGAAATTTACTCTTAAGGTACGTGGGTGTTGTAGTTGATTTTTAATCCCTACCACCTCGGGTCTCGGGGAACTCTTAATTACGTAATGCCGCATCGGCACTTCTTTCCTGGGCAATTATTATAACATCTTTTCCCACACAAAAATTTCTATTCCAAAATGATTCACAATGATGTATTTCTTTTGTTAATTTTATGTTCGCAAATGGCTTAAATCTAATTATTCCTATTCTTGCATAACAGCGCGGCTGCCATTTTACTGCAACGCAAGCTCAATTTCCGAAACCGTCTCTCTGTCACTCTGAACGGCAAGTTCCTCTCGTTCTAATTATAGCCATGATCGCTCCTTATCAGTGCGTCATGCATGATATCATTTCCTGGCCACCTGGGCTCATATTCTTGCACAAGATATAACCAGTCCTCTTGTATAGAATCTTTCCAAGTCATTCTAAAGACTGTATATTTCCTTCCTTCTTTTTACCATAATACATGGTTTCGACCCCTTGAACCAATGGTACATGGGTTCAGTACGACTTAAGAATTTGAAAACAGAATGACAATATCTTAAAAGATTCTGTAGATATTTGAGATGGTCCTCTTGGCTGAATCACCCTGTATATGAAGCAACGTAACCGTGTTTTTTGTCTAGTAGTTTATTGTATCATCGAAAGGTTCTAAAGCTCCCGCATCTGCCTCATATGTCTGATAACCTGTGTCATTCTGATAGCTAGGCCTACTGCATTTTGTACTTCGAGCCATGATTTGTGAAGAAGGTGGCCGTGGCCTTATCATCCCGATATTTGTGTGGAGTAAAATTGGGAAACCAACGGAAAACACGTCTGAAAAAGCTGAAACATATAGAAACAAGATGTTCAGGAAAAAACAAGTTACCTACTTTCTCTCAAATGTATGTGTCCATATCAAGATGTGTAATTGAATGTTCTTGTGTTGTACGTTCAGAATTGTACCCTTTATAAGACTTTTCGTTCGCTAAGTTTTGTTGTAACTCCGCTCTTCCATTCAGAGGAATAGATTCTAACATTATAAAAAACCGTCCACCCTCTATTTTTAATGTGTGGAATAGTTGATCTTGTCCCTTCTGCAATGAAGGCCTCTTATATGACGCTATGGACTTACTGCGTTTGATCATTCTAACTGCAATAAATTGTGGATTATCGATTTTAAGGTCTCTTATTTTCAAGATGGCGGCTTCGTTCTATATGAAGCGTGATAATCCTATATCTAACGCTATGTCTCTCATATGATACTCCTTTCTTACAAAGCTCCGTTTTATTGGTGCTACTGGATCATGAGTTATTGACTTTGATGGTTCAATAACACTCTCAGCCGCCATCTTGAATATATTGAACCCTTGCAAAGAAGCTTATGAGACTCTATTTCGGGTGGTGTAACAGTACATATCGTAAGTTGTTGTTAAAGCGCTTCATTAACATGCAGGGTAACATATAACAAAATAACATGCAGGAAAAAGTGAAGCCAGGGTTAAAAACAATGAATTTAATAACAAATCACCTAACTCTACAAAGAATAACAAAAATAAACTCCCAAAATTACTCCCACTTAAATATTAAAATACGCCAAAACTAGACCAAATCTCTGGAGAGATTAAATACACGGACAAAGTGTCCCTAAGAAAATCAACAAAAGTGACATATGTATGCGCGCGTGTCGTTCTGCATGCTTCACGATGTGTACAATCGAATGCATGATTCATCATCATCCAGAATAAACATTCAGACAACGAATCCACATTGCTTAGAGCTAGACAGACGCGGGGAACAACTATACAACACTTAAAACTAAACCGACACTTCCTATACTTAAAATATACAACACAATAATTTCCGTGTGAAATTGGAATCAAACTGCCGTAGCAAAAACATTACTGCCTAAAAGCTTAGGACTTCTCACACAAATCAACACAAGTAAGTTAACACGTGACCAATAAAAGAAAATACACATATGACCGGCGTCAAATTCACAAGTAAACTACCACTACACCACACAGGTGTGACATACTAAATTACATGAATTGAGTCATAAACACATCAATAGGCTCAAAGCCAACATTTACATTATTAACACAACAATCTATCCATACAACATGCAACAATCCGTCACACACATGGCGAACTCCCCAATTAATTATGGTTCAAAAATGACCATCACAATGAACAGGTTTGCTCCATGAAAGCTTAAAGTCGGAACAAGGACTGCCTATCAAAAATAAGTCACCAGGCGAGGCGGGCGATTTGTGGAAATCTGCATATCTGTCAACCCACGTGTGTATCGAAGAAGCGTGCCCCAAAGCACAAAATACATGTGTGTGTGTCAGAACAAAATATCCCGGCATTTCCATTAGGAAATCCAAGAAATCAGCATAATGGACAAGAAACAGCGGTCTCCCTAGAGCACCCTGCCTTTCCATCAAAAATACAACAACAACAAAATACGAGGGCGGTAGGACCTCTACCCCTCTTCACGTAGAATCAACACACACACCTGACACAGTAACACACACAGAATCACACGTATGGGTTTGACAGACCCTGAAATAAAAAGACATAAATATTTTCCACTTGCTGGCGCCACCGTTCCACGCCGTGACTAATTAACCTGAAAAGGACTCAAAAGAAAATCTATCAAATTAGAACGAAGGTGTTCTAGAGTTACATCTTAAATCGTTGCACTTGGCAACCCTAATATGAATAATAACCTGTTCAGCAAACATCTTACAGTAATTACCTCCCTTTTCCTATCACAAATATGAACTTTAATAAAGCACCATTTATCGAATGTAACGGATTTCGCATTTGCATGAATAAACATCACGTACACGCGCCGTGCACATTACATATGACTCCAAGAAAAACAAATATACAATAAACACTTTGGCCACGCGCCAACGTACATTTAAAACCATTAGTGTCGGTACAAAGAAAAATACTCTAAAACAAGAAAAGACAAAATTAACTATATACAAAGGTTCCCCGGCCAATCTAACTACATATTTGAATAATCAATTGTTGTACGTCACCGTATCAGCTTGCAGAACTTATGACATCATCTCAGCCCATTTCCCCTATGGAAAAGTTAGCACTCCATAGCCGTCTTCGTTGAAGCGCCGGACGTCATCCCGACTGCTGACCACATGTTGGACATCTTGATGTAGTCTCCTTGGAAGAAAAGTCCAATGATTATATTTCGACCTGGCTATAATCGCTTGTGGGTTACTAAATTCGCCCACAAATAGTCCTATGCGATTAATTACGACGACGTTCCCTACGCTCACACACGCGCAATACACACATAAAAAATACACTTTAAAAATATACATGGAATACACACTTCGAGTCCAACGCCACTGACTCGACAAACAAGTTACAAAGACTGCCTGACTCACAGTCGCTATCTCGCTCGGTAATCTACAGCTCTGCGCTGCTTTGACCTTCGCTCGGTTGAGCGCTAATTAGAATGTTATAAGTCTTGCCCCTAAGAGCTGAAATAGTTGTCTTTAAGATAATGTTACAAGTTTTCAATCACCACGCACGCTGGCGTGAATTTAGCTCACAAATCTCACAAAGTAATTGACTTCAAATAATTAAGAGCGATAAAATTTGCTACGCAAACTAGCGTGAGTTTAGCTCATCAGAGCTCACAGATAAAATAACTTCAAATATATCAGAGCGTGAAAATCGTTATACAAACGGGCGTGAAGTTAGCCTCTCAAGGCTCCAAAACGAATGACTTCTAATTATATCAGAGCGTCAAAATCACGACACAAACTGGCGTGAAGTTAGCCTCTCAAGGCTCCAAAACGTATGACATCGAACAGCTTCTCGTCGGCCAATTTAGTAGAAACTGACAGGGTACGGAGGAGTGGGGTGGGATTAGAAAAAATTTCCATAGTTTTCATCTCACATGGATGGGACTAGTATCAATCTTCTTCAAATAAATCAAACGTCTCATCGCACTCGTGCGGAGATAATTCCGTTCGGCGGTTCTTTAGATAATCAATTCCGCGCGCTTTTTACCACTGACGCCTTCCATCGCGTGATATTGGCGTGGTCTCTTCCGATTGGTTGATTCAATCTCAGGTCGGTTGTAAGTAACTCGTGACTCCCCTTTGTGATTCCAATTCTGGAGCAAGTTGTTACACAATTTGGCCTTGAACTCAAGTTTTCCAGGCCGTTCTTCAAGAATAGCTACCAGCTCCCCTCTGTGGCAATCATTGCGACACGCTACCCTGCCTTTATTCTCGTCAACTTCCTCATGTACTGTCTGGGCTGCAGTAATAATAATAATAATTTATGAATGCTTATTTATCGTAGATCAATAAGGGTTCAATATGGTGAGTCTGTTCGTTAGGTTTGGCATACAAAGACCCTATGCGGTTCTACTTTAACACTAATTTAGTAACTGTAACTCGAAAATATGTAGTTATCAATTTTAATATTCTATAATTTCAAGATGGCCACTGCACGCTATATCCTTTGAGATATTCCTAAGAGTAACGCTAGCGAGGCATTTTTATGTGGCACTCCTCTGTTACCAAATTTCGCGTAATTGTGCTACTATATCATGAGTTACGAATATTCAAGTTTTACGGATACGCACAGCCCTCATCGTAAATGTATGGAGTCGTGTTTCTATTAATTGGTTATAGGACGTAACTTACAAAGTTAAATAATAATAATAATAATAATAATAATAATAATAATGCTATTGGTTTAATGTCCCCTTTAACCACTGAGGAATTTCGCCCCGAAGGGGTTCTCTAACGTGCCAGTAAATCTGCTGACACGGCTCCCTCGTATTTGCGCTCCCTAAAATGCAAACAGACTGCGCCAAGATTCGATCCTTGGGCACAAGCGAGGACCTTATCACTGTGCCACGCAGCCAGTCTACAAGTTCTATATTACTATTAATTTTCGTTATTGCAGCTTAAAATAATTATACTAATACAATATCATATTCTTTATATTCAAGGTGGTTGTTGCGCATTGTATTAAGCGTGTTATTCTTATGGCTTATTTCATCACTATCACTTGTTGGTTACCGCTTTGTACTATGTTTCGTGTTAATTGCGCAATTACGTTCTATGGAATCGCCGTTTGTTTGTTTAGGGCATACAAGGCAACTTATACGGTTTTAACTGATTTCAAAATATCGTTAATATAGCTGAAAGATACTAAGAGTTATTAGTACATTATGACATTTCAAGATGGTCGGTGTGTGCTTCATTCAGTGTGATAAAATGTTTACAAACGCAAATGAGATCAATCATTGAATACTCATCTCCCGCCAAGATTCGTTTTAATTACGCAATTACATTCTGAGTTATCGATTTTAATGTCCTAATAGTCCGCACAGCTGCCGTCTTGAGTGTATGGAGTCTCCGTTCTTCTATATTTGCCATACATACTAATTTTCGACCGTGCAGTTCTTGAGAGTTGAGTGTTATTTATTGGTAAATTTTGCTATTTCAAGATGGCAGCTGCGCGTAATGTATATTATCATATGGTCACCACGTTGGTAACAGATGGCCTTTATATGGGACTATCTAAATGTCAAGCACTGTAAGCATTGATTCGTTGGATTATGAGTTATGGATTATAATGCTTAAATGACTCGCATGGCTGCCATCATTTAATTATTTAACTGAAGATCTACAGAGAGTTTAGTTTGTATTTGACGGAGACCCTCGCTTGCCCGCTCGCCCGTGGCGCGAGCCAGTCTCCCGCCGAGCACTTGGCCGTAATCCGCTTCTTGGCACCACAAGTTTCCCTCCTTTGCAGTCTGCTGAGAGCTTTAACAGTGTGAGGTTCAGTTTAGTCAATTGTTCACGTGTTTAGTGCTCAGTGTGCTGTTCCAATGCGATTTTCATTACGTGAATGTATATATAATACCTTCATAAAGTACAGGAAATCTTGTGCGAAGACACGACGGAAATTCCGTCAGAAATTTCCAAATAGACCCCTGCCTAGCGTCAATACAATAAAAGATATAGCAAAAAAGTTCAACCAGACAGCTTAAAGACTATATTACAGCTGAAATACAGTCAATCGGTGCTGAGGAACTTCAGAAAGTAAATGCCAGTTTCATAAAAAGGTGCCAGCGATGTGCAGCAGAGAATGGCGAACATTCTCAGCACCAGCTGTGAACTAGGTAAGTACAAATTCCTATACTCAATGACTCAGTGCCGCAAGCGCCGCATAACGGCAAATGCGTGGCGGGAGATCGGCCTGCGGCGCGGGCGAGTGGGCAAGCGCGAGTCTCTGTCGGATATAAAATTAACTCTCTGTAGTAATTTTGGTTCCGGACGCTTATCGCAAGAAATTCTTTTTTTACAAAATTTGGTGCAGATCTGGTAATTAGTTTAGTTCTAATTCGACTTAAGCTTTGAATACTCAGGTGGTCGCCATTTTGTTTCCGTTAAGATGATGGCGATACGAAACATGACACTGACGTGCACTTTACTAGTGCTATCTCTGCACCAAATATAGTTGAATTCGGCTTCACAGTCTGGCAATTGATAAGGGCCACAGACCTACTCACATACACACAGACACAGACACATACAGTATACTGCTCGGGTTCGAGCTCTGTGTACTTGCGGGGTGACGGGAAGGGGCAGGCGAGAAGAAAAGGGCCTGTCAACAGCCAACCGTGTTATCTGCTATTCCTGTCTATTCCAATACTGCTAACATAGGGTCGTTGTCTAAACCACTGTAGTGTTGCGAAAGAGTGAGTGAGTGAGTCACCGACCAATGTATTTGGTTCTGTTACCATGCACGGACCGGGAGCTCCGCACGTCTGTCATCATGATCTTCATCGTCCGCGATCCATATTCCTCTCAGATTCACGGAGCTTGGACCCGAGCAGTACACGGACATTTGACCCGTGTAGATCTGATAAGTCCACTTTCGTTTCTTGCATGTTCGCCTCGTTGCGTAGTGGTTAGCATTTTTGGCTGTCACCGTGATGGCCCAGTTTTGATTCCCGGTTCCGCGAAGAAATTTAACTCTGGCCTTAGTGAGGTAAAACTGAGAAAAGGCGGGTTCGATTTCTACTTCAGAAATCCTGTAAGTGGCTTTCCGTGGATTCTGACTTCTACTCCAGGGTTCCTAACTTAAGGCCACGGCCGTTTCCTACAGAAACCCTACCCCAAATACAATTACAAACATCACAGTGACGCAGGTCATCCGGCAAATTGTACACACACCCAAGTACAGCGAGCTACATGACCACGTTCAAGGAAAGCCCCTAAAGAATCAACAATTTCAACAACAACACTTCATTATTTACAACATTTGAAAGTCGGCTAATAGGAGTATGAAATCAATTATGGGCTATTGTGTGTCTGTCTGTGCGTCCTTCCTTAAGAGTTTGAATGCCTGCCCATAATACCACACAATTTACTGTAGTATGCATTATGTCCTTCTTAATAAGGCCTATTTCTCTTCATATGTTAAAGAGAGCCATTGCTGCTACTTGTATATTAGACGCCAATTTCAACTTTAACAATAGACTCTGTACCTCCGAAACCATTCAGGGCATGTAACAAAATGTAATATATTGATACAACACGTGATGAAAGGTAATTTAGCAAAATTTAGATACGTCACTTTGTATATATTGTGTATCCACTGTCGTGAGTGTATAAAATACTATAATCAATTATTCATTATCTGATAACCTTTTAACTTCGAAACTTTCCAAGAAAAAAGTATCGTTCAAGAGATTCATTTCGTTGAAGGCACAAATCCCTTGACTTGGTGCAATCAAGATGGTGGCAGTATTTATAAAACTTTAAAATAAAGATAGCACGATGTAATTGAATAATGACTCAAAATTTTGTGACAGTGGAGTCTTGTATAGTAGACTTTTCTTGCAAAAATTAAAAGTCTATCACACTGAATAACCATGTCAGCATAAACTAATACACCCTCTGTCTGAAAAGTTCGGTGAATGGGTCTATATTACGAACGGATTTATGGCTTACCTGAAACAGCCGTTTCTACCCTTCGAAGTAATCCCCGTGGATGGTTATGCACATCTTCGAACGGGTGTACAAGTCCTGGAAATTCTTTAGCTATAGCTTTCAGTCGGGTCGTCACATTACGTTGGATGTCCGAAATGTCCGAAAACCTCTGGCGCTTCAGGGATTTTCGGCGACCCTGGACCCCGATACTCCATACTTTGACGCTTGCCTTCGAGGTCGTACCTCAGGCACCAAGTCTCGTCACCCGTGACGATTGTTTTCAGGACCATTCCATTCCACGGAACATTCCCCCTTCTGACTGCCACCCGTCGAACAGGTGTGCACGTTAGATTGCATAAATTCACGCTTCTCACTGTCACCCGTCTATCAGGTGTGCAAGGCAGGTTGCATAAATTCACGCTTCTCTCTTGTTTTCAATTTAGAGTTTTGACGACCCAAATTGAAGGCTATTCCTAAAGAAAACTATGCCAGAAGTTTCCAGGACTTGTTCAGTCGTTCTCAGAAGTGCATAACCATCCACGGGGATTACTTTGAAGGAGAGTAACGGCTGTTTCAGATAAGCCAACAATCCGTTCGTAATATAGCCCATTTACCGAACTTTTCAGACTGAGGGTGTATATTGACATTGGATTTGTAACTTTCACCTCTATATCACCTTTTACTTCAATAATTACATAATAATAATATTCGTTCAAGTACATGAAACTAAATAAAATGTATCCTCCTTTTCAAGCAATTGAACTGATTAAGCCATACCAAATCTGAAAGGGTGAACATTTTAATTAAGTAAATACATTTCTTTGACTTCCTTTTATAGCTTATAAATTAACATGGCTTTAAACTTCAATGATAAATAGTAAATGAAACATTTTCAACCTGTCGGAAAACAACCCATTTTAACCTAATACAGAAAAGAATTAGGCATTATCATTTCAGGTACCGAAAAGTTCGCGATAGATGGGCCTCAAAAGTATCGCAGTAATCAAGTGCAACTTAAAACGTTTTTAAAAAGTACTCGTAGGCGTGAAATTTTATGGGTTTCAATCCATCGTCGTTGACGTTGCGGCATTCACTAATGTACAGTACGTGCCCAAGGCAATATCAAATGAATAGTGACTGAATGATCATGTATCAAGTCTTTAGTTGCTAAAATGGAAATTATCAAGGAAACATACAAATTATGCCAGCAGACATTCATCTGGCCCATCGAGGCGGATGTTCTCCTTGCTTTCCCCTATCATCTGACGAACTGCTTCAACTTCGAAATGCGAAGATCGCAACATCATTAATTTCGAATTCAAATTCGGCGTAACATCTTGATGAACTGTATAAACGAGGCGGGTAACGACTCTGTCTTTTTAGAGTGGGGTGCTACCTTAGATATTTTATAGATAAGTTTCTTTACACAAAGAAACTGCAGTATTTTGCTAATAATTTATCTTAAGTGTTCGTAAAAACAGCATTTGTGAGGTGTATTTCGCAGGTACAACTCTTTCGATTTTCTAAAGCGTTACTGCCTTGATCAGCCAAAATACTGTATTTTAGCAAGCACTCGATTGTAATATCGATGGAAGAAGTCGTTTAAATAACTCCTTCTCAGTGGCGAACGCAGGAATTCCTTCTGGGGGGGGGGTTAAATTCATACATTACGGTAGTTGTGGCCATTATAAAAATATTTTGATCATTATTCATAAAAGCGAATAATTAAATACACATTATGTTTGCATGAAAACTATTTTAATTATATTTTCCAGTAAAATAAAAAAATGAAAAAATTCAATTAAGAAAAATTGTAAAAATCATACCTTCTAAATATAAAAAAAAAACAGTAGCCAAATATTAAAACTGAAATGATGCAATGCTATCATGTCCATACGATAGTGCTTATATTATTGATATTATGTGAGAGAAATAATGTTTTGCTCTCCATGTTCTTACAGCCATTAGCATACTATTGACTCTTAAAATCTGCCTATCTTGATGGCTTTATCTACATAATTGAGAGGGATAAATTGCAGAAACTCCTCATGTACCGAATTATATTTAATGAAACCGACGCACAGTGACACTGATATCCACATTTAAAGGAGCCCGAATTACCGTGAAACAGCTACCAAATGCACACTTTGACAGCAAAATCGATCCATGGTTAGCTTCTACGACGAAGGAGTCATCACGCTGCGTGTTAAGTGTAGAGTATTTAATAAATGTATGACGTGTCCACATTTAAAATATAAAATATACGCAGGCCTCACTAGCGGCAGTGTAATACAGGTCATAGACGGGACAATATAAGGATTCAAGCAAACAGATGTCTCTAGTCGGTTCGCCACCGCTCCTTCCTGATATTTCCCTGTCATATCTTCACAGGAAACCCGCAAGAAAAGGTGCTAATATACTGAGTTGTTATGGCGGAAAACGTCATCTATCCATATGTCTGTTGTGAATGATACTTCAGCAATACTCCGTGCCTCCAAGTCTTGTGGTACCGGTAAATACTGCTCATGGTTAGCGTTAGCCCTTTCCAATGAATGTCGAGGATTTGTTGTCGCATTGGGCATAATGTTTTTGGCGTCAACTACCTCAGGTTAATAAAGCCTTACACATGTTGAGGAATCCACTTTCAGTTTTAAATGGATTGATACTTGCGTCACAAAAATCCACTAACCTTTCCAGAATTAAAAAAATCACACTAACACTCTTCACCTGACGATATTTAGTTCGTTCGTTTGGATTCATAAAGCTGACAAAATCACTTGTGGTGCGACTGTGTCCATTATTTTTAACCTATTTTCATAATAAAAATAAGCTTATCACATCACCTTTTGTCCATGCGTGTGTGCGTATGTGTGTGTGTACCGTAATCAAACCTTAACGCCTAGAGCCATTTCAATGAAATTCAGTAGAAACATATTATTATGTTGTTCTACTCCTAATTTGACTTTTAACGTTCAATACATTTCACCAATCCAACACGGCGGCCACGCAAAATATTTCACTGGCATTCTATATCTCCGAAACTATTACAGATATCATGGTAGAAAACACTAAGCTAAGTATTGTTATGCGAAGCTTAAAACCATGTTAAGTACAAAACCAATATGGCGGCCAAGCGAAATTAAAGTGTTTAAATGGAATGTTATTGTGATTGTATCATCCGAGCACAGTGAAGCTTGGTGCAGAAAATGTCTATACAAGATTTAATCTACTGAAATTTAACTTACTTTAATTCAAATGTTTTCATAATCTCAAAATCGTGGCTATGCGAAATTTTAAAATTAAGTTCTTATGTCTTAATCATGTGATCGAAGTGAACGCTTGAATAATGAACCTACGCAATAATCTGCATCTAATTGCACATAACTATATGGCCTACATATATGAAAAACCAACATGGCGACTAACCGAAATGTTTAGGTGGTTCTCAATATCTATGAATCTACTACAGCAATCAAACTGAAATTTTGTATGTTTTAGAGGCTATTAAAATAAATTCAACTGTGGTAATTTCAATAACCTGTTGAGCACAAAACCAACATGGCGGAGACGCGAAACTTAAATGGATTTTTCTCGCGACTTAATCATCCGCACGCTCTGAAACTTGGCAAGATATATCTTCATACAGGGCTTAATATAGTGAGGTCTGACAAAATTCAATTTTATGCAAATTTATAAATAGAGGCTGGGCAAAATTATTAAAATTGCGTTTTTATTTCTCATGTCCTAACCAATGAATATTAATGTAATAGGTATAATGAAGTTATCATTAGAATATACATCTACTAGCATATTCTAAAACCTTTTTATAAAACAATTCAATACGATATACTGTATTTCACCGTTTCACAATATCTCCACAACTCTTTAAGCAATGAAACTGATTTTTTGTACGGCGTTAGAGAACTGTCAATTTACGACAAGTATGTTATTGGCGGCCAAGCGATTTTCAAATTTAAAATGATTTTTCTGGCGATCGAATCAACCGAATGTAATGCAACTAGGCACAGTGAATCTTTATTCATATCTTAGTATTGAACCCATGTACCATTGGCTCAAAAGGGGTCGAATCCATGTATATTTGTAAAAGGAAGGAAAGAAATATACAGTCTTAAATGGAACATAGAGAGATTTCAGGCAAGGATGTTAGCGTAACGTTGTGTAAGAAGTTGATCCCAGGTGGCCAGGAAATGAGATCATGCCTGACTCATTGATAAGGAGCCGGTCACGAATATAAATAGAAGCAGTGGAAAGTTCCAGGCGTACGAGAGAGAGCACGTTTCTGAAATCGCTCTTACGTTGCATTAAAACGGCAACAGCGCAACTGTGCCAGAAGAAGAATAATTAAATTTAACACATTTGCAAGAATAAAAGTAAGTAAATAAATACAGTACTGTGAATCATTTCGGATTAGATATTTTTGTGTAGAGAAAGAGCTTTTAATAATTGCCCAGGAGAGAAGTGCAAACGTAGCATACGTCATCGGGGATTTACTGAGACCCGAGGAGTGGGGAATTTAAAAATCAACAGCAACACCCACACAGCTGAAGACTAAAAATTATTTAATATCTCAGAAATGCACGATCGTTTTTCATGTGCAGTGAGGTCATTTGACGTTTAGAAAACGAGCTTTCTGGAGATATAATTTTTATAATTGTGCGACAATTATTTCAAAAGTTGGTCACAAAAAGGACTAGGATTTTATCTTTTTTTAACTAAATAGTATAAAAGTCCAGGCCAAGCCAGACCAATCATGCAATTTCAAACAGCCCGAGGGGGCGTCACTGTGCTACATCACACATCGAAAGCAGTAACTAGTCAGCCCAGGGGGGCGTGACGTTGGAGCATCATCATGCAGTATTATTCCGTCCAGGGGCGTGAAGCTACATCACACCGAAGACAGTCTACAAGCTTTCCTTAAGGGGAAACGCTGTATCACCTCGTATAGACATTATCCGACAGCCAAGGGCGTCGCGATATCGATAACCAACGTGCATCCGTAAGGAGTAGCCAAGAAGTATTATTACAGTATCGCCGTGTGGAGAATTAGGAAAATCCTAGTTACAGGATTTAGTTCCGACAGTATAAAGTTTACAGAGAAAAGTTCAGTAATTACAGTCAAAGCAGGCTGCGAACTTAGAACCAAGGGCGATAGGTCTCAAATTAAACGACCAAAAGGATCATAACGTATTGAAGTACCGTAACAGCGAGATAAACATTCTATCAACTTTAAAGAACCCGAGCAGGGACGGACAGAATAAGGTTCGCAAAGTATTCTGGAAGGATAGGAATTCGAGAACCGAATAAGCGGAGAGGAGAAGGAAACTCTAGACATTGTTTCAAGGAAGCAGACGAACTAGTAAAAAGCACTAAGATACGAAGAGTATTAGTTGCTAGAAATAAATAGGTCACCGATAGAATAACTAGTGGACCGTGGACAGAACAGACTTTCGCTAGACAAACCAATAGGGTCTAGAAAGGAGCCGTTAATAAGAATAGCAGATCGTCAGGAAACGGGATTTGAAGGAGTACTATTGCAGGGAGGAAATAGATGGTTCGAGACTTTCACATTCTGGCAAGATAGGAAGCCGACATTTATTAAATTTCACCCTTGGAGACGGGAGGTCAAGAAGTCACGTGTGATAGGCTTAATAGCAGCCTTAGTGATTGGAATCTGTGAAGTGTAAATGTGTAAAATTTGTGTTAAGAAGTAATATTTTCTCAGTGTTTTTATCGTGTATTATAAAAGAAATACACCAGTGTATTTTAAAATGTTATCAGTGTTAAATGTATTTGATTAAATGTGTGTCAAGATATGTCAGTACATGAAATGAATCTGTACAAGATGGTGTAATCACAAAATAGTGGGCAAAAATGAAACATCGCAAGAGAAGGAAGGTCAGGGACCGACCTATAACATGTGAGTAAATATTTTCATTATGTTTTGTGTTGGGAAAGTGTTTGTGTACAATCCACCGGAGTTTGAGGTAGAGGGATGTTTCTAAATAACAAATAACAGAATAAGAGCGCGGTCTGAACAAATAAAATTTGAGAAATTATAAGTAATTATGTGAAAAGAATATATCCTGTAGAGGAAAGGTATGGAATAAAATGTCAGTGTATTTGACGAATGTTATAAAAGCAAGCGTACTAATAATAATAATAATATAAAAGAAATATAAATAAAGATTAAATTGAAGGATATGAAAGTAAGAGCGTTTGAGCCTTAATAAAAAGTATAAAGACACGGTGTTAATGCATGTTCTTAAAAATATAGCGATTATTGTCAAGGGAAAGGATTAATATAAAATTTGAGATATGGATCAATTGTTGATGTTGAATCTATCAGTTCTTTGGAAGACGCTAGGCCTTAAAAATAATATATAGCGCATTGTAGCGCATTAAAGTAAATTGTCACGCTAGGAATGCGTAGAATATAAAGGTACTTGGTAAATTACTTATGAGGGACAATTGATTGCGGTAATTGAGCCATGTTAAAGTCCTCCAATAGTGACGTAGATCACGAGGCCATGTGTATTGTAATAGGGAGCAAATGTATGGTATTATGAGCGCAGGTAATATAGGCCACGGCCGACCCTAAGTCGCATTTGTGTAAGTCCTCTAGTATGGGAATGGTTCCCGAGGCATGTTAAGGGAGTCGAACCCAGACTCGTCTAGTTGAAGCCCCTAAGTATTCGTCGTTGTATGTGAATTACTCTTACCAATCAATGATGACCCTTCATAATTAATAAATGCCAAGGTTACGAAAGTGGTTTATGAACCTAATAATGTTGTTGAAAGAATATGAAAGAAACGCCAGGTCTCCCCAGAGAACTGGAGAAAAGAAAGATCTGTTTTAAAAGCATTGAGTATAGCGGCCAAGCATGGGCAAGGCGGGAGGTTCCCCTCTTAGCCATAAATCTCGCCCAAGTGATTACGGTCCAACCCTTGTATTGTAAGTGTGCTAGGTCAGAAGGGACCATCTGAGAGAAGTAATAATACACCGTGAGTGTTTAAAAGTTGTTAATGACCCGGGATTTGAACCGAGGTCCTTGTAGATGAAAGTACCGCTTGCCAGTTCAGATCGTAGCTTTCTTATGTGATAATGGTCTTATAGGACAAATAAGTAAATAAAAATCCCTAATGTAATGTTGTAGGGATGTAGGATTCCATGAGTTCAATGAAGATAACTAGATTCCGGGAGTAATCATAGTTTTTTACTTTGTCAAGTAATCTTTTGTAACTCTGGAGCACACAAGTATTTTCCCGATCACTGTAGTGAATTTGTGAAACTTGAGAGAGATGGTAATGTTGAGAACATTGTTGAATGCCCAAACATTTAAGTAGAGAAGTAACATGTACTTTAAATATGATTATATATTTGTTTGATGATAAGAAACTCATAAAATATTTATTGAAGTGTATGAAAGAATGACACCGTTATTATTGGAAAGTATCGAGCCATGGGAGCTCGTGATTATGTTGGACTTTAAGATAGATACTTTATGGAAGTGAAAATAATTATGAATTGTTGGTTTGAAGGAAACCATGTATTTTAATACAATATTTGTTTGATTTTTACATATTCCTTGTTCACTTTGAACAAGTAGAAGGATTGGGTCAATAGTTTATTTGTTTGTAGCGCCATAATTTTGGTTAATTAAATGTTTTGAAATAGGAGTTGATTTTGTTGTTATTTTTGGAAGTGTATCCTCTATTTAATCCAAAATGTGTAAGTCACAGGGTGGGAGAACGTACCAAAACCCCGAAAATCCCGATTTGAGCATTGCTGGCATACTGTGATTTGCATATTTCCTGCTGGAAGGGCACAGGGGGGCATAGAAGAACTGTGCTTGGATTAATAACTAGAGGAACATATAAGACGGTCATTTCATGTAAAAGTAAAGTAATGATAGGAATAGCTACAACATATAATGTTAACTGACCGCATGGGTCCCTGGAAACTCACACCGAGCAGCCCTGAATTAAACACCCCCCAGAAAAACACATTTCTTTTTGGCGCCCAACGTGGGGATGAGTTTTCCTAGGGAAAACCCGAGTTTACTCGAAAAATCAAAATTTTCATTAAAAAAATGGTTTTTCGAAATTTTGAATTTTTAAATACTTCCATAAAGGTTTCTGAGATTGAATAAAGATATCAAAAGGGTACGTTGTAGTAAAAACCTGTACCAAAGTAAATTTTTGAAGAAATTGGGACACAATGGTTCTGATTGCCATCTCTCAAGCATGTACCAGCGATGTGGCATGAGTAGCCCACAGTATTTTAATAAGATGTTGACAATAAGGGATTTTAAGGTGTGCCTGGAGGAGCATTTCAATAAGGATATGGAGGAAATGATAAAGATAAATAATGAAGTATGGGAGGCCAAGAAGGCAGAAAGTAAAGGTAAATGGGAATCTATAAATGATAAAGAGTACCCAAGTAATGAAAATGTAAAGGTTTCTTTAGAAAGCATGCGTGCACCTGGAGACATAGTTACACGAAGAGAAGGTAACATGTCTGCAGAAAATAGGGTAAAAGTTGAGCCTTTAGAGCTCCAAAAGGAAAAAGAAAAATGTGAACCGATTCCAAGGGATTATGTAATTAATACAGATAATAAGAAGGGTAAAGATAATTCAAAGTCTCACGTAGTAATACAGGTTCAAGTAGGCTCGGAAAACGAAGGGGAAAAGAAAGATAGTACTAGCATTCAGGATCAGGAAAAAGTAGAAATGGCGACCGCGATCGAACTATACAAATTCTCGGATATAATGATGGGAATGCTAGGAGAGCACGATAAGATGGGGAAGGAACTTTGGAAATTAAGAAATGCAGCCTTAAGCAAAAGCAAGGAAATCGAAGGACAAAGAAAATATATCTACGAGGAAATGAAGAATATAGGTGAACTTAGGAATAGGATAAAGAAAAATAATTATCAAATATCCAAACAGGAATTAGAGGAATTATATAAGGAAATCCCTGAAGTTAAAGAGTCATTAAGAAAGACGAAGAAGAAATTTGCGAAACGTATGGAGAAAGAAGGAAAACTAGAACTAGCACCGTTGGAACAGGTAAGAATGTTCGGGAAGGAAGTAGGTAAAACAGTAGAGCAACTACGGGATATGGAAAGAAAATGGAATACGATGTGGTGGAAGATCTTTCATAAAGGGCAAGGCGATGGAAAATACGCTCAGGAACAGAAAGATTGGATAGAGGAAAAAAGGGATAAGATGCATTACTTTAGATTGGGCATATATGATGAATATGAAATAATAAGCATTCAGGAGTTAGCTGAAGTAAGAAAAGTCAAGATTCCGGAATACAAAGAAATATTAGAGGCTGCTCAGAAGAGATATGATGAATATATCGTAGCACAGAACTGTCAATTAGATGAAGCCGTTGCCCAAGCTGAAAAGCAAGTAGAAATTGAAGAAGAAAAAGAAGTAACGGTGCCGGAAGAGCCCGAAATTGAAATTAAAGAGGAAGAAGTCGAAAAAGAAATAGAAATCGTAATGACTCCAGTGGAAACTGAGAAACACTTTGAGATCCGTCCTGAAGAACAAATGGATACTCAAGAGGAAATGAGAATTCCAGAACAGGAGGTAACAAAAGAAGTAAAAGCAGGGGAAACGGAAATAATAATTCTTGAAGAAATGAAGAAAGTAAATGAAACGAGAATAGAAACTATCGGCGAAACACAGAGAGAAGTAGAGGGTCAAGATTTTACAGGAATTGAAAAGGAATAATTAGAAGAAATTCAGGATAAGGAAGATAAAATGGCATTAGAAGAAGAAGAAGAAAAATTGAAAGCACAGATCCGTGAATTAATGATAAAATGTCAGGATTGCCAACGAAAGAAAAGAGAAATGGAAACAGATCCAAATAAGAGCCAAGAAAACCTCAAAGGAAAAGATGAGATTGTTGGAAATAATGAAGAAAGGAGAAGAAGGGTCTTTGAAGAAAATCAGGAAAGATTAAGAAGACCGCAATTGGTAGACGGTTTACAAGAAAATAGACACCCCATAGAAACTAGGAGAGGAGGAGAGATAACGTACAATGCCTTGGAGAAAGAGGACGCTCAGGCGTACTTCAGTTGGAAGCTTCGTAAAAAGAAAAGGAATGAAAGAAAGGAAACATGGAAAAAGGGAGATAGAAGGAGAGCACGCTTATGGACAAGGATGAAAGGAAGACGGAGATGGTTCATAAAACAAAAAAAATATAGAGGGTGGAAAAGAAGGAATAAAACATATCTAGAAATAAGAAGACGAGAGAATATGGAAAGTAAGGAAATAAGAGAAGAGGGAGAAAGAGTAAGGGATGAAGAGAGCAAGAAAGATGCTGAGATCATAAAGAAAATAGAGCATTATAAAAGTGCCATAGAAAGATGTGAAGGAAATGAAGAAAGAACGATGCATTGTTTAAAACAATTATATAACTTACCGATAAATGTTCAGCATCTGGAGAAAACAGGAATTGGCAAGGTTAAAAAGGGAATGAGGAAAAGAGACGGTTTGGTAGAAGATGTATCTAGAGCATTGATAAAACTTTGGAAGGAAATGGTAATGGAAGACCAAAGTAATGAAGAAGAGTGCGAAAGTGAAGAAACAGAAAGAGATACTATGGAAATAGAAGATAATGAAAGTGACGAAGAAGAATTCGAAGGTGAAGATAAAGAAAGTGATGAGATGGAAACAGAAGATAATGAAATTGTAGATGAAGAAGAAGAAGACGAAGAACAAGAGATGGTGGGATATGAAAGTATGGAATTGACAAATACCATCATTTGTTATCAGAAAACCATTGAAAGATGTATGGGTAATGAAAATGTTTTGTTGTATTGCCTAAGCATATTAAAACATTTACCCATAACTGTTCGACAGTTACTAGAAACAAATGTTGTAGAGACAGTTGAAGGTATTCACGAACAAGGAGGGGATGTGAATATACAAGCTCAAGAGTTGCTGATAAAATGGGAAAATGAAATGATAGAAGATTTAAGAGCAGGAGGAGAAGAAGTTATGGAAATGGGAGATATGCTCGAGGAAAATAATGAGGAAGACTCAGAAGAAGAAGAGAATGAGGAAGAAGAGCAAGGAGGAATAATAACAGTTGGAGATGGAAGGTGGAGGCACAAAGGATAGAAAAAGGATTATTCTAGCATAGCTAACGGGTTAAGCCGCATGCACCCGTTAAAGAGTAAGAGGAATAAAATAATTTTTCTTGAAATACCATCTCAGGAAGAGATGAGGAAAACGGAAGAAAACCAGGAAGAGTCGGGTAGGGATAGACCACACCCTGAGGAAGAATTATGTTCTGGAAACTTGTAGTCCAGACCAATAAGAAAGAAAGAAAGGGTAGGGACAGAGCGTACCCAACCTACACAATTACCGGATATGACTTAAAAGGAGGAAAAACAAAATATCGTGGGATTTTAAAGGAATAAAGATCAGAAGGTACGGATAAAGTTATGATGGCTTCGACAATTAAAAGAAAAATAAGATTTTATGAATAATTGAAATAAATTTCCTCAAAACCTTTCGAAAATGTATTTACCTAAGGAGGGGAGAGATGAACCCATGTACCATTGGCTCAAAAGGGGTCGAATCCATGTATATTTGTAAAAGGAAGGAAAGAAATATACAGTCTAAAATGGAACATAGAGAGATTTCAGGCAAGGATGTTAGCGTAACGTTGTGTAACAAGTTGAACCCAGGTGGCCAGGAAATGAGATCATGCCTGACTCATTGATAAGGAGCCGGTCACGAATATAAATAGAAGCAGTGGAAAGTTCCAGGCGTACGAGAGAGAGCACGTTTCTGAAATCGACCTTACGTTGCATTAAAACGGCAACAGCGCAACTGTGCCAGAAGAAGAATAATTAAATTTAACAAATTTGCAAGAATAAAAGTAAGTAAATAAATACAGTACTGTGAATCATTTCGGATTAGAGATTTTTGTGTAGAGAAAGAGCTTTTAATAATTGCCCAGGAGAGAAGTGCAAACGTAGCATACGTCATCGGGGATTTACTGAGACCCGAGGAGTGGGGAATTTAAAAATCAACAGCAACACGCACACAGCTGAAGACTAAAAATTATTTAATATCTCAGAAATGCACGATCGATTTTCATGTGCAGTGAGGTCATTTGACGTTTAGAAAACGAGCTTTCTGGAGTTATAATTTTTATAATTGTGCGACAATTATTTCAAAAGTTGGTCACGAAAAGGACTAGGATTTTATCTTTTTTAACTAAATAGTATAAAAGTCCAGGCCAAGCCAGACCAATCATGCAGTTTCAAACAGCCCGAGGGGGCGTCACTGTGCTACATCACACATCGAAAGCAGTAACTAGTCAGCCCAGGGGGGCGTGACGTTGGAGCATCATCATGCAGTATTATTCCGTCCAGGGGCGTGAAGCTACATCACACCGAAGACAGTCTACAAGCTTTCCTTAAGGGGAAACGCTGTATCACCTCGTATAGACATTATCCGACAGCCAAGGGCGTCGCGATATCGATAACCAACGTGCATCCGCAAGGAGTAGCCAAGAAGTATTATTACAGTATCGCCGTGTGGAGAATTAGGAAAATCCTAGTTACAGGATTTAGTTCCGACAGTATAAAGTTTACAGAGAAAAGTTCAGTAATTACAGTCAAAGCAGGCTGCGAACTTAGAACCAAGGGCGATAGGTCTCAAATTAAACGACCAAAAGGATCATAACGTATTGAAGTACCGTAACAGCGAGATAAACATTCTATCAACTTTAAAGAACCCGAGCAGGGACGGACAGAATAAGGTTCGCAAAGTATTCTGGAAGGATAGGAATTCGAGAACCGAATAAGCGGAGAGGAGAAGGAAACTCTAGACATTGTTTCAAGGAAGCAGACGAACTAGTAAAAAGCACTAAGATACGAAGAGTATTAGTTGCTAGAAATAAATAGGTCACCGATAGAATAACTAGTGGACCGTGGACAGAACAGACTTTCGCTAGACAAACCAATAGGGTCTAGAAAGGAGCCGTTAATAAGAATAGCAGATCGTCAGGAAACGGGATTTGAAGGAGTACTATTGCAGGGAGGAAATAGATGGTTCGAGACTTTCACATTCTGGCAAGATAGGAAGCCGACATTTATTAAATTTCACCCTTGGAGACGGGAGGTCAAGAAGTCACGTGTGATAGGCTTAATAGCAGCCTTAGTGATTGGAATCTGTGAAGTGTAAATGTGTAAAATTTGTGTTAAGAAGTAATATTTTTTCAGTGTTTTTATCGTGTATTATAAAAGAAATACACCAGTGTATTTTAAAATGTTATCAGTGTTAAATGTATTTGAATTAAATGTGTGTCAAGATATGTCAATACATGAAATGAATCTGTACAAGATGGTGTAATCACAAAATAGTGGGCAAAAATGAAACATCGCAAGAGAAGGAAGGTCAGGGACGACCTATAACATGTGAGTAAATATTTTCATTATGTTTTGTGTTGGGAAAGTGTTTGTGTACAATCCACCGGAGTTTGAGGTAGAGGGATGTTTCTAAATAACAAATAACAGAATAAGAGCGCGGTCTGAACAAATAAAATTTGAGAAATTATAAGTAATTATGTGAAAAGAATATATCCTGTAGAGGAAAGGTATGGAATAAAATGTCAGTGTATTTGACGAATGTTATAAAAGCAAGCGTACTAATAATAATAATAATATAAAAGAAATATAAATAAAGATTAAATTGAAGGATATGAAAGTAAGAGCGTTTGAGCCTTAATAAAAAGTATAAAGACACGGTGTTAATGCATGTTCTTAAAAATATAGCGATTATTGTCAAGGGAAAGGATTAATATAAAATTTGAGATATGGATCAATTGTTGATGTTGAATCTATCAGTTCTTTGGAAGACGCTAGGCCTTAAAAATAATGTATAGCGCATTGTAGCGCATTAAAGTAAATTGTCACGCTAGGAATGCGTAGAATATAAAGGTACTTGGTAAATTACTTATGAGGGACAATTGATTGCGGTAATTGAGCCATGTTAAAGTCCTCCAATAGTGACGTAGATCACGAGGCCATGTGTATTGTAATAGGGAGCAAATGTATGGTATTATGAGCGCAGGTAATATAGGCCACGGCCGACCCTAAGTCGCATTTGTGTAAGTCCTCTAGTATGGGAATGGTTCCCGAGGCATGTTAAGGGAGTCGAACCCAGACTCGTCTAGTTGAAGCCCCTAAGTATTCGTCGTTGTATGTGAATTACTCTTACCAATCAATGATGACCCTTTATAATTAATAAATTCCAAGGTTACGAAAGTGGTTTATGAACCTAATAATGTTGTTGAAAGAATATGAAAGAAACGCCAGGTCTCCCCAGAGAACTGAAGAAAAGAAAGATCTGTTTTAAAAGCATTGAGTATAGCGGCCAAGCATGGGCAAGGCGGGAGGTTCCCCTCTTAGCCATAAATCTCGCCCAAGTGATTACGGTCCAACCCTTGTATTGTAAGTGTGCTAGGTCAGAAGGGACCGTCTGAGAGAAGTAATAATACACCGTGAGTGTTTAAAAGTTGTTAATGACCCGGGATTTGAACCGAGGTCCTTGTAGATGAAAGTACCGCTTGCCAGTTCAGATCGTAGCTTTCTTATGTGATAATGGTCTTATAGGACAAATAAGTAAATAAAAATCCCTAATGTAATGTTGTAGGGATGTAGGATTCCATGAGTTCAATGAAGATAACTAGATTCCGGGAGTAATCATAGTTTTTTACTTTGTCAAGTAATCTTTTGTAACTCTGGAGTACACAAGTATTTTCCCGATCACTGTAGTGAATTTGTGAAACTTGAGAGAGATGGTAATGTTGAGAACATTGTTGAATGCCCAAACATTTAAGTAGAGAAGTAAAATGTACTTTAAATATGATTATATATTTGTTTGATGATAAGAAACTCATAAAATAGTTATTGAAGTGTATGAAAGAATGACACTGTTATTATTGGAAAGTATCGAGCCATGGGAGCTCGTGATTATGTTGGACTTTAAGATAGATACTTTTAAAATTTAATTGGTATTCTGCCCGAAGGCAGGTCCGAGCCTCCGAAGAGGCTACCCCCAGCCGGAGTTTACTTGCGGTAGGGTGGCCAGGGCCTTTCCGCTCCTCCTTATGTTGGCCAACAGCGCGCAGTGCCTAGAACCGTTACACCATCCAAGTTCCGACTGCGCCCAATGTTGCTTAACTGCGGAGTTCTCATGGGATCCGGTGTTTCAACACGGCTAGGCCGTTGGCAGATACTTTATGGAAGTGAAAATAATTATGAATTGTTGGTTTGAAGGAAACCATGTATTTTAATACAATATTTGTTTGATTTTCATATTCCTTGTTCACTTTGAACAAGTAGAAGGATTGGGTCAATAGTTTATTTGTTTGTAGCGCCATAATTTTGGTTAATTAAATGTTTTGAAATAGGAGTTGATTTTGTTGTTATTTTTGGAAGTGTATCCTCTATTTAAACCAAAATGTGTAAGTCACAGAGTGGGAGAACGTACCAAAACCCCGAAAATCCTGATTTGAGCATTGCTGGCATACTGTGATTTGCATATTTCCTGCTGGAAGGGCTCAGTATAGAGACATGTCTTGTTCAATTGTTTTTCAAAAATTCAACATAGCATCAATTCGAAAGTTATTTATTATTATTTATTTCTCGTATCTTCTTCAGGTGATTGAGAAGATTCATATTGTACAGCATCCCAGGGGTATGCACCCCTTGGAGACCATCCCCCCAACATCTGGCTAAATCCCCTAAAATGGCAACCCTTGGAAAGCCGGGGCAACATCCATTAATACTGTAAGGACAGCTTGCTACTCCATAAAGCAGCTCAAGCCTTACGTAATCATTACACTCAGCGACATAGTACTAACTGGGCCAATACATTGCTGACAGGAGGGCGTCAGAAGGTATAAGAAGACGTCCTAATGAGGTCAAACTCTTTCTTCATTGTCAGTGCTTCATCGAGACAGCCGGAGGCTACGCTGGTGTCAACCGAGGTGAGTCAGTCAATCGTGTTCAGAGTTCCTATTTATGTAACCTGCAACCCACAACTTGTATCACATTATAAACATAATTTCATTCCCTACAAGGGACTCACACAAAGAATATCACAGACCAATAAAACACTTGGTCCACACTCTACACTAGCATTACTGTTATACGCCTCTTTACATCCCAACGCCCTTCCTTATTCCCGTCACGTAAAGACGTGACAGACGGTAAGCCATTAGCGCTAACTCAGGTATCTTTGTGTTTCTCGAGCCGGCTGCCAGCAAGCAGCGCGTGCCACCCGGCTGATACGAGCAGAGTCGATTACATAACAAGCAGTCAGCTGAGCGACTAGTACAGCGACCCTTTGCAGTGGGTCCCATCCCCTCAAACACTACCACATTATTTATAGGAACGCCCCCTAGTTCCTAGCACACCACAACACACTACACTGGTCAGCTTGCCCTGTCAAGGGGAGCTACCCTTCTTTAGGCACAACCTCATAAATTAGTACAGCAACTCTCCCTTTTAGATCCACCCCCAAATAAGGGATCTAAAACACTGGTGGAGGCGGGGTACTACGCATAGAGAAAAGGGACTCAATCAACGAGCCCTCGTAGTTAAAACGACCCCTTCCGTACCGCAAAAAGCCAAGCAAATAGTGAGAAAATTTTTCCCCCAGACAAAAAGCACCATTTTTTTTGAGTGCTCCAAACTAGCTACACAGGGGAAATTCTTAACAAACCAACCCCCCAGCCCCATACAGAATCAGAGAAATATAAGAATACACTGTCAAAACACGCACAGATTTTTTTTTATTATTTTTTTCACATACACTCCATTCAACATGGCCCCCCTATACCGCCTAGCTGTGCTAAGGAGCATTGGGGAGTACCAGGAATTAATTGCCTGGCACAGAGTTTTTGAAACTAGGCAGGACTACCTCAGAAGGTTTCAGCAGCTCCTGCACGCCCAGTACATGCGGATCATAAGAGCCCTTGTCCGGCCACTCCGCAGTGCTAAAAATCGCAAGATTCGGGCGAAAATCCCCACCCTCCGCACACAAATCATAAAAGCACACTGGCAACTACACTGTCGACACGAGTTTATGTTCCAACAATGGGAAACACTCATCACGGAACACAGACGGATAGGGACTCAGGACACCAAAGTCGCTGAACAGGCCATATGCCTCAATAGGCAGTACACCCAAATTTGGGATGAATACTGTGAGCTCCAAGCCAATAAGGCCATTTTTGAGTTCATGGTAGGGCCATCAGCCCACCCGAGAGAGGACATAAGCGTAGATACGCTGACTCGACAATTTGCGAGGATGTCCCTCTCGCCACGTACTGCCACAGAATGGAAGGAGTTCACCGTGGCCACAGTCAAGAAGACGGCCAGGTTAGGCTCCAACTTACTACAAAATAAACCTAACACAAACACACGTCCTTCAGCCCCGGATCGGGAGGCGATTTTGCCAAACCGAGGGGCCGAGCCTAGAACAATCCCCTCGGAACAGAGGGATGAGAGGGAGTTGAAGCCAGGGCCACTAAACACACATGATATGACAGGGAAACAACGGGACGTAACCACGTCATGGGCAGACGACATAGAGCCCGCCCTACAGTATATAAAGCCTACATACACGTACACAGATAGGCTAACACATTGGCAGGAGTCGGCCGTGGCCACAGGCCGAAAAACGGTCAGACTACACGCCACCACATTGCTAGGCCGGACACAAGCCATTAAGCGACCTTTACCGCCAGTTCAAAGGGCAAATTTGCCAGAACAAAGGCGAACACCGGTATTAGGCCCTCAGGGTGCACGATATACGCACGAACATTTTGACCGGGCATTACCACACAGTACACGGGGATTAGGAAAGGTGTTCTCACCTACCCCACAAAACCACGCAGTCAAATATATCCACACTCCCGTAAAATCTACTAGGGCAGCGTCAAGCACAATTAGGCCCTCGAATACAGGTACATTTAAACCTATAGACACGCGCTACGGTGGAAGGAGGCCTAAGCTTACTTTGCTAGAAATTCCGCCGGAAGGTAGCAAAGGAACACCCCAGTGGATTTCAAAGGCCTATAATCTAATAACAGGGCAAAACCCTTCACCTTTCTGAGCACTGAAGCTCGAAAGAGGATAACGACTTCCACCAGGGCCACAGAAATAAACTAACATCGCTAACACCAACATTATAGGCCACATAAATTCTTTCACACGGGGGCGATAGGAAAATGGTCCAACAAGTACATAATAAACATGAAATCGCATATTTTTCTTTCTTATTTTATGTATATACAGTGCAATATAGCCAAAGTAGAAGGAACAATTCTAAATCCTTCTTGTTTTTTTTTTTCTCGGAACCATGGCATTTTTCTCTCAAGCCATCAATGGTTATTGGGCGAAGTGATTAACGCCATAACGTAAAGTCTCTAATATGCTAAGCCAAGTGGAAGCCAAGCAGGCTTCAGGCCGAAAAAGAGATATTTTGAACACAACTTAAGCATAAAATCACAGCATAAAGCTTAAGTGAGTCTTTCTAAGTAGAAATGACTAAACGTTCTATGTTAGGGTTCCACAGTTTGATAGATTCTCCTGTTGCGGGCGAAAGCCGTAAGTGTGGCAGGAATTAAGAATCTCAAACTAACTTCAAAAATTTGGTGAGGTGTGCTTTAGCCAACTGAAAAGCCCAATTGCACATCGGGACGAGACACTGTCATTTTGGTGAGTTACAATTACTTTGAAGGGCAGGTTTGACTCCCATAGTGCACTGGCTTTGCTCGTGACGTGGATACAGGTATATCAATTACGTCTTGCAATGGCCTTCCTAATGTGTACTAGACAGTGTCGGTAGATTCCCCTGAGACGTAACCAGATTACGGTAGTACTCACGTTACCAAAATGGTAAATATTACACTCAGGTCCCAAGCACCATTTTTTATTTTTATTTTTTAACATTTTTTATGGTGTTCACGACATAATTTTTAGACATAGGTACACGTAAAGGCGGAAATACTGCCAAAAGGAAAGGAAGTAATCCCACGGGCAGGCGTGAAAAGAGGGCCAAGAAATAGCCCACTGACCGCGCCGGGATACGATCCTAACACTCACCAGAACTGTCCCGGAGACACAACCTTCATGGTGCCGGAAACAATTACTCTGGGTAAAAGGCGGTCTCCAAACCCGCAACCTTCTGAATACCAGGAATATAAGGTTGAGTAAATATCCAGTCGTAGAATAAGGATAATGGGAAAGCTAAGACTAATTGGGACAGTCCCACTAACAGCGGGTCATAAACGAAAAACAATACAATCGCCTCTGGCATCTGGTCACCAAATACGCGACTAGCGGACCAGACACACTCGCGTACAACGCATATGGGATTTCCGAAATGAAATGCCTTGGCCTGTGGTTTGGATTCCAAGTAAAACGGAAATCCCCTGGCGCATGAGCTACAAATCAACGGTCATATTAAACCACAAGGTTTTTTTTTCTACAGTGAGAGAGGCACTGCTAGCAATCATTATAGGCAGCAATCAGGTTCACACACACACACGTGCAGAAAACTAGGACGTGGGCAGAGCATGAAACAAATGAAAGCACACAACATCGTAATTCAACACCGTCGTATCAGCTGTAACATACTCCTCAATGAGCAAGACTGCTCGACGCAGACAAGCGAGCCAAAGCCTACTGGACAGAAATCAACACATCATTCACGCCCGATTTAGAGACCCCATATCTTCCAAAATTACACTACGAGGGGAAATCAAAAATGTACAAACTCTACACACGTATGCATGCTTTCATATGCGCATTGCACAGTCACGGAAACGTGCCATATTATAAGCGGCACGGAAATGATTACACCAAGTCTTTACAGACAACCGGATTCGAACCCATGACCACACACCACACGCGTACCAAAAACTAACTATCCAATGGTATTTTTGGTACACGGAACACAAGCAACGACCACACTGGGAAAGCCCCAAGCCCTGTCACACAACGCAAACATAAAACACACAGAATGACATAAGGTCACGGGTCTGAGTTCCAGTGAAAATTTAGACGCAAAGGAGAACAGCTATTCAGGCGTCCAATCATACTGAAATTGGCCCATACAGGTGCATGAACAGGGAATACTACATTTCCTCCCACCAAAAACCAGACATAAAATTTCGAATTACACCAGGCATAGAGGAATACATTTCACGAACACAGGTAGGAAAATTTCGCAAGACACAGGTCTTAGAGAACAATGGCCACACGACGTCATTACCTAACTAGGGCGAATTGCTACATTAGGCTAGGAATCCAAAACAATGACCACACTTGCATTCGTGCAAAAAGGCACATACCAGCGGATGACAAACAGTAACTTCCCAGCCTGTTATTGCACATACCAATTGCTGACTGCAGACTATTCACACTGCAATACTGCGGTGACGAGACACTATTGCGTATAGCCCGTGACCATGAAATTACACACACATAACAATTATAACGCCATACATTTTTTTTTCTCCACACTGCAAAATCATTTGGCAATGGACAAGACGTGACACAGCGAAACTTATCTTGGGCCTATAGGGCACGGTCGCAAGGGCACGTTGGCAAGCCACGGGCGCCTTCTGCCCACAAAGGCGATACATATTAGGACTTAGCCTCATAACAGACCAACCGTCCGCGTGGTGTAGCGGAACGTAGTCACACACACACACACACGCACTCACCAATTAGGAGCGAACATAGGGACTTTGAGGAAACAGGACCTCCCCTTAATAACTTCTTTTCGCGATTCTATTCCCCAAATAAATCATTACAGATGACTAGCACATGACCAGGCGCGTTACGACCACTGGCCACATCTACACTGCAAATGGCCGACCAGATTAGGTCATGCAGCCCTACTATCCCAAGGCGCGGATAGAAAGCCAACATGGACCAAGGGAGGACGACAGGAGAACAGGCTACCAGCGTACCACCTTACTCCCCTCCCATAACCTTCTCACGCCCAACATAAACAACGCAACCACATCTACACGACCAAAAACAGATATACTACATTACAAAATACACACAGGGGTTGATGGACTTCATGCGTTTAAAGAGCAGGCAAGCTACGCCTTGAGCCCCGTTGCACCGCCTGAGTATTAGGGGTGGCTCAGCAAACATTAAAAGAAGCATAATGCGCCTCTCCAAATGAGAGAGGAGGCCATAGATACATATTAACCATGCTTTAGTACTTAAGCTCTCCCGCATGAAAGGAACATATGGTATTATGCCCCATCCTACACCTATCCGTACATGAAGGCAAAAACTTCATATCCAGACACATGCATGAGTATCCCATCCAATTACCAGGGATTTTAATATCAAACCTGCATGAATTTTCGTATTTTTGCAATCCCGGGAATTACCTCCCCACTCCACTCACTATAGAAGCATCCCAGTGCCACCACCGGTTCTAGGCCACCACTAACGTGGAACCCAAAGGTGCGCAAAACCCTTCCTACCATGCTTTAAGCCCACTCAACAAATAACTACCCCCAAATCCTAATAACAGGGTACCTGACATTACAGACCCTACTAACAACTCCATTAAGGTAAAGAAGGCATTATTGCTGGGAAGCTGACATAGCGATGGTAGGCCAGAAGTAGCCTATGTACTTAGAAGATCTGCAACCCCGCTACACTGGAAATATTTCACATTTTACACAGAGGTTGAACCATTCACACAGGTTACGGCACATTTTGTTTTCTCTCTTACAAAGGAATCTGATACGAACTGATGGTTGACAACGGTGTAAGCCGAAGGTCAGGAGGGACCACACTGGAGCAGAGCTGGGGAAGGCGATGTGGACCCTTACCCCAGTTGGCTCATCAAATCACTGACCTGACCAAATAGACGAACCACGTAAGGTCAAAGCATTCGGGACCTGACACGGGCAAACATCGAGATCTAGGGGTGCATATTAGCCCATCCCCCTTGTCGGAGAACGTTACACCCACTATGTGTCACGGTCATCGAAGCCGAGATCTGCAGGGTGACTTTCTGAGGATGGCGGGAGAAATAGCTCACTCAGCGCCGGCCTCGGGAACTATCCCTAGAGACGACCCCATATTATGACTAGACTGTTAGTTAAATTTACGTCAGTAGGACTTCCATGGCGGGGAGTCAGACTCCTATTCGTCAGGAGTGAAGCAGGATCCAAGGGTTCAGCAGGACCAATCCTAGATCCGACAAGTCCTTACCCCGCGAGGTGAAGGTGAAGACCACGACGGTAATCGATAATGAAGAATGAAATATGAATATATATATATGGAATGTACGCGCTCATTCGGTCCTGCGCCCACGTAAATGGACGACAACGGGTCGCCAGAGTTCTTAAATGAGTAGCATAGCGGGCACTCAAAAGGGTTCAGTGGGCCAACCCAGCAATGCCGACACAGGCGAAGAGGACTCCCCGGACGCTCACTTCCCGGAGGACACATGAATACAAATAGTGCGGCCGACACAGGCGAAGAGGACTCCCCGGACGCTTTCTTCCCGGAGGATATTATGCCATTGGACCACACTGTCCAAGGCCCACATAAATGGCGACGCAGCGGGCAGTCAATGGGCATTATGAGAGGGGCATTGCGCGCCCCTCACAGGAGCCAAGTGGGCGGCTCACCTACGTCAAATAGGAACAGCACCCGGTTATGAACACGAAAGTTACAGCGGGCGAAACGGTTAGCTTAGTGGCACCGTAAGCGCCTGCGCATAGATTAGTCCTAGTAATAGACGTCGACACCTAGAGTTAAGGGGACGGAATCTAGCGACCCTAGAGACAACCGGTGTTTCTGGGGCTCGTGCGGGTGGTGATCTGGGGATTTAATTGCCCCAGGCGATCGTCCTAGGCCAAATTTAGTTGTAAGATGGTTGCATTTGACACGCAACCTAGGATTAAGCAAATTTATTCACCGCTGTGGCCAGGTATGGCGCAGCACATTTCGGCAATAGATTAAGGCAACCCTCTCGGCTTAGTAATAGTTTTTTTTATTATTAGACCATAATTAAGTTAGATAGTATTAAGTAACGCCGGTCGGCACTCGGTGACTATAAATCCGTTACCGAGGTAAGCCCGACAATACTTAGGATAAACTAGATTAAGATAGGAATAATCAAAGTGGAATATATCGGCACCCGGTAACCACAATTCCGCTACCGGGGTAAGACCAACTACATATTATTTACGGCATTACGGCACCGTATAGGGTAAGCCCGGCCTTGCAGCTAAGTAACATTAATCATGTTTTTTTTTCAGTAAAAGACCAGCTTCAACCAGTACTAATATGTTTTTTTTCTAAACCTCGCCATTTTTTTTTCACAGGCATCGTCACCAGATACAGAAAACTGGTGACAGGAATTTCACTGCCATATAGCAGTGGCATATTATTTACAGCATGCCATGATGTGTACTATTTTTTTTATTTTTTACAACTTGCACTAATCCCGACACACTCGCAAACACTCACCACATTTTTTTTTTCAGCTACACACTCTAAAATGAATCTGCACAGCAGGACTGGTGCCTGTGGGGTACCAGGCTTACTGGCAGATCAACTCAATTAAAACACATAAAGCGTCAAAATGTGACGCAGATTACGACAATGAGGGCGCAACCGGTTTGTGGCAGTGACTCTCATTGTCAAGTGTGAAAGCATTCACCCACAGAGGATGCTTCACAGGTTAGGTATTAAGCACACATACAAGCGGTACGACCACTATACCGTACCAAGAAGTGGCCGTACAGAATCAGCCGTGAGACGGCAAGAGTACGTACAGACGGGTAGCGTGCACGCGAGGTACCTCATGAAAACTATCATTATAAGGGATTAGCGCGATTAAGTAGACATAAGGTCATTGTAAATTATAATTTTTCAGGATAAACTGTATACCATTATTCCACTAGACATAAGGTCATTGTAGTTTATAAGTTTTTCAGGATAAGCTTTATACAACTATACACTATATATATTTTTGTTTGTTCACCAAAATGCCAATGTCCATCATGTGTATGATTTGTTTTCTTTCATTTTTCCTTCTTCTAACTTCCCCATTTGTCAGGGTGTTCCGTTTTTCCCACACAAATAAATACTTTTGAATATTTCCCTTAAATTATACCCTGGAACACCCATTTTTCTATTTTCTTCTACCTTTCTTATTGCAGGGAGCATTTTTTCCCTAAGATGGGGCGGGCGAAGCAATCATCCGTTCGGCCTTGGGTTTTTCCTCCCTGCACAAATATGTGACACGTCACCATCAGAAACCATGTTTTTTTTTAAACTAGCAATATGCCAGCAAATGCAAGGGCAATTTTTTTTTTACATATCGAATTTATTTTAATGTTCAATTTTTCTCAAAATGTCAATTTTTTCCCAATGTTAATCAAATCTTTCGCAAATGTCAATTTTTTTTGTTTGTTTTTTCACAATGTCAATGTATGCATATATATGTAAATCCCATAACCCTCCCCTCTGAACACGGGCTCACCTCACACCCACACTTCGATACGACGCCACCAGGAGATACGAGAGGGTTTTCCAGGACCACTACGTCAACATCCCAACTTCCAGTTCCGTTCCCGTTCGCGAGGACGCGAACAAATGAAGGAAGACTCTTGTACAGCATCCCAGGGGTATGCACCCCTTGGAGACCATCCCCCCAACATCTGGCTAAATCCCCTAAAATGGCAACCCTTGGAAAGCCGGGGCAACATCCATTAATACTGTAAGGACAGCTTGCTACTCCATAAAGCAGCTCAAGCCTTACGTAATCATTACACTCAGCGACATAGTACTAACTGGGCCAATACATTGCTGACAGGAGGGCGTCAGAAGGTATAAGAAGACGTCCTAATGAGGTCAAACTCTCTCTTCATTGTCAGTGCTTCATCGAGACAGCCGGAGGCTACGCTGGTGTCAACCGAGGTGAGTCAGTCAATCGTGTTCAGAGTTCCTATTTATGTAACCTGCAACCCACAACTTGTATCACATTATAAACATAATTTCATTCCCTACAAGGGACTCACACAAAGAATATCACAGACCAATAAAACACTTGGTCCACACTCTACACTAGCATTACTGTTATACGCCTCTTTACATCCCAACGCCCTTCCTTATTCCCGTCACGTAAAGACGTGACAGACGGTAAGCCATTAGCGCTAACTCAGGTATCTTTGTGTTTCTCGAGCCGGCTGCCAGCAAGCAGCGCGTGCCACCCGGCTGATACGAGCAGAGTCGATTACATAACAAGCAGTCAGCTGAGCGACTAGTACAGCGACCCTTTGCAGTGGGTCCCATCCCCTCAAACACTACCACATTATTTATAGGAACGCCCCCTAGTTCCTAGCACACCACAACACACTACACTGGTCAGCTTGCCCTGTCAAGGGGAGCTACCCTTCTTTAGGCACAACCTCATAAATTAGTACAGCAACTCTCCCTTTTAGATCCACCCCCAAATAAGGGATCTAAAACAATATCATGGGCTATGACAATAATCGTTATCAAATGGCACTAAATTCCGCAGCTTACTTTTCGTAAATCGTAGGTGTAGAAGCCATGCATTTGACTTTTCTAATAATTAACTCCCGTGATTCGTTTCAGAAAGACGCGATCTCGTGGGAGGAGCCTTAATCGCCGATACTAACGTTATATATTTTAGTACATAATGTACTTTCTAAACGTAATGGTGTTGGTGGAGATTGATTTAGGCGGTAAAACTCCAAGGTTATCTACCCCAACTATGAATTGGAGACAAAATAATTATGGCTTATACGCATGTTCATTTCTGAACAGGAACATGTTTTCTGTGTTTTATTGAACCTGCCTCTCGGTACGTTGATACACCAGTACACAATTCTTTAGCGTTGAAAGCCTCATCGTGTCACGTTGGACACATATTTTCCAGTGCTGGAGGTGTGTTGAAGTGAGTTATCTTGAGGAATTATGAAAGCTTTGATATAAGACATGGCATGCACTAGCACCATAGTAAGATGATTATGCTTTCTTAAAATACATTTTTTATGTTTTTGTCTGAAATGATTACCATTTATGTGTACTGAGTTTTGAATTTGATCTTATTTCTCTATTCTTTATCACAACGTAGGTCTTGTAACAAAAGATATTTAGTACATCACATGGAATATTCATTTAATGACAGGGAGAGTTTTAAGTGTGAAAGACCAGTAGAATATATGAAAATAGGCTATTTATTTATTCACTGAACTACTTGTTTCACACTGAACTCAATTTTGAATAGAGGTCGTTTGAGCTCGTTTTAATTCTACCTACTGTAATTAGTTAATTCCATTGCTCCTCACCATTACCTTAGATAAATCAGAATGAACGATGCGCTCCTGTTTTCGATCAACGTTTCTAGATATTGTTTCCTCGACCTCACTGCTCAAAGGTATGGAAAGCTGCATGAAGCGGATGAGTCTACAATGTCATTAGCAACTAACGTTATGGCTGCACATCGTAGTGAGACCGTAAGGCTCATGGTCGATGCCACTTTTTCGCCGCTTTGAAAACTCACACTGACGAAATAATCTGCAAGAGGTTTGAACTCATACCAATCCAGGTAGTTCAATTCCAAGCACATGTTTACGCTTTGAAACATCGAAGGAAGTACTGTGGGAAGTCTCACCACAGTTTCCAAAATTTAATTAATTAATTATTTATTATGGACTATAAGACATTTGGAAATTATTACGAAGTCATTACGATTTTTCTACAAATTTTGGAAATAGTTAAGAAGATTTAAAGGTCGCAGATAAGCGAAGCAGCATTTATGGAATCATGAAATTACCTATGTTGTACACCTTTGGTATGCCGAGAAGGAAGACGCCATTCTAGTTACAGACATGTTATTTTTTCTAGATCATGATAGGGTCGACATGATTAGTCGGGCTCGCGAAAGTAATCGCATGGATATTTAAATCCACGTGTTTTGAATTGGTGAATAAATGCTTAAGGACACGCGTGAGTAATTAAATCATTTATATATCACTGTGACGGACTTGTACGTCTATTTTTGTCTATGACATATTTATCAAGTGTATTATACGATCAGAGGATCGAACGTGGACGAGCATCTGGTGCGCACATTGAGAGAAAATTGGTAAAATAATTACGAGACTGTAAAAGTGATTGTCCTGGTAATCCCATGTTACGGACACAACTGGTCGAACAATATTTCAGACAAACTGTGATTTTTTGTCGTAAGATTAATTGATATTATTTTGGTGAAATTTCAAAGTCTTTAATTCTGTGAAACACACTGCAGAAGCGATGTTAGAGCCTGTGGCGGAATACTAAAAGGCAATTTTGACTAACTGCGCCAGTGTAAATTCAGTGTTGACGTTTTTCCCAGTATTACGATGAAATCAAGGAATAGTCCAAGATGTCGAAACTGACCATGTTAACTAACCACATGGCAAATTCATCCATCTCAATGGAGAGCCTTATGGAGTAGAGGCAACACCATGGGGAAAGCCTACACTAATTAATACCATGAGGCGAAAGAGGTAACGTCGACTAGGATGGTTCTAAAGCCGAGTCCGGGCTATGATCAGAGAAGCATTTCCATAACCTACAGCGGTGATATGTGAGTTAAAATATTCCTTAATGTATGGTAGACTTGTCGGTGGATTTAGCATTAGAAATTGACCATACTGAATTTTTTTCTGAATTTGTAAGATTTGTGTTTGTTATTCAAGTATTTGATCTTTCTTTGTGGTAGGGGATGGAGCCCCTCACCATTACCTAATATTTAATTCGAAGTTCTATTATACTAAAATACACTAACTGTACCGTACTACACAAACGATGTACATTTCCTCGTGATTCCAAGGATGATCAGGTTGACTTCAATCTCCTACGTGGCAAGGGCGCAGCTTGGACACAAAAGAAAGGCTGAAAGTTAACTCTGGCCACAGCGCAGAGACGAGATGGTTATTGCCGAACAGGCAGTTTACGGGAAGATGAGGGTTAGTGTGAATGCCTCCACAGTTCATCGATTTGCCATGTTCTTGTGCGTGTCGTGCTGGCTAATGGTGACCACGTGTGACCTGGAGGATGAGGAGGTTCTTTGAGATTCTGACTAAGGAACTTGAAGTGCAGCTGTTAATTATTTTAATATCCAGGTGTAAAAATAGTTTAAGAAGCAATTTTAAGCATGTACAGTTCTGTACATAAATATTTAACTGGTGCCCAATGAAGATTTAAAAATCCCTTGCATTTTGTGGGTGAAAATCAATTGCTGAAACACAGAAGTTCGGAGAGCAATCCTGAAAGAAAACAGTTTGTTTTAAATGTGTGCATAAGTTCTTATGATCACATTGAGAGTTATGCTAACCGTGTGGTCATATGCTTGAGCATATGCTTAGAGATCTGCACAGGTTTCATGGAATCAGGGATTTTCAGTGTGTTTGTAATTACGTGCAATGTTAAGAACTGAGTTCATACATTATGACTACCATAGGCATTTGAGAAAGGATGGTACGGTTTACTCTAAAGGACATCACTGCCCTTGAACAGCCCCAGAGGCATGAAGATATCCTTAGAATATAAAACATTGATTAGAAAAATAGTGGTCTAAGACTTTTCCTTGCAAAACTCAGCTGTTTTCTGCTAACCTCATTGGGCGGTGGGATGTTGTACTTCCACTGACAAGTAGGGCTATAGCTGCAATAAGAGTGCGTCTTTTGATGCATTCGGTTGCGGGTTACAGTTATATATACATTGGTAACACGAGGAGAATTAATTCCATGAATATTATCATTAGAGACAAGGTTCGATGGGCTGAATATGGAAACTCATTAGGCCTAGTAGTCGAAAACTTTGAGTTCACAAATAGCATAATAATTTTGGAAAATAATGGACATAAAGCATGACGTTTTGTGAGATTTATATACTGATTTTGCAGGAGAAGAAGAACCTCCACCTTGAGATGGCTGTTTTAGCATTACATGTCTTCCATCTCCAGAGCAACTGGGGCCGTGAAGTGAAAGTGAGTAGGAACCATCTCCATCCAAAAGCTCATGGCCCTATGTCGCAATATGACAGATCAAGAATATGAATCTTCACTACTTGCATTTCCAAATGTGCGGTGACTAGAAACGTTTAATATGGTAGGCCTGAGCAATTTTAAAGCATTGATTACATTTGACGACAGTCTGATTGACATTCCTGTAGTCTACATCCAGGCATATTATTACGTTCGTAAGGACAAGGATGAAGACAATAGACTATACTTGTACGTCAAAAGGTACTAGAGTTTGTGGTGAAAGTAAACAGATTTACAAAATAGAGGAGCATGAGCAAAGGAAACGACTGTTACAGTGACCGAGGTAAACTTCACAGGTATTTCACACAATTATACAATTATGTGGCTTGGTCTATGAGTAGAAGATTAGCTAGCAATCCGTTCCCAAGAAACACCAGTTACTTTTGGCCCAATTGTCTGACAGAAATGCTAAGAAAACTTTGAAACATTCATGTGGAGGCAAGAAAACTTCGGAAGACGACAAAGAATCATATAAGGCGTTTTTGAATTTCAGTCCCTGGTGACCATTTAATTGAAAAGAGCCTGTAGTTATGTCATACTGAAAGTCTTCTAAACAAAGATGTCTTGCTTAAGATATTGCCACCCTATATGAGGCGTTCCGTAAGAGAAGGGCGAGCCCGCCGTGAGTCAGCTTTTCCTATTTATGCATTAGGTAGCTATAATGCAAGGGTGCCACATGCTGGCGAGCTCTCCCTTATCGTCTGGAAAGCGAACACTATATTGAAGCCTCGCACTTATCCAATTCACGAGCACGAACCTTGCACACTGATTATCTCCAAATGCGTTCTCACGGAACGCCTCATATGTTGTGGATGAATGCAACTTTTGCAAGGGAATGACTCAGACCACTGCTTTTGTGACGCGTGCGGTTCAGAACGTTCGAGGCCAAGGGATTCCCATGTTAGTCGTCCCGCTTGCAGAGTATTTCCCGGTATCAAAGCCTTTGTTAATTCGTCAAGTTCTTGTTATGTTTCTTCACTTTTAGGGCAGAAATGGAAACTGCACGAGCTAGCGCTCCAACGGGCTGATTATAAAATCTTATCTGGGAATGGAAGGGTCATGTATATGAACGATGGGAGAAATACATGAGATGCAAAAGCTGGAGAAGAATGTACGAAGTGTGGTTAGATACAAGAGAGAAATGCAAGAAGTGTGGTACAATCAACGAAGAAAGGTAAAAGGAAAGAAAGAAAGAGGTAGGAAGGAAGGAAGGAAGGAAGGAAGGAAGGAATATGGCGTTTTTGGAAGCCTCGTGGAATAATCCTTATATTCCATGAGGTTTTGCATCAAAGCAGATAATTCCATGATGAATATTACACAAATTCTTTATTTGTTTAATGTTGGCTTGGAATATTCAATGACCATTTATGGAATTTAATTGCAGAAACTGAATCATGGGCAGAAAATTCATTGGATGAGAAACCAAA
The DNA here is from genome assembly GCA_946902985.2 of Meconema thalassinum. Lineage (NCBI taxonomy): Eukaryota > Metazoa > Arthropoda > Insecta > Orthoptera > Tettigoniidae > Meconema > Meconema thalassinum. The sequence continues at coordinate 741,283,435 of OX336389.2, forward strand.
CATACCAATTACTTATTGATGTGGAACTCCCAGAAGAAAAACAATTTTATTATGATACCTTTCCTTCGGAAGCTAAAATCATGACGTGAATTTCTCACAGATTGTTGAGACGAGAAACAAGCCTTTTAAAATGCTCTGGATCTGGCAAGAACTCTTCGAGTTAGCCGAAGAATGTAAGTGGTTATGATGAAGAAGTCCGATGATATTATCACTATTTCGAAGGAACGGAGATACAGGGCATTAAGAAAAGTATCGTGCACATGATTATGACTGCTGCATTAACGTCAGTTAAGTGACTGAGCACAATTCAAAGTAACACAAATACAGTACACTATTTTCCGAAATAATTAATCACCCAGTCTATGCAAACAGCGGCCTGAATTTTCTAGTAATGTTTCAATTCCCTGGTCGAAAACGTTTAATTGAAACTTGTGTTCTAAGTTACTCTCACGAGACTGAGAAGGCTACAGCCTTCAGATCAGATTTATATTTCTTGGTAGAGCCAGGACTTCAACCAGGACCTTTGAGACGGTAATCTCAATAACAAACTTCAAACCACGGAAAGAGGTAAGATAAATAATGCCGCGGGAAAACGTTGCATGATATATCATGAGCCCTTGATAATGATTCAATAGTGTGAGAGTAGGACTGATCCGAAGATATTTGAGACGACTAAAACAGACTTGCTCTGAGCTGGCCTCGTAGCCTAGTGTCTCCCCATCCCAGCATCTGGCCTTGCGAGGTGCCACGCATTCACCCGCAATCACGTTCACTGCCATTAGAGCAAGCACTCCCTCCACCTGCAGTCCATTCGCTGGCTTTCCTGGGTATTGAATTCATTTGAAATTTCCATCTTCCTTAACTCTTTTAATAAAAAGGATTTCATCCTTCACATTTGACGATCATACTGTGGAAACTGAATTTTGCATTATCACAAGTTCACAATAATTTAGCAAATTCAATGGGTCCCTAAATATTCTACTACATTTTCATCTAAAATATGGTATCTGAGTAAGGTATAATTTATAGTGTTGGAAGCCATATTTCAATGTTGCATTAGTAATCGAAATTTAATGATTTTCAGTCGGTCAACACGATTGTACCCTATTAGAGCTACGATGACGAAACTTTACAAGAAGGTACACCTCACACGGGGTACGTTATTTGTATATGACATATGGCCAATAGTTCAAAGAATTCATGATGGATAGGGGACAATCTAATAAGACATTAACATCAAACACTCAGGAAGCGGCAGCGCAATTATCACGGAACTTGGTAAACTATAAAACACATACCTCACTAACCTTAGTCATAAACCTAACAAAATGAACATAGCGCTCAGTCGCCATCTTGAATATAAAAAAGTTATTTAAATTTATAATTTATATTAGAGCTAATGTACAATAGTGTAACATTGCAAGTAGGGCGACTGACATAAAATACTTTCTTTGAAAAAAGGCACACGATCAATGACTCCGTACATTCGAGATGGTGGGTAGACCTACTATTCAATCACTAGAATCAATTACTCAAGATACAAAAGAGAAATTACAACGAAACATAGTAAACGAAGATTCTTGTACTCTACCTAATGGTACAACTTTTAGCGCCAAAAGCAAGAATATAAAACAGATTGTGCAAGAGACATGAGGATAATGAAATATGTTATAATAGGCAACGTACAATATAAACCAGTAACAGTGACGACACATAGCATGTCAGTAGTCTCGTATAAGTCAATTCCTCTCTATGAGGCACAAAATCAAATAGCTCACAAATTCATGGTACCACCATGCAAGTGTGTGTTTTGCGATACGACAGCTTTCTAATCCTTACTCTGTTACCAATATGGACCACACGGGTGCGCAGTCTGTACGTGACGTTAATATGTGACGAACCTAATACTCGGAAGTATACTGCATGATGAGGGAAGTACACACATCAAAAAAAGTTTTGCATCACCTCGGTTCCCAGATCTCCGGCATATAGACGTTGACTGTGTATATTGTATCAAAGATACAGTCCCTTTGACTGTTCATAGATGTCACTAAAACTGCTCAAAGATGTAAACAACCATGCATGAGCAGGGCCTATTAGACGGAGGGGGTACGACAGCCGATCAGTTCCAGTCATTCCACCAGGACGAAGGTACGCTGCTCATGTTGTCTGTAGTTCTACCATGCCTAGAAGGTCAATACCGCAGTTCGATCGCGTCCGCATTGTTACTTTGTGTCAAGAAGGGCTCTCAACAAGGGAAGTTTCCAGGCGTCTCAGAGTGAACCAAAGCGATGTTGTTCGGACATGGAGGAGGTACAGAGATACAGGAACTGTCGATGACAGGCCTCGCTCAGGCCGCACAAGGGCTACTACTGTAGTGGATGACCGCTACTTACGGATTGCCGCTCGGAGGAACCCTGACAGCAATGCCACCATGTTGAATAATGCGTTTCGTTCAGCCACAGGACGTCGTGTTTCAACTCAAACTGTGCGCAATAGGCTGCATGATGCGCAACTTCACTCCCGACGTCCATGGCGAGGTCCAGCTTTGCAACCCCGACACCATGCAGCGCGGTACAGATGGGCCCAACAACATGCTGAATGGACCCCACAGAATTGGCATCACGTTCTCTTCACCGATGAGTGTCGCATATGCCTTCAACCAGACCATCGTCGGAGACGTGTTTGGAGGCACCCTGGTCAGGCTGAACGTCTTAGACACACTGTCCAGCGAGTGCAGCAAGGTGGTGGTTCCCTGATGTTTTGGGGTGGCATTATGTGGGGCCGACGTACGCCACTGGTGGTCATGGAAGGCTCCGAAACGGCTTTACGATACCTGAATGACATCCTCCGACCCATAGTGCACCCATATCGGCAGAATATTGGAGAGGCATTTGTCTTCATGGACGACAATTCTCGACCTCATCGTGCACACCTTGTGAATGCGTTCCTTCAAGATAACGACATCGCTCGACTACAGTGGCCAGCATGTTCGACAGACATGAACCCTATCGAACATGCCTGGGATATGTTGAAAAGGGCTGTTTATGGACGTCTTGACCCACCAACCACTCTGAGAGATTTACGCCGAATTGTCGTTGAGGAGTGGGACAATTTGGACCAACAGTGTCTTGATGAACTTGTGGATAGTATGCCACGACGAATACAGGCATGCATCAATGCAAGAGGACGTGCTACTGGGTATTAGAGGTAGTGGTGTGTACTGCAATCTGGACCACAAATGCTGAAAGTCTAGCTGTATGATGGTACAACATGCAATGTGTGGGTCTCATGAGCAATAAAACGAGCTGAAATGTTGTTTGTGTTGATCTCTATTCCCTTTGTATTTAAAGGTTCCGGAACTCTTGGAACCGAGGTGATGCAAAACTTTTTTTGATGTGTGTATATTACATGATGTGGAAGGAAGAAATCCTATACCTATGAATTGTAAGGAAATTAGGTTATATGTTATTTAATGAACATCTTGTTGTTTTAAAGAAACAGAAGTAGTCGCCTTAGGTACGGAACAGTCAAGGATAATACATCACTGAAACTGAGGCATTCTTATCCCGTAAACGTACGAACACATGGGGTCGAGAAACGGTGTATATTGCACGATATATTGTCAGCGCTGTAGCCCAAGTATTAGCCAGCTTCAGTGCTTCTCCAGGAATTTCAACACTGCAATAAATCACACGAGCATGTAGTGGAAAGCGAACAAAGCCCGGTGGAGTATGTCTTGCGCAGCCCTATGATGTTGTGTTCCACACATGACCCCTCAAGTCGTGCATGGATTGAGATGATACAGAAGGTATGTGAGTCAGCTGGAGAGTCTCCAAACATCAAGAGTTCAATATTGTACTTGATATAGACTTGTCAAGGAAAGTGCTGATATGTGCTTTCCTTTCAAAGTTATACTTCCTGATAACCTTGATATTGCTTGGTAGTGTTCGTTGTAGCAAAATGTATGTAGCTTTAATAGAAACTGGAAAACGGTGCTAGGATGAGAGAGTGATCTACAATCTACACAAAATCAAATAACAGTTAATCAAATTGAAGGCCATAAAGGGAAGGCAACTATCCCTAAAGGCGTAAAAAATTGTGCAATATATTGTCCATGTATTACAAGATGTAGCCTACATTGAACGAGCATACAGTGAAATAAGGGAGAAAATTTTAAGCAGGAGTAAAAGCTTAAAGTGAAAGAATTCAAGCCAGACGTTTGCTGATGAAATTATCTTCTTAGCCGAAATGACAATTTGAGTCAGGTTATGAATGCGTACTGTCTTGAAGAAATCGATGAACATTGACAATTAATAAGAGCGGGGTGCATATTATTCAAATGTAATCGTTTTTCTTATCACACAGACGTTGCCCGCTAATTCAGATATCCATTCTGCCTTAAATCAAAGGAAAATAAATCATTGATGTTGAATTAATTTTAATGCCAAGTTGGGTTGAAAATTCATCGTTTGATCCTTTCGACTATTTTAGGGCATTAGTTACTATTTTGTAGAAATTTTACATTTGAATACATTTTAAGTTCCTTGCACGTGGTAAAGCACGCTAAATATTCGTAATGTCCAAGTGAGACAACCACTTTTCATATACATTTTATAAGTGAATAGTAAAATGGTTTAGGTTTAGCTGGTATTGCAAAGCATCCGACGAAAAGAAATTTAAAAAATTGAAATTTCGTAATAACTTCCATCTCTATTCCACTAAAAACTTGAAAGATAATAATTATATCGACTACAGTAATAATGTCCATGATATTATTTTGCGACAGATCCATCCAACTGGCGAGACAGAGGATGGAGTTTCCAGGATCACGTCTGTCTTTTTGGCCGCGGGGCTGTCATTGCTATACAAAAGCCTCAACGAGTCACGCAATGTCATTGACGCACTGAGTATCACTGGATTGTTCTGTTTCTAGAAAGGGCTGGGTGTAAGCGAGCCGCCTGACAGTTCGGGAGACAGTGACATCATCCAACAGGTCTGAGGTAGCCGAGAAGCTACGAAAGGTCCCGTTAACTGGAGTTTAAGGACCGGCGAATGGGGGATAGGTGTCAAGTCAAGTAGAATTCTAGCAGAAACTGACAGCTGTACACCAGTGGCAAGTGAAGGTCCATTATGGTTCTGAACAGTGTGTGCAGTGGAGTGAAGAGTTGAGCCAGTACGCTTGTCTGAGTGAATGATTGTGTAAGGGGAGGAGCGAGACAGCGCTGAAGACCTTGTGTTCGACGCGGCGCGGCGCCTGGAGAGACACAGGGAATACAAAGTGGGACTCTGGTGGATACTTCACGACGGAGCTCCAAGGAGTAGATGAGGACTGCGGACATGGAAGCCTGCTGCGTAAGATTAGTATTGTGCCCATTCAACAATGAAATATGCAAATCACAGTTTGCCAGCAATGCTCAATCGGGAGTATCGGGTTTCATGGTTTGTTCTCCCACTCTGTGACTTACACACTTTGGATTAAATAGAGGATACACTTCCAAAAATAAACAAAAATCAACTCCTACTATAAAAACATTTAATTATCCAAATATATGGCGCTACAAAAATTAAACAAATAAAATACTGACCCTTCAACTCATACTTGTTCAAAGTTGAACAAGGAACTCATATTAAACAAATATAAAATCATAATGACTGGTTTTCCATAAACCAACAAACTTCCATTAAGTTTCACTTCCTTTTAAATTCATTAAAAAATCAAGAGCTCCAAACGGCTCGGTATGTTCATCTACACTGTGTTATCAATTTAATACACATCACTTCCTACTATATGAGTATATCTTTTAATCAAAAATATCAAAATTACCAAAGTATTGTTAATCATCACTTAATTTTGGGCTTTCACAATGCTCATCTGTTACCATCCCTCTCTCTCAAGTCAACAACTCACTACTGTGATTGGGAAAAATTTACGTACTCCCGAGCTACAGAAGACTACTTGAACAAGTCAAAAATTAAGATAACTCCCGGAATCTAATTGTCTTCACTAAAACTCGTGAAACACTGAATCATATAATCATAAAGTTAGGGATTTATCATTATTTGTCTTAAAAGACCATTATATTATAAGAAAGCTACGATCTGAACTCTGCAAGCGATAATCATTTATCTAAAGGAACCTCGGTTCCAAGTCCGGGTCGTTAAAACAAACTCTAAACACTCCTGTGTATTATAACTCAAACAGACCGTTTCCCGACCTACCGTGATACATCAATGGTAAGGGTCTGGCCTTGACTACTTAGCGTGACTTATTGCAGGGAGACAGAGACTGCACAGTCTCGCTTCTACAAGAGACGGGCTACCCTCAGCTCTCATACAGCTGTTCTTAAATGCAATTCCCTGAATGACAAGGCTTTCATACTGATTCTTAAAACAACATATTTAGGCTCAACAAACCTATTCTCTTGGCTTCGGCATATAGTAATTATGAAGTGTCCTCATTGGCGGGTAAGAATAATTCAATAATACAACAAATATTTAGGGGCTTCAACACGGACGACTCTGAGTTCGATCCTTTCAAATGCCTCGGGAGCAATATCCCACACTGGAGGACTTAAAACATTTGCGACTTAGGGCAGGCTTTGCCTTATACCAGCGCTCATAATACAACATAATTAGCACCCTTTTTTTACCATACAACACACACGCAGCCTCGTGATCACATCACAACTTTTGAGGACTTACCATAGTTCAATTACAACGACCAACTGCCCCTCAAAATTAGTTTTACCGAGCATTTCAACGCATTCTAAGCATGACAAATTACTTCAATGCGCTACATGGCGCTTATACATTAATTAGCCAAGTTGCCTTCAGAGAACTAATAAATTCAAAATCAACGTTTGATCTACATCTCAAATATATATTACTCTTCTCCCTTGACAATAATAATTTTTTACCATAAGAACATGTATTCATAACATGTATTAATTCAATTAAAGGAGCTCGGAAGCTACTACCTTTCATATATCCTCTTCAGGCCGTAGGTATCATATATGATACTCCGGGTCTTTATTTTTTTACAGCGCTCTGCTGCGCTCATGACTCGCGCGACCTAAGGTATCATATTCCGCAGCGTGTGCGACGCGCGTTATTCACTTGTTTCGGCTTCATGCATTACTCGCTAGGTAGATACAGGAGGATATAAACAGAGGGAAGTCTGCTCATCAGCATGGCTGGAATAAACAAAGGTAAGTAGCGGAATATTTTTATTTATTGGATGTTAGCTCTTGTTAAATATGTTACATAACCCTTCTGGATTAATATAGCGATATAAGTTTAGTTTAAAATGTTAATTTCTAGTGATGGTGACAAGTTTTATCCGTGGTATCACACATGATACCTACGGACTAAATAATGATTTTTCTGGAATTCTCATATTTTGGAATAAAATGTATCTCACGGAGTTAATACTCTGTCCGGGCAAATAATACATTAACGTAGTGTTTTCACGATATTTTCTCCATGATTTTAGTTGCAGTAAGCACAGTAAGTGCTACGTATATGTTTCTTCTTTAGTAGTTTTTAATATTTTTATTATTTTAACCCTTTTAGGGCTGACTCAAGAACAGATTGAAGAATTGGTTACAATTGATCCAAATGATTCTGAAGTAGAGATGGATCTGCAGGATGATGATAGTGATGATGAGGATGACAATGTTATTGCTCCACTACAACCCCAGTTTGCTGATGAATCTGATGCAGGTGACAGTGAAGAGGAGCTTGCGCCCACTCAGGCATGTCGTAAGAGGAATGATGGTTGGCGCCACAAAAATGAGTAAGTTACTCCCTCCAAATAGGTATTAATGTAGAGACTTGCAGCCATTCATTAGGTGTTGCTTGTACAAAATTTTCATTTGTAAATCTTCAGTCGGTCAACCCGATTTTGACCATTGAATGGGCGGGGTACAAAATATAAATACAAAATTATAAAAAATACTCCTGAAAATAATTACATGCATTAGTTAATTATCATTCTTAATTGCCCCATTTAACAGTGAGCAAAATCGTGTTGACCAACTGAAGAGCTACAAATGACAAATATCATGAACAGTTTCGGTGTAGGTGGATTCTTCGTGCTAGCAATAGGCTATCTCATTTTGATTTATCATTCTTCCAGTTTTCATCTCTTCCGGGCTGCCTCGGTGAATGATGCTTCACCCATTGATCAACATCCTCCTGTGCATCCTCCTTTCGAGTACTTCAGTCGCTACATCCAGCCATCATTCCTTCAAGATATGAGTTTGAACATGAATATCAGGCATGTTTTAATTACAGGAAGGTCATTAGATTGCACTGCAGATGAGATAAGAAAATTCTGGGGAGCTAGTCTTGTTTCTTCTCTGTTAGGCTTTCCAAGGTTGAGAATGTCCTGGGAAAGGAAAACTAGATATCCATTAATTGCCGATGCTATATCTAGGGACAGGTTTTACTTCCTAAGAAGTAACCTTGATAATTCCGTTTCAGAGGAGCAAAAGCAGGATAGCTTTTGGAAAGTTAGGCCAATATTAAATCAAATAAGGAATGCTTGCTTGGAAAATCCCAGGCCCAAAGATGTTTGCATTGACGAACAGATGATTCCCTTCACTGGCAAGGTTCGAATGAGACAATATGTTAGAGGGAAACCCCACCCAGTAGGTCTGAAAAACTTCGTTGTGGCAACTCAAGAAGGATTGCCCTCAGATTTGTTATTGTACGAGGGCAAAGGAAGGGAAATAATTTCAGAAAAGGTTCCCTTACCAGACAAACTCGACATAGGTGGCCGAGTAGTGTTAAAGTTGGCAGATACATTACCATCTGGTTGCTCAATCTTCATGGATAGGTATTTCACTTCAATAGGATTGTTAGACAGCTTGTTGGGTCACAGAAGTATTCTGGCTTGTGGCACAATAATGGTTAGTCGTCTGCCTCGTTCTATTGAATTCAAGAGAGACGTGAACATGAGGAAGGAGCCCAGAGGCTCCCATGATCAGGTTGTGAGAAAGGACGATAAGATCACAGTGGTTAAATGGTTCGACAACAAATCTGTCTTCATGGCATCAACAGAATTTGGTGTGGAACCAATTGAACAATGTCGACGTTGGTCAAAGAAGCATGGTCAGTTCATTAGTGTTCCAAGACCACACTTAGTGAAAATGTACAACCTTAAAATGGGTGGGGTTGACTTACTGAACAGGGTTATTGCAAAGTATGGCATGAAGTCCCGAACAAAGAAATGAACTGTAAAGGTAATCCACTATTTCTTCGATGTTGCTATTGCTGCATCATGGTTAGAGTATCGACAGGCTGCAATAGAACAAGGTTGGAAGAGAAAGGATATCCTGACATCCTACCTATTCAAGCTGGACATTGCAGAAAATTTGATCTTCTTTCAACAGGAAGAGAATGACAATGAAGAAATTGATCCTGAAAATGAAGAAGAATGTGAAGAATCTCCCCAAAGGAAGAGGCCAAGGACCCCAACAGTCTTGCCTTCCCCTAAGATGAGAGTGTACAAAGCACAACATTTATCCCAGATGATGGACCAGATTCAGAAAAACAGGTCCAAATGTAGGAACCCAGGATGTAAAAGTTTGACTTTTGTGCAGTGCGAAACATGTAAAGTGTTTCTGTGCTTCACAACTGCACGTAATTGTTTCATGGATTTCCACAAAAAATAAGTTGTAATGTGTTGTAAGATCAGTCGATTTTCAAGAGTTTTCTATCATAGTAGCACTGTACTAATGAAATGTTGTGTTCAATTTGTACACTGTACTTGATGTTTTCATCACATCTTCAACTAGTAATTTGTCCCTTGTTTTGTATGATTTATTTTCTTCTTATAACTAATGTAAATATATTGTCACCTTGTTGACTGCCTGTTCAGAATTTTTGTTTGAGCTCTACTGTGTGTTGTACTGATGATATAACATTATGTTCGAAACTAAAAATTGCAGCTAATTGTTGATAATTTTGTCGGGTATATCTATTTTTTATACTTAGCCAAAATTTGTGTCTTTACTATTTTACTTTGATTTGATAAATAAATATCTTGTATAATGCTATTTAGTTAGTCGGTTCAATATTTAGTGTTTAGGATACAATTTATACCTAAATTGTAATTTTCTGGTTATTACCAAATTAACCGAGTTGAGTCCTGAAGTATCACATATGATACCTACTATAGAAGCTATAGTAATATGGTAATAATTTTTCCGAACCAATTTCTCCTTACTTTTGGTCCTTAACCTGCCTAGAAACCTAATCTTTTAAAAAGAAATTCAAAAAATGCATTTCAGGACTGAAGAGGATATAATTCATCATAATATTCAATCATTTATCTAATTTTTATTATTATTATTACGCTTGCTTTCTCATATTTATATCATTTATCAATTACACTGATATTTTATTGAATACATTCCCCAAGGGTATCATTCACATTTCACATATTTATTGTATATTTTCTCAAATTAATCGTTCAGATCGCGCTATTATTCTTTGTTATTCAACATCCCTATTCTCTCTCTTTCATGAGGATTATACGCAAATCTTCCCAAACACACAACATAATGAAATAGTTACTCACATGATTGTACGGTCAGCGACCGAATCCACCAGCGATGTAACATTTTTGCCCACTCACTGCTTTTTTAAGCCATCTCCATGGATACACTTACACTCAATGACACTTCTTTAGCAACACATAAATTATTTACCTTAATCACTTGTAATATAATGAATACAATTTTGTATTCGTTTACCTTAACACAATATAAATTCACTAAAAAATATTACACTCAAAAAATTTCACTATATTTACATTACATAGCTTTTGATCACATGGGCGTTAATTTTCGCCTTACACACGTGATTTCTTTTCTTTCCCGTTTCCAAGGGTGACACTTTTAGAACGTCGGCTCCCTAATCTGACGAGATGATGGAAAGTCTCGAACTACACCTTCCTGGAACGGCTGATCTTCAAATCCGGGTTTTGACTATCGGCTTCTTTACTTTACTTGCACGATGTCGTTTCTTACTAGACGCTAGCTAGTTCGTCTAGATAAAGTCGGTCCTGGTTACGGCCTCTCGAATAGTTTATCGGTTACCTAGTAATTTCCTAGCATTAACTGCTATTTCTTTAATTCGTAGCTTATTGGAGTCCTCCCCAATGTTTACTGTTCGTTTGTCTACTTAGACAAAGCCTGGAACTACAATTCCTAATTCTTATCGTTCTGCGCTCTAGTCCCTACCTTTCCGGAACACTAGGCGTTACTTATTTTGTTCGACCCTGATCGGGTTCCTTAACGTCGATAGAACTGTTTATTTCACTTCCTTGGGTACTTCGAAACTTTATGATGCGTTGTTTCTTTCACTGAACTATTATTCGAGTACCTATCGCTTATTATTTCTTCGAGTCCAGAGCCTGACTTTGACTATACTGGTGAACTTTCACGATAATTGTTTCTGAGTGCAGCGTCTACGCGCTCACTAAAATATACTTGTTATACTTTGCTACGCAGTATTACGCTCTCGGGCGTCTTTTATAACTGAATATACTTGGATGCAGCTCTCCTGTACTAGGAGTTTACTTGTAGCTAATCTTGCAGTCGATACTTCATCGTGCAGCGTCTCGGCGCTCACGGAACTGGATTGTTGGTGAAATAGTACGACCCGCCTCAGCGGTCGTTCAAGACTGAATTTGCTGTGATGCAGCGCCTCCTTACGAGGTCTGTTGTAAACTGCATGTACTTGATACAGCCGGACGCCCCCTCTCGGACTCTCGGAATAACTGCATGCTCTCCCTGGTTCAGCCAGAGTTTTTATACAAATCGAGACAAAAAGATAACATCCGCTTCTTCTCCAGCACTAACTTTTGAAGTAATCGTCGTATAATTTTGAAAAATATATCTCTGGAACGCTCTTGTTTTAAACGTCAACTGGTTTCTTTGATCATGAAAATCGATCGCACAATTCCAAGATATTAAATAATTTTGCTCTTCAGATACGTGGGTGTCGCGGTTTATTTTTCTCTCCCTACCAACTCTGGTCTCGGGGAATTTTTAATTACGTCATGCTGTGTCTGCACTTCTTTCCTGTGCAAATATGATAAACTTTTTCCCCACACAAAAATCTCTATTACAAAATGATCCACAATGATGTGTTTCTTTTATTAATTAAATGCTCGCAAATGGCTTGAATCTAATTATTCCTCTTCTTGAGCAATTGCGAGGTTGTCATTTTATAGCTGAGTAAGGTCGATTTCCGAAACCTCTTCTCTCTTACACGCGTGGTTTTTTTAATCGTTCTATTAATAATCATGAGCCAGCTCTTATCGATGTGTCAAGCATGATATCATATCCGCATGACTCGTAGTCAACTATTCTTGCACCATATTATAACAGCCCACTCCTTACATCTTTCTAAGCCGTTCAAAAGACTGTATTTTTTCCTCTCTTCTTTTGCCAATTAACTATGGATTCGACCCTTGAACCAATGGCACATGGGTTCAGTATAGTGTGTGTAAAAATATTGTGCTCAGTATCCGTAATAAATTAAGTGTTTAGTAACACATGCTACCAGTTGTGTTGTAATTTATTAGAGTGGACACTGATTCACGTCATAGTAGATTACATTTAACTGGAAATGTGTTATTTCCTCCAAAATAAAAGTACCGGTAATTGTTTTAGTGAATAGAACAAGCACGTCGTTATCATTAAGCCTAAAGCTGGTGCAACATGGACACGTAAACGTATTTTCAAGGAAGAAAGGAAGGAAAGAAAGAAAGAAGGAAAGAAAGAAGGAAGAAAGGAAGGAAGGAAGGGAGGAAGGAAGTAGTCCAGTCTTTCTTCTGATTAAATGATTGACATGGTTGGACCGTGTAGATTTCCAAGTTTTTAACTGAATTTTGATATTTACTGTAATTACAGATCAATTTAAGACTAGTGGAGTAATGACACTGTTGTTAATAATCGATAAGATATTTCGATGTCCTGCAAACTTGGCTAGTGTTTTAGTTTCGTTTAATACTATTGAGGATTGTGGCTCTCGGAATATTTGAGGAGCCTTTCTATATCGGAATTTACCTTGCTGATTTAATCATTGACACAAGTTGCAGGAACATGGTAGTAAATCTGCGGATCATCAGCATGCATGCGATGTTTTGTGTAGAAGAGAATTGTAGGTATGTTGTTTATGTAAAAAGAGAATAATTAAGGACCACTGCGGGACGCCACAGAACGCATTAGACGAATCTGAAACATTATATTTGTCAAAGATTCCGTGCAGAGACCTCCCTTTCAAGAAATTCTGCAATTTACTGAGATGAAGGTTCTCATGAACTCTGTCAAAGGCTTAGCTTAAGTCAAAAAGTATTAGGAGCGTAGGGTTCTATCCATCCACTGCAAGCTTAATATTGCCTGTAATGTTTAGCAGAGCAATCACTGTGCTATGGGCTGTTCGAAATCCGTATTGGAAGAGATTGAAGACTGAGTGTGTATTTATATAAGTCGTGAGCTGCTGGTAGACACTTGTTTCTAATCGTTTTCCCAGAATTGACATAATACCGTCTCGTCCAAAATCCTCAACATTCTGGGAAGAAAAGACTATTGGTGCAGGTTGAATATATGCTAGTTTCCAGACGGATGTAAAAAAAACACCTGAGTGTAAGCAAACGTTGAACATATGAGTTATGACTAGGGCTCGGATTTTTAGGTGCTAAAGATCGGGAAAATATTTATTTTTATGTGTTAAGAATACCTGAAATATGTGACAAAATAGTAAAAATATTTAATTATAATTTAGTTTATTAATGTAAATATAAACAATAAGCTGCACTCACGAATGCAATTTATGCTATGTCTCACTAACTGTTGAAGCATTACAATACACAACGAGATGCATCTTCAGGTTGTCCATCACAAATGACCGACGATTATCGCCAAACACTTCTTCTGAAGGCGCGAAACTGTGGCAATATGTTTCTTGCCCTTGAGTTGTTGTGTAACTTGAGATCGCTGTTCAGCCATGATTGCTTTCCCACATGGTTGGCAGAACAGAATGCTTGCATCAGAAGTAAAATTATCTTTAAATTCTGCAACATACTGCTGCAGACGATAACTTGTAGTTGTTTTTACTTTAGGCATCGTAGAACTGCCTTATACTTCACAGTGCCAGCATGTGAGTGACACTGGGGGGAGGGGGAGGAGGTCTAGCACGTGGTGCAATATGACTATGGACAAGGAAATCCCCGGCTTCCACAGTGAGTGGCATGGGGCAACAAGGTAAGAATAACACAGTTGCAAGCGGATATACGCTCTGCATGAAGATTAGATAGCTCACAGGTTCTTCCCCGTTGAAGTAACACAGAACAAGAACGCAATAAACTGAAAGATCTAGCATACTGATAAAAAAAAGTTACGAGCCTTAGAGTAGTCGCATATGATGTGTAACTTCTGACATAGGAGAAACCTCCGTGAAATTGTTGATACACCGGTATTTTATACTATTATTGGCACAAATAATAATCTATTTTAAAAGGGAGTGTTTTACAGATATTGTAGTTTATAATACGGAACTAATTTTATTAGATGATTTGTAGCTTCCACCAGCGCTAGCCTAAATAAAGAATACGATATGGATCAACTAAATTAATAGACGCGACACCGCTCATAACCTTAAATTCCTTATAAACAGGACCTCTTAATTCACAGACCAACACGTAATTTCATATGGATTCTGTTAAAAAGAGTCACATTGATATGACAAATATCGTTTAAAATGATAATCTGGTAGCAAAAATATCTATCCCGTCAGGGATTCGAACCCGAGATCTCTAGATTCACAGTCATAGGCGCTAACACCACGGCTATTTCAACTACGCAAATATTGTGCACAAGATGGTGAATTATTTCCACGTTCCAATAACACTGCTTTACGGAATTAAGTTTCATTGATATTTTGCTTGTTTCGATAATGTTCTTGCGTGAAATTGGGTTTATCATGCCTTATGAATAGGCCCTCTTGTGAGTAAATTAATTTAATAAGATGTGCTCGAAAGAGCATTACTTAACCTACTGAACCCTTGTAAAGAAGCGGAATGAGGCTCTTTTCAGGGACGTGTTGTGGTCCATACCGTTGTTGTTAAAAATTATTTGCTTCTTATCAAAACAAGGAACATAGGTAAAAATATCACACAGAAAGGAAAGTTAAGCCAAGATTTAACTAACATAAATTTAATTTCAGATCATAAAAAAACAATCAACAAATAAACAACTCCCAATTACACCCGCAAGTTAACTAAATGAAAATAAACAAACTCTCTTTGACGAGATTAAAGATAGGTTTCCAGGCCAACAATGGTCCTGTTCTCATTTCAATCATGTGTGGCGATGTGACAAGGATACTGTAAAGAACAAGTACTTTTTATACGCGACCCGCGACCGTAGGCTACAGCACACAAGCTGCGGGTCCGTATAATAGAGGTAGACAATGGTACTGGGAATACTACAACTAAACAAATATTTACAAATACCCGACACTCGCTAGCCTTACAAAGTTAACACTGAGATTCCCGCTCGGAACCTTGATCAGGTGTCAAAGACGCAAAATTTGCCTAATCAGGACTTTAATCAAACAAAAACAAGTACGAATGCGCGTGACTAACTGACATCACCCGATGACCGTTGTCACCTTACAAGGACACACAACAGGGTGTCACACAAAATCAAACAAATTACATGGAAACCAAACACAAATCAATATTGCTCAGCAGCAATCATATACAAAAACACAAGAGTTCATTTTAAACGAAACACGAGATTACTTGTCGTGCATGAGCAGCAATCCCTTTAAACTACCAAAATTTTAACTAAACAGGCACTCGCAATAACTAGGTCATAAGAAACCCTGTCCCCTCAACTCATTAGCGTGTCTTATCTGGATCTGCCTCTGGTGGATGTCTCGGCCAGCCAATGCCAATAACCTGGGGCGTGAACGGAAATATCCCAATGCAGCGCTATGGCCTACATCAAGAACGTAGATTCTTTACTGACCAACAGAAAATAAATGTGTGTGTCATTAATATCTCAGGCTAGCCTCCCGCATAGCACCAAGAATCGAAGCAATATTATGTGTGTCACAAATACCATCAGATCCAATTAATTCCCACGGAATTAAAGATCAACCTCGGGGTCGCTCAGAATCTCACAATGAGCATCATCTGACGCCCATACAGCAGCAGACGAGGAAAGCCCAAGCAAATCCCTCCACGCAGAAAAATCACACATTTGACACAAGACACATTAACACACACACGCACCACCAGGTTTGACAATCCCTGAAAAAAAAAACATCAAAATTTCCACCCACACGCAGCGCGTCAGATCTCAGATTCGACCGAAGAAAAAAAAATACTGATAATTTTAATTTACAAAACACGACTAGAGAACAGACCGTTCCCTTCAAATCATGCAAAGGCAAACACCAGAATTAATCAAAATAAATATTCTTTTTTACGCCCGTTTAATTAAAACAGCTAACAAAAAAAATAAGGTTCCTCCCATTCTATTCTTAAATCAGATCTATAACGTCTCATTTATCACACGACCTGTAACTCATGTTCGCAAAACAAATTCTACACTCAAGTACACGCGGCACTTGGACTAACATTACCCTTAATATTTAAATAATACAAATCTCACCAAAAAATATAGCCACGCAACATTCTACATTTAAAATATGAGTGTCGGTACAACCCTTATCAGCAATTAAAATAAAAATAAAATAAAATTCGCAACATCGCGAACAAAGAATCTAAATTAAACTATTTACAAATCCCAGTCCAAAATCTAGCTACATGCTTGAAATAATTCAATGAGGTACGTATTCTTTCAGCCACTCGATTCAGCTCACGTCACATGACATGGTCCCACAGGATCTCTCTACTCCTCCATCAGCATCTCGCCAGCAGATACCATGGTCACCATCCCAAAGCAGGTCCTCGTGGTCGACATCTTGGCCTTCATGAAAATTAAATGTTCACATACAAGTTTGCTACAACAACCTACTAAATTGTAACGTGAGTTACTCACTTCACTCACAGTTCTTTTACAATTTTTATACGTCGACTTTCCCTAATTAAATATAACCCGATTTACACACACACTTGCATACGCACTCTTCATAATGACAGAATAAAATAGTTACAGTTAGACCCGCGGTCTAGTTCAAAATTTACAAGTCCAAAGACTTAACAACTTGTGCAGTACTTTGCCTATAATTACGTCGTAATAAAATCAGTGAATCTTCGGGCAGCACTTCATTTCCTCAGAAACCTCGAAATAGTGTGTCCCTAACTGGCATCTTGGACACCTTTATACAAGACAGACAAAGTTTCGGTGGGGGGAATAATAACATTATTATAAATTGAAGCAGGTGAGCTATCGGGTCGGGCAAGGTATCATTCTTCATCATTTTTCATGCAGGTTACATTTCTGCCAAGCGGACCCCAAATCGATCGGCCAATTAATCAAAACACAGTTCGCGGGCTTTTTCAACCCACGCGCAGATTCCGCGCCACTCCAGGCGTCTCTCTGTGATTCGCTAGATTCAAGCGTAGCACGTTGGATATTACCACCTCTCCGTGCCTCTAGACGCCAGCCTCACAAAGACTTCAAGCCAAACGTAAAGTTCATGCACCCCATTTCCAGGAACCGGCTATGAATACCACGCTTGCTTCACTGGCCCCTTCGCTGTGACCAAATTGCAACACCTCCAAGTGTGCCTTCTCAACGGCACCAAATTCGTCTTCAAACATGATGAATAAAATTAATATGAAACATTATTATACAGCATGTATCATAAGGGTTCACTACATAATATACGAAAATATCATTCTGGGCCGATAACCTAGATGTTAGGCCCCTTAAACAATTATTATTATTATTATTATTATTATTATTATTATCAAAATATAATTCTAAATGCAATTTGATCTTACAATGCTATTTAGTTTTCACTGTAGTCTCTGATGGATTTAATTCTTTTTGCACACTTAGTTAAGTGATAACGGTCAAACGAACATATGCAATCATCACCTGGCTGCTGAAAACCTTGAGTTAAGCAAATCTTATGGTGAAAACCATGAGTTGCAAGTCTCGTTACCACATGTCTTAGATCCTGTCCTGCCTCAGTCCATTGTCGATCCATCATTGCGCTAGTGCTATAAAAATCAGGGTCGATATTATTTCTCTTCCTCCGCCGCAGTTCGAGATGCGCTTGGTAAGGGCCGGTAGATGGCAGCGTGAATTGCAGTCTCAGGTCTTGTAAGAAGAAGTTTTCCCTTGCTAATTCGTATACAATCCTTGAGGGTGCATGAATCCCACCTCCCAAAGCACTCTTCAGATATCGTGCTTTAACACTTTCTAATCGTTTGAAATCGCTATTCGAAAGCTTATCCCATATTAATTCTATTCCATATGAGGCAATTGGAGTTATTACTGTTTTGAATAATGACATTGCAGTGGACAAAGCAAGTTTTCGGATATTTTTAATTCGATGAGTGGCTTTCGTAGCTGCTGAAGCCCTTTCCTGAGTGTGTATCCTGTAGGAAGACAATGTCTTTGTAGATATGTTCCTAAATACCGGAAATTATTTACTACTCTTAGCATATCTCCTTGCAGAGTTAAATGATCATCCAACGCCAGTTTGCCTCCTTTTCTGAAAGTCATGTGCACTGGTTTTTCTTTGTTGATCACTAAACTGTTTTCGTCAGCCCATAATTCAAGTTTCTGAAGACTGGCACGCAGGTTACTTATGTAATGTGATCCTAGTGCCATGTCATCGGCGTACATGATAAGTTTCACTGTTGGGTAGTCTTGGACGGTGTTCATAATGTCAGCTGTCAAGATGTTAAAAAGTAGGGACTCATAGGATCGCCCTGAAGTACGCCATTTGTCTGACGGACCTTTTCAGACAGAACTACACCGTCATTTAAAATGATATAGTTGTATGCTAGGATTACGTCAACTATTCTCGCTAGGTGGTTACAGTTTCCTATTCCTGTCTATCAAGTCAAAAGCTTTACCATAGTCTATGAAGACCACGTGAAATTTCCCTTTCTTGTGCTTCAGACCCTGTTCCACTTCTTCTTGCAGTAATGCCACTGTTTGTAGAGTACTCCGTCTTTCTCGAAAGCCGAATTGGCAATCTGGTATGTACATATCCACCTCCTTGGCTAGTCTTTTTGTTAAAATTTTAGGGAAAATCTTGAATATCGTGGGCTCTAGTACTATTCCTCTGTAGGAGTTGGGATCTTCAGTGTTTCCTTTCCCCTTGTACAGAATTGTCATTTGGGCCGTTCTCCAGCTTACAGGAATGACTCCTGTAAACAAGGACTTATTAAATAGGTCTGTCCAGATGGGCAGAAGCAGTTCTTGTGTCTCTTTTATGTGTTCTATGAATATCTTGTCAGGTCCAGCTGCCTTACACTTCTTAGGTGACATGATATTAGTATGTATTTCATCGGTGGTTATTTGGAGGAAATCATCAGCTATGCAATTTGTAGCAGAGTTCCATTCTTGTTAAGGATCCCGGAGAAATGTTCCGCCCATATCTCTATTGGTATCTCTCTTGCCTTAGGAGATTGCCTCTTTCTTAGAGCTAAGTAGGGATCTGATCTCGCTAGTTCCGCTGTTTCACTAGCTTCGGCTTCAATGTGCTCGGTTCTTTTAATCTGAAGTAGTAGATTGTACTCTTTCCTCCTCGTAGCGTAATCCTCCAAATCATCTTTGTCGTTTGTGCACTTTGCTCTGTACAACGATCGTAGTGCAATTTTCCGAGTAATGTAGCACTCACTATCGAAACATGTTTGTGCATGTCTCTTTCTTCTGTAGACGAAGGCTTTGCTGATCAACAGGCTAACACACTGCGCCACGTAATCTAATTGATACTGAGCGATGAAGGCTTTTGCTTCTTCAATACATGTTATGTCCTGCAATTTTGTCTGATCTAGATTCCTAGAAGGGAGTTGCTCTGGAAATCGTTGTGCTGATGCAGTCTGTGACGCTATTTCTATCTCAGTGTGCTCGGGGATCTGTTTTCGAATTGGAGAAGCACCTGATGCCCATAATCCTTCTTGTTTCACTATGCGAATCGATTTTCCCCTGTAGAACACTTGATCGATGGCGCTTGCTCCATTGTGTGCGAAATAAGATTGAAAAGTTTTTTTCGTTTACTAACGTGAACCCTTCTTCTTCTAGGGTTTCCAAAACTGGATCAGTCTTTATACTTGGCTTGTCAGTTCTGCAGTTAAAGTCGCCTGCTATTATTATATTCATGTGACTTGTTACATGACCTATTGTTCTTAGAAGAGCGTCTATTACATCGTCTGTTGCCGTAACTGGAGAGATGTATACCCCTATTAGAGTGAGCCTCGTTGTTTTGACTATTATGGCACTTGACTCTGTCTTGTACTCCAGTATGCTTCCAGCTGTCGGTTTAAGAACGCAAGACACTCCGCCAGCCGGTCTGCCTCCTGTGGCATTTGCATAGGCATGTACCCCGTAGAAACTTGGTAGGTCTAAAGGTTCTTATAAAAAGGTCTCTGTCATAATCATTATGTCATAGTTCAATGTTAGATTTGGTGGCGTAAATTGTAACGCGTTTCTTAGTCCTTCCGTGTTCATAAAAAAAAGTTTTATAGTTTTGTTATTCGAAATCAGCTCCTTTGGCATATCTGTGGCCTCGAAAAAGGAATCTTCTAACAAGCACCCCCTTTGGCCAAAACTTATGTTTCTCTAATTCGGCGAGATGATTTAAAGGAATGCTAACCTTAAAAGCTTCCTTAGATCCTAATGTGTTGAGCTTTTCACAAACAACTCCCTCGGATATGTTGTTGCGTAATAGAAAGGTTCGAATTGCATTTTCGGTCGTTCCGTTCTTAGCCCTGTCCACATACAACCAAGCTGTCTTGTCTGCTGACTGTAAGTCTTCGTCGTAACCTTGTTTGGTATCGATAATCAGGCCCTGTCTCTGACTGTCTCTTGGGTGTCTTGAATGGCCCAGCTTCTTCTTCTTCTTGATCGACTACATCCTGTGCCGATGACTCCTTCACCACAACGTGCGTCTCCCCTCCCGAGGGAACATTGTTTCTCTTTGTTTGAATTAAGTTGTCTCGCCCCGGCGCTATTGGTGCCGTTCTTTTTCGTTGGGTTTTAACGTCAACTGGATGAATATCTGCCATTTTATCTACTACAATTTTATTGTTATCTTCTCTCTTCTTATGAATATCGTCCTCACGTGAACCATGTTGACTATCTAAACCTTCTTTTGTGAGGGAAGACTGCGTAGAAGAACTTTGATTCTCTAGGTTTACTGGCTGGGACTTCTGCATATGGTTGGATATTGGATGTTGTATTAATGATACCCGTTTAAGATCCACTGTCTGACTTTAAACCACCATTATTGATTCTGCAAGAACAAATTTTTTATTCATTTCGACTCGTACATTTTCTATGACCTTTTGCAGAGTATTTCCTGCTTTATATAGCAAAAATTCCTGCTCACATTCACAGCAAAGCCAGAAAAGCTTCGATTTCTTTTTATGTGACACTTTCAAAGCGTCGAATTGTCCTTGTTGCAATTCAGCGCAATTTATATGATGCCATTTCTGGCATAAGCCATCGCATTGTACAGCATTCTCATCTTCCACTAGTCGCTCACAGATGGGGCAGTCTTTCTCGCTTTGGGTCGAGACGTGCTGTATGCTTATGTCAGGCATGTCTGTCGTATAGACTCTCTGACAAAATGGGGTACTAGATTTGCACAAACATGATAGAATATTTATCACCTTTTTAATTTGTTGGTGTCACTATTTATTGTTCACTATCACTCGTATAGATTGCACTTATACTTAATTTCCCTTCGTGCACCTATATATTACTCAACTACAGAAAGATCTTGCATATTTCACTATAATAAATTGTGCCACCTATACACTACTGCTCTTCACTTCACGAGATATAGTATCTAGCAACTCGTTCATTTCCCTGACTGAAAGTCTTTGCACACTGCTAGCATGTCCCTTTGCTCGCTTCGTGTGGTGTTAAATGTTTGTGCGCACCTGCTAAACTTGAGCCTTGTTTTGCCTGTATGCGCTACCCAGAGTATACTCTTCCGGTGGGCGATCCGTGACCTCGCTAACTTAATATCACTTATCATGAGACTTTTTAACTATGTGCCCTGGTATATGTTTGTAATTGATTAGTACTTTCATAGCACGCCTCTTTCTGTAACATTTTCACTTCTTTCAGCTTACCTCTTAGGCTTTCCTTCTTTATAATTCACTTAGTATATCAGATACACTTCGCACTATTAAAGTAGAATACTGGTATTGGACTTACCACAATCATGTGAGTACAAAGAATGTATTCAGCAATAGTTCATGAAGGCTTGCTCAATTCTCGTATAACCACAACGATTATATTATATTGATGACTGCATTACCGTTATGTGGATTAATATTTGAATAGCCATTGTGCAGAAACATGATACCGGCAATGCCGACTACTTACAATGCTTGATATTAAGGCATTTTACCATTTAAATACTGATGCGAAGACTTCGAACATGTACCATGTGCTTTGTTTCAATCACTTGACACCAGAGTTCGCAAGAGCCTTTACCGTTCAGTATGTCATATACATTCCACATGGCCGAGAGTACGTCATGGTATCAATTTCCGACACCGCGCGCTCATTGTTTCTCTTACCACTGCCAGCTGGATCTTACCACTGCCAGCTGGATCGATCGATCGAGTTGGCAGTGCGTCTTACACTTGCGGTCGAACCACCACTGCCAGCTAGCACACTTCTGTTCGATCGAACGGAAGTGCAGCTGGTGCCACCTCGATCGTTCCGATCCACTTCCATCCCATTTTTCAAAATCACTCCCACAAAAATATCCAGCAACCGAGTGGAAAGATGTTACACATCAAAATGTAAATTATTATGTCTTTTTAGGTGCTTATACGTGAATAGCAGGAATTAATGTATTTATAGAAAAATGCTTCAAATATGTATTTACGTAAAAAAATATTTATTTACCTAAAAATCCGAGCCCTAGTTATGACTGAAGCAATGATCTCCAGACAATTCTTTAAAAGGGAATGTGGGACGCCTTCTGGGCCTGCAGTTTTGTATTTTGAGCTGATATATGTTACCTAGATTGCATCCTGATGGTAAATACAGTATAAGAGAAATGGAAGAATTCATGTTGAGGCTTAATAGCGGTCTGCTTAAAACTCATTTTGTGATTGTCAAAGAAATGAATAAGGATATTACACTAGACAACAAATTTAATTTTTTGTTTTTTACAAAGGCAAAATAGTTGATTTATATGGATTTGAGTGTGCTGAAGTTGAAAATGACAGTTAAAAATCTAGATTAGCTCAGGTTTAGAAGTTATTGAAACTTTTATGTCCTTCACATATTATAATGGGGCAAAAATTGTTGGAGATATTAGCACATGTGTGGGGCATTATAACAGAAGTTTTGACTCCGGACAGTAACTCAAAAACTCACGTTTAAGTCACAATGCAAAAAGGAGCAGTTTTGATACCATACAGTAACGGAAAAGCTCGCGTCACAATACACACTGGAGCACTACGGAAGACAAGTAATATTAGACTGTGTAAGCTAGAAACAAAACACAGCATTCATTGGCATTCCTGAAATAAGAAAGAACGAGAGCTGAAACAGAAATAAGGCCGTAACAAACTTTATATAGCATGAAAACGAGAGCTAAAAAAATATTGTCATTTTCGAATTCAGCGTACCAAAATCTATAAAGATTGGGTATTTTTGTTTGTATAAAAATTTCATTGTTGAACAGAGTCATCGATATATTTTTCCTAGCAATTCTTGATAATTTTATTGTTCGGCATAGTGAGAAAGTGGTCGACTTCGTGATGAACATCGAGTATGTACAGTTAACCTTGGCATTTCTAGTTTCGTTGTACTATTTAACACACGGTAAGTTTAGAAGTATTTTGGCTTTCCTGATGTAATGTGTTTCTGCTTTGATCTACCACGAGAGGGTGCCAATTCTTAATGGTCGACGTTATGGAGGGGTTTAGTGGGTGTTTAGATCGAATCATTTTTGACTCGTTCATGTTTAAAAAATACGCCGTAGAAGATATTATGGAAAGTCATATTTTAATAATTAATATTGTTCTGGGAAAGTACCTGCTCCCAGGGAGCAGAAATGGCATCTCATTGGAACAATTCAATATTAGAATTCCGAAAGTCAGATATAGGGAAGACGGCGCAGAGAAACCACTGGCCAGAGTCTGTCCAAATTCCAACAGGATATAATTAAAATCTGATGCTATAGTATCTAGGTTTGAGTGGCATTGTGTGGTGTGAAACGTGTTTTGAAATGGGACTCGTGTCAGATTTCATGGGCCAAGAGCATCCTCAATGGCAGCTGTTGCCAAGGTCCCTGAGCTGAAATGCCCATTTATGTCACCCGAGACTATTGCACATGTGTAACTAAAACTGTAACTGAACATGGCACTTCAACTGAATGGTGAGCAGAATGGATGTTTTGACAGCTCAGAACTGTCGGTCACGTGATGGAATACATCCGGTTCTTAATGTCTACCACATAGATCTTAGCTCATTGTTTGCAATGAAAACTGATTTTAGGGGCCCGATTAATACAAGCTAATTTTTTTTTTTTTTTTTAGCGTATGGCTTTTTAGTGCCGGGAGTGTCCGAGGACATGTTCGGATCGCCAGTTTTGTAGCTGCTTCGAGGCGGACACCCAATGGGTGAGCTACAAGTACCGTTGGGGAGGAATGTGGGATGGGAGGGTCGAGGAGTTGGAAGGTAGCGGCTGTGGCCTATAGTTAGGGACCAACCCCAGCATTTGCCTGGAAGGAAGATGGGAAACCACAGAAGACCATCTTCAAGGTTGCCGGCGGGGGGATTCGAACCTCCTCGCCTCCCGGATGTGAGCGACTGCCAACAGTCATGCCGCAACGACCTCGGCTAACTCACCCGGTATACAAGCTAATAATACAGCGCGATCGCTTCCCCTTGCGGCCGGGTGATTCGTTCACTTTCCCCGGCGCGGCAAGCAGCAGTATGCAACTGTGGTGGTTTCCGTAAAACAGTCAGTTTACGCTTGCCTGTACAGTGTAGAAGACGTTTCGTTATCTCTAAAGTGTATAAAGCATAAGTGCACTGTATAAAACGTGTCATAGGTGTATTGTAAAATCCATTTATATGGCAAATTACGAGGAATTCCCGCTTGAACCAAGAGTGTTCATGTATGGCACGTATGTAAAAACGGAGTCATGCAGAGCGACATGTAGGCAATGTAATGGCAAATTCCCTACCATTCCAGTTCCAGCTTATCGAAGGATTAAGAATACTTTGGGGGAAAAGAAGATTAAGTGCTGTAATATTAAGGACACAAATGGAAAGCCTCTAACAGATAGGGAAGAAAAGGTTGAGAGATGGAAAGCTTACATAGAGAGTTTGTATTAGGGAAAAGGAGATTGAGAATCATGTAATGGAAAGGGAGGAGGAAATTGATGTGGATGCGAAAGGAGATTTAATATTGAGATCAGAATTTGATAAAGCTTTGGAAGACTTAAGCAGGAACAAAGCACCAGGCATAGATGATATACCGATTGAGTTGCTATGCTGCATAGGAGATGAAGGTCTGATCAGGTTATTTCACTTGGTGTGTAGGATTTACGAGACAGGTGAGGTACCCCCTGATTTCAAGAAAAATGTAATCATCCCTATACCAAAGAAAGTGGGAGCTGACAGATGTGAAGATAACCGTACAATCAGCTTGATTACTCATGCTTCAAAGATCCTGTCTAGAATAATTTACAAGAGGATAGAAAGCCAGATAGAAACGGAGTTGGGTGAAGACCAGTTTGGTTTCAGGAGAAATGTAGGAACAAGGGAAGCTGTACTAAGTCTTAGGCTGATTTTGGAAGGTAGAATAAGGAAAGATAAGAGAACGTTCATGGCTTTTGTAGACTTAGAAAAGGCATTTGATAACGTTGATTGGACTAAATTGTTTGACATTTTGAAATCGATTGGAATAAAGTACAGGGATAGGAGGGTGATATACAATCTATACACAAACCAGACAGCAGTCATTCGAGTTGAAGGACATGAGAGAGAAGCTGGTATTCAGAAAGGTGTAAGGCAAGGCTGCAACTTATCATCTATACTTTTCAATCTTTACATTGAACAAGCAATGAAGGAAATTAGAGAAAAATTTAAAGTGGGAGTGAAGATTCATGGAGAAATAATTTCAACTCTGCGATTTGCTGATGACATCGTCATCTTGGCCGACAAGCCTGAGGATTTGAATGAGTTTTTGAATGGCATGGACTCCGTCTTACGGAAAGAAATCATGATGAAAATTAATAAATGTAAAACAAAAATACTGGAATGCAGCCGAAATAAATTAGAAACCTCTATGGAGATCAAATTGGCAGGTGAAAAGCTGAAGAAAGTAGGAGACTTCTGTTACTTAGGAAGCAGAATAACCAGTGATGGACGAAGCAAATAGGATATAAAAGTAGGTTGGCTCAGGCAAAGAAAGCATTTATACAAAAAAGGAATCTGCTGACATCGAATATAGATTTAGGTATTAGGAAGTCATTTTTGAAAGCCTTTGTCTGGAGCGTGGCGCTCTAAGGAAAGTGAACTTGGACTATTGGTGCAGCAGAAAAGAGGAGAATTGAAGCATTTGAAATGTGGTGTTACAGGAGAATGATGAAGATCAGATGGGTAGATAGGGTTACAAACAAAGAGGTATTAAGACGAATGGGAGAGGAGAGATGTTTCTGGCGACTGCTAATGAAGAGAAGAGATAGGTTGGTAGGACACATACTAAGACACCCAGGAATAGCAAGCTTAGTTATGGAGGGAAGGGTCGAGGACAAGAACTGTAGGGGTAGACCAAGGTTATAATATGTTAAACAGATTGCCTCGGATGTAGGGTGTGGTAGCTATGTAGAGATGAAACGATTAGCTCAGGACAGGGAGGCATGGAGAGCTGCATCAAACCAGTCAAAAGACTGAAGACTCAAACAACAACAGTTCCAAATAGAGACTGTGAGGCGTCTTGATAATAAATTAAGGACAAGGGGAGCCCTAAACGCTGCATATCTTAAGCCAAGAGAGGGTCCTGACGGAGGAAGAACTCGTTGAAATTAATGCATCATTCACTCGCTCACCAAATAAGTCTCTAAGACGTGTTGCACAGGAAGTAAGTGTTTCGAAAATCTTAGTCAATACGGCAACTAAAATTTTAAAACTGCAACCATACAGAGTTAATGTAGTCCAATAATTACGACCCTTTGACAACGAAAAACGCATCACATTCTGTAATTAGATTTTACATAACATTGTTGACTGCATTGTTGATCCGCAGTTTATAATTTTCTCTGTTGAGGCGTTGTTTCATTCAAATGGTCACATCGCTTCATTGAACAATAGATACGCCTACTGGAGCACAGAAAATCCCCATCCGATTCCCTAATGTTTGCTTGGGAATCGCCTGGCCGCAGGGGCAAACGAACGCACTGTACATCGCCTATTCATAATTTAAGCTTAAGTAAAATGGTCATTGAACTAGTTTCAGATATATATAGAACCGGTGAAATATATGACATGGACACCATATTGGATTGTTTTATATATATGCTATAGAATTATACGGCAGGAGATGAATATTATATTCTAGGCTCATTATACCAACTTACAATTCTATCGTTTGTTTAGGACACCAGAAATAGAAACGTAAATTTAAAACATTTGTACAGCCGGCATAAAATTGAATTAAATTAGACGCCAATATAATGAGCCTTGTATGAAGATTTGCCATGCTGAGTTTCACTGCGCTTTTGTAATTATCTCGCGACAAAAATCCACATAAATATTTGAAATTCGCGTTACCACCATGTTGGTTTTGTGCTCAATAGTTTATTGATAGTTACATAGGAGAACTTATCTTGATAGTCTCTGTCAACCTACAATCTTTCAGTTCGATTTTTGTAAAAGATTCCTAGGTATAGAGAACAGTCTAAATATTTCAAATTGTCGCCATGTTGGATTGCTCTATATGTAGGCCATAGCGTTATGTACCGTTAGAAGGAGATTATTGCGTAGGTTCATTATTCAAACGTTCACTTCGATCGAATAATGAGAGCACAAAAATAAAAACTTAATTTAATATAACGCACAGCCGCCATTTTGAGTTTATGAGAACAATTGAATTAAATAAGATGATAGTAGATTAAATTCTGTATATACACACATCAAAAAAAGTTTTGCATCACCTCGGTTCCAAGAGTTCCGGAACCGTTAAATACAAAGGGAATAGAGATCAACACAAACAACATTTCAGCTCGTTTTATTGCTCATGAGACCCACACATTGCATGTTGTACCATCATACAGCTAGACTTTCAGCATTTGTGGTCCAGATTGCAGTACACACCACTACCTCTAATACCCAGTAGCACGTCCTCTTGCATTGATGCATGCCTGTATTCGCCGTGGCATACTATCCACAAGTTCATCAAGACACTGTTGGTCCAAATTGTCCCACTCCTCAACGACAATTCGGCGTAAATCTCTCAGAGTGGTTGGTGGGTCAAGACGTCCATAAACAGCCCTTTTCAACATATCCCAGGCATGTTCGATAGGGTTCATGTCTGGCGAACATGCTGGCCACTGTAGTCGAGCGATGTCGTTATCTTGAAGGAACGCATTCACAAGATGTGCACGATGAGGTCGAGAATTGTCGTCCATGAAGACAAATGCCTCTCCAATATTCTGCCGATATGGTTGCACTATGGGTCGGAGGATGTCATTCAGGTATCGTAAAGCCGTTTCGGAGCCTTCCATGACCACCAGTGGCGTACGTCGGCCCCACATAATGCCACCCCAAAACATCAGGGAACCACCACCTTGCTGCACTCGCTGGACAGTGTGTCTAAGACGTTCAGCCTGACCAGGGTGCCTCCAAACACGTCTCCGACGATTGTCTGGTTGAAGGCATATGCGACACTCATCGGTGAAGAGAACGTGATGCCAATTCCGTGGGGTCCATTCAGCATGTTGTTGGGCCCATCTGTACCGCGCTGCATGGTGTCGGGGTTGCAAAGCTGGACCTCGCCATGGACGTCGGGAGTGAAGTTGCGCATCATGCAGCCTATTGCGCACAGTTTGAGTTGAAACACGACGTCCTGTGGCTGAACGAAACGCATTATTCAACATGGTGGCATTGCTGTCAGGGTTCCTCCGAGCGGCAATCCGTAAGTAGCGGTCATCCACTACAGTAGTAGCCCTTGGGCGGCCTGAGCGAGGCCTGTCATCGACAGTTCCTGTATCTCTGTACCTCCTCCATGTCCGAACAACATCGCTTTGGTTCACTCTGAGACGCCTGGAAACTTCCCTTGTTGAGAGCCCTTCTTGACACAAAGTAACAATGCGGACGCGATCGAACTGCGGTATTGACCTTCTAGGCATGGTAGAACTACAGACAACATGAGCAGCGTACCTTCGTCCTGGTGGAATGACTGGAACTGATCGGCTGTCGTA
Organism: Meconema thalassinum; assembly: GCA_946902985.2. Lineage (NCBI taxonomy): Eukaryota > Metazoa > Arthropoda > Insecta > Orthoptera > Tettigoniidae > Meconema > Meconema thalassinum. The sequence continues at coordinate 741,313,073 of OX336389.2, forward strand.
CCCCCTCCGTCTAATAGGCCCTGCTCATGCATGGTTGTTTACATCTTTGAGCAGTTTTAGTGACATCTATGAACAGTCAAAGGGACTGTATCTTGGATACAATATACACAGTCAACGTCTATATGCCGGAGATCTGGGAACCGAGGTGATGCAAAACTTTTTTTGATTTGTGTACATTTACCGTATCAAATTTCACTGCGTTCCGTTGATTAAATCTCGAGAAATTTCCATTCACATATTTTAAATTCGCCTGGCCGTTATTTAGATTTTGTACTTAACATGTTTTCAAACATCATATAGCTATGCTCGCCTCATTGTTCCTTATCACCATACAAAATGTTAGTCATATCAGTTATAGTTTGGGACATATAGACTGCCGGTGAAATATTTCGCGTGACAACCAAATTGGATTGATGAAACGTATTAAAATTATAAATGCACGTTCGGTGCCGGACAAGCTGATACTATGCCCTTACCGAGTTTCATTGAAATCACTTAAGGTGTTAAGATTTTATTAGAGGGACACACACACAAAAGGTGATCCCATAAGCCTATTTTTCCATATGATGAAAATAGGCTAAATCACAGGCTATACTGAAAATAGTATGTCCATATAAATCGTGGCATTTAAAATTACGAAATTGGTGGTGATCGTAGCTCAAGGTGTGAAATATCCAAGATGTATGTCCTCCTCACCACCAAGACAAAACAGGTATATACTCGTACAATGATACGATGTACGTCCAGAAAGTAAGTTCCGTTTGGTAATAACATTAAATTGTGTACCGATACAGAAAAATTATTTATTGCATAAAATTCTACAACCCTTAAACTACTTTTCCACACAACTGCCAAAATGTTGCAGGCATTTGTCGTAGCGTGGCAAGAGTTTTTGTATACCTTCATCATAGACGTGTGCCGCCTGTGTCTTCAACTAGTTGTACGATCCGCTGCAGCGCAGTTCCGCATATGCGCGGTAGACGCTCTGTATCAAGGAGAAGAAACGTGCGCCATTTGGAGAGCGCTGTTAGCCACGTACGCGTTGTTGTGCATGTTTACTCGTACAATGTCGGTGTTGATTGAAAATCCCGCCGCTTGTGAAATCAGATCTGTGATTCGTTTTCTGAATGCTAGGAAAGTGAAACCAATTGAAATATATCGGCAAATTTGCGAAGTGTATGGACAAAATGCGATGAGTGATTCAATGGTGATAAGATGGGTCCGACAGTTCAATGAAGGACGTAGTGAAGTGCACGATGAAGAACGAAGTGGGCGTCCATCTTTGGTTACAGAAGAACTGGTTTACGCGATTGATGACAAAATCCGGGAAAACCGCAGGTTTACAATTAGTGCTCTCGCTATGGAATTTCCCCAAATCTCACGATAACTAATTCATGAAATTGTTACCGAAAAACTGAACTTTCGTAAACTTTGCCGACGTTGGGTACCAATGATTCTTACGGAGCAACACAAAACAAAACGAATGGGTTGTGCACTTCAGTTTTTGACCCGTTACAATGAAGGTGGCGAAGAATTTCTGACACAGATAGTCACAGGAGATGAAACTTGGGTTTCTTACGACACCCCTGAAAGTAAGCGGCAATCAATGGAATGGAGGCACACTTCATCCCCAGCAAAGGTTAAGCCGAAACAAATCTTGACACCTCGAAAAATGATGTACACAGTGTTCTGGGACTGGAAAGGCATCTTACTCATTGATTTCTTACCGCGTGGTCAAACAATCAACGCAGATGCTTACTGCGAGACACTTAGGAAATTGCCCCGCGCAATACAGAATAAGCGCCGAGGGTTGCTGTCAAAAGGTGTTGTTTTCCTTCACGACAACGCACGACCACACACTGAAAATGTGACGAAAAACCTCCTACAGGGATTTGGCTGGGACGTGTTTGACCACCCTCCGCACAGCCCTGACCTCGCTCCTAGCGACTTTCATCTGTTCACACATCTCAAGTCTTTCCTTGGCGGTCAACACTTCAACAATGACGACGAGCTGAAAGAAGATGTTTCCAACTGGTTGAAGACACAGGCGGCAAACTTCTATGAAGAAGGTATACAAAAACTTGTGTCACGCTACGACAAATGCCTGCAACATTTCGGCAGTTATGTGGAAAAGTAGTTTAATGGTTGTAGAATTTTGTGCAATAAATAATTTTTCTGTATCTGTACACTATTTAATGTTATTACCAAGTGGAACTTACTTTCTGGACGTGCCTCGTATTTAACAAGATGACATAGCTTGAGATGCTGTTCAGTAATTCATAGACTTAAAAAGCCTTACCGTAATAACACGAGTAATGTACCGCAATTAATTAACTGCTAGTAACATGAACAACAGTAATGTCATGAGGTTTCATTCATTACTAATTTACAACTATTTCACAGAACCTGTTCTAGCTTTTAGATGGAACATAGTGGCCCCCTGTGTTTATACCAATGCGCTGACCACGTGTCACCCAAGTATCTGCAGGCCAATGGCTGGGCAGCGGTCGCTTGGTAGGCCTAGGCCCTTAATGGGCTGTAGTGCCACGGGGTTAGTTTTTTAAGGATGTGATACAATCGATTAAGAAACAAGAAACTTCCAGTGGTTGCGAGTAATATGGCCTCAGTGATGTATTGCTAAATGTTATCAATGTTAGTCCCAAACTTAAATCATTGAGACTAGGGAAAATCTCAGCTTTCATAAAATGGGAGAATTAATATTCGTTGTTTTCTCACAGTTTGCTGTATTTCAATGTCGAAAATCGATGTAGGTTCCTGCAATTAATATCATTATTACTACTGTATTGGCAGCATCAGCAGCAGCAGAAGCAGAATAAGTACCTTTCCTGTGGAGTGAACACGCCGCGTACTCGCTCGGCAACTACAGCCAACTGCTCTATTGATGTGATGTTGCAGCGCGCTCGTCACTTGTCTATGTGACAGTCGCTCAAAGATGTTTGCTACGTTATAGCCGATCGCTCCTGTCTGTGCAACATTGAGTTAGAGAAAACTTCTCTAGTTCTACTTGGTGATTTACAAATTGTAATATAGTGGTAATTATCGCACTACACTTATGCTCATTTCACTAACACTTTCACAGATCATCGACACTTCTTGAAGAAAAAGAAACTCACATGACCGTCGCAATAATTCGTTTAAGGCATTAAAATGAAATGCTTTCTGGACTAGTGTTCCGAGCATCAAACCACCATGAGAGAGTGTTGTCAATGCTTGTGGACAGTGATGGCATACAACCACTGATCTCTATACAGATCAGTGCATACAACCGAATGCAGGGACATTAGAAACTGACGTGAGGGCTGGAACGGGGGATACTCAGCCTCGTGAGGACAATTGAACAGCTGTCTGATCAGAGAGGCAGCGGCCCGGTCAAGAAAACCTAGATTACTGGCCGAGGAGATGCGACGTGCTGTCCACGCGTCACCCCACAATCTGCAGCGCAACAGGACTGGACAGCGGTCGCTTGGTAGGCCAAGGTCCTTCAAGGACCAAGTGCCACGGGGTTTGTTTTCGTATTTTTTTAATCTAACATTTACTTTAGGACTATATTCTCAAATTTAATATTTCTGTAAACTCGGAGTCTGGAGTTAGTAGGCCTGCCAATCTTAAGCATGTCTTCCGCAGACAATTCCTCTAAATATTTGTACAGCTGTGTACCTCGAACCTCGTCACAGAAAACTCAATATGCACTTCGAGGCAATGCATATTGAAAATTACATTGAGATTAATATAGATATAGACATTACTTGTTAGTACAATTCACTTAACAATACCATAAGGCACGTTATAGCTATTCATTTAATCTAGAATCATGTGGTTCGAACTTCTGGTTATTTATGGAGAGGAATGAAGAGATATATGGGTTCCCTCTGTAATCGCTTTGTAGGTTGGTCCACATAGATACTACAGTAATCTTCAACGCCGGTAGTGCATCGCTTGCTTCCTTAAACGCACCTCTCACAAATGAGATATGAATTCGAATGAAGCCAGAGAATCGCATCACCGTTAATCAGCTCTCTCGAGTTAATTCTTGAATGATATTCGCAGAATAATACTTCTCATGCTTATTGTCGACGGAAAAATAAATGGATCACTCCCTGAATCATTAACAAAGCATTGCACTTAGCTGAGGATAGGAATTCTGTACATGGAAAACAAGTGCTGGTAGTTCCTTCAAGAACTTACATAACCTGTGTTAATATATTATATAGGGCATCAAAAAACTCCCCTGCAAATTTTATAGATTTTCCACGAGACAGACTAAATAGCCTTTGGCTTGTGACCAACACTACGATAAAATATAGCGTAACAATTTCAAACTTGTAACTCAACATCCGAACACCGTAGCTTTCTTTTTAGAAAAAGGAATTTCATTAAAATTTTAGGATGGTAAAATGGGGCTATTAGGCTACTACAGCTTGCTTGACCTGTTTAAAACAAAGCAGCCGCCGTTGCTCAAGTAACCTCCCATCAACACATCTCTGGCACTGGAGTCATATGATAATACAATGAATGAGTCCCTAAAAATATATATATCCGAAAAGTTAGTACGCCAAATTGGTACACTTTATGAATTTTCCCAGTGATAAGTTCAATAGAACAATTAATAAATGATTTTCATAATTCGAAATTAACATTCGTATCATCCATAATTTAAGCTACCTACATTCAAGAATTGGGACAAATGACCTTGATGTTTTGATGTTTTTCTCCTTAAACCAACAATCATCACTGTCACCACACGCAAAATAATATTTAATTATAATCGGTTAATTATGATCATTGCTGTAATGATCGCATCGTTCTGTGACGAGTCACAGGAGCAGGAGTTCATATCTAGGAAAGTCATATGTACGGCATCTCTAATATATGGCCTGTACCATATGATTATCGTTTTAGAAGTACTGTAGCTATCACAAAAATATTTCTACCGATCGGTTCATTAACATACGAAATTTCAAGTACAATTATAGACATACAAACACACGTCATCATGAATTTAAATAATGCACCAATATATTCACTGATCGTACTGGTATATTTTAGCAACATTGTCCGCGATATGATCTATCCCTAGATATTAAATATAACAGGCACTCATTTTAAAGTATAACACGAGAGCTATCCACATTGTATTGAAAAGAATTACACTAGGAAATAATACACCAGAAGCTTTCAGTCATTGCACCGTCCATTATACCGAACTTCACCGGGACGAATTCATTCCACGACGAGTTAGAGGCATTCTTGTCGGATTAATTGACATGTGTTCCATCTTATCATCCCAAATCTAATCTATAGACTTATATAACTGTACGTTTATACAATGACAATGGGGCATTATACTAAGATTCACAGAGATCGGATAATTCCTTGATAAAATTGAGGAATACATATGCATGCCATTAATAATTTGTGAACCGAAAGCAAGATACATTGTTCACATGTAATAATAATAACCCCTGACACTACAGCCCGTGAAGGGCCTAGGCCTACCAAGCGACCGCTGCCCAGTAATTTGGCCTGCAGATATTGGGGTGGCTCGTGATCAGCGCATCGGGTCCCCTCGGCCGTTAATCTTGCCCGTGATCGGGGCGCTGCCTCACTGTCAGATAGCTACTCAATTGTCCTCACGAGGCTGAGTTCACCCCGTTCCAACCCTCACGTCAGTTTCTAAAATCCCTGACGGAGCCAGGAATCGAACCCGAGGCCTCCAGGTCAGAGGCAGGTGCGCTATCCCAACACCACGGGGCCGGCTATTGTACACATGTAGGTTCAGATTATAATAGTGGTCTACTATACCAGATTTCACAGTGATCCGATCGTTCTGTGACGAGTTAGGTGAATCCATGTATGAGGAAATGTTATGTGCGCGATCTATAAAACGATATTGGTTTATGCACCTGTAGGTTAAGACCATACTATGCCAATTTTCACATAGATCGTATCATTACGTGACGAGTTTAGTGAAATTATGTATTAACAATTGACATGTGCGACATATAGACTACAATTAATTGAAAGTAATATGAGGGTTAGACTAATGTAGACTAATGTAGACCTTTTCATAGATATCGGACCATTCCATGACGAGTTAGGGATATTCATCCCTCTTGAATTGACATGCTCGTCATCTATACCTTATTACATCTGCCAGTCACAGATTTATGTACCAGTAGATGAATATTATAGTAATGGTTCATTATACAAAGTTTCACTTCGATTGCTTAATTAGGGTGCAAGGAATATGATTTTTGGCCTACTTTTCACATTTTGCAAAAATGAGGAAAAAGTAGACTTATGAGATCGGGCAAATGTGTGTCTGTCTGTCTGTCCTTCTGTCTGTCTGTCCTTCTGTCTGTCTGTCTGTCTGGCTCTGTGTGTGTGTGTGTGTGTGTGTGTGTCCCTATCAACTCCTAAACGGCTGGAGCAATCGAAACAAAATTTGGTAGGAGTAAATATCTATACCTGAATATCTCACAGCCATATTTGAAAATGATGTCAGTGCTACCAACTGCTGAAAAATCGCAATTGAAATTTGAGCTCCATGTTGGATATCTTGGAAGGTATGAATGGGAGCTATTTAAAAATTGGCACACGTATAGATAATAACATTGCAGTTTAATTTCCAGGAGGCCATACATGGCAGTGTTGCCAAAATGATTATAAGCTTCCTGATAGGTCCAATTTTTAAATGCATATAACTTCTACACCATCAATTGGAATTCAACCAAATTTCGTATGTACTATGTGTACGTACGCAGATATGAATGAGCATATTCTTAAGAGCCACCAGGGCTGCCAACTGTTAATAAATGAACTCCCTATTGTTTTTATCCAAATACCAATATATCAGAAAGTATGCAAGCAGACAGATTTAAACTATGCACACGCATAGTACCTGACATTCTATATTAATTTGGAGTTACTTATATACGTCAGTGCTACCAACACGATTCTAAGCCTGCTGAGAGGTCCAAATTTAAATACACGTAACTTCTATAGTATCATTTGGATTTCAACCAAATTTCGTGTGTGCTATGTGTACCATAACAGATATGACTATGCGTATATTTAGGAGCAACCAGGGCTGCCAACTGTTAATAAGTACTGTCTCTATTTTTGTTACCTTAATATCAATATATCAGAAAGTATGCATGCTAATAGTTCTAAACTTTGCGCACGTATAGTACCTGGCATTCTAGATTAATTTGGAGTAAATAATATAGGCCTACGCCAGTGCTGCCAACATGATTCTAAGCCTGCTGATAGGTCCAATTTTAAAATGCATGTAACTTCTCTACTAACTAATGGATTTCATTCTAAATTGACACAACAATAGATCATATTATTTCAGATTATTTCTGACCAATACATGTATGTCATTGATGCCAACATGATTTTACGCGCGCTGTTAGATGCAATGTTTAACTGCATGGAACGTCCATGCTATCCATTGGACTTCAACCAAATTTTGTATTCTGTACCTTAAGAGATGGAACTAAGAATATACTCAGTTACCAGGGATGCCAACTGTAGTTCTCTATTAGGCTACATTATGCCAGATATACAGTATTTTGAACTAATTAGAAATTTCGATATTACCAACTTAATTTCGTCATTATTCTAGATAGATCCATTTAGATTAATCATTGGCATGAATCTAAAATTTTAAGAAAAGTAGGCTCTTTAGTTCGTCACGGAACTTCTTGTTAAACTTCACACAGCCTCCATATTGTATATTTTAAATAATTGAATTACATTTGATACTAATGTATTGAACAGTACCCGGGAAACTGGAACTGTCAATGGATGATGATGATGACTAATATATTAAGCGCTAAACCAAAATTGTTATGCCGAGTTTCACTACGCTTGGGTGATTAGGGCACACGAAAATTCCATTTGTGTTTCGCATGACCGCCATGTTGGTTTTGTGCTTACACTACTGTTGAAATTGATGTATGTGAACTAACTTTCTAGTCTTCTATCTTCGCACCAAATGCAAGGTTGATTTCTGCAGTAGATTCGTAGATATTGAATACCGGTGAAGTATTTAGCGCGGCTGCCATACTGGTTTGTTGCCACTTCTTGTTGAAATTTGAAAGGCACGGTCGGGGTCGAACGGAGTTGTGGTTTCATCGAAATCACTTCAACGAATCAAAATTAATTCGGGACGTACACACGCACAAAACAAGTTGATCTCATAAATCTATACAGGATGGGTGGAGTCAGATCCGTTATCCGAGATCATACGATTCCTCAGGTCAGGAAGCACCGAAAGACGTGAAAAACGTATAGTAAAAGGGGTGTGGATTAGGAGAAAACAGGAGCAAAAGTACGTCACTCTTGGCAACGCTGCTTGCTACTGTGTGCAAGACCGGTTGGGGGAAGTGCCACCGGACTGACAGAACAGCCGATATTCACCGGGGCAGGTCTTACAGACAACTGATAAGTGAAGGCCAGTTCCATGGAGGGGAGGTAACTTGCCCAACCAGTTCTCACAGATAGGAACAGCAGAGTTCCGAATGATCTTCCCTTCCCCTCTAAGATAAGACATGTACATATGACAGCTGATGCGATGTTGCCGGCATGGACATGGCAAATAGCCTTACCGAAAGTGATTGTCGTAAAATAAAATTGTTTGAAAACCACTCGCTGAACGCAGATCCACCCCAGACATTATTTCTTCGATTTGCTTATGCTGCACAGCATGGTGCAATCCCAACCTGCTAGACATGTTTAAAAAATGTCACAGAACCATTTTTTCCCGCTATTCTATGCACATTTCATTATATGTTTTTCACGTCTTTCAGCGCGTCCTGGGCTAGGGAATAATACTTTCCCGGCTGTCCAGTTAAACTCCCCCCACTCTGTATTTGATATGACGAATATATGCCAACAAAAATTAATTGAACTCTTTGGTGCCTCATCATTAAAATCACTACACCCCGTGAGTTATAAAGGTGGAGGAAGTGGCCCTAGACGTCATGAGGCGTGTAAGGCGATTCTATATCAATAGGATTCGAACCCCAGCCGTACGAGTGAAGGACAAGTGGCTATGCCACTGCGCCATCACGCTTCAAAATTGTATTTACACGGATATGTGTAGGTCGTAGGATCTCTAAAGCCAAGATGAGCTATTCAGTGGAGAAACCTGTGACCAGAACACATGGTATCGCCCCTGCTACACGATCTTGAACTTTCACTCGTCCTTGGCCGAAAGAGCACAGCTCGAGGCTGGACGCTGCGACACGCTGCTCAGAGCTCACTCCTCTCCATGCACACCTGGAGCTTGGGGCACTGGGTTCGAATAATCTCCTTACCAGTGTTGCCTGAAAGAAATGTCTTTATTTCCAGCTTAAGGCAAAATCCTGCCAAAATCAAAATTTATATATTTCTATCCCCTTTTAAGGGGCAGATGACCTCGCTGTTCATCCCCTGAAAACAATAACTAACTAATAATAATGTTATTGGTTTTACGTCCATTTTAACTAATCTGGCTTTTAGAGACGCCGGGGTGCCGGAATTTAACCCGAAGGGGTTTCGTTCAGGTCCTTGGATACCGCAGTCATTTCAGCCTTTTAGTGTGTGTTATTGTGCTGTCTGTAGAACTTGTGCATTTGTAATCGAGTTGAGGATTGTGAAGGAGACGGCCGTTGCCTCAAGTAAGGAACCATTAGGTTATTCGTCTGGAGTAGAAGTGGGGAACTACGGAAAACCACTTCCAGGATGGCTGGGACGAAAATTGAGCCCACGTCTTCTCAGTTTTGTAGACACTGTTACAGTCCTCAGACCAGAATTTCTTTTTTTGGCAGATCCGGGAATCGAATCAGTCTCAGAGTTGACAGACAAGAATGCTATCCACTGGACTACGAGGTGATCTCTTCATGAGAGGAGTTAATGAGAAATGAAATGAACGTAAATGGTGAAATAGGGCCCGTAATTGGATGGACGTGGCCATGGGCTACTAGAAGGCATTGTTGTGAAATATGCCTGGCGGTGAGTCTGGGGACCACGAAAAATCATTTCAAGGACGGCTTACGGTGAGGTTCGAATCTATAGCCAATGTCTTCCAGGTCTAGAGATAGTCAGACCCCAAGGTTTTCCACATTATCGGGAGTTGCCACTTCAGTTGGGCCACCAAATTCCAGCTTATTATCATTAAATGAAATATAGGCTTGAGATCACCATTTGTCCCTGTGTATGTTGGTTTCCACCTAGTAAGTTTTGATTGGTTGAAGCGATTTCAATGAAACATGGAGAGGGTGTACTAATTCCCCATGTAACTCCGTCCATGCCTTTGAAAACTCAATAAGTAGTCAATCACCAATACAACATGGCGGCCACGCGAAATATTTCACTGGTATTCAATATCTACGAAACTATCACAGCACTCAACCTGAAAGTTTGCATGGTGATTAATATCGAGTAATGTGACTTTCAGAAGCATAATAAGCACAAACCTAACATGGCAGCCATGCAAACTTCTCGGTGACTTAATAATCCGAGTGCTGTAAAACTTGGCATAGTAAATCTTTATTCAGATTAATAATATTGGCGTTTAATGTAGTCAATTTCAATTCTTGTGAAAATTCAATGTTATTTTTCTATTCTACTCAAACAATTCAAGAGTAATTTTGCATAATGAACCACTTCTATAACGTTAACCTACCAGTATATAAATCTATAGCTCAAAAGTCTTCATGGTGTGCATGTTGATTTCAGAGGTATGAACATCTCTAACTCGTCAAAGAATGATCCATCTCTGAAAGTTGGATTAATGGACCATTACTGTAGTCTAAATAAACAGGTATATAAATCTATATCTCACATTTTATGAAAAGGCGATGGCACGCATATCAATTCTTAATACATGATTTCACCCGACTCGTTAGTGAAGGATCTGATCACCATGGAAACTGGCATTGCGAACCAATAAAATAACCTTAACCTATAGATTTATAAATCCATGGCTTCCTTTTCAGAAAATCTGCAAGGATGAGTAATCCGATCTGCCTGAGAGTTGGTGTAATTGACCATTACTATAGTCTAACTCTAATTTCTGCTTCTTTTATACAAATCATAGGTGTTTTTAATTCGTTTTAGGGACTTGGAACACCTTGGTCATCAGCTCCGTGCACTTGTATATGAGTTAAATTTGTCTGATTACCTGTTCACAGTGGAGACACACAAGCCGTAAATGGCAAGTGGGCGTACATGTAAAATTACATAATTATACTTCGTGCGTCCATGAACTGACTGCAGGAAAAAAATTGTGTGGACTACTTTGTTATAATTATCATCGGGCACAAAAATCTATAGCATAGGCCTACTTTGCATAAATTGTAGATGCCATTTTGTGGCCCGACAGAGGGAGATGCGATCTCCACGAGAATAGTCATAACTAATGGATAATAAGAGTTTAATGTTCTTGTGCGTAGGTTAAGCAGTGTGGTAGTTGTGATTATTGCTGGTTTATGCAGCAAAATATGGAGGCACTCTGCCCAAATGTTCTAGTGTAACTATCGTAAATTATGGATGATACGAATGTTAATTTCCAAATATTAAAGACCACCTCGTGGTGTAGCAGCTAGCACTCTTGGAGGTCCTGGTATCGATTCCTGGCTCAAGCAAGGAATTTAATTCCGATCTTGGGGCTGCAACGGATTACAGCCAATCTCGTGAGTCAAAACTGAGAAGCGATTGTTTTGAGTCTCACCTCAGTCATTCTAGAGATTGTATTCCGTGGTTTCCCATTCCTACCTCAGGCAACTGCCAGGGATGGCTCCTAACTTAAGGTCACGGCCACCTCCTTCTCAATCCTCACCTGAATTACAAATACATACACTACTACACACACCACAATAACACAGGCTATCAGACATGTTCTTCACACTCCCAAGTACATAATGCGATGTCTACGTCCCTGAAATTAAGCAATGACAACAAGAACAACTAAATATGAAAATATTTCATTCATCACCTATTGAACAGGTTATTGATAAAGTTGATAAAATCTACAAGAATGGCTAACTAAATTTTCAGATTCATATCTCTTTAGCTTGTTGTTGTTGTTATTATTTAATATGAGGAGCTCAGTCATCATCCCCGCGTAGTTGGGTGTGAGTTCAAGTTGTCTGATAATCTGTATTTATGTGATAACTGTATTTATGTCATGACTGTATTAATGGGTTTAATAGTATTCGGTACGGGGATTAGCTAGGTGCCCCGGGACTTGAAGTAAGATACAATCCTGGCATTTGCCTGGAGGTAGTGTGAAGACAACGGGGAATACCAAACTCAGGTTAGTCGCTCTCAGCATTGTGATTCGAAACTGCGATCTCCGAACTTGCTGCAGCTGCCCTCACGGCCGTGATGCACGATATAATGGGCACGGCTACGCCGCGGGATATCATTCTTTAGCGTTTTATTAATTACTATTTGCACTAGCTGTGTTTGTGTAATTTACCTCATTGAAGTGCCCTTGGATACACAATATTTTTTGTTTATCCATCTGGAGCATAGCCTAGATGAATAAATCAGAAAGCTTTCTAACACGTAAGCAGGTCACACCTGTTGAATCAACTCACGCGCCACCTATTCTAAAGAGACTATTATAATTCAGAAACCTTCGTGGGAGTGTGCAAAATAATTTACCAAATTTTCATCGAATTGGGATGAATGGAATATGGACGCATACGGGACTTATTTCAAACTATTCGCGTGGCATCACTCATCTGTTGAAACGACTTGTGCTCCATCAAGTGTAAAATAGGTTTACTAATTGAGAAACCTTCGTGGGAGTATCCACAACTGCTCACCGAAGTTTCACCCCAATCGGATGAATGGTATATGAATGCATACGGGACTTCGTGTGCCAACACTTATTTGTTGGAACGACTCGCGAGCCATTTATTGTAAAAAGGATCTAATAACCCTTCGTGGGAGTGTGCACAACTACTCACCAATGTTTCATCGCAATCGGATGAGTGGTATATGAACACATTGGAACGATCCTGTCGTCCGTTACAAAGTCTCTCATCACTCATTTTGTTAATATCCCATCGTTATTATTAAGTAATTATTATAATTATTATAATTACCTTCAATTTTGTTTATTTTTTCAATCAATGTATTTTCTGGGATTCGTATTTTTATTATTGTTATTATTATTATTATTAATCGCTCGGGCCACATCATTTGATCTCATTCCATTCATCATCAGGGTTTTAATTTTAAGTCTTTTAGTTAGCAATACTTTATAGTTAGGCGAGAATTGGTATTTTATTCGATATCTATTGTATTATATTTCATTCTGAACAGAAGTCTTAGTTGCAACAGCAAGAAGGAAATCATATATTGCCTCACATGCTATTTTACCGACAGTAGTGGCTACGCGCGCTAAAGCGCAGCGTTAGGTCATGGGGCCAAGCTCTCTGCTGACTCGGTAGACGCGTGGGTTCGAGCCCCACCGTCGGCCGTCCTTGAAATGGTTTTCCGTGGTTTCCCCATTTTCAACACCAGGCAAATGCTGGGACGGTACTTACTGACAGGCCACGGCCGCTTTCTTCCACATCCTTGCCCAGTTTCATTCGCCTTCATCAATTCCATCTCTCATCCCGACGCGCAGGTCGCCCACGGGCGTCACCTAGAAAGACCTGCACTCGGCCTCTCAGGAGGCCACACGAAAAAAATGCTATTTTGGTAGCAAAGCCAAGCTAAATGCTTAAGATCTCGGTATTTCGTGGTAAAACCTACCTTCGGGAACTCGCTCGGAGGATCTTCGTGGTCTACGCGGCAAAACTTGAGGTCATTCGGGGACTGTCGCCAAAGTTGGTGGGCCTCTGGTGGGATATCCTGAACTCTCGGCCAGCCTGAAGTTTTTGACGCTTGGTATATTCATTCTGAACATACTGTACGTTCACTGCTTTTGTAATTTACACCCGTTTGGGTTCTCTTTTTCTCTTCTGTGCAACCACTAACACACTTTTCTCGTATCTCTCTCTTTTGTACATTCTGTTATGTTCTTTGAAAGTATGTTTCAGGTTTGCGATGTTTTCTCCTTGCTTGGCATCTTTCTGCAGAGCTCCTTATGGAAAAGCGCTGAAGTTATTGGATCCTCTCCGTCTGAAGAGTTCTTGCAAGTTCAACACATCACCACCGGAGGGCATCAGTCTCGCTTCTACACCTACTTTCAACTCCACCTTTCTTGAGCTCTACCTAATTATGTAAACTCTGCACTTGACATTTTGTTTTTTCACGTCGGCAATGTCTACGTCATACCCTTTTTCGTTCCCCTTACCCCTCCTCCTCTGCCGTTTGTTGCCTCGCCGTGCTCACCCTCACTCGTCAGCTAGTCTTCACCGAGCAAGCAAGCTCTCTTCTTAACCTCGTTCAGAGGCCAGTGGTAATGCCCGACATTTCTGTTTAGTGGTGCTATCAGCACTCAGCAACTCTACAACTCCATCATGTGAAAGTTAAGTAATTTATACATCTTTTATTACAGCGTCAAGCTGTTTTAGACATTTTCATCGATATTTTATTCATCAGGCAAATCACAAAGTTTAGAGGAAACTCATTTTACTGACAATGCCGCATTAACTTGTCTTGATATCATTTCCGCCGCTGGATATCTATCTGCTAAATGTTGTAAACTATGTTCGGACCAACGTGGGAATTTCTTGCAACCTTACAAACTGCAAACCTGAAGACTTCATGGGATCACCCCATATACTCTGCTCACCCATTCAAATTGGGCATCGAGGGATTTCTACTTATGTCAACTGCAATAGCCTAGCCACCGTGAAATACGAACTAAACTAGTTAAACTAGAAAACTCCATACAGAAGGATCTCTAAACATTTTCTATAGTTTGAATTTTGTGACTTCATTGTGGAACTGTTAAATTGGGCACCTCCGTTTATAGTAAACCTTACTAAAATTGTAATTACTTCAACTACTATTTTAAAACTCTCTTCACCGAACTATAGGAAACTTCCATACAGTGAGAATCAACAGATAAACCCATTCATAATCTTTCAGTGCATCAACCCATGTTAGTTTAACAGTCTCAGCGGGTCACGTCGCGAAGCGAATTAAGATTGGCCGGACAATAAACCCCTCATCCTACTCCCTTTTTCTCCATTTACTAACACTCATAGGATAATTAACTTATTTTTTGTATTTAAATGAGGCTTCGTCTATTGACGACCTCCCCAATTTGAAAGTAACACTTAATTAATTCTGTTTGAATATTCAGGTGGCTATAACCCCACCTTTTAACTGTTTGTATTTCTTTGATTTTATTCTCTTGCTGTGCCCAGGATTTCAGGATTTATAATTCTGAAGTTGCCTCAATTCTATGTCACGTTTTATTATAAAGGTTCCCTGGTTAATTAGTTGCTAGCTCATTAATTCATTGGTGAACAAAAAGAATCTATTCAGATATTGAAGTTTCGTAAGTTTCCTTTTTCTGGTTATTTTATATTTAATGGGTCTTAGACCGTTCAATCATGCTAGTCACACAGTACTGTCCTCTGCCAGTGAGCTACGTCATTACTTCCAGGAAAGGCATACCGATTGTACTAACCTCACCAAAGACATTTCTCAAATTGGCACATCAACAATAGAGTGGCAAGCACTAATGAGTGTGCCGACAGCATTATGCTTAGTCGGCCGTCAGAACTCCCGAGCCCCACACTGTGAGGTAATGTCTTATGAATAGAGACGAGAATTATAGGCACTAAAAACAGTTAAAATAGGCAGGCATATAGGCTCTTAAAATAGCCAAACTAGGCATGTAAATAGGCACTAACGTGTAAAATAGGCAACAAAATAGGCATGAAAAAAATTATTGTTATTTAATAACATATTCAATTACTACAAAAAGAATTAACAATAAGCAACTTATAATTTAATAACATACTTATCTTATATATAAAAGTGAAAGTCTGTATGTATGTATGTATGTATGTATGTATGTATGTATGTATGTATGTATGTATGTGGGTGGGTGGGTGGGTGGATTTGTTCCGTATACAAATCTACACCGTTCCTCCAATCTCAACCAAATTTTGCATACACATAGTTTAGGAACCAGAAGGAATGGCTGGCTACATAAATTTTCGATAGTCTTTCTCATTCTTCTGATTTCGGCCTCTTTACACTCAAGCAAAGGCTAATAAAAGCAGAAAATAAACTGATGAAGTAATAGCAAGGCCGGCCATCTCCATAGCAACAGTAGCTCGAGACGGGACCACCAAGTTTCCATCTATCTCGGCAAGAGGCCATGCTATACCCACTGCCAGTTAGATCGCATCCCTCCAAGCTGCTTTAAACTGCCTGTCCATTCAACACAAGATAGGTTACAGCACCAACTCACTGTGATCGCCGCGGCATTTTAACTGCCAGCTGGATCGCATCCCTCCTGGCTGCTTTAAACTGCCTGCTCATTCAACACTCAGACACGTACAGGATATACTGTATATTAATTCACCGTTAGGTTGCAGCGCCAAGCTAATGCGGCTTTTGAAGGGGACAATACCTGAAACGAAGGGTTTTTAACTTTGGAGGCTTAATATCGAGATTGAAAAAACGCGAAAACATGGCACTCAGTTATTTCTTTTGATATTCAATCAGCATAAAGTTTATGATATTAATTCACACACATACTAACAGGTAAATTTTCAATATAAAGAAAAGCGAAATACAAAACGAAGGGTTGTTAAGTTTGAAGGCTTAATATCGATATCCCAGGCGCTATTTCTGGTGACTTCCGAGAATTCCCATTCTTGTTCGTGGGGTAAACACATATTGAGAAATGAGAATATAATTCTGTCGAGCACACCAGCTGCAATATAATGCACTTTAAAATACAGTCAAAAGGCATCAAATAGGTAATTATACTCCAAATAGGCACAAACCCTTGAAATAGGCATTTATAGGCACAATAAAACCAACAAAATCTAGCCTAAAAGAACCTAAAACGGATTTATATCTCGAAAGCCTACGTTTCTAAACACAGGAATAAAATAGGCAAATAGGCAAATTCCCGTCTCTACAGTTATGAATAGGAGTAGAAGAGTTGACGGCTTGAATTCTCAGAAATGCAACGGTCCTCACCGGCAGAGATATAATGCAAGGACAGTACGTTTAAAGCAATTAGAATTGCTTTCACCTTAAACTCCAACTCTGGGCTTTGGGCCACGGCAGCCTCCTGCAGCCATTTTACTTTGCTTGCTCATTATTACTCGAAGAGTATTCTACGCTCAGCATTGCCTCCCCCACCTTTTCAATCTACTTCATTTACTCACTAAAGCAATCACAAATACTACATGTTTATTGCACATAGAATTCTTCTCATTTGTTGTGTTCAAGGCAAAACTTCCTTTAATGGTTTTTACCAAACTTGTTCTGGTAATCTTTTTGAATTGTTAAATGCGGGTATAGTTCGTTACGCCAACTTCCTACCGGAGGTAATTTTTACCTGGTCATGTCAAATTATGCGTATGGATTATGGTTTTGCTTAATCATGGTTTGATTGGTTCACTCCATCCCTAAACGTCTAATCAGCGCCCTGCTGGGTAAAAGTTTAGTATACTTTGAGCACTACAATTGTTCCCTTTTTGTATTTACGCTTAACTATAACTTTTTTCTGTAGGCCACGGACACCTCCTGCTTCTTCCTCCATGTTTTGAATTCTTGTTCGAGTTTTTTTCAACCTATTTCAGTAACTATTGGAATTATAGGTATTTTCTCTATTAGCAATTTCCTCTTGATAGCAATTAGTTTATGCGCCACGTGGAGTTTGGTGCTTATCACCTTTCGCTTCTTGTGCTTTGTTACAATTACCTTTTTTTTCTAACCATAGTATGCTTTTCTAGTAATATATGTTCGTTTGCTGTGCAAACAATAACCTGACCATTTGTGATCAACAATAATGATAATGATAATGATAATGATAATGATAATGATATTAATAATAATAATGACCAAATTTTGTAATTGAGCTACGAGCTCTCCCTGCACTTGGCACTACTTAGCCAGGCTCGTTCAAACTTTATTTCCTTTAGACCTTGAGTCCTAACTTAATTGTTTTCTACTGTTACCTTTGTGAATAATTTTTAGCCTACTTTTCACATTTTGCAAAAATGAGGAAAAAGTAGACTTATGAGATCGGGCAAATGTGTGTCTGTCTGTCTGTCTGTCTGTCTGTCCTTCAGTCTGTCTGTCCTTCTGTCCTTCTGTCTGTCTGTCTGTCTGTCTGTCCTTCTGTCTGTCTGGCTGTGTGTGTGTGTCCCCCTATCAACTCCTAAACGGCTGGAGCAATCGAAACAAAATTTGGTAGGAGTAAAGATCTATACCTGAATATCTCACGGCCATATTTGAAAATGATGTCAGTGCTACCAACTGCTGAAAAATCACAATTGAAATTTGAGCTCAATGTTGGATATCTTTGAAGGTATGAATGAGAGTTATTTCAAAATTGGTACACGTATAGATAATAATAATGCAGTTTAATTTCCAGGAGGCCATACATGGCAATGTTGCCAAAATGATTATAAGCCTGCTGATAGGTCCAAATTTTAAATGTATATAACTTCTACACTATCAATTGGATTTCAACCAAATTTCGTATGTGCTATGTGTTCATGAACATATATGACTGAGCGTATTCTTACGAGCCACCAGGGATGCCAACTGTTAATAAATGATCTCAATTTTTAAAAATCTAAATACCCATATATCAGAAAGTATGCAAGCCGACAGCTTTAAACTATACACACGTATAGTACCTGACATACTATATTAATTTGAAGTAACTTATATACGACAGTGCTACCAACATGATTCTAAGCCTGCTGAGAAATCCAACTTTAAATACATGTAACTTCTATACTATCATTTGGATTTCAACTAAATTTCGTATGTGCTATATGTACCAAAACAGATATGACTATGCCGATTCTTAAGAACAACCAGGGCTGCCAACTGTTAATAAATACTCTCTCCATTTTTGTTACCCTAATATATCAGAATGTATGCAAGCCGATAGCTCTAAACTATGCACACGTATAGTACCTGGCATTCTAGATTAATTTGGAGTAACTAATATACGTCAGTGCTGCCAACATGATTCTAAGCCTGCTGATAGGTCCAATTTTAAAATTCATGTTACTTCTACACTAACTAATGGATTTCATTCAAAATTGACACAACAATAGATCATATTATTTCAGATTATTTCTGACCAATACATGTATGTCAGTGTTGCCAACATGATTTAACGCGCGCTGTTAGATCCAATGTTTAAGCATGTAACGTCCATGCTATCCATTGGACTTCAACCAAATTTTGTATTCTGTACCTTAAGAGATGGAACTAAGAATATATTCAGTCACCAGGGCTGCCAACTGTAGTTCTATATTTGGCTAAATTATGCCAGGTATACAGTATTTCGAACTAATTAGAAATTTCGATATTGCCAACTTAATTTCGTCATTGTTCTACCGGTAGATAGATCCATATTGATTAATCATTGGCATAAATCTTAAATTTTAGGAAAAGTAGGCTCTTTAGTTCGTAACGGAACTTCTTGTTTTTATTGAGGTCAATCCCTTGCTCCAGATCTTCGTCTTTCGCTATTCCTCAATCCTTCATCATCCCGTATGGTAATTTTGGAATTGATTTCCAATTGCTCCAACGCTTACCTGTGATTGCACTAGGATCACGCGCCGAACTATCCCCGAGAAAGATTGCTGGGGACGCCAACTGAAGCAGACGGTATATGGTATATGTAGAGAGATGCGGTGGGCAGTCACTCCAATTCTATTCCATTTCGAGTCATCATTCTATTCCATTCTGAGACGTTACCCTTGGTGATTCTGTCAAAGTGTCATTCGTAGACAGTCAACGCTTCAGCAGTCATTGACTCTGCAAATAATTCAAGAATGTTCGCTAGGTGACGTAACTCCGAGTACGTCTGCTATATGCAGATTGATTGTCCATGCGACCGGTGTGGTTCGAGCTTTGAAGTGTCCAGCTGTGATCAACACCACGAGTGCATCCTGACTACATAACGGTGAGTTGAGCCAAAGATAAACATTGCAGTCATTATGCTCAAGGGAATTTGGAAACGGGAAATTTTCCCATAAACGAGAAGTGACAGCGAGCCGTTTAGAGCATAGATCATTACTAGTACCAATTTAACGTCATACTCCTCACAGCCAATTCTCACATGAGTGTAATTTCATGTTTTGTTATCTTTATATTAGAATCTATAAAGACGAATATAAAGAAAAATATCGCATAAATTATTTAACCAAGCAGAATCCTGACAAGTGATATTTCACCCCTCCCCTGTAGAGTATATTATTGTGTTCCACTGCAGCTAAGCCAGGTAATATGGGAAGATCATCTCCTATAGATGCAAATATAGGTGACGTCCAGCAAGCATTTCAACTATCACCCAACATAGGAATAATATTAAATTTTGGTAATATTGATCTACTACAAATGGTTGCCCAATTAGAGGCCACTACTAATAGGAATGTTGCAATTGGCGCCCAAATTTGGGAACTATTATTAGAGTTGTTACAATTCGCACCCAACTATGGGACGAGATGCCATAGGCCCACAGAGTTGTAACAATTGTCAGCCCAACGTAGGACTAGGAATATGTCAGAGATAGATGCTGTAATTAACGTACAATTGCTTCATATATGTTATGGTTTCAGTAGTGTATACCTTCATGCTTATTTGATAGCAGTTATGTGTAAATTATCTGACTTGCCACATAGATCCTATCTTTTATAAGAATATGCGAAGTAAATTCTTAGGGAACTGCGATCTGGGTAAGGAAATTTGTTACGTAAGTTTGATTTTCAAATTTGATTTGTTTAAAAATAGATGTTTAAATGGGATTCAGGGAAACCTACATTAAGAAATCGCAGTGTCAGTAGAATATCTAAAATGGACAAGGAGAATAGTACGCGGACCGAGAAAGAGGACGGTACTATGACTGAGGAAATTTTAGGTCATCAGGGTAATAATAGCAGCATGGCGGATATTGTTGAAAGAGACAGTAAGGAAGTATCCAATGTGCAAGCAAGCGGCGTTGTCAACTTGCAGGGTAAAATGGAAAGGTCTGACCGGTTACAAATATTGTTGGAGAAACTAAAAGATATGAATAGTAATCAGAGTAAAGCACTAGCTGATCAATTCAAGGCAATTAGTAAAAAGATAATCTATGTAACTCTGTAGATGTGAAATTAGAGAAAATGAAACGAAATGTTAATGCTTAACTTGAAAAATTGAATCAGGATCTTAGTGATAAGATAGAACAACGGATTCAGGGTGTGTCAAAACAACTTATTAGAGTTGAAAATAAATTAGATAGCGAATGTAGTAACATCAGGGGAGAGAGGGAAATGAATAATGGCAAGCTCCAAAGTCAAGTGAAGACCATCTATATATAAAAATCAATGTTACGAGATAGTATGTGGGTGTGTGGGTGTGTATGTCTCATATGCATTCATATACCATTCATCCGATTGCGATGAAACTTGGGTGAGATGTTCAGTACACTTCAAGGAAGGTTTCTGGTTTAGTAAATCCATTTTACAATAGGTAGCACACGAGTAGATTCAACAAATGAGCGACGACGCGCGAAGCGTTTCAACAAAGTCCGTTATGCGTTCATATACCATTCATCCGATTGCGATGAAACTTGGGTTAGATGTTGAGTACACTCCAGGAAAGGTTTCTGTCTTAGTAAAACCATTTTATAATATGCAGCGCACGAGTAGATTCAACAAATGAGCGACGATGCGCGAATCGCTTCAAAATGGTCCCGTATGCGTTAATACACCATTCATCCGATTGCGATGAAACTTGGTTGAGATGTTGAGTACACTCCAGGGAAGCTTTCTGGCTTAGTAAATCAATTTTACTTAGGTAGCGCACGAGTAGATTCAACAAACGAGGGACGATGCGCGAATCGCTTTAACAAAGTCCGTTGTGCGTTCATATACCATTCATCCGATGGCGATGAAACTTGGGTGAGATGTTGTTTATACTCCATTGAAGGTGTCTGGCTTAGTAAATCCATTTCACAATGGGTAGCACACGAGTAGAATCAACAAATGAGCAACGACGCACGAAGTGTTTCAACCAAGTCCCGTATGCGTTCATATACCATTCGTCCGATAGCAATGCAACTTGGGTGAGATGTTGTGTACACTCCGTGGAAGGTTTCTGGCTTAGTAAATCATTTTACAATAGGCAGCACACGAGTAGATTCAACAAATGAACGACGACGCGCGAAGCGTTTCAAAAAAGTCCCGTATGCGTTCATGTACCATTCGTCCGATAGCAATGCAACTTGAGTGAGATGTTGTGTACATTCCAGGGAAGGTTTATGGCTTAGTAAATCCATTTTACAATAGGTAGCGCACAAGTAGATTCAACAAATGAGCGACGACGCGCGAAGCGTTTCAACGAAGTCCCGTATGCGTTCATATACCATTCGTCCGATAGCGACGACACTTGGGTGGGATATTGAGTACACTCTAAGGAAGGATTCTGGCTTAGTAAATCCACTTTTCAATAGGTAGCGCACGAGTAGATTCAATAAATGAGCGATGACGCGCGAATCGTTTCAAAAAATTCCCGTATGCGTTCATGTCCCATTCGTCCGATAGCAATGCAACTTGGGTGAGATGTTGTGTACACTCCGGGGAAGGTTTCTGGCTTAAGTAAATCATTTTACAATAGACAGCACACGAGTAGATTCAACAAATGAGCGACGACGGGCGAAGCGTTTCAAAAAAGTCCCGTACACGTTCATATACAGTACGTTACCATTAGTCCGATTGCGATGAAACTAGGGTTAGATGTTGAGTACACTCCAGGGAAGCTTTCTGGCTTAGTAAATCAATCTTACTTAGGTAGCGCACGAGTAGATTCAACAAACGAGCGACGATGCGCGAATCGCTTTAACAAAGTCCGTTATGCGTTCATATACCATTCATCCGATTGCGATGAAACTTGGGTGAGATATTGTTTATACTCCATTGAAGGTGTCTGGCTTAGTAAATCCATTTTACAATAGGTAGCACACGAGTAGAATCAACAAATGAGCAACGACGCGCGAAGCGATTCAACAAAGTCCTGTATGCGTTCATAACCATTCGTCCGATAGCAATGCAACTTGGGTGATATGTTGTGTACACTCCGGGGAAGGTTTGTGGCTTAGTAAATCATTTTACAATAGGCAGCACACGAGTAGATTCAACAAATGAGCGAAGACGCGCGAAGCGTTTCAAAAAAGTCCCGTACGCGTTCACATACGTTTCCATTAGTGCGATAGCGATGAAACTTGGGTGAGATGTTGAATACACTCCAGGGAATGTTTCTGGCTTAGTAAATCCATTTGATAATAGGTAGCGCACGAGTAGATTCAACAAATGAGCGACGACGCGCGATGCGTTTCAACGAAGTCCCGTATGCGTTCATATACCATTCGTCCAAAAGCGATGCAACTTGGGCGAGATATTGAGTACACTCTAAGGAAGGTTTCTGGCTTAGTAAATCCACTTTACAATAGGTAGCGCACGGGTAGATTCAATAAATGAGCGATGACGCGCGAATCGTTTCAACGAAGTCCCGTATGTGTTCATATACCATTCGTCCGATAGCGATGAAAATTGAGTGAGATGTTGAGTACACTCCAAAGAAGGTATCTGGCTTAGTAAATCTTATTTTACAATAGGTAGCGCACGATTAGATTCAACAAGTGAGCGGCGGCACGCGAATCGTTTCAACAAAGTACGCGTTCAAATACCATTCGTTCGGTAGCGATGAAACGTGGGTGAGTTTTTGTGCACACTGCAGGGAAGGTTTTTGACTGAGCAAATCCATTGTACAATAAGTAGCGCACGGGTAGATTCAACAAATGAATGACGGCGCACGAATCGTATAAATACAATCCCGTATGCGTTCATATACCATTCATCCGATTTCGATGAAACTTGAGTGAGTTATTGTGTACACTGATGGGAACGTTTCTAATTTAGTAATTCCATTTTATAATAGGTAGCACACGAGTAGTTTCGACAATTGAGTGACGGGACGTGAATCGTTTCAACAAAGTTCCATCTGCGTTCGTATACCATTCATCCGATTGTAATGAAACTAGGGTGAACTGTTGTGCACACTGCAGGGAAGGTTTCTGACTTAGTAAATCTATTGTATAATAGGTAGCGCACGAGTTGATTCAACAAATAAGTGACGGCGCGCGAATCGTTTGAACAAAGTTCCATCTGCGTTCATATACCATTCATCCGATTGCGATGAAATATTGGCGAGTTGTTGTACACGCTCCCACAAATGCTTATAAATTAGTAAATCCATTTTACGATAGCTTAGAGGCAGTTAACGGAAATTGAAGAAAATATTGTGTATCCAAAAGCACTTCACGAAACAAAATTACAATGCCAACACTTTTTTTTTTGATTGGCATTGCAACGCATGCCGGGTACAGCTTGTACACAATAAATATGAGGAAACCATAGACAAAATTAACAAGCTAGAAAGTAATTTCTAGAATGTGAGAAATGAATGTGATAAGCAGATACGTAGAATTCCCATTGCTGTAATGAAATAAACAGGTGAATGTTTGAATAAAATAGGGGGATAGAAGGAAAACTTACCATAATCAAAGAACTGCAAGGAGCGCAAGAAGAGTTATTACGGGAAGATGAATAAGTACAGTGGAACTTGAAATAGATAGAACGTAAAGCGGAGGATCTGATAGCCGGGAAATTGCGGAATTGCCAGGCTACGCTGAGAGGTGAAATTAGGGATAGACAAGGGGTGATGGATATCAATATCTCTTACGGTGCACTGAACAGGGAAATCGATTTGTTTAACTTTACCGGTAAACAGTATAATCCACTTGATTTTCTAAAATTGGCAGAAAAAAGATTTGGCCGTCATCTGAAAGATGAAGTAATTGAATGTGAATCTGCACTGGAAAATTGATCTTGATTCTCGGTATATCATGAGGGCATGACGTGTTCAATGGAATTTAGAGATAAATTCTTGGCTAAATTCTGGCATGGAAATATCCAGACTAGAGAACGGCCGAAGATTATTTTTGGTCAATATCGTAAACAAGAGGGTGTATCATGCACCGAATATTTCTTGTAACACGTCCTGATATGCAAGAATCTGGAAGGTTTTGCATCAGAAGACCAAATTCTTTAATTATTGGTAAGACATTTTCCTGACAGGATACACGAAGTATTTTGTGTGCAAAACATTAGCTCAATGAAAGATATGGAGTGCCTGTTAGAAAACGTTGATGCTTTTGAGACTCGCCGTAGCGAAACACGACCAGAAAAAGACATGTAGAAAGAGCTAGTAACCTGCACAATAATCCTAGAAATCAAAATTCAGACAGGAATGGGTATGAGCAGAGAACTGGCTGTCTGCCAAATCAGGATACATTCAGGAGTGGGGGGAATGCAGGAGAGTTCCAGAAAACGAATGACAATCAGGAAATAGTGAGTGCAACACCGTAGGTTAGAACCGAGGACACTAGACCAGGGCCTAGTACTTTAAACATGAGCAGGTTTGATTGAGGTCAGGTGCCAAGTTCTCTCGACATAGTCCAATTTAGTGTACGTCAGGAAATTAGGATGAGGTGGACTGGCTTTCAGAACATGGAGTCGAGTTAGATTTTCATCTAGGGAATGTGTGTGTGTGTGTGTGTTGTGGGGTGAAACAGCAAATATGGTTCAGATTAGATACCAGGTAAGTGATAAACTGTCTAATGGTGTCTTATGGTAGAAGAACTGAACGATGTGAGTACATCTTATTTCCCTGAAATGGGTGTGGGAAAACGAGGAAATTGCAATATTGGGTAAGTATGTCGTGTGTCCATGGAATCTGCTCCGAACGTGTGGATTCATGAGGTAATGATAAAAGGTACGTTGAGGATCATCAGTTAAGGTGGGTACTCGAGGAGTACGAGGTATTATTCCATTCTAAATTAGGAACGACACACATGTTTGAACAGTTTTAAGGATATGGATGATAGCGCTTTTATTAGACCACGGTACCCTGTAGCCACACGAACACATGAAAGCAGTTGTTGAGTTTAATGTTATATTTCTGGAGAAAGTTCTTGTACACCTTGGTACTTATTTGGGATTATACGGGAGGTTGGCAATCGAGTTAACTATGCACGCCTTGTCCGTCACATGCTGTAGAGGGAAAAGAGAATATGTTTATGTTATGTTAATTGGGTCATATACCTTGTTCTAACGCTTACTCATTAAAAGATCAAGCTGATAAAGTAATTGGTACGTACAACATTCATAACCTTAAGAAATACGTTTCTTAAATATTGAGAATTGGCTGTAAGGTTGTATACATACTAAACACCACTTGAAGAAACTTGCGTGTGAGTCATATTTCCTAATGACTAGGAGGGGTAGAACGCGAAGCAATACACTCTGACTCTGTGATGTAAGAGTGAAGTGAGAAATCTATATAACTACTGTATGAAGAACGGTGCGTTTTGTCATGCCCAAGGAGCAAATATGTAGACTATTGTAAGGTACAGTACATTCACCAAAATTCGAGAAAAGTGATTACAGATATTAATGTTCAAATGTCTGTACAAACATTGTATTTTTTCAATGGTATTTCTATGTCAGGGTTTTATATTCAAACGTACTGTATTTAAAAATGTATTGTTGGCAAGGGTTTTATATATTTCAATAGTTCATGATTCATTATTCCATTTCATTCATGCTCTAATCATGGGGAGGCGTTTTTGTAACGTTCCTGTCCTGCATCACTATCACGTCATCTTGTTAATATCCCATTGTTATTATTATAATTATTATCATTATAATTACTATTATTAACTTCAATTTTGTTTAATTTGACAATCTATATATATATATTCTCTAATTTATATTTTATTATTATTATTATTATTATTATTATTATTATTATTATTATTATTATTATTATTATTAATCGCTCGGGTCACATAATTACATCTCATTCCATTTATCATCAGGGTGTTAATTTTAAGTCTTTTAGTTAGTAATCCTTTATAGTTATGCGAGAATTGGCATTTTATTCGATATCTATTGTATTATATTTCATTCTGAACAGAAGTCTTATTTGCAACAGCAAGAAGGAAATCATATATTGCCTCATATGTTATTGTACAGCCCAGGGGCAGTACCCCCTAAGACCCACCCCTCCATTTTTCATCAAAACCACCCTCGTAGGCATACCATAAGCCTCATGTACTTCTTCAAACACAAACAGGCCCGGCATACTGCTGACAGTCACGCTTTAATAATACAAACACAAACACAGTAACTGGAGCGGCAGCAGTGAGGAAACGCTGACCAGGCAGTGGGGGAAGGCCTTAAAGGCTAGGCCCAGAAGAGCCCCATTATCTGTTCGTGGCCAGCGGCCTTGCCCCCTACGAGGTCCGTTCCAGCTCTTCACCAGGTGAGATCTAGCCGTGTGCTCAGATTCCTTATCTTTGTAAACACCTACCCTGAACATTTGTGCACTTTACATTTTGTACTTCATTTTATATCTGTCTAACACTTAAAAGGGACAGTACATCACAGCTACTGGCCAATAAATACTTGGTCAGTAAACACACACGTTTATTACTAATTACACCCCATTTTACATCCTTACACCCAACCTGACCTTAGTCATAATTGCCCCTGACCGTGGAGACCAGGAACTGCATCGTCAGGAATTCTATTGTACTCGAGCAAGCGGCCCGACTGCAGAGTGTCAAGTCACCGACTCCGCACGCTCGCTGAATCGCTCACTCTACTTAATTGGCAGGCTAGATTAGCAGCCCACGCTTAGACATTCATCCCCTAGCAGGTAAACGCATCCTGTAGGGACGCCCCCAATAGATTACGTACTCACACCAACACACTACATTGGTAGTCTCCCCCAATTACGGGAAACTACCCTCATTCGGAAACATCCCGTAAATTAACACATCTACACTACTCTGTTTATCCCACCCCCAACAGAGGGATAAAACATTATTTTGGTAGCGAAGCCCAAGCTAAGGCTTAAGAACTCGGTATTTCGTGATAAAAACTACCTTCGGGTGCTCACTCTGAGGATCTTCGCGGTCTGCGCGGCAAAACTTCAGCTTGATCCGGGGTCTGCCGCCTAAGTTGGCGGGTCTCAGGTGGAACATCGTGAACTCTCGGCCAGCCCGAAGTTCTTGACGCTTGCCAGTGATTGGACAAGGATCACGCGCAAAACTATCCCTGAGAAAGATTGCTGGGGACGCGAACTGAAGATGACGGTATATACACTAGTGTCCAAATGTTAAGCATAAGTTACGAATAAGCAGGGCAACAGGAAATGGACCGCAAATCGCACGACATATGCACCTACCAACCTTACATGTTCGCTCTGTATAGGAAAGGAGTATTCCCTGCTTTGACTAGCAGCGTAACCACAAGGTAAAAACAGCCAGTGCCTGAGCCCCGTATTCCCTCAGTCGTGTTTGCCCTGTTATAGTGTGCGGAGTGTAGCCTCGTGGTGAACGTGACAACATAATGGCACAACGACGCCATTTGGACCCCATTTTGCAGGCTAGAGTACTCGGCCGCCTGGAAGCAGGCCAGACACGGACCGAAGTCACTGTATCCTTGAATGTGCCACAAAGTGTCATTTCCAGACTTTAGAGACGATTTCGAGACACACAAGATGTTAGTTGTAGGCCAGTATCAGGTCGACCAAGAGTAACTAACCCACAGCCGGACCGATATTTGGCCTTAACCGCCCGACGAAATTGGAGTGCACCTGCTAGACAATTGTCAGCGGAGCTTGCAGTCGTCGCAGGGGTTGCCGTTTCCCGGCAAACTGTGTACAGGAGGCTCAGATCAGCAGGGCTGTTTGCCAGACGTCTAGCAGTGTACGTCCCACTCACTCCAGCACAGAGACGGGCCCATTTACAGTGGAGCCGTCAACGTCGAAACTGGACCGTGCATGAATGGAGGCATGTGCTCTTCACAGATGAATCCCGTCAACGTCGAAACTGGACCGCGCATGAATGGAGGCATGTGCTCTTCACAGATGTATCCCGCTTCAGTTTGCAGAACGATTCCTGTCGCACATTTATCCGGAGAGAACCGGGTAGCCGATACAACCACAGGAACATCGTAGGGCGGGACCAGTATGGTGGTGATGGTGTCATGGTGTGGGGCGGCATCATGTTGAATGGCCGTACGGACCTGCACATCTTCATGGGTGGTCCGAGGAACACTGAACGCTCGGAGAGACAGGGATGAGGTACTGAGACCACATGTTGGACTCTTCAGAGGTGCGGTTGGTCCAGACTTCCTCTTAATGGACGATAATGCCCGACCACACCGCGCTGCTCTTGTGGATGAATTTGTGGCTGGGGAAGACATTCATCGCATGGACTGGCCAGTGAGGTCTGCGGATCTGAATCCTATAAAACATGCCAGGGATGTATTGGGGAGGCGAATTGCATCCCATCAGCCTCTACCAAGGACCCTCCAAGACCTTCGCATTGCCCTTTCGGAGGAAAGGGATCGACTGCCCCTAGATCTCTTGGACCATCTGATAGAGAGCATGCCCGTCGCTGCGATGCATATGTGGCCGCTAGGGGTGACCATACACCCTATTAACAGCATAGTTAGTTGTGGAAGATATTGCCAAGGTTTGTCAGTTGTTGCCAAAGTGTACTTTGACTATCAGAACCTTTCTGACACTGTTGTTTTGGACAAGCTGTGTGACATATGGTGTGTGATTCAGCTTTCGTTTGTTCAGAAATCTGTCCGACATTGCTAGCAGGCTGTATGGCCTTGTTTAGTGATTATGCTTATCTTTTGGATACTAGTGTAGCCTATATGCGGAGAGATGCGATGGACAGTCACTCCAATTCGGTTCCATTTCGAGTCGTCATTCTATTCCATTCTAAGACGTTACTCTTGGTAATTCTGCCAAAGTGTCATTCGTAGACAGTCAACGCTTCAGCAAATAATTCAAGTATGTTAGCTAGGAGACATAGGCTCCTAACTCCGTGTACGGCTGCTATATGCAGATTGTTAGTGCCTGCGACCAGTGTGGTACGAACTTTGAAGTGTCCAGCTGTGATCAACACCACGAGTGTGACCAGACTACATAAGGGTGAGTTGAGCTAAATATAAACAGTGAGTTCATTATGCTCAAGGGAATTTAGAAAGGGGAGGTTTTCCCATAAACGAGAAGTGACAGTGAGCCGTTCAGAGCAGCGATCATTACTAGTACCAATTTAACGTCATAATCCTCACAGCCAATTCTCACAGGAGTGTAATTTCATGTTTTGTTATGTTTACATTAGAATCTATAAAGAAGAATATAAAAAAATATCGCATACTTTATTTAACCAAGCAGTATCCTGACAAGTGATATTTCACCCCTCCCCTGTAGAGTAAATTCTTGTGTTCCATTTGCAGCTAAGCCAGGTATTATTAGAAGATCATCTTCTATAGATGCAAATATAGGTGGCGTCCAGCAAGCATTTCAACTATCACCCAACATAGGAATGATATTGCATTTTGTTAATATTGAACTACTACAAATGGTTGCCCAATTAGAGGCCACCACTAGCAGGAATGTTACAATTAGTCGCCCAACCAGGGGCACCATTATAGTATTAGAGTTATTACAGCATACGGGACTTGGTTGAAACGATTCGCATGCTATCTATTGTAAAATAGATTTACTAATTTAGAAACCTTTACAGAAGTGTGCACAACAACTCACCAAAGTTTCACTGCAATCGGATGAGTGGTAAATGAACGCATGCAGGACCAAAAGACAAGCAAACTATCCAAAAAACATCCATTATTATATAGAGATATATTAGAGTCCATTAGACTTTAGGTAGTGCGTCATCATATGACTTTGAACACATGTTTCCCAGTGCAAGGCGTGTGTTGTTGGGAGGTATCTTCGGTATTGGTGCCAGTGTTATGTTGATCATGCCAAGCAACTGCAGTTTGCTATCTTACTATATTTCTCTTACACTTATTTTGTGAAAATGACTACAACGTTTGGATATTGAATTCAGAGATTGAAATCGCTACCCTATATTTTATCACAGTGTAGGTCATAATGTAAAAGCTATTTAGTCCATCATATGGAAAATCATTTAACTGACTGGATAGTTTTGTGTATTGAAAGACCAGGAGAATATATGAAGATTAGGATATGCTTTTCTGAGTGGAACTCTATGCTTCGTTACTCTATTTACACACACACACACACACACACACACACACACACACACACACACACACACACACACACTATCATCGCGAATTCTCTGATATCGCCAATTTGGAGGGAGACCACTGACATTCACATCACTGCATTTGTAAATATAAAATTATACTACACACAATGCAAGCCAAATTTGTTATTTTATTTAGGGCCATTAACATATCGGTCATTTGCCCAGTGTACGTTGGTTTATGTTGAACTTGTTTGGTAATCTGTGTTACTGACGTGTCTGTAGTAGCTCGGACGGACTAGGATTAGAAAGAAGGTGGCTGTGCTCTTAAATAAAAAACACTTAAAAAACGTAAAACAACTGCTAGGATGAACGATAAGGGAATCGAGCCACCTTTTCTCATTTCTTACTCACGTGGCAGAGCGTAGACTGCGATTATTATTTGATGGCACATGCGCACGCAACGAGTTCCGTATGCGTTCGTGCATATGCGTTGCAGCGTGAGTGAGAGGGGAGGAGCGTTCACATCGTTATTGTTATGGAAATGTCACATTGGCTCCTACTGTACATGTTACATTATTACACGTTAGTGTCGCCTAGGAGCACAGTAGCAGTGCTCTCCACTACCTGCCTTCTCTCCCCTCTAAACTCTCATGTTCGCACAGGTGTGCGCCAACAGATAATAATCTCAGTCTATCCTGTTTCAATTCTCGGAAAATATTTAAATCTCTTGCCACAGCCGGAAATTGCACCCAGAACCTTCAGAACCGGAGTCTCAATATGTTCCCCATGACCACAGAGGACGGCTAAATAAGGCCAATGATTGACGGCACAGAACTCGGCTAGAAAGAAAATGTTTAGAATAAATTCTGACTGGTAAGCGTGGACACAACAAATGAACGTACAAGGGGTGATGAGGAACTAAGGTTACAAAGCCTGCTGTGAAACGTGTAGCCTACATTTGATTTCATACAACCAACACAGCCAACTGATAGTACAAACATTAAGTTACTTTTCGACATAGTCTCCAAATCGGTTTAGGCACTTGTCACTTCGTGGAGTGAGTTTGAATATTTCCTTATGTTAAAAATCCAGTCCTTCCGTGTTCAGCCACGTTATCGCGAAGTGTTTGACCTCCGCATCTGAAGCGAACCGTCGATCTCCTAGGTGCTCCTTCAAGTGAAACAACAGATGAAAGTCGCTTGGAGCAAGGTTCGGAATATAGGTAGGATTGTCAATGATGTCCCAGCAAAACCGCTTGAACACCGTGGTGATCTTCTGAGCTGTACGAGGTCGCGCGTTGTCATGAAGGAAGATGACGCCCTCGGTGGTTACGTGTTTCGCCCAAAGAAATCGAATAACTGAGCGGATCTCTTGGCGAGACCAGTTCTCCAGATCATTCGCCATTAGCTGTTTACCTACAACTAGCGTTGTAGGTGGAGGGTGGCTGAAACTTGGCACAGTTACCAATCGTATGTATTTGAATTACCCCTCACTACGTGTTTCTCTATATCATACGAAACTCTAGGAATATGGGTCTTGTAACCTTAGATTCTGATCATCCCTCAAATTCCTACAGGCTCTTCTTCCTTCCAAGTCCCTCAATCCGCATTCTTCGAGGGTTGAGGGCATTTCTTTTCCTCCTGTCCTTTAATTGCCTTATTCTCCTTTTGTTTTCCATTTCTTCTTCTAGTATATAAGTTAGTAGTACGTTTTAGTGTTTGTTTACATTTCATTATCATCTTCACGATCACCCAAACCATTAAGAGCCGATAACCTAGATGTTAGGCCCCTTAAAACAACAATTATCATCATCATCATCATCATCATCGAATTCCGACGCCTTATTATTCGTGTATCAAGGGGTCGGATATGGCGTGAGTTGAGTATCAGTGGGGAGTAGCTTGTACAATCAAGTGGTATTCCCGAAAACATCCTCATTAGCGGAGTTAAAGAGAGATACATGAATGAAAATGAAAGAAAATTATGCGTGTGGAGGTAATTTGAAGGTACCAGCCATGCATTTGCCTGGGGTGTAAATTGACAAGCCATTTAAAACGACTTGAAGACAATGGACGTTGGGGTTCGGACCCACTTAGGCCTGTTTTCCAAGTTCAGAGATATTTTGACCCCATGACTTTGTGCGTTAGTCAGTATAGGCTGTATCGTATTGGAAGCAATCTTTCAGTGTTGGCTAAGCAATCAAGATTTAATGTTTTTCAGTCGGTCAACACGATTGCTCCCAATATTGTAATCGGTGGTTCCCTAATGATGGAAATAATTTACATGAGTTCTGTGCAGGCAGCGGGAGGCGACAGCTACACGGAAACCGACCACACGCCGCTCAAACAGCTAAGTGCACAATCCACAATAACCTGACCATTTAATAACAAACACACAATCTCACTAAGCAAACAAACTTGAAGGTTAATCACCACTATCAGTATCTCAACAAAGAAACCACATATCCTGACTAGTTGTGCTAGTTCCATCACTACTGTAACTAAATAAGTGTTTATATTGTAAATATCACAACCACCGACAGTATTGGCTACGGTGGCTAACGCGCAGCATTAGGTCATGGGGCCAAGCTCTCTGCTGACTCGGTAGACGCGTGGGTTCGAGCCCCACCGTCGGCCGTCCTTGAAATGGTTTTCCGTGGTTTCCCATTTTCAACACCAGACAACTGCTGGGACGGTACCTTCTGACAGGCCACGGCCGCTTCCTTCCACATCCTTGCCCAGTTTCATTCATTTCATCTCTCATTAACTCCTCTCTTGGGGTTGGCGTCAGGAAGGGCATCCGGCCGTAAAAACCATCGCCACAAAGACTTTCATCGCATCTCATCCCCGACCCCGTTGGAAAACGGGAATAATAAGGGGTAGACATACTAAATAAACAAAGATTTAAAAGCCTAAGAGTAAAGAATCTGATAATGATCGCTTGACGATCGAAACTGCTCATCCAAATGTATTCATGCATCTCATGTCAATTTTTTCAGGATTGAGCAACCACCAATTACAATTGGGTACAAACACGCTGACCGACTGAAGAACATTCAATTTTGAACAGTATAGCCTACTATACTACCCCTTATAATTCTCGTTTTCAACGGCGTTGGGGATGAGATGCGATGAAAGTCTATGTGGCGGATAGTTTTTACGGCCGGATGCCTTTCCTAACGCCAACCTCATGAGAAAAGTTAATAAGAGATGAATTGAATGAAGATGAATGAAACTGGGTGAAGATTTTGAAGGAAGTGGCCATGACCTGTCAGAAGGTACCGTCCCATCATTTGCCTGGAGTTGAAAGGGGGTAAATCACGGAAAATAATAATAATAATAATGTTATTGTTTTTACGTCCCTTTTAACTACTCTGGCTTTTAGAGACGCCCGGGTGTCGGAATTTTGCCCCGAAAAGGAACTTTAACGTGCCAGCAAATCTACAAGCACCGCTCCTTCGCATTTGCGCACCCTCAAATGCCAGCTGATTGCGCCAGGATTTGATCCTGCAACCTTGGGCACCCTTGGGCACAGCAAGCGAGAACGTTTCCGCTGAGCCATGTAGCCAGTCACGGAAAATCATGTCAAGGACGGCCGACGGTGGAGGTCGAACCCACGTCTACCGAGTCCAGAAAGTACTTAGCCCCATGGCCTAGCGCTCTGCGTTATCGAGTGTAGCTACCGCTGTTGGTTGTAGGCTACAAGAGTGGTGATTTTATAACGGTTGTTCAAATATAACAACATAAAATATCATGATACAGTAAACTCCGGTTTTCGGTGCACCAGTTAGATGATTATGGAGACGTCTCAAAAACGTAGTCCCCGAGCTAAGAGAATCAACTACAGTTTCGGTGAGGAATCGAACCTAGGAGCTTTCATACCAAACGCTAGGGTGCTAACCACTTAGCTATAGGGACCGTGCGGTGTATCCCTAATTGGAGTTAGCATTGAGAACGTTTCATATAAATGGGAAAGCCTAACAAGATATTGCAATGGTGGTTGGAGAATTCTGGGGAGTGTTTGTGAATTAGCGTGGAGGAGCAAGGAGTGAAAGAGCAGTGGAAGAATGTGAGACAGATGCTGAGGAATGTGAAGCACATTCAAGAATTTCAGGAAAAATGAGGAAGCCTAAATTAAAAAAGTAGACTCTGAAATACGAGGAATTACAGAGAATTGCTAAGAATGGCATAAAACAGAATAGCAGAGGGACGTGAATACGTAGCGTAATTATTGGGGATAATAAAACTTGGAGAAATATGAAAGAGGTCGTGAGCTGTAACGCACACAATAAATATAAAACCCCTCACAGGCCGGAGGCAGCTACAATTCCACTATACATTTTCCTTCAACTGAAATGCTTAGGCTTATTTATAAGAGCCCCGAGGAAGTTGAAGGCAATTTCGATCACTCTACTTGCTGTTGAAAACATTTGCGTCCAGAAATATGAAAACAGAAGGCACCACACATTTAATAAAAGACAGGTTTCACAGTTCCAGTTGACACCACATTGTAATCAGTGACCATCAAACTAATGTTTGTTGTCTCTCGAAGACACGACCATTCAACCATTCTTTCATGAATTAACTTTCATTGTGCAAGGGAAATACAGTAAACCCAACCATGGCAAATGTTTGGGAAGCAAGGAATACTGGAAGTCAAATGTTAATAACTTCAGGACATTACAAGACAGGGACTCTAGGCTCTAGAACACGAATAGAGTGGCGCACTGGTAAATCAAATATTTTCCACAGTGATCTTTCCTAACACTTGATTCCGCCAGATCGATGTTTAACTTTACACTGAAACATACATGAGAAGAATGAACGTCAAAAATAAGAGCACATGCATCTTGCCATTCTTATTGATATGCTCTCAATCAAGCACAATATGTAATGTCTTTCTGAATATCGCATCTACCCTGCTTGGAATAGCAACGATTTGGTTTATTGGGGGAATTTCCATTGCCTAACGTGAAATGCAATTGAAAATAAACTGATTTCTGGTTTAGCTTCTTTTCTGAGACTCTCTTCTCACAGCACAAATAAAACTGTTTGTTTCGATCACAACGGCGCGTGTCCTCCGTAATGAAGTCTCTGCAAGCTCGATGATCAGCGAACCAAACCGACATAAACTTTGGTTGTAACCTATCTGTCGTATTAAAAGCAAGTTTGTTCTAGGTCTATACTGTTTTGTTTTGTCAAAAGTAGCTTGAATACATTTACTTTGTCTCAAGAATCAAACGACTTATAGATAGGATGCTTGAAGGGAAGATGTTATGAATCTTATACCAATAAATTCAGTTGGAGAGGAAAAGTACAACTATTATGTGAGGTTTAAATTATGTTTCACCAAGCGACAAATCACCTACCAAAACTGAAAGAAGGAACTGGGGACCTGAGATGGAAGTTTCGAATCCTGGCGCTCAAAGCGGCCATGCTGATAGTGGTTCATCGTCGGGGTTTTCCTCACTAACTCCAGGAATATACCGGAATGGTTCCCTATTTCAACTTCCGGGCCACCTACCCTGTCACCTTCTGTGCTCTCGTGATGCGTGTTGAAATAGGGTCCCGATATTCCTTGGTTGGATCCCAAGATATTTAATTTGGGTTTGAGGGTTTTTAATGGGCACATTCAGTCTTGTGAGGTAAAAGTGAGAAGAGGTGGTTCACCACTTGTACTCCAGACTATTGCCATGATGGATCCTAACAGACATCCTTAACACACCCCCAAGTAGGCCTACATGGGGCTGATGACCATGATATCCAAGAACCTAAATGAAACATCAACAACAAGAAAAGCAACCTATTCTTGTCCTAAACCTTAATATACATTCACCACAGATACACAGGTTATGAGGAAATTTACCACACACCCAGCGCAGCTGATGAAGGTGTCCGAAGCCCATAACATTAATTAATCAACAACAACTCTGTATCATAGGCAACTTGTAATTTATGAATTAGGAATAAACAGACGTTATTCTCCACTGGTTTTTGAAAAAAGGAAGGAAGCTTGTAGTTTAACGTGACTGTTAATCTCGCGATCATGAGCCACGGGACCTCCGCTTTACGTGGAATCCGAACCACAGGACATGGCATTTCACTTCGAAAATCTCACATGCAGTGACCGGGAATCGAACCCGGTCCGCCTTGGTGAAAGGCATACACTGGTTTTTGACTATGGCAGCTGACTTAAAGCAACTTATAGATAGAATTATCTAGATAAAACTGAAAATATTATGCTTTCTTAACTCACATGTATATTGATATTTGGTTCCCAGCTTAACCTTTTGAGGGAAGTAGCCATGTTAAATATGGTGGCGCGGCAGTTTGGCTGGAACATTGACAGCAAGTGATGGAATGCGATGGACCTTTTGTTTCCCTGTCGATTGAAACGTTGCTGTTTGCTGCATGAGAGAAATTATTGTTCTGTTTTATTTTCCTCCCTGTTTTGTCGACCTCACGGGGAAGTGGAGTGTAGCACTGATGTCAGCACACCTGTCCCTGGTCATCATTCACTCGTGTTGTAGTTGCTAGCATTCTTGACAGCATATTGGATTGCCAGCATCCTTTTACCCCGTCAACTTTTAAGATTATACAAGTACTTTGTAGCCTAGTTTTATTGTAGGATACCAATTTTGGTCTGAGGGTTGGAACGAGGTATACTCTGTCTCGCGAGCTACAACTGAAGAGAGATGGGGTTGATTCCCACCTCAGCCATCCTAGAAGTGTTTTTCGTGGCGTTCCAGTCCTTCCCCTGGCAAATGCAAGGATGGTTTCTAAACTAAAGACACGACCTTCTTCTTCCAAATCCAGCGTCAATTACAGATACACACACTACTACATACACCACAATAAGACAGATTATCAGACACGAACCCAAATACATGGGGCCAGATGGTCACTATAAATATATCAATCAAATATTAACCAAATATGAATATAGATATGAGTAAAGAAAGCATAATATTTTCAGTTTTATCTAGATAATTCTGCAGTTAGGTTGCTTTATATGTCACCCGTCTCATCAATAAATCAACAACAACAACCATCCTTCGCCACCACCCACGTGACCTCGTAATCTACATCCTTAATTAGCTTCTAATTAAGAAGTCGGACTGTGGTGACAAAAATAAGCATTAAACAATTGTTAAGGGAAATACATTGTGAGCAAGTACTAAAAAAAGGTGTTTGATCGGGACACACGTACTCTAATACCACATGCATACCACCTTTATGTGGGGCTGATGACCAAGATGTCCCAAGTCCCTCAAATAAATCAACAACAAATATAACAAATCACCTTCATGTGTCATGGTGATGCGCTGACGAACGGCGTGAGGAAGGAAGTGAATGCAAATTGTACACTTAGGACAGATGTATGCATTTGTCTTGGCAAGGATTCAGTCCATCGTAAATATTATTGGCTGAATAATGTTCATAATTAAAAACCCAGTAACGTTCATTCTGTACAAATTCCAAATTGAATGGACCACTTCGAAGAAACGATCGAGAAACGATTAAGGGCCTCTACTTAAACCCCTCATGAGTTCGCACTGTAGCCTGATTTTATTGTAGGGCTGACTTCTTAATAAATGCAAATGTTCGTGCCATTCACTCCATGGTTTTGATTCAAATCCATAACACACAGACGTAGGTAAAAATTTCTCTCAGGGTATATATACTCATTATGCACCTTATCCCGGATAAATATAAAGATTCAGCCTCAGTTTATTTATAAATACGATGCATTTCTCGCAGTAAAATAAACCACACTTCTGCGATAGGCCACGATGTTTCTAAATGACATGGATAGTAATTAACATTGACAAGTTAGAAAAACTAATTATCTTTCACACATCGTTCCTTAACGTGTGATATCTCGTATCCCACACTGCCGTTCTTTTCCAATATTTTACTTATGGCTGATCACGCCTCCCAGCCGTTCCTACAGAAAAATTCACGTTGGGTCCATTTTTCTGTAGAACATACAAGAGAATGAACCATATAGGCCTATATACTGTACTGTAGGAGTACATAACTACACGAAATATACGTTTCAACAGTACTATGAATTTAAAACTAATTTTTAGCCTACTTTTCACATTTTGCAAAAATGAGGAAAAAGTAGACTTATGAGATCGGGCAAATGTGTGTCTGTCCGTCTGTCTGTCTGTCTGTCCTTCTGTCTGGCTGTGTGTGTGTTCCCCCCTATCAACTCCTAAACGGCTGCAGGAATCGAAACAAAAATTGGTAGGAGTAAAGATCTATACCTGAATATCTCACGGCCATATTTGAAAATGAAGTCAGTGCTACCAACTGCTGAAAAATTGCAATTGAAATTTCAGCTCCATGTTGGATATCTTGGAAGGTATGATTGGGAGCTATTTCAAAATTGGCACACGTATAGATAATAATATTGCAGTTTAATTTCCAGGAGGCCATACATGGCAGTGTTGCCAAAATAATTATAAGCCTGCTGATAGGTCCAAATTATAAATGCATATAACTTCTACACTATCAATTGGATTTCAACCAAATTTCATATGTGCTATGTGTACATAAACAGATATGACAGCGCGTATTCTTAAGAGCCACCAGGGCTGCTAACTGTTAATAAATGCTCTCAATATTTTTATCCAAATACCCATATATCAGAAAGTATGCAAGCCGACAGCTTTAAACTATGCACACGTATAGTACCTGACATTCTATATTAATTTGGAGTAACTTATATACCCCAGGGCTATCAACATGATTATAAGCCTGCTGTGAGGTCCAATTTTAAATACATGTAACTTCTATACTATCATTTGGATTTGTGTGCTATGTGTACCATAAGAGTTATGACTAAGCCGAGTCTTAAGAGTAACCAGGGCTGCCAACTGTTAATAAATACTGTCTCTATGTTTGTTACCCTAATATCAATATATCAGAAAGTATGCAAGCCAATAGCTCTAAACTTTGCACACGTATAGTACCTGGCATTCTAGAATAATTTGGAGTAACTAATATAGGCCTACGCCAGTGCTGCCAACATGATTCTAAGCCTGCTGATAGGTCCAATTTCAAAATGCACGTAACTTCTCTACTAACTAATGGATTTCACTCAAAATTGACACAACAATGGATCATATTATTTCAGATTATTTCTGACCAATACAGGTATGTCATTGTTGCCAACATGATTTTACGCGCGCTGTTAGATCCAAAGTTTAACTGCATGTAACATCCATGCTATCCATTGGACCTCAACCAAATTTTGTAGCCTGTACCTTAATAGATGGAACTAAGAATATATTTAGTCACCAGGGCTGCCAACTATAGTTCTCTATTAGGCTACATTATGCCAGGTATACAGTATTTCGAACTAATTAGAAATTCCGATATTACCAACTTAATTTCGTCATTATTCTAGATAGATCAATATAGATTAATCATTGGCATGAATCTTAAATTTTAAGAAAAGTAGGCTCTTTAGTTCGTCACGGAACTTCTTGTTTCTTTATGCTCTTACACAGGTAAATGAACCTAAAGTGAATTATTTTGTTGCAAGGCACATCCACACATCGCTGGGATTCGTGAACAGGTAATGGACGTTAAGGGAATAATAACGTTACAGTAGCCTATTTGTTTTCCGTCGCATTTAACTACTGTACTTGGGCGTTCAGAGACGCCGGGGTGCCGGGATTTTGCAACGAAGGGGATCTTTAACGTGCCAGTAAATGTACTGACACGCCCCCCTCACATTTGCGCACCCTCAAATGCCAACTGGCTGCGCCAGAATTTGATCCTGCAACCTTTGGGACAGCAGGCGAGAACGTTACCGCTGAGCCACGCAGCCAGTCACACGTTAAGGGACGATATAATTCATTTGAACTAATTAATGAACTTGGATCTTAGGATTTTCCTGTGTCGATCCATGTAAGAGAAGTTATCGAAGTAACTTCTTCGGTGTTTCTTTCGTGATCTATAAAATGAATCGCTTTTCAGTCGATCAACATATTAATGTGGACACATTAAGAATGAATATTCTAGTTTTACGTGACCGTTAATCTCGCGATCACGTGCCACGGAACCTCCTTTTTCGTGGAATCTTAATCATACGACATGGCATTTCACTATGAAAATCTCACACGCATTGACCGGGAATCGAACTCGGTCCACCGTGGTGAGGGGCCAACAGCTTGACTTCTGCGCCACCACGCCCCCGCCAATTAATGAACCTGATCTGGAGATGTTCTTGTGTCGATCCATGTAGGTGAAGTTGTAGAAGTAATTTCTTTAGTGATCCCTTCCTGATCTAGAAAAATAACCGTACGTATTTCAGTCGGCGAAGACCTTAATGTGGCCAATTCAATTGGGCGGAGAATAACACTTCCT
This sequence comes from Meconema thalassinum, assembly GCA_946902985.2. NCBI lineage: Eukaryota > Metazoa > Arthropoda > Insecta > Orthoptera > Tettigoniidae > Meconema > Meconema thalassinum. Next base: position 741,354,800 of record OX336389.2, read on the forward strand.
AACCTGGAAAGAATAACACGAATGCAATTTGATACACTTAATGATCCCCTCGTTGCGTAGTGGCTAGCATTTTTGGCTGTCTCTGTGGAGGCCCGGGTTTGATTCCTGGCTCTGCCAAGAAATTTAATTCTGGTCTGAGGGCTGGACCGGAGTACACTCAGTCTCGTGAGGTAAAACTGAGAAGAGGCGGGTTCGAAACCTACCACAGCCATCCTGGAAGTGGTTTTCCGTGGTTTTCCACTTGTACTTCAGTTTCTACATTACTATTAACATTCGTTATTGTAGCTTCAGAATACTTCGCGTCAATCATCATTTCTATTTCTTAAAGATTGCCGCAGATTGTTGTATTCAGTGTGTTATGACTTATTTCAGCAAGGTCTCTTATATGGTACTTTTTCTTACTAAGTTTTCTTTTAACTGCGCATTTACATTATGGATGATTCATTATTACGATTTAATTGTACGTCCAGCCACCATTCTGAAAGTTATAGTCGCTGCTATTTTGCTTTGAGCATATGATATCACACTTAAGTTTCTGCCTTATCACTTATTTATAGTCGCTGCTATTTTGCTTTGAGCATATGATGCCACATTTAAGTTTCTACCTTATTACTTATTTTCGTTATTGTAGCTCTGATGCATAGAAAGTCATTTATTTTTATATTATAGATTTACAGGACGGCGCTGTGTGCTATATATTCAGCGTGACAAATGTATCACCAATGCAACGGAGTCTCTTCTGTAATACTCCTCTTCCGCCAAGTTTCGTGCAATTATATCTTGAGTTACTACTGTAATTTGTACATTTTAATAATATGCCTACCCGCCGTCTTGTAGGTTATGTATGGAATATAGGGTACAACTCTTAATATTCCCCTCAAGACCATTCAATGATACTGCATGACAAAAATATAATTGTAATTGTTTCCTTTAAATCAACACTACCGACAATGCCGAGGATAAGGAATTCCCATATTATTGAGACTCAAGTTTCTTACTCAGCGAGGAGACTTGACTTTGAGTGCCCTTTGCGGGCATGGTACCAGCCATACGGAAGCTTTCGATGTCAAGCGAAACTGGAGCTAATTTGTCCGTCTGTAGTGGCTTGGTCTCAAAATAATGTATTGAACCCTTGCAAAGAAGCATATGAGACTCAGTTTCGGGGGGTGTAACAGTCCATTTCGTTAAGTTGTTGTTAAGCGCTTCTTATAACATGCAGGGTAACATATAACAAAATAACATGCAGGAAAAAGTGAATACCAGGGTTAAAACAAATGAATTTAATAACAGATCAACTATTTACACTATTTACAATAAAACAAAGCAAACAAGGTCTCCCAAATGACTCCCACTTGAATTAATAAACTGCCAAACATAGGCCTAATCTCAGGAGAGATTGTAAACAGCTGGACCAAATGTCCCAAATTACTACAATGACAATGTGCGTGTGCGGCCGTTCTACATGCGTCACGATGTGTACAAATTAATGCGAGATTCGTTACCATCCAGTAAACCTTCAGGGGACGAATCTGCATTGTCTAGAGCTAGACAGACACGGGAAACCAACTAAACACTAATTAAATTAATCCGACACTTCCTACACTAAATAAAACAACAAATAATTTCCGCATGAAATTGGAATCAAAGAACTTCCGAAGCAAACAACATTAACGCCTAAAACTAGGACTTTTCAAATCAACACAAGTAAATTAACACGTGACCAAACAAGAAAAATACAGATATGGCCGCTTGACTTTTTTTCCAGAAAAAATACTAAAATACACCCAGCGGTGTCACAACAGACAAAACTAACATGAAATGAGTCATAGAAATCACTAGGCTCAAAGCCAACATTTACATCATAAAACAATATTTCATTCATACGATATGCGGTAATTCGTAACGGACATGGCGAACTCCCAATTAATTATGGTCCAATGACCATCAAAAGAACAGGTTTGCTACAGATAGCTTACAAGGGTCAGTCGGTCAGCTGGACTGCCTAAAAGATGAATCACCAGACATAGACGGGCGCTAAGTGGAATCCGCACATCTGTCAACCCACGTGTCAATAACCTCGACCTGCCATGGCACTGGTTCGAGTCTCGAAGAAGCGTGCTCCCAAAAGCACATAATATACGTGTGTGTGTCAGAATAATATCTCAGCATTTCCCAAGGAAATCCAAGAATCAGCACTGGACAAGGTACAGTAGCCTCTGAGAGTGCTCTGCCGTTCCATAAAAATACAACCACAAAATTTGAGGGCGGTAGCACATCCTACCCCTCATTACGAAGAATCAATACACACACCTGACACAAGAACACACACAGAATCACACGTATGGGTTTGACGGAAACCTGAAATAAAAGACATAAAATATTTTCCACCAACTTGCGCTCACAATCTAGTCCGTGACAAAAGAACCTGAAAAGGACAAAAAAAAACTCAAAAAAATAGAACTAAGGTGTTCTACGGTGACATCTTAATTTGTTGCGCTCGGCAACCCTTTTATGAATAAAAACCTGTTCGTAACAACATGTTACAACATTTACCCCCTTTTCCTAGAAAAAAAAATGAACGTGAATAAAGCACCACTTATCGACCGTGACAAGTTTCGCATTCGCAAGGATAAAATCAAATACACACGCCGTGTATACTAAATATGACTCATAAGAAAAATATATCATCGAACAAACACTTTGGCCACGTGCCAACGTACATTTAAATATAATAGTGTCGGCACACAAAAATCTAAATACAAGGAAAACAATGAACAAAATATTTACAACGTTCCCGCGTCTAATCTAACTACATATTGAGTAAATCAATGGTTTGTACTGAACCCATGTACCATTGGCTCAAAGGGGGTCGAATCCATGTATTTTTGTAAAAGGAAGGAAAGAAATATACAGTCTTAAATGGAACATAGAAAGATTTCATGCAAGGGATGCTAACATAACGTTGTGTAAGAAGTTAGACCCAGGTGGCCGAGAAATGAGATCATGCCTGACTCATTGATAAAGAGCCAGTCACGAGTATAAATAGACTGAGTGGAAAGTTCCAGGCGTAAGAGCGAGAAGCACGTTTCGGAATTCGCCCTTACCTTGCATTAAAACGGCAACAGCGCAACTGTGCCAGAAGAAGAATAATTAGATTTAACCCATTTGGAAGAATAAAAGTAAGTGAATAAATACAGCGTTGTGAATGATTTCAGAAGAGAGATTTTTGTGTGGAGAAGAAGCTTTTAATAATTGTCCAGGAAAGAAGTGCAAACGTAGCCACACGTCATAGGGGATTTACCGAGGCCCGAAGAGTGGGGAAGTAAAAATCAACAGCAACACCCACACAGCTGAAGACTAAAAATTATTTAATATCTCAGAAATGCACGATCGATTTTCATGCGCAGTGAGATCATTTAACGTTTGGAAGACGAGCTTTCTGGAGATATAATTTTTATAATTGTGCGACAATTATTTCAAAAGTTGGTCACGAAAAGGACTAGGATTTTATCTTTTTTGACTAAAGAGTATAAAACTCCTGGCAGCAACAAGCCAATCATACAGTTTACCAGTACTCCTTGAGGGGAGATGCTACATCACATCGTGCAGTATTATTCCGTCCAGGGGTCGTGAAGCTACATCACGCCGTATTCAAACGTATGAACTTCAGGGCAGGTCATACCGTACAACAAGTAGAAGCAGTAAATGCAGTATTCGATAGCCCAGGTGGGCGTGGTATCGAGAACCAACGTGCATCCATAAGGAGTAGCCAAGAAGTATTATTACAGTATCGCCGTGTGGAGAATTAGGAAAATCCTAGTTACAGGATTTAGTTCCAACAGTATAAAGTTTACAAAGAAAGGTTCAGTAATTACAGTGAAAGCAGGCTGCGAACTTAGAACCAAGGGCGATAGGTCTTAAATTAAACGACCAAAAGGATCATAACGTATTGAAGTATCGTAACAGCGAGATAAACATTCTATCAACTTTAAAGAACCCGAGCAGGGACGGACAGAATAAGGTTCGCAAAGTATTCTGGAAGGATAGGAATTCGAGAACCGAATAAGCGGATAGGAGAAGGAAACTCTAGACATTGTTTCAAGGAAGCAGACGAACTATTAAAAGGCACTAAGTTACGAGAAATACTAGTTGCTAGAAATCAATAGGTCACCGATAGATTATTTAGGGGACCGTGGACAGAACAGATTTCGCTAGACCAACCAATAGGGTCTAGAAAGGAGCCATTCGAGTTAATAAGAATAGCAGATCATCAGGAAACGGGATTTGAAGGAGTGCTATTGCAGGGAGGAAATAGATGGTTCGAGACTTTCACATTCTGGCAAGATAGGAAGCCGACATTTACTAAATTTCACCCTTGGAGACGGGAGGTCAAGAAGTCACGTGTGATAGGCTTAATAGCAGCCTTAGTGATTAGAATCTGTGAAGTGTAAATATATATAATTTGTGTTAAGAAGTAATATTTTTCAGTGTTTTTATCGTGTATCATAAACGAATACACCAGTGTATTTTAAAATGTTATCAGTGTTAAATGTATTTGAATTAAATGTGTGTCAAGATATGTCAGTACATGAAATGAATCTGTACAAAATGGTGTAGTCACAAAATAGTGGGCAAAATGAAACATCGCAAGAGAAGGAAGGTCAGGGACCGACCTATAACATGTGAGTAAATATTTTCATTATGTTTTGGTGTTGGGAAAGTGTTTGTGTACAATCCACCGGAGTTTGAGGTAGAGGGATGTTTCTAAATAACAAATAACAGAATAAGAGCGCGGTCTGAACAAATAAAATTTGAGAAATTATAAATAATTATGGAAAAGAATATATCCTGTAGAGGAAATGTATGGAATAAAATGTCAGTGTATTTGACGAATGTTATAAAAGCAAGCGTACTACTACTAATAATAATAATAATATAAAAGAAATATAAATAAAGATTAAATTGAATGATATGAAAGTAAGAGCGTTTGAGCCTTAATAAAAGTATAAAGACATGGTGTTAATGCATGTTCTTAAAATATAGCGATTATTGTCAACGGAAAGGATTAATATAAAAATTGAGATATGGATCAATTGTTGGTGTTGAATCTATCAGTTCTTTGGAAGACGCTAGGCCTTAAAATAATGTATAGCGCATTGTAGCGCATTAAAGTAAATTGTCACGCTAGGAATGCGTAGAATATAAAGGTACTTGGTAAATTACTTATGAGGGATAATTGATTGCGGTAATTGAGCCATATTAAAGTCCTCCAATAGTGACGTAGATCACGAGGCCATGTGTGTTATGTTGTATTAATAGGGAGCAAATGTATGGTATTATGAGCGCAGGTAATATAGGCCACGGCCGACCCTAAGTCGCATTTGTGTAAGTCCTCCAGTAAGGGAATGGTTCCCGAGGCATGTTAAGAGAGTCGAACCTAGACTCGTCTAGTTGAAGCCCCTAAGTATTCGTCGTTGTATGTGAATTACTCTTACCAATCAATGATGACCCTTCATAATTAATAAATGCCAAGGTTACGAAAGTGGTTTATGAACCTAATAATGTTGTTGAAAGAATATGAAGGAAACGCCAGGTCTCCCCAGAGAACTGAAGAAAAGAAAGATCTGTTTTAAAAGCATTGAGTATAGCGGCCACGCATGGGCAAGGCGGGAGGTTCCCCTCTCAGCCATAAATCTCGCCCAAGTGATTACGGTCCTACTCTTGTTTTTGTAAGTGTGCTAGGTCAGAAGGGAACGTCTAAGAGAAGTAGTAACACACTGTGAGTGTTTAAAAGTTGTAAATGACCCGGGGTTTGAACCGAGGTCCATGTAGATGAAATTCGCTTGCCAGTTCAGATCGTAGCTTTCTTGTGTGATAATGGTCTTGTAAGACAAATAAATAAATAAAAATCCCTAATGTAATGTTGTATGGATGTAGGATTCCATGAGTTCAATGAAGATAACTAGATTCCGGGAGTAATCATAGTTTTTGACTTTGTCAAGTGATCTTTTGTAACTCTGGAGTACACAAGTATTTTCCCGATCACTGTAGTGAATTTGTGAAACTCGAGAGAGGTGGTAATGTTGAGAACATTGTTGAATGCCCAAACATTTAAGTAGAGAAGTAACATGTACTTTAAATATGATTATATATTTGTTTGATGATAAGAAACTCATAAAATAGTTATTGAGGTGTATGAAAGAAAGACACCGTTATTATGGGAAGATATCGAGCCATTGGAGCTCGTGATTATGTTGAACTTTAAGATAGATACTTTATGGAAGTGAAAATAATTATGAATTGTTGGTTTGAAGGAAACCATGTATTTTAATACAATATTTGTTTGATTTTTACATATTCCTTGTTCACTTTGAACAAGTAGAAGGATTGGGTTAATAGTTAATTTGTTTGTAGCGCCATAATTTTGGTTAATTAAATGTTTTGAAATAGGAGTTGATTTTGTTGTTATTTTTGGAAGTGTATCCTCTATTTAATCCAAAATGTGTAAGTCACAGAGTGGGAGAACGTACCAAAACCCCGAAAATCCCGATTTGAGCATTGCTGGCATACTGTGATTTGCATATTTCTTGCTGGAAGGGCACAGGGGGGCTTAGAAGTACTGTGCTTGGATTAATAACTAGAGGAACACTTAAGACGGTCATTTCATGTAAAAGTAAAGTAATGATAGGAATAGCTACATCATATAATGTTAACTGACCGCATGGGTCCCTGGAAACTCACACCGAGCAGCCCTGAATTTAGCAACCCCCTACCACAAATTTCATGGCGCCCAGTACGCAGGGATGAGTTTTCCTAGGGAAAACCCGAGTTTTCTTGAAAAATCAAAATTTTCATTAAAAAATGGTGTTTCGAAATTTTGAATTTTTAAATACTTCCATAAAAGTTTCTGAGATTGAATAAAGATATCAAAAGGGTACGTTGTAGTAAACACCCGTACCAAAGTAAATTTTTGAAGAAATTGGGACACAATGGTTCAGATTACCATCTCTCAAACATGTACCAGCGATGTGGCATGAGTAGCCCACTGTATTCTAATAAGATGGTATTGAGTGAGGAATTGCAGGGGCTTTTGGAGGCTATAAAAGCCGATAGTAATGAAAGGTTGGAGGCTATAAAAGCCGATAGTAAGGAAAAGTTGGCGGCTATAGACAATAAATTGGACAGCCAACAGAGTACAAATAAAGAAGAGTTCGAATCCATAAATCACAATTTAGGATTTTTAAAAACTAACAGTGATAACATGGGAATTAAATTAGAAGCTATCCAAGCTAACTGTGTAAGAATGAACGATGAAGTGAAGGCTGAAATTGAGGGAATGAAAAAGGGATCAAATGAACTCGGAGAGAGTAGAGAAGGAACAATGGATATCAAATTTCAGGGTTTTGACACTGAGTTTGGGAAGAAGTTAAATGATTTAAACGGGGAAATCACAAGTAAAATTGAAAAGGAAAATGGGGAACTTCAGTCAGGATTGCAAGCCCAAATAAATATCTTAAAGGAAAGTACGGTAAAATACCAAGATAAATGTCAAGAAAATTTTGAAAATTTAGAAGGTAATTTTGGTTCTATAAAAACTAAATTAAATAGCATGGAAAAAACCTGTAAAGAGAATGTAGACGGATGTAAAAATGAACTTGTAACCCAGATCCAAGGTGTGCAGGAAAAATTAGAAGATCAGATAAAATTTAACAGCGATATTTGTAAAACATCCCGGGATGAGATAAAAGAAAGTGTAAAGGAGTTAGGAAACCGATTTGAAAGAGTTGAGGAAAAAGTAGGAAACCTCGAGGGAAAGGTTGATAAAATTCAGGCCAAAGTGGATGATATGGAAAGTCAGAATCATAAAGATGTGCAGGACATGAGAGGTCAATTTGAGCGGTTTACCGGGCAGGTAGATGAGAACTTAAAGAAGCACGAGGAGGGAATAAATAAAAAATTAGGTATATACGAAGAGCATCTCCAGAGAGAAAGAAAACAACGAAATGAAGAAAACAAGGAAAGTACCCATAAGATAGATGAAATAAGTCAGGGTATTAATGATGTTAAGGAAACCATAGGAACATTAAAGGTACAAGTAGGAACAACCAATACTGAAGTAAACCAGGTCCAAAATGAATTAACGAGATTATATAAGAGTCAAGGGAAAACTGAGGAAAAGCTTGAAGGAATTAAAGTAGATATGATTAAAGGACAAAAAGAAATGGAGAAGAAAATAAAGGAAATACGAGAAGACCTATATACCATTGGTGACGTTAAGCCAGAAATTATAACAGAACAGGTCATGGTCATCAAGAAAGAGGTAGAAGAACACTTAAATGAAATCAGGGATAGCGTCAGAGACGAGAAAATCCAACTCAAACGAGAACTGGAAACCAGTAAGAAAAATCAGGAAAAAATTCAAAATGAATTAGGATCCCGGTTGGAGAGGACTGAACATAAGAACAGTCAAATGGAAATTCAACTCATGGCTAATGAAGAAAGTGCCCGAAGAGAAAGGAAGTTAGAATTTGAGAGTCAGGATGAGTTTCCAAAGACAGGATGGGTAGATCCCCGTGAACAAGGCACAGATCAAGAGAGGGATTTAGGAGGGGAGAGCCCTTATAAGAACCCAGGATATCCGATGGCGATGTCAACCCCGTACATGAATCAGACAAATGGTCAGATAATAAATATCATCAAGTCGAATGAGGACAGACCGGTGAAGTTTACGGGTAACAATATGTCTATTACTCCTAAATACTGGTTAAAGGAAGTCGCAGAGTACTTGAACGAAATGAAAGTTCCTCAGGATCGGAGACTGAGAGCAATTGAGAAGCTATTGGCAGGTGATTGTCTTACCTGGTTCAGAAGCTTCAGGTACACCTTCGATACGGTGGAAGGCTTTAGAGAAGCGTTTCTGAAACGATATTGGGCAGCAGATGTCCAAGAGGATTTGAGGCTAGATCTGTACTCTAGGAAGTACAGCACAAATGCCCCAACTAAGTACTCAGAATTTTTCACCGCTCAGCTGTGTAAATTCCGGGAACTTGACATTGCTCCTGCTGAGAACGATCTGTGTGCCGCCGTTGCAAGACAACTTCCATATGAGATCCAGAGATTGTTAATCTCATCTAAAGCCAGAAGTGCTGTGGAAGTGGAGAGCGTATTACGTCAATTGGATATGACGACTTCACACGTTACTCCCAGGCATCCAAGACAGACTGAACAGGTACATATGGCCAGCAGTCAAGAAAATAGAGAGAAACCACCGACCAGAAATCAGTCCACTAGCACTGATACTCAGGGACTAGGTCGAGAGTATGGACACCAAGAACCTAGGGGAATACAGCCATACTATAGAGGAGGATATCGAGGAAGAAATCCTAGAAAAACAGGTTATAGGCAACAAGAGAACCGACCCTATAACAATAACAATCAGAGGCAAGATAACCGAAAGAGATGGGAAAATTATCCCAGAAGGAACGTAAGGCCAGAGGAGAGGGATGATGAATATCGGGCCGAAATAGAAGAAAGATATCAGGAAAGTCTTCGTTACATGAATGAACGACCAGACGAACCAGAAAGGCAAAAAGTCCGTTGGAGTGAGGCAATAAAGAACCGAAAATCACCCGACCGACTAGACAGAGCTCAAAGCTTGGAGCTACAGGCTCACTTGAAGAATGAGGGGAAAGGAAGCCCTCAGGACAAAAAAAAAACTTCAAATTTAAATCAGCAAAAGTGGAAACATACCAGGAGCTGGGAGGAGGTAGAAATTGTAAATTGGATAGCAAGACCAGATGAGCTGATTAACGAGGATGTGGAAGGAATTCCACCTATTAAGAGAACTACCTATCATTATGCTAAGGATAGAAGGATTACTGGTCAGGGCATTAATTGATACTGGATCAACTATAAGTTTAATTACGCAAACCCTTCTAAATGAATTGGAAACAAGAAGCCGCGTATTGAAAATTCCCACATCAAGTGTGAAGATTAAGGGAATTATTCCTGAAAAATCTTTAACATGTACATTTCAGGTATACATCGATTTGATCATGGGTAACGCTGAAATTTCGCAATGCTTTTTGCTGGTAAATCAATTACCGTATAATGTCATATTAGGTATTGATTTTATCCGTGAGAACAAGGTCATCATAGACCTAGCGCAAAACTGCATTAGGATTCAAAGAGAGGATGTGGATGAACAAAATATAAATTTACAGGAACAGGATGTGAAAATAGGAGAACAGGTATGGCATGTGGAAGAAGTAACGGAAGAAGGTTGTAAGGACATAGAAAAAATATTTGAAGTCCTAAATATAGAACTTGAAGATAGTTCGGAAACTGAGTTCGAAACCAACCTGTCAGGAAAAATAGAGGAAGCTAAAGTTAACCTCGAAAATAAGGAACAATTAAAGGAATTACTATTACATTTTAGGGACGTATTTGATTCCAAGCCAGGGAAGATTGAAAATTTTAAATACGCGTTCCAAGTCAATGATTGGGCACCGTTCAAACAAAAACCATACCCGGTTGCGGAAAAACTTTACCCACAAACGAAGAAAACACTGCAGGAGATGATGAATGCTGGTGTGATAGAAAAGATGGCGACACCATATGTTAGTCCATTAGTAATTGTGAGTAAACCGGATGGCTCAGTAAGGGTGTGTTTAGATGCCAGGAATTTAAATGCAAAAATCATACCAGAAAATGATTCGGCACCACCCATAAAAGAAATACTGAGGAAATTCAAAGGCAAGAAGATTTTCACAAATATTGACATGACTTCTTCGTATCATCATCTCGAACTGGAAGAGAAAACCAGTCTTTTAACTGGATTTCAGTTCGACCAACAAACATACTGCTTCAGGAGATGTCCGTTTGGATTGAAGACAGCGGGATCTGCCTTGATAAGAGCGCTTGATCGAAACCTGTCAGAGGAAGTGAAAGATTGCACTATTCGTTATGTGGATGACATTTTGCTTACCTCGGAAAACATTGAGGAACATTTGGAAAAGCTAAAGAAATTATTGGAAGATTTAAGAAAAGCTAACTTTAAGATTAATTTGAAGAAATCAAATTTTTGTCAGAGACAAGTAACATTTTTGGGGCATGTGATTGATAAGGATGGTGTTAAACCAAATCCATGCAAATTAGAATCGATAAGAGATTTTCCAAGGCCTTTGAAGGTGAAAAACGTTCGCCAGTTTTTGGGATTGATTGGATTTTTCTCAGGACATTGTCCATCATACACAAAAACTGTTGCACCACTACAGGACCTTCTGAAGAAGGGGGGCAAGTGGAAATGGACGAAGGAAACAGAAAAAGCATTCATAGAGGCCAAGGAAATGCTCTTAAACTATGTGAAGCTAGGATATCCTGATTTTAATCAGAGGTTTATTATACAGACAGATGCATCCCAGATTGGAATAGGGGCAATGCTATATCAGGAAAACCCGGATAATCCTGATAAGAAAAATTATCTAGCTTTCACAAGTCGGAGACTGAAACCACACGAGAAAAATTATACAATCAGCGAAATCGAACTGTTAGCGATATTGCACGCGCTGCAATATTGGCGAAAGATCGTATATGGGTTTCAAGTCACATTAAGGACGGATCATAAAGCCTTAACCTTTTTGATGAAGACTGATCTATCCAGTCAAAGGTTGATGGGTTGGGCTTTATACATTCAACAGTTTGACGTACATATAGAGTACTGCCCAGGAAAAGAAAATGTAGTTCCAGATTATTTAAGTAGACAGCCAGAGTCCACAGAAGAGGAAGTAATGGCTATTGATTTGGAAGACAGGGATCAGCGTACTCTGAATGAGTTAAGAAGCATTGGTCAACGACAACGTGAGGATCCATGGATGAACATGCTCATATCATTCCTGGAAGGAAGTTTGATAAGGGGAACACCGGCGTACACGGAAGCTAATAAGATAGCTCAAGATTACACATTCTATAATGGATTGTTATATAAGTTTGTGGACTCTGACCATACACGATTAAGGATCGTGGTACCTGCGATTTTGCAGAGAAAAATGGTATGGTTAGCCCATAGATCGTTCGGACATATGGGAGTCGACAAAACAGTCTCGATGCTGAAAGAAGCATTTGTATGGCCGAGACTAAGAGAGACTGTAAGGGATACGCTAAAGACATGTGATCTATGTCAAAGGATTAAACCAAATGCATTTTTGATGAGACAAAAGCCAATACCATTGTTGCCCGAGAGGCCAGGTCAAATCATTTCTATTGATAATTTCGGACCTTTGCCAAAGGCTAGGCGAGGAAATCGACACATAATGGTGGCTATGGATGTCTTCACAAAAATGGTTGTCCTTGCTCCCATACAGAAGACTAGTACCAAACAAGTGTTAAAACGACTCAAAGAAAAAGTGATACCGATTCTGGGAAAACCCGAGAATTTGTTGTCGGATCACGGTAGTTGTTTTACAAGTGTAGAGTTTAGACAGGAATTAGAAAGACTTGGAATACGTCAGATTTTGTCAAGTATTCGCCATCCTGAGGCAAATCCTGTGGAAAGAGTGATGAGGGAGGCGGCCAAGTATTGAAGAATATACTGTGCCGAAGAAAATTGGAAATGGATAGATATCCTGGATATTATCGAATTTTGTATAAACAATACAATCCATGAATCTACGGGAGAGATACCAATAACGTTACATCGGAATGAGCAACCAGAGAGACCTAGGAGTCTGGTAATTCCTAGGCCAGCAGACGCTCAGCCTGGAAGAGATGTACGTATTAGAAGAGCCTTTGAGCATCTAAAAGCTCAAGCCGATAGGAGGCAAAGAAGAAATAGGCACAAGAGGTATCATCGGCCACTATTAGCAGGGGAAATGGTGTTAGTAAAAAGACCAGCCATTTCGGATCCAGGGAACCGCGTGTACAAAAAGTTCCAGAAAATGTACCACGGACCGTATCAAATAATAAGGGGCTTGAGAAATAATGCCTATAGAATTCGGCACTGTGAAACGAATCACGAAGTGACCATGAACTCCGCGAATTTAAAAGTATATTACCCTCCCGAAGACTTCGATGAAGCCAATGAACAAACCCTGGTCATGGAACAATTTAGAGATGATGAATCCACTTTTGACAGAAACGAGAGTAAGGTAGAAAAAGAAAACAGAGCTCAACCATTCGAGTGCGAATGCGAATTGGAGAAACTGTATTGGGAAATAAGAGAAATAATTGATTTTGTTGAAGAAGAAAATTTCAATTTAAGAAAGGAGAATGATGAAATAAAGAAACGGGTAGGGATAGACCACACCCGTAAAGAAGAATGAGGTTCTGGAAACTTGTAGTCCAGACAAATAAAACAGGAAAAAAAAGGTAGGGACAGAGCGTACCCAACCTACACAATTACCGGATATGACTTAAAAGGAGGAAAAACAAAATAACTTGGGATTTTAAAGGAATAAAGATCAGGAGGTACGGATAAACGTTATGATGGTTTCGACAATTAAGAAAAAATAAGATTTTTATGAATAATTGAAATAAATTTCCTCAAAATTCTTCGAAAATTTATTTACCTAAGGAGGGGAGAGATGAACCCATGTACCATTGGCTCAAAGGGGGTCGAATCCATGTATTTTTGTAAAAGGAAGGAAAGAAATATACAGTCTTAAATGGAACATAGAAAGATTTCATGCAAGGGATGCTAACATAACGTTGTGTAAGAAGTTAGACCCAGGTGGCCGAGAAATGAGATCATGCCTGACTCATTGATAAAGAGCCAGTCACGAGTATAAATAGACTGAGTGGAAAGTTCCAGGCGTAAGAGCGAGAAGCACGTTTCGGAATTCGCCCTTACCTTGCATTAAAACGGCAACAGCGCAACTGTGCCAGAAGAAGAAGAATTAGATTTAACCCATTTGGAAGAATAAAAGTAAGTGAATAAATACAGCGTTGTGAATGATTTCAGAAGAGAGATTTTTGTGTGGAGAAGAAGCTTTTAATAATTGTCCAGGAAAGAAGTGCAAACGTAGCCATACGTCATAGGGGAATTACCGAGGCCCGAAGAGTGGGGAAGTAAAAATCAACAGCAACACCCACACAGCTGAAGACTAAAAATTATTTAATATCTCAGAAATGCACGATCGATTTTCATGCGCAGTGAGATCATTTTACGTTTGGAAGATGAGCTTTCTGGAGATATAATTTTTATAATTGTGCGACAATTATTTCAAAAGTTGGTCACGAAAAGGACTAGGATTTTATCTTTTTTTGACTAAAGAGTATAAAACTCCTGGCAGCAACAAGCCAATCATGCAGTTTACCAGTACTCCTTGAGGGGAAATGCTACATCACATCGTGCAGTATTATTCCGTCCAGGGGACGTGAAGCTACATCACGCCGTATTCAAACGTATGAACTTCAGGGCAGGTCATACCGTACAACAAGTAGAAGCAGTAAATGCAGTATTCGATAGCCCAGGTGGGCGTGGTATCGAGAACCAACGTGCATCCAAAAGGAGTAGCCAAGAAGTATTATTACAGTATCGCCGTGTGGAGAATTGGGAAAATCCTAGTTACAGGATTTAGTTCCAACAGTATAAAGTTTACAAAGAAAGGTTCAGTAATTACAGTGAAAGCAGGCTGCGAACTTAGAACCAAGGGCGGTAGGTCTTAAATTAAACGACCAAAAGGATCATAACGTATTGAAGCATCGTAACAGCGAGATAAACATTCTATCAACTTTAAAGAACCCGAGCAGGGAAGGACAGAATAAGGTTCGCAAAGTATTCTGGAAGGAAAGGAATTCGAGAACCGAATAAGCGGATAGGAGAAGGAAACTCTAGACATTGTTTCAAGGAAGCAGACGAACTATTAAAAGGCACTAAGTTACGAGAAGTACAAGTTGCTAGAAATCAATAGGTCACCGATAGATTATTTAGGGGACCGTGGACAGAACAGACATTCGCTAGACCAACCAATAGGGTCTAGAAAGGAGCCGTTCGAGTTAATAAGAATAGCAGATCATCAGGAAACGGGATTTGAAGGAGTGCTATTGCAGGGAGGAAATAGATGGTTCGAGACTTTCACATTCTGGCAAGATAGGAAGCCGACATTTACTAAATTTCACCCTTGGAGACTGGAGGTCAAGAAGTCACGTGTGATAGGCTTAATAGCAGCCTTAGTGATTAGAATCTGTGAAGTGTAAATATATATACTTTGTGTTAAGAAGTAATATTTTTCAGTGTTTTTATCGTGTATCATAAACGAATACACCAGTGTATTTTAAAATGTTATCAGTGTTAAATGTATTTGAATTAAATGTGTGTCAAGATATGTCAGTACATGAAATGAATCTGTACAAAATGGTGTAGTCACAAAATAGTGGGCAAAATGAAACATCGCAAGAGAAGGAAGGTCAGGGACCGACCTATAACATGTGAGTAAATATTTTCATTATGTTTTGGTGTTGGGAAAGTGTTTGTGTACAATCCACCGGAGTTTGAGGTAGAGGGATGTTTCTAAATAACAAATAACAGAATAAGAGCGCGGTCTGAACAAATAAAATTTGAGAAATTATAAATAATTATGGAAAAGAATATATCCTGTAGAGGAAATGTATGGAATAAAATGTCAGTGTATTTGACGAATGTTATAAAAGCAAGCGTACTAATAATAATAATAATATAAAAGAAATATAAATAACGATTAAATTGAATGATATGAAAGTAAGAGCGTTTGAGCCTTAATAAAAGTATAAAGACGTGGTGTTAATGCATGTTCTTAAAATATAGCGATTATTGTCAAGGGAAAGGATTAATATAAAAATTGAGATATGGATCAATTGTTGGTGTTGAATCTATCAGTTCTTTGGAAGACGCTAGGCCTTAAAATAATGTATAGCGCATTGTAGCGCATTAAAGTAAATTGTCACGCTAGGAATGCGTAGAATATAAAGGTACTTGGTAAATTACTTATGAGGGATAATTGATTGCGGTAATTGAGCCATATTAAAGTCCTCCAATAGTGACGTAGATCATGAGGCCATGTGTGTTATGTTGTATTAATAGGGAGCAAATGTATGGTATTATGAGCGCAGGTAATATAGGCCACGGCCGACCCTAAGTCGCATTTGTGTAAGTCCTCCAGTAAGGGAATGGTTCCCGAGGCATGTTAAGAGAGTCGAACCTAGACTCGTCTAGTTGAAGCCCCTAAGTATTCGTCGTTGTATGTGAATTACTCTTACCAATCAATGATGACCCTTCATAATTAATAAATGCCAAGGTTACGAAAGTGGTTTATGAACCTAATAATGTTGTTGAAAGAATATGAAAGAAACGCCAGGTCTCCCCAGAGAACTGAAGAAAAGAAAGATCTGTTTTAAAAGCATTGAGTATAGCGGCCACGCATGGGCAAGGCGGGAGGTTCCCCTCTCAGCCATAAATCTCGCCCAAGTGATTACGGTCCTACCCTTGTTTTTGTAAGTGTGCTAGGTCAGAAGGGAACGTCTAAGAGAAGTAGTAACACACCGTGGGTGTTTAAAAGTTGTAAATGACCCGGGGTTTGAACCGAGGTCCATGTAGATGAAATTCGCTTGCCAGTTCAGATCGTAGCTTTCTTGTGTGATAATGGTCTTATAAGACAAATAAATAAATAAAAATCCCTAATGTAATGTTGTATGGATGTAGGATTCCATGAGTTCAATGAAGATAACTAGATTCCGGGAGTAATCATAGTTTTTGACTTTGTCAAGTAATCTTTTGTAACTCTGGAGTACACAAGTATTTTCCCGATCACTGTAGTGAATTTGTGAAACTCGAGAGAGATGGTAATGTTGAGAACATTGTTGAATGCCCAAACATTTAAGTAGAGAAGTAACATGTACTTTAAATATGATTATATATTTGTTTGATGATAAGAAACTCATAAAATAGTTATTGAGTTGTATGAAAGAAAGACACCGTTATTATGGGAAGATATCGAGCCATTGGAGCTCGTGATTATATTGAACTTTAAGATAGATACTTTTTGGAAGTGAAAATAATTATGAATTGTTGGTTTGAAGGAAACCATGTATTTTAATACAATATTTGTTTGATTTTTACATATTCCTTGTTCACTTTGAACAAGTAGAAGGATTGGGTCAATAGTTTATTTGTTTGTAGCGCCATAATTTTGGTTAATTAAATGTTTTGAAATAGGAGTTGATTTTGTTGTTATTTTTGGAAGTGTATCCTCTATTTAATCCAAAATGTGTAAGTCACAGAGTGGGAGAACGTACCAAAACCCCGAAAATCCCGATTTGAGCATTGCTGGCATACTCTGATTTGCATATTTCTTGCTGGAAGGGCACAGTACATCACCGTTGCAGCTTGTAGAACTTAACCTCCATCCCGAAGCATTTCCCTACGGGAAAACTACTCGTCCATCGTCGACGTATTGGTAGAGGCGATGTACTTCATTCCACCACACGACCTTTCAGCAGACATCTTGGCATTGCTTCTTGGAAAGAAATGTTCAAAGTTATTAGTTTGCCTAGCTAGAATCGCTATGAGCTACTGACTTTCACTCACAAAAAATGTCCTAGGCGATTACTTAACGTAGAACTGGCCCTATCTCAGCATTTGCTTAACACACGCACAATATATCACTCAAAATAATACAAAAATTTACATAAATTACACTCTTCAATCACCACGCAACTGGCTTCTAACAAGTCTCAAATATGTCTATCACGTAGCGCTTATCTCGACTAGAGATCTCCACAAGGCTAAGCGTGAACTCTGCTCCTTTGAGCACAAGATAAAATGTTTGTCAAACAGACGTGAAGTACGCTCACTAGAGCTTGATAAATCGTGACGCAAACTGGCGTGAAAGTTGCTCACCAGAGCTCAATAAAGTTGTGTCTCAAACTGCTCATCAACGATCAAATTATTTGAAACTGACAGAATGGGGTAGGGTGGGGGCAATTTGTGAAAATAATCTGTAGACTTCACCTCACAGACTTGGGACTAGTATCAATCTTCTTCTTTTCATCCAAACGTCTCAATGGACTTATGCGGAATTATATCGTATCGGCGGTTCTTCAGATACGCGTTTTCGCGCCTTTTCCTAGGGTACGCGATCCACCGCGTGGCTTTGGCTTCCTATCTCCTGATTTGCTGATTAAATCGTGGATCAGTTGGAACTTCACTTCTGGCACACCCATAATGACGCCGATTGAGGTGCGCGTTCGTACAGCATTTGTCCTTGAACTCGGCTTTGCCGGTCATCTTCAGGAATAACTACCAAGCCGCTTCTGTTGTAATCGTTGCGACACACTACCTGACTCCCCTTTGTCAACTTCCAACATGCTCTGCCTGGGCATCAGTAATAATAATAATAAAAATCATGAAGACTTATTGATCGGCAAATCAATAAGGGTTCAGTATGTACAGTTGATCGCTGTATAACTAACGTCCTATATTCCCTTGATGGATATTTTTAGAGCTGTGAAGATCCGCAGTTTGGATTTTCTTGCCCGAAGAACTACTACATAATACGAGAAACATTGCATGGATGAGCACATCAAACAAAACAAATGGCTCGTGGTTGCGAGTGACACAGCGTCTGATATGGGCTTGTTGACATTCCTCTGGGCTGCAGGCCATTGTACTTGCCATTCTACTAATACAATATTGCATCAGTCATATTCGTTTACAAATATTGAAATGTTCGTCTGGTTCTGGTTGGTGGTCGTAGCGAGCTATGTATGTACCTCGATATTACACCAATTACTCAGTATTTCAGAGGCTCAACGTAGAGAGAAGATCTGTACAACCAATTGGTCAAAATTATGGAAGGCGTGATGGGTCGGGCTGAGTGGCGCATTTGATTAAGCATTGGCCTTCAAAATCCAAGAAATGGTACTTGTACCACCCCATGTTTGTTGTTGACGGCTTAAGGGGCTTGTGGCATCTTGGTTATTTAGCCCCCTGTACTCAATTGCATATACATATACAGTACATATGTGATTTGTGTAAAAATCTTTGTTATTTTGGTGTCAGAAGTAGTGTGTGTATATTTATTTGGGGGTAGGTGTTTGGAGAAGGCCATCGTGACCTTAACATTAAGCAATCCCGGCATTTTCCTGGAATATAAGTGGGAAACCACAGAATATCACCTTTAGGATGGCTGAAGAGAGAATATTATTGGTTTTACGTCCCTTTTAACTACCCTGGCTTTTAGAGGAAGAGAGAATCAAACCAACCTCTTCTCAGTAATGCTTTACAAGACTATGTGTAGCCAATTGCAGCCCTCAGACGAGATTTTAATTTCTTGGTAGAGCCGAAAATCGAACCCGGACTTCAGGGGTGATAGCCAAGAATGCTAGCTACTGTATCACGAAGTGATCGCTCTGCTTTTGGAAGAGCATTACGTTAGGATATTCCATGGTATTAGTTCTCTCTTATTCGTTTTCAGTCACTCACTGTGAGGTTGGAATGGGTGGGTTGAGTGAGCATGGGAGATCTTGGTGGCTCAGTCAGTGGCATTTGGAGGGGAGATCAAAGTTTGGGAGTCGTTAGGCATTTATTCTGTTTTTGGGTGAGGTAAGATTGAGAGTTGGGAGGGAAAGGGTCATTTATAGTCCATTTCCATCATTTGAAAAAAAATAGGCCTATGAGATACCATTTGTCTGTGTGTGTGTTGTGTGTACCCCTAATAATATCTAAACGCCGGAGCGACTTCAATGAAACTCGGTAAGGACATACTACTATTCTGTACGACTCCGACCGTACCTTTCAAATTTTAATATGTTTCACCAATCCAACATGGTGGCTGCACGAAATATTACGACGGCATTCTATATCTCCGAAACTATATACCAATATCACCCTGAAGTTATGCATGGTGACAGAGAATACTAAAGTACTGCTTGGGTCTAAGCTCCATGTACTTGCGGGGTGAGGTGAAGTGGAAGGAGGGAAGAGAAGGGTATGTTGACAGCCGACCGTGTTTTCTAGAATTCCTGCCTAGTCCAATACTGCCAACTTAGGGCTGTTGCCTAAACCAGTGTGTTATTGCCAATGAGTGAGTAATCAAACAGTAGATTCTCTATCAATCTCGTGAGTACTGCACGTAGTTCTCAAAACACAAATAAAATTCGTTTCAAAATTCCCCTGAAGCAAGAAGGTAAATCAAATTCTAGAGATATTATAGCCTATCATCAGTAGATTCAGAAACAACTGGTATTGCCGAAGGAATTTCGGGATTAAGTAGTCAACCCGCTAAAATTATATTACCAACATTTTTGTCATATGCATTTGTTTCATAAAACTAATCGTTTCGTGTATAAAGTCAAAGAAACAAACTGAGTTCTCTGTCCCCCTCGTATATCTGTTGAGAAATGTGATGATGAAGCTAGAGCAAATTCGTCGCTTTTTTTCGTTAAAACATACCACTAAATGACCAGCCATAAACCAAAAATTTGATAAAGAACATTCGCAAAGAGTCCATAGATGTCAAGGAACACGATCCCGAAATTAATCTTTGTACTCCAGAAAAAATGAAAACTAGATTCGGTGACAGAAAGGCGTTTGTTGATGATTTTGATAAATGTGTGATATGGAACATTGTACAAGAATACAAGCAAGGAAAAGGTATCTCAACAATTTGAAAGTTATTGCCAATTGTGAAAGAGAGGATACATTTTCCATGAGAGCAAACATCTTAGCTAAGGACTTTGAAAAGCATAGGATTTAGATTGAAGAAATGTAAAACTTCAAACTTGAAATAACAATCATAATCGACATAATCATATTAAGAAGGTATATTACATACAAGAAGTAATGGGATTCAGGCCGATAACCTAGATGTTAGGCCCCTTAAAACAACATGAGAATGATACCTCCTCCTAACGTGCAAGGAGCGCAGTTCACTGGAGGACAAAGTACAAACTCGGAAATTAGCGGGGAACGCCGTTGATACCGTCCAGTAAAAGTGCCGCGTTGGGAAGCGATTCCTCTTACAGAGCACTTTAACGGAACCACAATTAGCACCTCAATTGTTCAGTACAGTACATTTCGTTCCACTGCGTAAACAAGCATCTGAATGTACTATATGACAGATCAGCAAAGGCAACTGTTTATGGAACTTGATCTCCTTTTCACCACTAAACTGCGATCACATTTCCTGTGTCCCATCCTGCTTGACACTAAGCACACACTCACTAAACAGTACGACTGTCACTGTGGCACGAACCTGACAACCTGCTTATCGTCTTGCTGAGCTATGCATGGGCAAACATGAATATACAGGTTTTTAGTTTTCGTTGCTATTGAATTTACGAAGTTAAGACACATGACCTCTTTATAAGTGAAATTGGAATCACTGGACATGTTTTTTTTTTTCAGTTTAGAAATCCCATATACACACATCAAAAAAAGTTTTGCATCACCTCGGTTCCAAGAGTTCCGGAACCTTTAAATACAAAGGGAATAGAGATCAACACAAACAACATTTCAGCTCGTTTTATTGCTCATGAGACCCACACATTGCATGTTGTACCATCATACAGCTAGACTTTCAGCATTTGTGGTCCAGATTGCAGTACACACCACTACCTCTAATACCCAGTAGCACGTCCTCTTGCATTGATGCATGCCTGTATTCGTCGTGGCATACTATCCACAAGTTCATCAAGACACTGTTGGTCCAAATTGTCCCACTCCTCAACGACAATTCGGCGTAAATCTCTCAGAGTGGTTGGTGGGTCAAGACGTCCATAAACAGCCCTTTTCAACATATCCCAGGCATGTTCGATAGGGTTCATGTCTGGCGAACATGCTGGCCACTGTAGTCGAGCGATGTCGTTATCTTGAAGGAACGCATTCACAAGATGTGCACGATGAGGTCGAGAATTGTCGTCCATGAAGACAAATGCCTCTCCAATATTCTGCCGATATGGGTGCACTATGGGTCGGAGGATGTCATTCAGGTATCGTAAAGCCGTTTCGGAGCCTTCCATGACCACCAGTGGCGTACGTCGGCCCCACATAATGCCACCCCAAAACATCAGGGAACCACCACCTTGCTGCACTCGCTGGACAGTGTGTCTATGACGTTCAGCCTGACCAGGGTGCCTCCAAACACGTCTCCGACGATTGTCTGGTTGAAGGCATATGCGACACTCATCGGTGAAGAGAACGTGATGCCAATTCTGTGGGGTCCATTCAGCATGTTGTTGGGCCCATCTGTACCGCGCTGCATGGTGTCGGGGTTGCAAAGCTGGACCTCGCCATGGACGTCGGGAGTGAAGTTGCGCATCATGCAGCCTATTGCGCACAGTTTGAGTTGAAACACGACGTCCTGTGGCTGAACGAAACGCATTATTCAACATGGTGGCATTGCTGTCAGGGTTCCTCCGAGCGGCAATCTGTAAGTAGCGGTCATCCACTACAGTAGTAGCCCTTGGGCGGCCTGAGCGAGGCCTGTCATCGACAGTTCCTGTATCTCTGTACCTCCTCCATGTCCGAACAACATCGCTTTGGTTCACTCTGAGACGCCTGGAAACTTCCCTTGTTGAGAGCCCTTCTTGACACAAAGTAACAATACGGACGCGATCGAACTGCGGTATTGACCTTCTAGGCATGGTAGAACTACAGACAACATGAGCAGCGTACCTTCGTCCTGGTGGAATGACTGGAACTGATCGACTGTCGTACCCCCTCCGTCTAATAGGCCCTGCTCATGCATGGTTGTTTACATCTTTGAGCAGTTTTAGTGACATCTATGAACAGTCAAAGGGACTGTATCTTTGATACAATATACACAGTCAACGTCTATATGCCGGAGATCTGGGAACCGAGGTGATGCAAAACTTTTTTTGATGTGTGTAGATTGATCGAGAATTAAATCAGGGCTGACTCTGAAATTATTGAGCAGAATAAATATAAGTAGTACGGCCTCTTCACGTAGCGCCTCCTTGCCTAGTGGCTAGCACTTTTGGCTGTCACCGCGAAGGCCCGGGTTCGATTCCCGGCTCTGCCAAGAAATTTAATTCTGGTCTGAGGGCAGGAACGGTGTATACTCAGCCTCATGAGGATAAAGTGAGATGAGGTGGGCTCGATTCCCACCTCAACCGTCTTGGAGGTGGTATTCCGTGTTTTCCCACTTCTACTCCAGGCGAATGACGGGATGATACCGAAGTTAAGGCCACGGCCGTCTCCTCCCCAATCCTCATCTGAATTACATATGCACACACTAATACATCCATCACAATAACACAGGTTATCAGACAAATTACACATACCCAAGTACACGGGGATACATGACCACTATGTCACAAAGACCCTAAATGAATGATCAACAAGAACAAACTTCTTCACGAGGGGCAAATTCGTTTGTCACGTATTCTGGTGATTTCAGAGTGTTGTGATGCTTGCAGTACGGAGTGTAGTATTGTAAGAGAATAAGAAAATATTAGAAAATTGACTTGTGTAACAGTAATTATAATTTCACCTTGATTATCAGGTATATTTATATTTTTTATTTATTTATATATTACATATATTTCTTGAAACGGTGGAACACATGCATTATTTTTTTGGGGACTATGTTGAAATACAGACGACTATTTTGTCTCATCAAAAATGTCTCCCGCTGATAGGAGATTACGGAGAATAATTTTCCGGCTATCTTTCCTAAGACGTCTCCAATGTATTGAAATGTATTTTAAATTGAATATTGGCACTGCTGAAATTAATATTTAATGTAACATTGATAAGATTCAGAATAATATGGCTATTATTTTTCCATCATTCATCATAGTCTTCAGCGACGTTAATGTATTTGTTCCATCTCTTCATGACCTTGAAGAACCATGTCGATGAAAAGCCTTGTGCTGGAACGGTTGTTTCAACGTAGTTGTTGGTAATAAAACTGCATCCTTACAGGTATCTCTCCGATGTAGGGAAGAATTGGAAGTCGCTGGGGTCAAAGTCAGGTCTATAGGGGGGGATGGAGGGGACCGTTGCTGTTGTGGCGTGGGGTCTTGCACTGAGAAGACCATGTCTCTTCCATAGAATGACATTCTTCAGTCTTTAACAAACGAGTAAGGAAACCTGTGTAAGCAGTTTTACGCGCTCTTCAGAAGAAAATTCATTTTTCTGCTATCCCAGATGCAATGTTCAACATGAATCTTTCCAAGCATAATTATAATTCTGGTAGGTCGGAAAACTCTTGGCAGTCTTACCTTCGTGAGAACGGCTTTGTGCACAAGTTGTTCCTTCCTGTGGCTTCTGTGCCCAAGTGTGTGAAATCGAATCCCGGCAAACTCGGTTGGCATTTAGCGGTGTTAAAATATGGTACG
The DNA here is from genome assembly GCA_946902985.2 of Meconema thalassinum. Lineage (NCBI taxonomy): Eukaryota > Metazoa > Arthropoda > Insecta > Orthoptera > Tettigoniidae > Meconema > Meconema thalassinum. Next base: position 741,379,136 of record OX336389.2, read on the forward strand.
TTTAAATCTATTCATGTTCCGTTACCCTAGAGGCTCGAAAGTCACGGCTGGCTGCATGGCTCAGCGGTAACACTTTCGCTTGCTGTGTCCAAGGTTGCTGGATCAAATCCTGGCGCAGCCAGTTGGCATTTGAGGGTGCGTAAATTTAGGAGGCCGTGTAAGTAGATTAACTGGCACGTTAAAAACCTCCTTCGGGGTAAACTGCCGGCAGACCCATCGTCTCTAAAAGCCACAGTTGTTGAAAGGGGCGTAAAACCAATAACATTATTTTTATTCGAAAGCCACATGAGTTCTCACACTATTACCTAGTCTACTTTATCCTGGCGATGCATTGCCGACCAGCTTAGGTCGGCTTCCTGTTTCATAGTCTGTATTGCAGATCTCGCAAGAGAAACACTTCCGGCGATACAAATAATGGATGAGCAGATTCACTAAAAAAACTCTAAATCATATACATGAAGAATGGGGTAGTCCTTAACAAAATATTGCGGGAATTGAATCGAGTATAGGCTACACATTTTAGCTGGTAATTGATTATAACGAACGTCACTAATCCATCTTCAGAATTCCAAATTAATTTATACTAGTTTTCGAAAATGTAATAATCGCATCTAGAAAAGAATCCAGACACAATTACATCTAGGAACGTACTCAGCTGCTATCTGAAATTTCTATCACCACATTGATTGTTATCAGAAATTGTCTCCCATGGATACAACAAAATCGTAGAAGACGACAAATATACTCACCTCTTTAAATATTAAAATATCTTCAATTTTGCGGGAAACTTGTTTCTTTTTCAAAGAACAGAATTCGCATTACTGTTTGCAGTGAGGATGGAGTATAGTTTGTAGGATATGAGGTTTAATTCTGCGTGGCATGGAACATGATGTTCAGTAATCAATTGGGTTACGTGAAGTAGAGCGCTTTTCAAAATATAAAACAATTAAATTAGCATTATATTGATATTAACGTGATATTAAAGCCCTCTGGTTTGCAGTCATAAGCACTCTTTGGCCATTGTAATTATGGGGTGTGCGAGTTGGTTATACGTATTAAAGCCGGGTGCAGGTAGTCAGAGTGCAGATAATTAATATACTTACTCCATATTACACCGGTGATTCATTTATGACAGGCTATATTTCATCACCCCCACCTCTAAATGAAAAAATGAAAATCCACAGCCTGCTTCCAGTCTCCGACCGGGTCAGGAATGGAATGAATGAAGCCCCTATCTAGCGGCGAGGATATGAACTGTGCCGGTTGCCGAGGCCTGACGCACTCCTCTGGGGCAATGATTAAATGAATGATAGATGAAATGAAATGACAGTGGAGAGTGTTGCTGGAATGAAATTTTGACAGGGAAAACCGGAGTACCCGGAGAAAAACCTGTCTGCCTCCGTTCTGTCCAGCACAGATCTCACATGGAGTGACCGGGATTTGAACCACGGACTCAGCGGTGAAAGGCCGGCGTGCTGCCGCCTAAGCCACGGAGGCTCCCACCTCTAAATACAGTTGTTATTTACTGATTACGTTGAGAGTAGGGAATTTGTGTGACAATGTGCATTTCACATGGCGCTGTATACACCGAGGATTAAATTCGTACCGCACATAACACAGTAGTGATAAGATTGCATTTGGTAGGTATTGTTAGCCACTGTGTTGACATTATAAATGCTTGTTTCCTCAGCTAATTTTCCCTTGTATAGCAGAATTAACTACTTCCAAATGAAATCAAGTGGATCATATAAAGTGCACTTCACTACGATATGGGGTACAAATATTTCATACCGTTATCCTTCAATAGCAAAATTCGTCTATATCAGTGATGAATGATCGTGTGGCCTCCTGAGAGGCCAAGTACAGGTCTTTCTAATTGACGCCCGTGGGCGACCTGCGTGTCGTAATGAGGATGAAGTGATGATGAAGACGGCACACACACCCAGTCCCCGAGCCACGGGAGTTAACCACAGGAGATTAAAATCCCTGATGGCGGACCAAAGCCTAGTGCGCTAACCATTTAGCCACGGAGCCGGACGTCTATATCAATACTGAATACATATACATTAACACGGCAAGCTGGTTTAATGCAGATTCTGTACGGTCAACTAACACAGACTCCAAGTCTCTTTCTGTTCGTAATATCTCAGTAGGTGTGGATGAATGAATCCTGAAGATTGAGTTGCTGTCAATCAGAACAAAATTCAATTTATTATGCTAAAACGTTCGAAGCTTGAACCAACTATCCAGATTTTCACGTTATTATGTCATCAGGCATTTCCATGAAAGGCGGTATTACCGATACCTGACTGGGTAGGTTCATTCCACATCAGGAATACATTGAAGTACATTTTTTGTAACGAACACATTTTTCTGTATGAATGTTGATTTGTATATAAGGGCCAGGTTGTTATTTGATTAATCTTAATTATATCAATATGATTCCCGATAATGCATGAGGGTTAAACTTGTACATTATAGGTTCCCAATTTACATGTTTAACATACACGACACGGCTCAATCCTGTTAGCCTAGATGATAAACTAGACACTGGCTGCGGAAGCCTACGATATAAATATTAACAAACTAGTTAAAAGAATAAAATTATTTTGTTTATTTATACTTTTCTTAATGGACTATTTCTCGTGAATCAGTGATCCGCCCGGTTTAAGAATATCAAGTATTTGAATAACGTGCAAATGATTTTATGTCAATTCATCAGAACCGCACACTGATATATTTGGCTTTATTATGCTTCAGTTGTTCAATAATACATTTGTTACTAAAGAGTTCCAATGGAAGAAATATGCAGTATATTTTCATGGTTTAGGGAATTGGGGCATATTGGTGAACAGCCCATATCATTCCTCTCATTAATACATTGTAGGCCTACGTGCTCATCGGGCTTCTACTTCTGTATTCGTTATACACATAGCAGATATTTTTAACGTACTGCTGAACCAGAAAATGCCTGAGAATAAACTAGGTAGGAACTCAACGAGTCCCCTTTCTCTGCATCCAATCTTTGGAAAACTCAATTCATCCACCACCTTTTAATTTTACCCCGAAATCTCCAGCTGAATCCATTAGACTCATAGATAATCTTTCTCCGCCCATTCAGAACACGTTGCTCCACCAGATCTATACAGATTACTACACCGTGCGTTTATTTACTTGATACCAATTGTACTCGGCAATGCCCGTGTAACCGTGTAACAGACACTCTCCCCCATCAGAGTGTGTTGACATGGTTGCAGACGAACTCAGATATTTGTTGATCTTTCTCACAGGACGAGATAATCCCCATCAATACTTAATGCAATCATCAGCTGCTAAATAAAAGCAGTGTCATGGCAGGCTCACATGATGTCACAGTGAATGAAATTGGAAGTGCATCTGTCACCTTGCCGCGTGCAACTGAAGAATTGCTGCTTACCAATGAGAGTGCGGAGTGGTTCAAACATCCCCGGCCATAAAATCTGGGTTTGGAGTCAATTTGTCTCTAGCGTCAAATGGCTTAATTTTAGTCTGAGTATGAAAAACAAGACATTATTTTCTTTTTTGATATTATTGTTGATGCATTTGGAGGCTTTGCAACATCATGGTCATGTAGCCTCGTTTACTTGTATGTGTGGAATATGCCTGATAACCTGAGTCATTGTGACGGCTGATGGCTCCACTAGCGTGCATATTTGTAACTTGCAGTAGTGCCCGGCTTCGCCCGGTGGATTTATTGGTTTTATGGATGATACTGAATAGTACTACAGAACTACTACTTAAACTAACAGAAAACAATATTTTAAAAATATATCTTTTGTGGTGGTGGTGGTGGTGGTGGTTGTAGTGGAGGTGATAAGTAGTACAGTATAATGGACGTAACATTCTGGTCATTTTCCCGTCATGATAATTATGAATAGGGAAACAGCTATTTACTAACTACAGCACTGACACATGTAATTTACAAACAAATTTACAAATAAAAATTGAAAGAGGAGTAAGTGAAATAAAAGACACTGCCTAGGGCCTATATCTCATTGGCTGTTAGAAATGTAGAGACCAATAGTGTCGTCTTTTGTCGCATAGCACCGTAAGAAAATAATCAGAACTCTTTGGAAAACTTCGGCAATCCCGAGCTACTGAGGTAGCAATAGTGTCATTTATAGCCACAAAGCGCTTAACGATAATTTTCGGAATAAATGAGGGTAAATTTGAAAGCACAAACGCTTATTGCAGCTGATAACATCAATGTACTGCACCAACTCCATTGCACTTATACAGAGGCATAATATTTTCATGATGATAACTGTTTATAGTGGCCTAAGAAATCTTTTTGCACTAATTACCCCCCTGTGACTGCAATTTATAAACAGCGCAAGATGCAACTATTTTCGCAATTCTGCACCAGAACACTGGTAGGGGTGACGTGATGCAGCCCGAACTGCCCGTCAACAATAGACTTATTAAAATACTCTTATTTTACAGTTACACTACTACGGACATGAATGGTTCTAGGGCCTTAATATGTGGTTTTCAAGTTCATTTTGTCTGTTATTCTAAATGTAGAGAATGGAGAGGGTTTCAAAGTGTATGTAAAATTTGGTGCAATTAGGAGAAACGGTGTAAATTTGTGATGAACGGCCTAAATGCAGGGAATGGAGTGGTCTGTCCAAAATTTAAAGTGTACAGTGTTACTCGTCGGGTTCCAAAGGGTAAGTATGTAAAATTTGGTTCAGATCTGTAAAACGGTGTTATTTGTGCCAAAGGGCCTAAATACAGAGAATGGAGGGATCTGTCCAAAATTGCATGTAGACTGTGTTACTCGCAGGGTTCCAAAGAGTACGTATACAAATTGCCGTTCAGATCGGTAAAACGGTGTAGATTTGTGCCAAAGGGCCTAAATGCAGGGAATAGAGTGATCTGTCCAAAATTTCATGAAAACATTGTTACTCGCAGGGTTCCAAATGGTAAGTATACAACTTTTGGTTCAGATTGGTGAAAGGGTGTAGATTTGTGCCAAAGGGCCTAAATGCAGGGAATGGACTGGTCTTTCATAAATTTCATGTATGCAGTGTCACTCGCAGGGTTCCAAATGGTAAGTATACAAATTTTGGTTCAGATCGGTGAAACGGTGTAGATTTGTGCCAAAGGGCCTAAATGCAGGGAATGGAGTGGTCTGTCCGAAATTGCATGCACACTGTGTTACTCGCAGGGTTCCAGAGGTTAAGTCTACAAATTTTGGTTCAGATAGGTGAAACGGTGTACGTATCACTAACCATAACGCCAGCGCATGCGGATAGAGCTGTTAGGGAGCGCTTGTTCTACCGACTTACTGAGCAAAAATGAATCTTTAATGTTACCTGAGAGGTGTAGCCTAATGCTACATAGCCTAAACTATTCCTCGTGAATCTGGCTATCATATAAAAAAAAAATATTCGAATCGGACTGGTAGTTCCAGAGATTAGCGCATTTAAACACATAAACACACAAACTCTTCAGCTTTATTATATTAGTATAGATTGGGGCTTGGATTTGGATGGGAGGTGACCGTGGCCTTAATTTAAGTAAGGTACCGGTATTTGCTTGGAGTAGAAGTGGGAAACTACTCAAAAACACTTATAGGATTGCTCTGGAGGGAATTTAACCCACCTGTTCCCAGTTCTGCTCACGAGGATGAGTGTACCACGTTCCAGCCCATAGACCAGATTAAAATTTCTTGGCAGAGAGAGGAATCGAACCGGGGCCTCCGCGATGACAGCTAAAAATGCTAGCTACTACGAAACGAGGTGGACCGTTACTTTCGACAGGGCTTTTCTGGATTGCTTTGGAATAGAACGGTGGTACTATGCGTGACTCTCCTAACCAGCGGAACTATGAGAAGGAACTCGAACAGGAGTTATCTGGAGTTCAAAAGAGCGATCCGATGTTCCCCGGTTCTCCAGCGCGTCCTTAACAAAACTGTGACTTCTAAACAGGGAGTTAGGTCTGAAAACCACAGAAAAAGGCTATATTTTTTTAATAGTAAATGGAATTACTCAGTTCCTGGTGTAGGCTTCTATCGTTGGCTGAAGAAATTTCATAACGGCTTACCGCGTTGTCAGGTCATGTTCTTTCCTTTACAGCGTTACTGTTTTACCCTAGTTAGGAATTTTGCTAAAATAATAGTAGATTTATGAGACCTGCACGGGCGAGATCTGTCCCTTTGTGTGCCTATGACGGTCTGTCCTCCAAATCAATTCCTAAAGGACGAAAACGTTTTGGTACAGAGGTACCACTAGAAGAGGGCACCGCAATCCCGTATTTCATGTTGCAGCCCTCTTAACGAAGACAAAATGGCGACCTCCCTAAAGCTCAAAGTCTCAACCAAATATCGGCTAAGCTAACCATCGGAAACCCATTAATTTTTTCAAAAACAATCTGATGGGAAACATTCGGGCTCCACAGAACTATATAATCAGCAGTATAATATCAAGATGATGAATCTCCGAAACATTCAAAGATTATTATCAACCATTGCTCCAATGAAGCAATGATCACTACAATTCGTGTACAGAGAATTTTTTATATGCAGAACGTACGCTCAATAAATGTTAACTTTATCAGATAGTATGTCACGCACAATCGCCATTTTAAATGAATAGAATATAAAATTAACTCCTGAAATTTTTGAGCTACAATAACGAAACTTAGTACCAAGATAAATCTGTATACTTGGCTTCATATGCCCAAGGCAAAACAACAGTTACTCAATACATCCAATGTGGCAGCAAGACGTAATAGTAAAATATTAAAATAATTTAGAATTGCGCAATCAACAGGTAACTTGGCATAAAAAGAGTATCGTATAAGAGACCTTGCTAGCATTCGTCAATAGGCTATCATACAGCATGTAGCACACAGGTGCCATTTTCAAAATACAATTATCAAAATCGATAAACCACAGTTATTTAGAATTGCTATGACGAATCTTCACAAGAAGGTAGGCTGGAACAAGGCACAAGGTCAGTGATTAAACGCTTCCAACTTGGTGGGTGGTCGTTCTGATAAGTTATTAAAATCAATTATTCAGGATGTGATGGAGCAATTAGCACGGAACTGGGTAAACTGAAAGCTTTATAAAATATACCTCGCTAGCACCATGCAGGTCATTAGAAGGAAGAAGATTGTAATTTAGCGTGACCGTAAATTTCGCGATCACGAGCCAAGGGACCTCCTTTTTACGTGGAATACAAACCACAGAACATGGCATTTCACTTCGAAAATCTCAATTACATTGACCGGGAATCGAACCCGCCACCTTGGTGAGAGGCATACTGCTACACCACAATGCCCCCGCAGGTCATTAGAATATGCCTGCTTGGCAAAGGACATAAATGGAAGAAAGCTTTTGAAACCATTGACGTACTTTCTTATCATATAAGAGTAATTGAAATGCAAAATAAGCATACTTCTCTGGAGCCATCTCCATGTTAGCAAACCTATTTCGGTTCGTGAAATCATCTTACATTTGGACTTTGTGAGCAAGTGTACTAGCCCAGGACCTTGAAGGTAGTTGATAAATTAACAGACGCACTAACGAACACCCGGTGTAAATCATGTGTCAATTGTTGCTAGAACCAACGAGGGTGGTCCTAAATGGCTCGTTACTCTGATGGCACGTCCCTATCATTACTGCTAACCACCTGCTGTGGTTCGGCAGGTGAATGCCACGTTCTACCGTTCAGAATATTTACGAAATACTATACCTTCCATCGTAGCATTCCTGAGTGTATCTCTAATTATTGAATGGCTACACGAAATGACAGTAAATCACACAAGTTATCTCTTATAACATCTGTACCCCATACTGTATCATAACGATATTTCAGCGAACTGCCTAATGCAGAGTCTACAAACATGGCCACTTCGCTGCTGGTACATGCCCATTCCTTGCCATATGACTGAGCCCAGAGCGTCTCACATTCGGACTTCCAAGTTAACGTAGTTGTTGACGTAGTCTCACCAGCTTCAGTAACGACAGCGAGTAGATCAGTTATATGAATAACGCGGAATGTCTTCATGTCCGTAGTTCTCTAATTCATAAGCAAAGAGCTTGTTCCTATATAGGTTGACAGAAATTGAAACTTAAGAGTAATGCTTTTAAAAACCACAATTAAGGAAGGAAACTTCCAATATACGTGATCGAAATTCTCGAGATCATAAGCCACAGGACCTACAGTTTACGAGGAATCCGAACCACCGGACAAGACATTCATCTGGAAAATCCCACAACCATAAACTGGGAATCAGACTCTTGATGGGAGGCCAGCAGCTTGACTACTTCACCATCACGCTCCAAAGCATAACTAATATTATCATAAGATTTGGGATTACTATCCTTTTTAACTGATGTGCTTTAAGGGACGCCAGAGAGCCCTAAACTGATTCTCACCGCTGGGTTGCCTTCAGTTAATACATCGATACCAGCCGGCATCCCACCGTAATGCATAATGGACAACAAAGTGACTCTCCAGCTGATAACATCGAGGTGTTTTCCCTTAAAGCAATAATCAATCACCGCCACCACTACCGTAGCCAGAGATGAAGGCCTGAGGTTAAATGGAAGTTGTGCAAGGGCTGTGTGTTATAGAATGTTATGAAAACCTACTCGGTTTATTTTGATGTGCTTGTCTTATTTCTGGGTATAGTGGTCACCTGGCTCGAGATATTTCAGCGTCTGAAACAAGTGCCTGGTAACAGGTCATTGTCAAAATTAGTGATTAGTTGATAGATTTATTAACTGACTGGATGATTAATTTTTACTTGTCTAGGTTATAGGCAATAGGAAACGTTTCTACCCACCTGGAGTCGCGTTGTTACCATATGTGTTTCACATAACTTATTGTGTGCTCTTATTATGTAATTAGTGCCCCTGAAGGTAACAACCACCACAACCACTGACTTTTAATATTAATAATAATAATAATAATATTCTCTTAGGCTCCCAAAATTTGATACAACTGCACGCCTATGTATTTCGGCTTACAGCCACAGGTACGTGTGAATTGGGACAGGCACTAGATGGAAGCAATAAGAGAGCAATGGGAACATGATCTAAATATCTATACTAGTAATGTCACAACTCATTCTGGAAATGACTCACAAGCACACTTTTTTGGATAAAAGTGAGTCAGAGTTTCATTTATGTGTTTTCCTCCTGCTAACTTGACTTCTCAAGAGTGCAAAACATACAGTACATATCAGTTCTAAATTTCAAATAAATGTCTTCTTCCTCGAATAAGTATGTTCGGGCGTCTGCATACACCTTAGCCTGGGGTTAGAAGAAATAACGTTTGACAATGAACGATATATTGAGCCCGTTTGCTCCGAGACACCACGGGGTTGAAGGGTGAGATCCAACACCGTGATATTGCTTTGCAAACAGACACACATTTGAGCTAGTCCCGGCACAAGACTGTAATCTCGAGTAGTATCGGGTTGGCAGTGTGGTGGATTTATGAAAGTAGCTAAAAATACACATCAAAACAATGAAACGTTCACAAATCTATGAACAAATAATCCGAGAGTAAGGTAAAATTGTCGTCTGATATTTATTTTGCCAAAATTCCTTATCCTACCCTTTTATTGGGGAATGGCCTGTGAAGTCACACTAAATCCCTCCTGAAAGAATTAAAAATCCTATGTTTTTGTCCTAGAAATCCCCTTAAGAGTCCTGTCTTACAAATCGCAACACAATAAACCTAGGATGATGGCACAAAAGAAGCCCCTAGGCAAATATAAAAGTAGCTAAAAGATAATCTCAGTCACGCTGGCCCTAGTGTCGGTAGCATACGGCTAATTTGTTGACATGCACAGCATTCAACGAGATCCGAAGTCCTGCACAAATAGTAATAAAACTATGTTTTGATGGCACCATCTCCAACATTTAATTTTACGAGATAATTGAAAGCAAAGCCAAATCCATACAGGCCATGGAGGCGCTGGGAGTAGTGGAAGGTAGAGGCTTGCACATTTTGTGACATCGGCACTAGATGGGATGGAGTTGTCAGCTCCACGCCCGGCCGTCTTTGCTCCCAGGAATTACCCTGGTACTCATTTCTGGTGTAGGCTGAGTGAACCCAGGGCCAATTGCGTTTCCGAAAGTGGTAGTTTTGTTTCTAAAATCCACTACCTGGGTGGGGATCGAACCCACTCCCTTTCAGTTAGAAGCTCAGCGCCTCTACGGACTGCGCCACGCATCCCCTTACGAGATAATTAGTCCCTATAATTAAATAATACACTGAAAATTCACTTATGTTAATGTCTAGAACAACATTATATTCCTTACTAAGTGTGTCATATTCTACAGAGTGTATACAAGGGTCGCTCATGGACATTATTGTGAACCCAGTGTTATTTGAAACAGTAAAAGACTTGCTTTGAGCATAATTCACATACACGCAGTATAGGGGTTATCGCAGCGCGCCTAGCAGCAAATGACAGATGCTTGCCTGTTATATTTCCCAGGCTACCCTTCGATCTCGATTGCGAGACAGTTGACAAACGACACACATTTCTCTAGGCACACTGAAATGAATGTTTCATAACGAGCAAGGTCTTGTGAATGCTCACTCTATAACCTTGATCAAGTATTGATTATTTTTAAGGAATATCGCAGAACAGGTGTACTGTCAAGTCATGCATTATTTTGAATGTTCTCGCAGATATTTGTAAGCGAGCCCAGTTTATTATTATCATGAATTGTATTAATATGAGTAACCATTTGATAGGGTTGTTGACGCTTTAAGGCCATTGTTTTTCTCACTTGAAAGTGAATGTTTTCCCGTGTTTTGATACACGATGTAGGGTTGGTTACCGTATTTGTTATAGTGTAGGCCAGTAGACCCATGTTTCAGGAACAAGGCTGTCCGAGGAGTTTTCTCATGAGCTGTAGCGCCATGTAGACCTCTTTAGAATGTTAAAGGTGTCTCTAATGAGCTCCAATGTGTTATTGCTGACGTGCTGTGTCACGTGAACTTTGTTGAGGTGTACCACGAGACGGTAACACACTTGTTAGAAGCCTTGCATTTTGGTCAACCATCATAAATAATGAACTCATAAACCTACAACATTAAACTTAGAACTAAATCAGGAATGTCAATTTGTTTACTAAACCGACGATGCTAAAAATACCGTTAATCATTAATCAACGTTAAATCTTGATCTTGTTTAGTCCAGCAGACCAATGCACTGAGATTAGGTGATCTATTCCTGCGGGAAGGCCTAGTAGCTGACATGGATAGCCTTTTCGACGGAGATCCTATGCGAGCCAAGAGTTTAGAACTCGTGGGCCGTGACTCGATTCAGAGAATACTGTTGATGAGCAGTTTCATTCTCACACTTAGATGCACACTGATAGATGACCAATAGTCCAATTGTAATCAGAAGCACAGAAATATTAATGGAGATGCAAATTGGAGACAACTCACATGTTCATGTTGCTGGAGTCTAGGGTGCATGGGTGTCCCCGTGGTCTAACAAACTCTCCGTAAGGGGCAGATGACCTCGTAGTTCGGCCCCTTAAAACAACAATAACTAACAAAACTCTCCGTACCAGTGGCAGGTCCCAATCTCGGCTTCGGTTTTCGCCATTGCTCCTCGCAACAGGTGTTCAAGCCAGGGGTTCTCATACTTTTTCTGTCGCGCCCTCCTTCTGAAACATGAAATATCTAGCGCCCCCTTCCTCCCCCCCCCTATTCTCATTTACTTTATTAGCACTTCTCATAGGCTAATTCCCACACAAAAAAAGATCACACACGATCTACTGTGCATGCTACTGCCTAATTAGGATTTCAACTACCAGTTACGTTAATAATAATAATAATAATAATAATAATAATAACACACAATTCATTATTCTTAGAGCATATCAAAGTACAACAACGTTTGGTAAAAAAAAAATGTCATGCATATGTATAACTTTTGCTTATAAAAATAAAAGTGACAGTCAGTCGGAAGGACTAGACTTTGTATCCTTATAAATGCTGCAAATGCTGAAAAATGCTAGAAAGACTCTTGACATGTTAGAAAATTATCTGTATAATATTTATCTTGCTTATCTTGTTTCAAATTACTCGCGAACGGCAAATGCAAACCAAGGGCAAAGCAAGGTCGAGCGCAAGGAATGCCGCACGCTCACCAGAGCGCGCGGGGACGTGCCCCCTCCATCCAGTCTAAAAACACTTATCGTGGGCGATGTATTGAAGATAGAGATTGTTCTCGCGGATTTTTTGTAGAACTTTTCATGCTGACCAATTCTTACGCTCATAGTATATTGATATTTTAACGGTTTTTCCAGCGTGAGCTTAAGAAGCGCACGGCCGCCAAGTTTTTTTTTTTCGACTTTTTCACTGAAATCGTTACTGCTGGGCTTCCTTTGATCATACTGAACCCTTGCAAAGAAGCATATGAGACTCAGTTTCGGGGGGTGTAACGGTTCATATCGTAAGTTGTTGTCAAGGCGCTTCATTAACATGCAGGGTAACATATAACAAAATAACATGCAGGAAAGAGTGAAGCCAGGGTTAAAACAAATGAATTTAATAACAAATCACCATAATTACACTTAACAATTAACAACAAAAACTCCCATCTGACTCCCACTTAATAAAAATGCCAAAAACTAGGCCAAAATCTCTGGAGAGATTAATTACATGGACCAAGTGTCCCTAAGATAAAAATAACAAAAGTGACCATATATGTGCGTATGCCGTTCTACATGCATCACGATGTGTACACTGAATGCGTGATTCGTCATCATCCAGAATAATCATTCAGACAACGAATCCACATTTCTTAGAGCTAGACCGACACGGGGGAACACAACTACAATACTTAAAATTAAAACCGACACTTCCTAAATCTAATATAAACAAACACAAAATTTCCGTGTGAAATTGGAAACAAATTGCCGTAGCAACATTTACTGCCTAAAAACTTAGGACTTCTCACACAAATCAACACAAGTACATTAACACGTGACCAATAAAAATACACAAATGACCGCTGTCAAAATTTACAAGTACTCTACCACTACACCGCACGGGTGTGACACACAAAATTTACATGAATCGAGTCATAAACAAAGCAATAGGCACACAGCCAACATTTACGTTAATAATACAATATTTTACCCATACAACGTACAACAAGCCGTTACACACATGGCGAACTCCCCAATTAATTATGGCTTAAAAATAACCATCACAATGAACAGGTTTGCTACATGAAAGCTTACAGGGATCAGTCGGACAATCAGGACTGCCTATCAAAATAAGTCACCAGGCAAAACGGGTGGTTTGTGGAACTCTGCATATCTGTCAACCCACGTGTCAATAAACTCGACCTCCCAGGACATGGGGTCGAATCTCGAAGAAGTGTGCCCCAAAGCACAATAATACGTGTGTGTGTGTCAGAAAATATAATATGGACAAGAAACAGCGGTCTCCCTAGAGCACCCTGTCTTTCCATCAAAAAAAATACAACAGCAGCAAAAATATGAGAGCGGTAGGACCTCTACCCCCTCCTCACGTAGAATCAACACACACTTGACACAGTAACACACACAGAATCACACGTATGGGTTTTGACAGACCCTGAAATCAAAAGACACAAATAATTTCCACATGCTGGCGCCACCGTTCTATGCCGTAACTAGTCAACCTGAAAAGGACTCAAAAAAAATCTATCAAAATTAGAACGAAGGTGTTCTACAAATTACTTTTAAGTTGGTGCGCTTGGCAACCCTAATATGAATAATAACCTGTTCAGCAAATATCTTACAGTAATTACCTCCCATTCCTATTTCAAATATTAATGTTCATAAAGCACCATTTATCGAATGTAACGGGTTCCGCATTTGCAATGATAAAAATCACGTACGCACGCCGCGCACATTACATATGACTCAAGGAAAAACAAATATCTAACAAACACTTTGGCCACGCGCCAACGGACATTTAAAACATTTAGTGTCGGTGCAAGAAAAACTCTAAACAACAAGAAAAGAAACATGACTATTTACAAAAAGTTCCCCGGCCAAATCTAACTACATAATTGAAATAATCCAATTTTTGTACATCACCGATCTGCTTGTAGAACTAAGGACATCCTCCTCAGCCCATTGCCCCTATGGACAAATTAACACTCCATCGTGGTCGTCTGCGTTGAATTGTTGAAGATCATCCCAATTCCAAACCACGTGCTGATCATCTTGGTATCGACTCCTTGGCAGAAAAGTTCAATGTTAATTAATTTACCTATCTATAATCGCTTGCAGGTTACTCAATTCGCCCACAATTGTCCTAATGCGATTAATTGCGAAGACTGGCCCTAGATATCTCGCACACACGCACAATAAAACACATGACAAATACACTGCAATATGTACATAAAATATACACCTCGAGACCACGTCACTGGCTCGATAACAAGTTTAAGATCTTGGCTGCACTGGCAGTCGCTATCTTGCTCGGTATTTCCGTACTGTACTGTTGACCTTCGCTCCGGTGAGCGCTAATTAGGGTGTTACAAGACTTGCCCCTCAGAGCTGAAATGGTCGTCTTTAAGTAAATGTTACAAGTTACCACGCACTGGCGTGAAATATTTAGCTCACAAATTAAAGTTGATTTCAGATGAAAATGTACTAGAGCTTTAAAATTCGATATTACCACTGATGTGACTTTAGCTCCTCAGGGCTCACAAATAAAATAACTTAACCAAATTCAGAGCGTTAAAATCACGATGCAAACTGACGTGAAGTAAGCCTCTCAAGGCTCCAAAACGAATGACTTCTAATAATTTCGAGCGTCAAAATCACAATACAAACTGGCGTGAAGTTAGCCTCTCAAGGCTCCACAAAGAATGACTTCTAATAATTTCGAGCGTCAAAATCACGATACAAACTGGCGTGAAGTTAGCCTCTCGAGGCTCCACAAAGAATGACCTAGAGTAGCGTCATGCCAAACTATTTATTAGAAACTGACAGGGGACGGAGGAGTGGGGCGGAATCGGATAAAAACTTCCAGAGTTTTTGTCTCACAAATATGGGACTAGTGTCATTCTTCTTCAAATAAATCAAACGTCTCAAAGCACTCGTGCGGAGATTAGTCCGTTCGGCGGTTCCTTAGATAATCACTTCCGCGGGCTTTTTACTACTGACGCTGTCCACCGCGTGGTCATGGCTTGGTCTCTTGTGATTGGCTGATTCAATCGTATGTTCGTTGCAAGTAACTCGTGAACCTTCCTTTATGCTTCCAATTTTGGTACAGTAGTTGCTCAATTTGGCCTTGAACCCGACTAATTCTAGCCGTCCCCCAAGAATAGCTACCAGCTCTGCTCCTGTTGCAATCATTACGAAACGCTGGCCTCCCTTTATCCATGTCGACTTTCTCAAGCACTGCCTGGGCCGTAGTAATAATAATAATAAATATGAATACTTATTTATCGTAGATCAATAAGGGTTCATTTATCCTCAGCAAGGTTTTGAAATTCGAAGCAATTTATTGGTTTGGATTTCAAAAACAAAATCCACTGTAGTAACAACACATCTCTTTAAATCTCACTCAGCTGCTCGAGTGTACGCCCCTCTGACTCAATTAGTGTGCTCCCTTTCTCGCTGGAATGTCATTCATACTTCCTCACTAGGTCTCCCCCTTCTCCTCAAGTGATTGCCACTCCTGTCGTCTCAGCTGCTCGTTGTTTACAAACAAAGTGCGTACTCTGGCGCTCCCCGTAGATTTGAGTGTTGGCTCTCAAAATAAAATTTTGCAATACTGATTCCGCACACATCATCTTTCCTAGTCATCAAATGGTTCCCTTCTGTAGTAAGGTTTTAAATTGGCGCTATTAAAACAGATTTTGCACCAGTGCTCACTTCTTCAAGCCTGTAGGCATTGTTACCCAGATTCTTAATTACCCGGAACGGGCCAATAAATTTTGGACAGAATTTTGCGAAGACTTTGTTCTTAGGGTCGGATATCGGTGGTCTACGAACCAGCACTAATTCTTGTTCTTGTAACTCTCGGTGAAACTTCTTTCCTCGGTACCGTCTCAACCTTCGGTCCGCTTGGTTCCTCATGTGCTCTCTCGTTCGCTGGATTCGCAAGTCATGCGCTAATAGTGGATCCCTTGGACATGGAATGATCTTGTCCCAAGTTCTTTCTGGCAATCTGTTGTGGTGTACAATCAGTGGGACTTGACCCGTCGACTCGTGCTTAGTGGTGTTCATGCTCATCTCAATTTCCCCTACTTTGTCAACCCATTTATTGTGTTCGTTAGGAATCATTACTCTGTAGTACTTGGCAACACAGCGAATTGTTCTCTCGCTCGGATTTCCACAAGGATGACGAATGCTTGAAAATACGTGTTTTATTCCTAGGCTCTCCAAACCTTGCCTAAAAACATTGCTCGTGAAATAGGTACCGTGATCTGATAGAATGGATTCCGGCTTCCCAAGCATCGGAATAACTTTGTTCTTAATTCGACTGAGGACTTGTCTTGATGTCGTCTTCTGAATAGGACATAGCACGACCATCTTCGAAAATACATCGACACACACCAGAAGGTGTCGGCATCCACGCTTTCCTTTTACTAAAGGGCCATAGCAATCGATAGCGGCATCTCGCATGGTTTTTGAGGTAAAAGTGGTCTTGGAGGTTGTTTCACTATAAAGTTGTTTGGTGTTGTGCGCTGGCATGCGTCACACGTTCTAATTACTTCAACAATGGTGAATCTCATCTTAGGCCAAGTAAAGGTCTCCCCTATCGTAGCTTCAGTCTTATCCGTGCCGATATGTGCTAGGCTCTCGTGAACATGCCAAGTCAATCCCCTCTGTAGTGATGCTGGAACTAAGATCCGCAGTTTAGTATGATGCTCATCCACGTACTTATGTAACAAGTTATTTAAGTAGTGAAATCTCGCTTGTTTAGCACTGGCTTCTCGGTACTCCGGCGAATTCGGTTGTAATTCCTTCCTGTAGAATTTTATCATCATCATCATCATCCATGGGTCTGCTTCTTGCTCCTTCCGAATATCCTTCAATCTTGCCAAAAACTCACGAGCCTTAGGCGTTAATGTAATATTGTGAACTTCCGCTGTTACTTCGTTTCCGTCCTCAGGATTTCTACTCAAGGCATCTGGTATGACGTTCATCCTTCCAGGGCAATGCTCTATTGTGATGTCAAACTGCTGTATGTAGATGGACCAGCGCGAAACTCTCTCACTTGCCATTGTTGTCTTGAATAAAAATGTCAGTGCATGGTGGTCGGTTCTAACAATGATGGAATAACCATAGATCATCTTACGCCACTGTTGAAGAGAATATAGAATTGCTAGCAGCTCATGTTCCGTAACTGTGTAGTTCCTCTCATGTTTCCGTAATTTACGACTCGTAAATGCCAAATAGGATTTCTTCTTGGGTTCTTCAGCGTCCTCTTGGTACAGCATAGCACCGATTCCAATCAATGAAGCATCTGCTTGAATAATAAATCGCTTCTCAAAATCCGGATATCCAAGTTTCACACAGTTTTCCAATAAATCCTTCGTTGCTTTAAAAGACCTGTCGCACTCCTCGTTCCACGACCATCGATTTGCCTTCTTCAACATCTCCTGCATAGGCGCTACTGTTTCTGTGTAACCAGGGCAATTTTCTTTGAAGAAGCCTGTCACTCCCAAAAACGCTCTCACATGTTTGACTTTGGTAGGTGTGGGAAATTTCTTAATAGCATCAATCTTGGCTGGATTAGGCCGCACGCCCTCGACATCAATTATATGCCCCAAATATAAAATCTCGCTCTGGCAAAAATGTGACTTCTTTAGGTTAATTTTGAAGTTCATGGTTCTCAAGTTGTCCAGCAGTTTATTTAAATTTATTAGGTGTTCCTCCATTGTTTCAGAAGCGATTAATATGTCGTCAACATATCTCGTGGTGAAGCTCTTGACCTCCTCAGTCAGATTTCTATCGAGTGCTCTAATGAGTGCACAACCCGCATTTTTCACGCCAAAGGGTATTCGACACCAGATATAACTTTGATTATCGAACAAAAATCCCGTCAACAGTTGGGATTTTTCTTCAAGTTCAAGATGGTGGAAACTATTCGTCAAATCAACACTTGAGTATATCTTCTTCCCACGGAAGCCTTTCAAAACATCTTTGACCCTAGGTGCTTGGTCATGCTCAACTAGCAGTTTGCTGTTCAAAACTCGCGCGTCTAGGCATAGCCTAATCGATCCATTTGGCTTGGCCACAGCCAATATTGCGTTCAGGTAAGGGGTTGCCGCTTTCCTTATCATGCCAGAATCTAATAAGTTAGTAATAATGTCCTTCACCTGAGAAAAATGTTTCTCTGGGATCGGGTACAATTTACTTTTAAATGGGGTCCAATCTGTCACTTGCATAGCATATTGAAAATTTAAAACTTTCCCAGGTACGGTGTCAAAAGCTCCTTGATGTAATCTTAAAATTTCTTCCAGTCTTCTTCTATCAGGTTCCCCTACGATGGCCTCCTTAAGTCGCTCCTGAAGTAGAATTTCAAATTTGGTTCCGCTAATTTCTTCTTCTGCCAAATGCACCCAAAGTTCCTGCGAAATATCTCGGCTGTCAATTTCTAGCACTGCTGTCTGGCTGACTCGCTCCCCCGTCAAGTTCTTATCTCCGGCCTCATTAGTGCATTCCTCAACAACCCAAGTATTGGCCTCTCTCTCCAACGGACTCTCTTCCATGTTTAAACCCACATGATTCAACCCCTCTACTAGTTTGAAACTTACAGTGTTGTTATGTAAGTCAATTACAGCATGAAAATCGCAGATGAAGTTGGCTCCTAAAATTATGTTGTAGTTCATCTTTGGAATAACAATGAATGTTTGTGAAAAAGTATGGTTCAATATTTCCAGATCTAGAAATGCTTGCTGTTTACAATTCATAGTTTTGTCAGGAATAACACCTCTGACTTTCATTAGCGGTACCGGCATAATAGGAACAGTTTGTTTTCTTCCCATTTCCTTTATCAAAATTTCAGTGACTAAGCTCACCTGGCTACCTGTATCAATCAAACATCTCACCCTCATGCCTCCAATATGCGCGTAAATGATTGGTAGCTGTCTGATAACATTTTCACGGTTCTTCACCACTTCCTCCAGGCAGTCGTCCGGGAATGCTACCCACTCTTCTATATTGGCCACTATCATCTCTTCTCGCTCCCTGGCGACCTCCATTTTCAGACTATCATTTTTCAGTTCATTTGGTTTTTTTATATCCCGGGACCCATTTGTTGTGTTTCGCCGGTTGTCATTCTGTCGCTCCTGTTGTCACAATAAACTCTCTGCCCCCTCTCCTTGATGATTGTCTGGGCTCTGTCTGTTCGCCATGGCACGCCCCCACTTCTCTTTCTCCGCTTCTTCGGTACTTAATTGATCCAAGTATTTACGTGATTCAATATATCGCTCGTCCCAGTTGTTCCGATAATCTCCCCTATTTTCTTGGCGATAGTCCCTGCCGTTATTCCATCTACCATCTCCATTTCTTTGGTAAGGTCTACCTTGTCTCTGGTTTCCCCTCCAATTTGTATACTCCCGCTGGTACGTCCACTGATTGTTTTGATTTTGGTTGTTCTGATTGTATCTCCCGCGGTTATTCTGATAGTTCTGATTATTATTGTTGAACTGGTTTCGGCCGTCAAAATCTTGCCTTCTTGGTGTGAATTGTGTCCCTGTGGACTGTGTCTTGGTTTGGTTCCCCTGGCTGTGGTTATTTTGGAGTCCCTGAACTACCTCTGCCGTGTTGACACATTCCATATTCCTCCTTCCTGTCTGTGGGCTCACCATACTCGTCTCGTCTAAGTGTCTGAGTAATTCTTCGGCTTGGACTGCGGTTTGAATGTTTCCTGCGACTAATAGTTGTTGGATGTGCATTGGGAGCTGTTTCCCGATGGTTAGAACCATATTTTGCTCGCTAGGCGGGTCGTCAAAATCTCTGAATTTTACCAATTGCTGGCTGAAGAATTCTGAAAATCGGGTTGGATGCGTACTATGATATTTTCGCGTGTACAGGTCCATTCTCAACCCCTGCTGTAACGAAGGGCTCCAAAACTTCTTCAAAAATGCCTCGCGGAATTGAGCCATGTCTGTGAACGTGTACTTAAAGCTTAAAAACCGGGTTAGGCTAGGTCCTTCTAAAAATTTCTCCACTAGTCTTAATTGTTTCTCAGGGCCGATGTGCTGGTCATTAAAGTAATCAGTTAATTGTCGTAGAAATGCTTTGGGAGTGGTTCCTGAATGTTCCTGAAATTTATCGGGCTTAAAATCATTACCCCGAATGACTTGGATGACTTGGGCGGGTGCCAAGTTCGGTTGCGGTGTTGAAGTCTCTCCCCTGTATTGCTGGAATGCGTTACTCGTTAGTCTGGGACTTTGACCCCGGCTCGTATCCTCAGCCAACTTCAAGCCTGCAGGACTTCCAATACTTGTTTGCTTCTCCGGTATATTTTCAGCCGAACATAATGTCGCATTCTCTAAAGATCTAATCTCGTTTTTGATGATTAACTCTGAGTGTTCCTGTAATTTCGACTTTACATTTTCCTCCAATGCCTGCAATCGCTTTAAAACTGTCAGCCTGTCTTCCTTATTTGCGTGAGCCTGCTGGTCCCAATCTCGCCGGATCCTACTTTTCAAGCTATTAATTTTCTCCTCGTTCCTTTCCTGATTTTTCTCTAGCTCTTCACGTATCTGTTCTCCAACCTCCTCTCTTATAACCTCTTGTGTTTTTACTAGCTGTTCCCCGACTTCTTGTATTTGCTGTTGTGTTTTTATTCTGGCCTTCCATCTCTTTTCTTATGATCTCTTGTGTTTTGCCTAATTGCTCCTCTAAGTTCTCCCGCAAGTGTATCCGTTCGGTTTCAGCCTTAACCTCGACCTTATCAATTTCCTTTATTAATTCCAGCACGTTGCTGTCTACCGAATTAATTTGTTGCTGTAGTTTTTCTTGGGTTTTCTTCATTCCCGCGGTGTTATCGACACATGCTGCCTCTATCTGCTTGAGTTTATCTGCCACCATCTCGTCAAATTGTATTAATTTGTTATCAAATTTCGCCTCTAACTTCTTAATTTCGCCTAACTGTTTGACGTTGTTCTCCGCAACCTCGCCTGCCAGTTTCTCTACCTTTTTAACGCTCTGATTAATGTCATTAGTGATTTTTCCTAATTGTTCGGTTTGTGCCGTTTGTGTTACCGCCTGTTCCGACAATTTGTGATTTAGTTCATTTAATTGTTTGTCCGTGTCTAATTTCTGGACCTCTAATTGGACCGAAATATTACCGCTCATGTCATGTAATTGTTTTTCACAGTCTATCTTCTGCGCTTGTAACTGGACCGAAATATTACCGCTCATGTCATGTAATTGTTTTTCACTGTCTATCTTCTGCGCTTGTAACTGGACCGTAATGTCATTTAATTGTTTATCATTATGCTCCCGCTGAGCTTCTAATTGTTCTTTTAATTGTTTATTATTGTCTTCGCTTATTTCCTCCTTCATGTTCTTTAATTGTTCTTCCGTCTTTACGGACATCTGTTCCAACAATGCCTTAATTTCATCCACAATCGCCATATCACACACACAAATATATTCAGAGAAAACAGGGTCATGGGCCAAGGTTTCAGTCATATACACACATACATGTCACACATTTAAATATTACTGGCTCTAATTTAATGAAAATTTCAGTAACAAAATTTACTGAATACAATGACATTTATTCCCAAACAACAAAATAACCCCTAGTGATCTGCTTTTAAATTCCTAACCAACATAATTTACGAACACCAATTAACCGAAGTCAATTAAATGTCAAATATAAGGCAACACCTTCCTGCTTTGACTGAGTTCAATAATAATGCAAATTTCTAATTTTAATGTCGGGCGCCAGAACAAGTTTATAACAAATACAATATCAAATTCTAATCTTGTTCAATATCTCTAATTTAGGAACTCAGTGATTTTACTAATGCACATGGCGGTACAACATCGCCTCAATTTACTGAATTTACATGTCCGCTTGACCTGGCATCATTTCTCAACGAAATAAATATGAGATCAGCGAAGCAACAACAACAATAATCCCCACTTGGGCAGCCATTTTTGTTTTATGAACCCTTGCAAAGAAGCATATGAGACTCAGTTTCGGGGGGTGTAACGGTTCATATCGTAAGTTGTTGTCAAGGCGCTTCATTAACATGCAGGGTAACATATAACAAAATAACATGCAGGAAAGAGTGAAGCCAGGGTTAAAACAAATGAATTTAATAACAAATCACCATAATTACCTTAACAATTGACAACAAAAACTCCCATCTGACTCCCACTTAATAAAAATGCCAAAAACTAGGCCAAAATCTCTGGAGAGATTAATTACATGGACCAAGTGTCCCTAAGATAAAAATAACAAAAGTGACCATATATGTGCGTATGCCGTTCTACATGCATCACGATGTGTACACTGAATGCGTGATTCGTCATCATCCAGAATAATCATTCAGACAACGAATCCACATTTCTTAGAGCTAGACCGACACGGGGGAACACAACTACAATACTTAAAATTAAAACCGACACTTCCTAAATCTAATATAAACAAACACAAAATTTCCGTGTGAAATTGGAATCAAATTGCCGTAGCAACATTTACTGCCTAAAAACTTAGGACTTCTCACACAAATCAACACAAGTACATTAACACGTGACCAATAAAAATACACAAATGACCGCTGTCAAAATTTACAAGTACTCTACCACTACACCGCACGGGTGTGACACACAAAATTTACATGAATCGAGTCATAAACAAAGCAATAGGCACACAGCCAACATTTACGTTAATAATACAATATTTTACCCATACAACGTACAACAAGCCGTTACACACATGGCGAACTCCCCAATTAATTATGGCTTAAAAATAACCATCACAATGAACAGGTTTGCTACATGAAAGCTTACAGGGATCAGTCGGACAATCAGGACTGCCTATCAAAATAAGTCACCAGGCAAAACGGGCGGTTTGTGGAACTCTGCATATCTGTCAACCCACGTGTCAATAAACTCGACCTCCCAGGACATGGGGTCGAATCTCGAAGAAGTGTGCCCCAAAGCACAATAATACGTGTGTGTGTGTCAGAAAATATAATATGGACAAGAAACAGCGGTCTCCCTAGAGCACCCTGTCTTTCCATCAAAAAAAATACAACAGCAGCAAAAATATGAGAGCGGTAGGACCTCTACCCCCTCCTCACGTAGAATCAACACACACTTGACACAGTAACACACACAGAATCACACGTATGGGTTTTGACAGACCCTGAAATCAAAAGACACAAATAATTTCCACATGCTGGCGCCACCGTTCTATGCCGTAACTAGTCAACCTGAAAAGGACTCAAAAAAAATCTATCAAAATTAGAACGAAGGTGTTCTACAAATTACTTTTAAGTTGGTGCGCTTGGCAACCCTAATATGAATAATAACCTATTCAGCAAATATCTTACAGTAATTACCTCCCATTCCTATTTCAAATATTAACGTTAATAAAGCACCATTTATCGAATGTAACGGGTTCCGCATTTGCAAGGATAAAAATCACGTACGCACGCCGCGCACATTACATATGACTCAAGGAAAAACAAATATCTAACATACACTTTGGCCACGCGCCAACGGACATTTAAAACATTTAGTGTCGGTGCAAGAAAAACTCTAAACAACAAGAAAAGAAACATGACTATTTACAAAAAGTTCCCCGGCCAAATCTAACTACATAATTGAAATAATCCAATTTTTGTACATCACCGATCTGCTTGTAGAACTAAGGACATCCTCCTCAGCCCATTGCCCCTATGGACAAATTAACACTCCATCGTGGTCGTCTGCGTTGAATTGTTGAAGATCATCCCAATTCCAAACCACGTGCTGATCATCTTGGTATCGACTCCTTGGCAGAAAAGTTCAATGTTAATTAATTTACCTATCTATAATCGCTTGCAGGTTACTCAATTCGCCCACAATTGTCCTAATGCGATTAATTGCGAAGACTGGCCCTAGATATCTCGCACACACGCACAATAAAACACATGACAAATACACTGCAATATGTACATAAAATATACACCTCGAGACCACGTCACTGGCTCGATAACAAGCTTAAGATCTTGGCTGCACTGGCAGTCGCTATCTTGCTCGGTATTTCCGTACTGTACTGTTGACCTTCGCTCCGGTGAGTGCTAATTAGGGTGTTACAAGACTTGCCCCTCAGAGCTGAAATGGTCGTCTTTAAGTAAATGTTACAAGTTACCACGCACTGGCGTGAAATATTTAGCTCACAAAATAAAGTTGATTTCAGATGAAAATGTACTAGAGCTTTAAAATTCGATATTACCACTGATGTGACTTTAGCTCCTCAGAGCTCACAAATAAAATAACTTAACCAAATTCAGAGCGTTAAAATCACGATGCAAACTGACGTGAAGTAAGCCTCTCAAGGCTCCAAAACGAATGACTTCTAATAATTTCGAGCGTCAAAATCACGATACAAACTGGCGTGAAGTTAGCCTCTCAAGGCTCCACAAAGAATGACTTCTAATAATTTCGAGCGTCAAAATCACGATACAAACTGGCGTGAATTTAGCCTCTCGAGGCTCCACAAAGAATGACCTAGAGTAGCGTCATGCCAAACTATTTATTAGAAACTGACAAGGGACGGAGGAGTGGGGCGGAATCGGATAAAAACTTCCAGAGTTTTTGTCTCACAAATATGGGACTAGTGTCATTCTTCTTCAAATAAATCAAACGTCCCAAAGCACTCGTGCGGAGATCAGTCCGTTCGGCGGTTCCTTAGATAATCACTTCCGCGGGCTTTTTACCACTGACGCTGTCCACCGCGTGGTCATGGCTTGGTCTCTTGTGATTGGCTGATTCAATCGTATGTTCGTTGCAAGTAACTCGTGATCCTTCCTTTATGCTTCCAATTTTGGTACAGTAGTTGCTCAATTTGGCCTTGAACCCGACTAATTCTAGCCGTCCCCCAATAATAGCTACCAGCTCTGCTCCTGTTGCAATCATTACGAAACGCTGGCCTCCCTTTATCCATGTCGACTTCCTCAAGTACTGCCTGGGCCGTAGTAATAATAATAATAATAAATATGAATACTTATTTATCGTAGATCAATAAGGGTTCAATACATAATTTATTTTCTACAGAATCTTTCCTCGAGATATCCTTTACAGAATGGTGAAAATCGCATCAAAATCCATCCAGTGGTTCTCGAGATTACCCGTGACATCCAAGAATCGGGGATTTTTGTCTTATACTAACGCAGTAGAGATTGTCGGGAAACACATGCACCAAGCGGTACTAGGACATCACACACCTCACTGCATCTGGGTACATTTCGTCCCGTCACCGTAACGTAACGCCAGACCCCAGCGTAACGACGAATTCGACAAGATCATTTAAAATTATAAAAATAACTGCTCCATGTGCAGTTATTGGAATTGAGCAATTTTTTTTCACTAATTAGCTCCTTAGCTGTGACACCTGTGTTCAGTAATGCTTTTCATATTTCAAATCTCGTGACTTATAAATAACAATAGAAATAATATATAAAATTTTCAACATTTCACTGTGAATTTGAAAAAAGGTTTATGTTAAAACTCTTTCGCCAAAAAAAGTAAAACAGGAGAATAAAAGTGTACATGGATCAGAATTCGGTAATTCTCAGACACTTACGGAGTTAGTGTGATGTGTGAGATTGAATTTGAGATGAAAGTAAATCCAGTCTTTGTTGGATGTTTGAAACAGCAACCCGCAGATCCACTTCCAGCTGCAGCTGAGACCGATGCTTCGTCTTGACGGATGCCATTGCGGAAAGAGTTGACTCACACAAGTAAGTTGAAGCGAAGGGTAATAACAGGTCCACTGCTTTTCTTGATAAAATGGGATATTCATTTCGAATCAGCACCCAAAAATTTTCAAGAGACTTCGACATAAATTCATTTCGAAGTATTCTGTCACTTGAGAGTTCTATTAGTTCCTCTGTTCTGCCGTTACGTTCGTTTCAAACGGACTGAGAATCCTGTCATTCTCAGTTGAAGGTTGTGGAAATCTACCCTCGAATTTTTGACGAATGTTTTGGAGGTGTTCTACGACAATTCCACTAATTTGACAAATATCTAACTCATTTTCTTCCAGGAATTCATTCAGACAATGCAACATCACACCTTTGTCCATCTGAGCTTTCCAAAGTTCAAGTTTTCTCTTAAAAGCAAGCACTTTGTCCCTTAGAATGAAAATATTACTATTTCGTCCATGAAGTGACACGTTAAGTTCATTCAGTCTTTCAAATACGTCAGCCAAGTAGCACAGTATTAGAAGCCATTTCTCGTCCAGAAACAGGGTTGCGAGTGTAGGACTGCTGTCCAATAGGAAAATACGAAGTTCATTCTTCAACTCCACAACGCGACGAAGGACTCGACCAACGTACCTCCGTGTGCAATAGAAGCGAATCATGTGTAGATCCCATCTCATCGCAAAGAATGGAAAATAGCTGACTGTTTAAAGCTCTTGCTTTCACAAAATTTACAACACTAATTACATCGTTCAGCACTTTATTGACTTCCAGTTGTAGTACTTTTGAAGCCAATGCCTCCCTGTGTATCATGCAATGTGTGAATTTTACAGAATTAGTAACAGCACTCACTCTTGCTCTGAAACCCCTTTTAGTTCTAGTAAATTCCGACGCCCCATCAGTACATATACCAACACAATTTGTCCATGAGAGTTTGTTGTCAATAAAAAAGGAATTCACAAGGGAAAAAATATCTTCACCTGTAGTCCGTCCTTCCAGAGCTTTACAAAATAGGACATCCTCGTGCATTTCATTTTCATGACAGTAGCGTACAAAAACAAGAAGCTGGGCACTGTTTACGATATCAGTACTGTCATCAAGTTGCAGGGCAAATTTGGGGCTATCATTAAGACGTGGTAGCAATTGATTTCTATGTCAGAGGATATTACATAAATACGACGAGTTACTGTATCATTTGAGAGTTGTATCGACTTCAAACACTCGCCGAAATTTTCTCCATGCATGATCGCGCACATTTTCACGGCTGCAGGAAGAAGTAATTTTTCACCAATAATATGTGGTGATTTGGATTTTGCAATTAAATAGGATACCTCCAATGATGCTCTTAGCGCTTTCTTAGGAACTGTTGCGTGCTTTTCTAGGAATCTAACATTTCCTTTTAGTTGTTGCTCGTGGCGCTTAAAAATGCTAAAGGTTTACTTATTACAGTCAGGTTGTTTAGTCTGCAAGTGTCTCTTAAGTTCCACAGGCTTCACACTGTTCTTTGCTAAAATCTCCAAACAAAGAACGTATTGAGGTTGTTCCTGATTATCATTCGAAAGAATGCTGGTAAAGCCTAATGTCAGATAATCGTCTTGATATTTACGCACTTTCACTTTGTGTGTAGAATTAATAACCCTGATGGGAGCAGAAGTAGACAAGGAAGAACAATGGACTTTGTTTAATTTTGAACCTTGTTCTTTTTCCGAAGGAGGGCAAGCATTAACACTTTCATGGGGTCTCTTTTTGGCACTTCTAATGAGCCACTTACCCATAGGTAATGGCGACACTCGTATCAGTTTATTGTAAAGTTGGCTAACCACGCTCTAGAATTCACCTGTTCACTCACTCACTGTCTTTGAATTGACTGGAAAGGCCGCTGAATTCGAATCGGCAACGGCAGAAATAGAAGAATCCATTCTTGAATTCCATTCTTGAAGGGAAGTGGCGGTCACATTGTCAAGCGGCTTATTGTCATTAAGTGTTTGGTAAGGAGATGTCTCTGCGGGTGGCGAGTGAAAGGGAGCTGTGTGGGAAATGTTACTCGCCACCTTTTTTCAGAATTCCTGCTGGCAGGATCTACTGGTCAGCTCCTATGAAATAAGACAACAAAGGTACGAGTTTATTATTCTTGAATGGTCTTGGGAGCTACCTGCCTATGATAGGTTCATGAATATGCGGACGGTAATATTTGTTACAGAATATGAAATATAAATATTTCAATCAAAGCCGGCGCCCCCCTAGGCGGGGGGGGGGGGCACCCCACTTTGAGAACCCCTGGTTTATGCGAACATCATGGTCCTGTTTCCAATTACTAGGTAGTCTACTCTTCCATTATCCAAGATATGACGATTCGAAGCCATGTCAGCGTCACACACACCCACAGAAAAAAAATTACATATACTCACTAGCTTTATAAACTGATATGATGCTTTAACACTGCATCTACTTGGCAGTAAGAAATATTGCCACGGTAACTCGGCCCACAGATTCTATAAATGCTATCTAGCATATCCCAAATGATACAGTGACCATGCACTCATATACACACGTAAAATAATATGTAACAGTTTGCGTGTTATTCACGCTTACGACAATAAGATAGTTCACAGTTTATAACTTGTTTATAAGGTTCTAAAAATCAGTTTATTCTACGTAACTCACACGCATCGTGTCCTTTGCCTTAGCAAACTTTCAATTTCCATAATGACCAAAAATACCAGATATGGCGTTTTCAGTTCAATACTCATTCCTGACTTTTTCTGGTATTGATTCAGTTCACAAGATCACAATTTAAGCTTACGATGGCTATTTATAACACGGATACACTCCAGATTTACTATTCACGATTTATACTGTCGGTAAAGTGCGTTTTCACATTATCAAGTCGCGTACGACAGAAGACATAAATCACGCCGTCGCGTTCAGCTGTCGTGAAGGTAGTGTCTTCCTGGTCGGCCATCATGCCCTCGTGACGAGCTCCAGTTAAGTCAATATAACTCTTTCTTCTTTACAAATTTTCCATTAGGAGTTATTAATTCATAATTTCAAAAATACACTCATAATCTCAGTTATTTTTCTGTGAATGATTTCTTCTCAACAATTAAGCATTATCTAGCTTCCCATTTTATTTTCTTAATCACAATTACCGGTCAGACTTCCTCTCTGCGTCCTCGCCTGAGTTCGACTCTCAGTCCTCTCGACTCTCTAGGCTGGTTGATCATGTGACTCTGGTCACAATACTGTACTGGTTGACGTTCAACATAAGTAAGTTCTCCTCTTGTAGGCTATATAAAATTGAGATAGCATTCATTCCAGTCAAGAGCTAACACAAAAAATTACGTATTTTCCTAGATTGTCATGGGATATTTTTGGTCATCAGCCCCGTGCTCTTGGATCTGTGTTGAATATGTCCGATAACCTGTATGTGGTCACTGTATTAGCGTGTGTAAATGCAATTACACTGGAACTTTGAATTGCGTGCTTAATTC
This sequence comes from Meconema thalassinum, assembly GCA_946902985.2. NCBI lineage: Eukaryota > Metazoa > Arthropoda > Insecta > Orthoptera > Tettigoniidae > Meconema > Meconema thalassinum. The sequence continues at coordinate 741,408,550 of OX336389.2, forward strand.
GTACAGGGAAAGTGCTTGTAATCCAAAACGTTTGTATATCAAAGCAGGTTTTCCCAAAGGAAACAAATGAAACGCGAGTGATTCGTTCCACAGCACAAAAGTAATTATTCGCCTAGCATTTCTAATATAAAATACACCATAAAACAAATTAAAATGCATCTTAAGTTACAATAGAATCGTTCGTTGTTGGTGAAAGAGAGACGAGAGACATGACATGAGAAGGTTAAAATTGTGTAGCAAGAATTTCACTAACAGAATCTATGCTATCTGTTGGCTGATTAGAATTGTTTTATTTTCATGCAATTTTAGCGGGGAACTTGTCCAATGTCTGTTGCTTTTGCCTCCTTCTGAGGATTTCACGAAAACGTGACATTTAATTGTCATTGAGCAGATTCATTGGTCGCACTGCTACATCCTTATTCGGGTGGTGTTTTTCTACAAACGTTTGCACCCTTTCCCACATTTTGCATATTCTTCCCCTGACGAGATCATCTCCATAAACTCATCCCGTTCACGAAGTTTGTCGGTGGTCAGTTCCTCGCTATGTGTTTTCACCAGCTCTTCAATGTTGGAGGAATTCACCTCAAGCTCCACGGTCGTCCCTGAGGACACAACTTCATTGGCAATCAGAGACTAATTTTCACCAGCAATTCCCTCTAAATCACGTCCAAGAACGCAGTCAGGCTACCTCCATATAACATTTAACTTGCTCTTCTGCACCTTGCATTTCTTTAAGGCTCGTATTCTAGTAATGGTACACAAGCAGGGGCTTTACTTTTAATTCCCCACTCGCATCACACAATAACAGGGTTAAAGGGCCTTTCATGGGCTCGTGACCGGGCATTGTATTCTCTTCTGCTGTAATGTAGGTCCTGTTGAACATTCTTTTCCCTAAAAGTCCTGTTTTATCCCAGTTAAAAACTTACTGTGGCAGTAACACTCGGTAACAATGAGCTTCTGGAATACCTCAGCTACCTAATTATCCGAACTTGCAGGCTCTCCGTGCCCCAAAACAATATGGATGCCACTTCTTCTACTAAAGTTATCCAACCATCCTCTGATGGACTTGGAGCTTTCTTCGATTTCTATTGACTACATGGCAGTTCACGTACAAGGTCGGCGTGCAACGTATTTGCCTTCTCGCAGATTAAATTCTCTGTCACAGAATCAACTGCTAGATGCTTTTCATTTATCCAAACGAAAATCAACTTATCTACATCTTCAGAACACGTGGCCATTGCTTTGGTACTCTTGTGACTCCTTTTGCTGTATGTAGCACTTTGACTTCTTATTTTTTCTTTAAATGTGTGTAAATCGTCGATGTAGACATTTTATAAAATCTTGCGATATCAGCTACTCTCATACTTCTTTCGTGCTGTTTGATCATTTCCGTTTTGACTTCCATCGTAATCATCTCTTTCTTCCAACGGAATTCTTTTCAGCCTTCTTTTCTTTCACTGGGTCCATTGTTTTAGTACAGTTCTTATAACACAATATTACACAAGCGAAACATGTACGCTCATGCGGTGTTGACTGCGCGAGCGAGGCTCGTAAACTGAAATCCACAACAATCTCCCAGGAAAGAGAGGCAGAGTGGAGGGGAAACGTAGCCAAACGTGTCGCTCGTGTTGCGGAACCTCACTAGTATATCAGGTTAAAATGTACTTAAAATGTTTGCTCGTAGATCTAGTTACTCGCATTCCGAAGTTTCACTGTTTAAGGTCGGGGAAGTGGTAGGTGCTCCATGTCTTGAAACAAGGTACTAAACTGACAGTTGCCAAGAGGGAGTGTGGAAACCCCAGGAATAAACCAAACCAGGCTGGTGGCAACGACGTCCCAAGGCGCAGATACAAGGAAAAGCGACAACTACTCGCGTCTTACGCGTCTTATAGAAATAGGTATTAAAGGCATCTAACTTGATATCCGCTGGCCGACATGGCTCAGTAGTAAAGCGCTAGACTTGCACGACCGGCTGCCAGCTCGAATTTGACACTGGAAGTGAATGTGTGCCTGAGGATAGTAAATAACTAGACTGGGCCAATACACTGAAATTCAAATCACTTCTGTTCATCGTAACATGTCACATAATTCCATTAAAATAATTGAATTGAAGCTGGCTGAATGACTTAAAGAAGACAGAATGGCAAATATTCTTCTTATGTGTCCTTATACTGCAATAGTCGCATAATTTTTGTTTGCATTCGGGAGAGTTTATGGCAGGCATGTCAGACGTTCATCAAGGAATGTGTGCGAAGATCCCTGGTTTTAAAAGCTACTTATACTGCATAGTCTGTAGCAGTGGCAAGGGTGTATATAGGCTGTGCTGAATTGGAACGTTACAGCAAAATCACCCACTCTCTCTCAGAGTTCGGATTAGAAAGAAATAACAATGGAAAAATTATTTCTAACAATAATATATTTTTCAGTAATTTTAATCCGATACCGCTAGCTAGTGTCCTGTTCACGAAGACTCATGTCGCGATATTTAGTATTAAATATTTGTTTAGTTATACATGAGATTACTATTAAGGTTTACAGGTACACGCTTATTGCATGCTTCGCGAGTACATTATCTCTTCTCTGTCATTCTTCAACCACTTCATTACAGTAATCATTCCACGCTGAGGCCGTGATTACTCGGAGGTGACTCACGCACATATCAAATCAAATGTAAACTGTATTCGTCAAATAATTAATGTCTTTAGTAGCACATCAACAGTACGCTTCGCATTAGTAAAATACTCTCCCGATATCAACTCATGCTGACTCACTAGCTAATTGATAATAATAACTACATTATTTATCAACGAAATAACTTAACGCCCAGAAGTAAACGTTTTTTAAACTTAATAATAAAAATAATAATACAAATACTGCAAAAGGTTGATGCTTTTCAGTCGGTCAACATGATTGTAGCCAAATGTGATGGGTTATTCCCTAATCCTGATAAAATGTACATGAGATTAATGAATACAGTGCATATACTCTACTTGTATATTTGTAAATGAAACCCTCATGTATTTGTTTTCAGGTACAATTTGGGTACAATCGTGTTTACCGACTGAAAAACATTAAACTTTTGTTTACTAAGGCAACACTGAAAATGTCTTCAAACACCATAATAACAATACTGTAATAATAATAATGAGTTGCATGTGTGGGGCGGTGAATAACATTTCAAACTATTTGACAGGTCAAAAACCACAGCTTAGACACCAGACAATACTTGAAGTTATCATAAGACTGCACGTCGTATTACTTCTCACATGGAGAATAGTGTGAGCACGTAAGCATGTAGAGAATGTTGTATACTCGTAGAGTGGCTCTGAAGAGTATTCATCTAAAAACACATTCATACACAAATCATACTAGAAACTACTGTATGGAAAAATTACCAATTTCTGCTACTTATACTTCATTAACTATTTATCTCTTAAAATAACATTAAAATACGCTAATATGTAATCTTCTTCCCTATCAGAAAATCAACTATTTTATCAAGCCAAAAATAATTTGTCCGAGCAACACTGTGCCATGCCTCACCATTTTCAGTTGACATTCCATTTTTGTAAGAGATGAAAGGAAACATGAGAATTACAGGTCCAAATGTCCGTGTGTCTGCTTGTCTGTCTGAGTGTATTTGTGTATGTGCGCCCCCGCCCATATTCTACATCTAAATAGACCACAAGTAAATTGCAATGCCATTATTGAAAACACTTTTTGGGCATTTATGGCATAATTAAAGAAGGGCATATTTAAATAAAGTTGTAGCACCATATCTGATGATAGCATGAGCCAGTGATGCCATGACTATGTTTATGTGATTTAAGGGGCCCAATTAAAGGGTTTATTAAATATGGTGATTAAGGTGCCCTAATAAATGGTGTGAAGTGAAATATGCTGATTGATGTGCGTAATGAAATGGTCTAATAATAATTATGTATTTAATGTTAAAGGAGCATATACCAAATATTTATGTGTTTATGAATACGATAATGAAATGTAGTCTGAATATCATACTTCCAGAATAAGCATTTAAGTTCTAGAATTATTTGATGATCTAGGAATAACTTTCATTATCCTGTTTTCAACTTTAACAAATGTGAATAACGAGATGAATTCCTTGGATGATCCAATAGAACATTAATGGGATAATGATCAGTTCTCATATACTTGTATATTTGTAAATGAAACCCTACGAGAATGTATCCATTTAATATGTTATAGATTTTTATGAGTTATTTATGTATCGACTATACGTCACTAGAAGAATTGTTTTATATTTTCTAAGGCATGTTAGGTCACAAGCGCAGTGATTGTGTGTGAGCGTGTAAAATTGTACGGTGACTCGGACTTAAGAAATCTGATGCCTTGAATATTTTTGAATTTTCCATATTGATTGTTTCCTGTTTTTTTTTTTTTTGAACTGAACAGAGCTGATTATCAGACTAAATTTCTTTAGCTTATTATTTTCTTTTATTAGGATAGGAAATCCTCCCACATCCTAACTTATTTATAGCTGACAAATCATAAGTTAGGTATTTCATATTTCTCGGTGAAATAAATAGTTGAAATTTTAAACATATTTGGATTCATATTATAGTTGTTTTCCCCAAATTTGTGTGCGTATTTCTAGTTTTAGCATGAAGAGTCCCTCCTTCCTTTTCCTTTTAAACCTCAAGATTTTATATGTTTAAGGTCACGACGTACTCTTACACGATGAAAAAGTCTATTTTTGTGGCATCACTTTACGAAGTATTTTCAGGGTTGATGCTAAAGGTACAGCTATGATTCTTGTCACATATTAGAAGCGATATATTCAGAGCTGTTTTTGACCTTGTAGTGCTACTTTGCTTTTATAGGATGTGTGAAATGAATACAAATTTGGACAGATACATTTTCAAAAAAATATTGAATAAGTTGCTTCAGGTACACATTTCTCAGTTGTTTTTCAATCAAATATTCTCAAATTTTGTTCACATACTTGGAATGGATAATGCCAGATGAGTAACTACTTTGTTTCATTATTTTTGGGACAGAATGCAAGAAAAAAAACCAACTCTTTCTTTTTAAATTTATTCCAAAATTTGTATCAATTTTTCACTTCCCAATCCATTCCTACTATGTTTTGGAAGTGAAAATAGGTTAACATTCAAGTACTCCATTAGGCAAGTTAATGTAAAAAATAGCCCTCTACGTTAAATGGTTTCCTAGTTATTGGTACCTAAACATGAAAAATGACTATTAACGGAAAACAGCTGGCAAAGTTAAAAGTGTATTATTCAGAGCATGGGACGCTAATTTTAAAAAACGAATTTAAGGTAGTTGTAGACTTCAAAACCCCAACAAACTATATATATTTGGATTCAGAAAAGAATGAAGAATTTTATGGCACCAAAATCAAGAAATCGATTTTTTCATCATGCAAGAGTACGTGTTGTCCTTAACCAAGTCGTTTTCATTTCCAAGCTAAAATTCACGCATAAAAATGCCTGGTACCTTTTTTCTGCATCGCCTTCCATGTTGAGTGATGATGATGAGCCGGGCCATCGTTAGTCAACTAGGAACGGGTACAGTACACACTGGGGTAAGGCGCTTCATGTAAACGTAAGCATGACAGACCTATAGTCAATCTACTACATTCCACCTCAGTAGAGAGACAGTAAGAATTCGAACTCAGGGGTAAAAAATAGCAACCCGCAATACATCCAGGGCCAAGGCTGTGCGTTCTCTCCAACCAATTATCCTAATAAGCCATGCGAGGGCTTAAACGAAACTGCGTAACGCCCTTTGTAAAGATGACCATTTATTCTTCAATTTTGCCAAAGGGCCTAAGTATAAAACTCAATGTTTTTTTTTAGATTTCTACAACAATTGTTTTTGAAAGTAGGCTATATTTTTTAAACTAGAAATGGTAAAGTGTTGTATGTTGGCTCCAACGAAAGGTCTTTGTGCCATTTATTCCTAGAACAAATGTTGTATTTTTAGAAATTTGAAAATTAAAATCTATTTGGAAAGTAGGATATATTTTAAACTAGGAATCACAGAATGTTGTATGTTAGCTCAAACGAAAAGTCTATATGCCCTTTATCCCTAGAACAATACATTTTATTTTTAGAATTAAAAAATCCATTTACAAAGTAGGCTATATGTTTAAAACTAGGAATCACAGAACGTTGTATGTTGGCTTGAACGAAATAGTCCAGTCAAATTAGACATAAAAAGGGGCCCGACCTTGCAAAAGGTCATGTAGTTCTAATTTTTTATATGTTGTTTGGACCTCTGCTCATAGTAAAAAAACAAATTTGCAACTTCGAAAGACCTGTGCTAGTTGTGTAATACCCAAAAAACAGCTAACTTTTTGCACAATGTTTGGTTTTTGCTCAATATCTTTTAAAATATGCATCTGCGTGAAAAACCCATACTTATCTTTCTTAACCTAGATTAAATTTACTACAATTTGAAACCCAATCGAATACTTTATGTTTAGTAGATCCCGAGATACAATTCTTCGAAAATTGAATATTTTTCATAAAAATAAAAATTGTTGGATTTGGTCTCCTAATTTGACAAATATTATCAAACATACTAATTCCATCAAAAGGTGATAGGCAATGAACTTGAAGTTTATTTGTTTAGCTTTAATTTGAACTCTGATTAGTACCGGTAGGCCTAATGCTTCTCTCAAAAGTGGCATGTAATTGAAAGCCTTGAAGTATTGAAATGAGGAAAAATGAATGAAAACAAGTTTTGAGTGCATCAGATATCAAGTATAGGGCCGATAATGATGATGTGTAATTTACGTATAATATTTACTCGTCCGAATGGCTTGTAGACGAGTGAAGTTCGTCGTGTTTGTGAGAGCAAGTGTCGGGACCTCAACAATGAAGGCGAGGCCCCTGAACAAAGAATCGACAATTCCCTCCTCCCTCCTACACATTCTTTCGACAGTTTTGCCGCGTAAATCGAAGAATACGGCCTGTGAAGCGCTAGTGTACTCAAAAACCTTGTGAAATGCCTATTCCTCCAGGTGTTTGTTTTAAATGTTGTATGCCCCTGAGTGAAGGCACAACCATTGTCGTAAAACAAGTAGGTATTCGCTCACATTAACGTGAGTGTGAAACGCGACCTTATGAAAAGAAAATGTTCTCTCGAAAACTTCAAGAGGAAGTAGGAAGAGTTACACTGCTGCAAGCAATGTTAAATCATCTGTTTGACGTAAAGGAGATTATGATCTCCAACCATCCAGACCCTCAAGATCGTCAAGTGAGCTCGGTAGGATATAACTGAAGAATTCATCAGGCTATAAAAATAACTGCCCAAATCACGAAGAAATGATGTCCACAAAGTTTATAAGATTGGTTTCAGGATAACAGCTGAATGCAGCTGAATGCTGAGGTGGCCAATGGGAAAAGAAAATTATACAGTGGCCCTCAAGTGTAAATAACTGGGTAGTTGCTGATAAAAGATACCATGATCTGTGTAATTAAACGTTATTCACTAAGCCACTAACAAATGGACAGAAGAGAGGACATCGACCGGCAATTGATATAGATGAGGCATTGGAAGATATAGGCTATACACTTACCTCTTGGAGAACTCTAAGGAACATCCGTTCTCAACAGATGATATATTGAAACAGATCAAAGGAGATTATCCTGATATAACAACTGTGAGATCTCATAAGTGTATGAAACCAATGAATATCCTCCATCCGGTGATTTCTTAGGCAATGGTAATTCAGTCATCCCTGAATCCGTACAGTAGGTCTACTACTGTGTCATCCCTGAATCTGTACCGTATTACTGTTTTATGAAACCGTTGTTCCGAAACACAAACGTGCTGTTCTTAACACTTGGAGGACTGATGTGTAGCTTTTTAACATAACGTACTCTCAAATGTGCTGTACGACCACGGTCTTTCATCTCCTCACTCATGTTAGGTCTTGGGACCTACTTATACAGAAAACTTGGTTCCAAGCATTTAGTTAATATGTATTCAGCTCTGGGATTTCCATGCACTTTAGCGATGCAGTGCAGTTTAAAAGTTCTGCGATCAGGAGGTCAGAATCCTCACCACCTATCGATAAGGAGCTCTCATCCAGTTTGTCTTTGACAAAGAAAAATCCCCAACTTCTAGAACTGGCAGAACTTTTCCTGCTACTAGACTCCGGTAACAAAACCATAGCAAAAGCTGGGGAGAAGTGCTTTGTGGCTTTGTACGGGGTGATTTCCTAACAAACACCCTGAATAGCCTTCCTTACCAACTATTTGTTACATTTGCAGTCAACACCAAAATCAATCTTGCTTGCTTGCCCCCAACAGAGGATGCAGCACCCCACAATGCTAACAGAACATACAAACAAGTTCAATAGTTTGGGGTCAATAAAATCTTAGATTGGTGGTAGTAGCTTGATGATCAAGGTCCCATCCCTTTCCCTACTACTATGGATCCTGAAACTCAGCTCCTACTGCGCATGATTTCCTGCAATATTGCAGAAAAGGTTGCAGCGGCGGTTGGAGTTGCCGTAAGCTGAACTCAAATGCTCAACCCTTTGTCGATATTGTGGTGGCAAAATTATGTAAAATCGTGAAATTTCTTCAGCTAGAGGATTCTGACAACGAGGAAGAAGTCCCCACCGCTAATTTGATAGAACGGAAAAACGAGCCTGTACCTGCTGTTAGTTCGAGAACTCCTCCAATGAACGTGCACCATCATCACAGGAAGATTTTTCGAGACCTAGGCAATCAATGCAAATGGAATTACGATGAGACCTGTTGCTTCATACATGTAAAAACTTATTTTAAACGTCACGTTTTCCCTTGTAATAAAACAAAATAGTACGTACCGGTAAGTGAACTGATTTCTTTCAATTTTTTCAAATTCAATTTTGAGAGAAGCACTTGGCCTACAGGTAGCCGTCAGAGCTCAGATTGAAGCTAAACAAATATCCTTCAAGTTATTTTCCTGTGAATTTTCTCATGGAATGAGTATTTTTGATAATATTTGTCAAATTAAAAGACCAAAACCAAGAATTTTTACTTTTATGAAAAAATATTCAACCTTTGGAGAACTGTATCTCGGGATCTACTAAAGATACAGTATTCACTTAGGTCTCAAATTGTAGAAAATTTAATTGTGTTTACAAAAGATAAGTATGTTGTTTTCTGTCAGATGCATATTTTAAACAACATTGAGCAAAAACCGAAAATTGTGCAAAAAGTTAATTGGATTTTGGGTATTACACAACTAGCACAGGTCTTTTGAAGTTGCAAATTTGGTTTTTTACTATTGGCAGAGGTCCAAACAACATATTAAAAAATTAGAACTACATGATCTTTTGCATGGTCGGATGTCTAATTTGACTGGACTAAAAGGTCTTAATGCCCTTTATTCTAGAACAATACATATTTTTAGAAATTTGAAAAAAATCTTTTTGGAAAGTAGGCTATAATTTTTAAACTAGGAATTAGAGACAGTTGTAGGTTGGACCTTTATCTCTACGACAATTATTCCTATACCCCTAGGACAAAAACAGTGTAGTAGAGGTTTTGTACGGGTTCTTCAGCCTCCACCATCTCCCCTCCACTCAAGATGGCGGCCGAAGCATAACATAACTTAGCCTAACCTAACAATATGGCGGCCGTATCTTAACTTAACCTTACCTAACCTAACAATATGGCGGTCATAGCTTAACATAACCTAACCTACGAGGTGTGATCAAAAGGTTTTAATAAATTTCAAGTTGGCGGCCATGGCTTAACTTAATCTAACATAAGCCAACCTTACCTACGCAGGGTGATCAAGAAGTTTTAAAATTGCATTCGTAGCTTAACTTAACCTAGCCCTACCTAACAAGATTGCGACCAAAGCTTAACTTAACCTAACCTAACTTAACCTAACCTATGAGGTGTGATCAAATAGTTTTAAAGAATTTCAAGATGGCGCCCATAGTTTAACTTAACCTAACCTAACCTAACCTAAGCTAATCAAACCTAACCTAACCTTCGCGATGTGGTCAAATGGGCGCGATTTGAAGTGGGCATGACCCAACTCTGCTCTACCTCTACCGCTCTACCTTTACCGCTCTACCTCTAACGCTCTACCTTTACCGCTCCACCTATACCACAAATCATGTTTCGCACTCTTGCTTCCTGTAACTCTACACCTTGATTCCTGTTGCATCAGCTAGTTCATTCTACCCCCACTTCTCCTAATTCAATATGATGATCACGCATTGGAAATGTCTTTCAGTTTAGACAAGCTGATGTGAGGTGGAGGACGTGTATTCACCATCCCTGTATTTGCTAAACGCATTTGAGGAAAACAACTTCTAAATATACTCTACCCTAACCACCCCCTCCATAGCCACACACGTGACTGGCACCATCATTGGTGGACCGATTAAAGATATTCCCGCTCAGCTACCACGACTGTCCGCTCTCATCATCCCCCACACATGGAAGACGACTTCTAAAAATACTCTACCCCAATCATCCTCTCCCTAGACACGCTCGTGACCTTCGTAATCTTTGGTCAACCGACTAAGGTATCCTTGCTAGGCTACCCTAAGCGTCCCCTCCCTAGACCATTTATGACCACCAGCATCTTTTGTCAACAGACTAAAGACACCCCACGCTCAGCTACCCTGACTTTTCTCTCTCATCATCCCCACATGCCCTTAAGAGCATCCACCCACCGAGATTTGCACTTAGGCCCTTGACTTGCCTTCGGGAAAGGGAAAGATAGGTTAGCTTAGGTTAGGTTAGCATAGGCTATGTTAGATTCGGTTTGGTTTTGGTTTGGTTTGCATAATTCCCACTTATATAGGTGAATTTGTAGCACCGCTTCACAAGCGTCAATAGAAAAATCTTGATTTCGGAACTTTATCCTGAAATCCTGACACCCGGAACCTGACCGTTTAATATGGTTTTACTGTTTCCACTAAATAGTGAACTTACAGTGTCTCGAAAAGTATTCGTTTCACTATAGTCTTCAAGTTTAAACATATACTGTGTAACTAGTAGGAAATGAAGAAACCCAGGGAAAACTTATATACTCAAATATTTATTATGCCACAGGTACACTCGCTGACACAGAAAGTGAGCGGGCTGAAAAGTCCCAGGTGCTTAATAATACTCCTTTCCGGGCCCATATCATAGTGTAGCCTATTTCCTCTATAAAGATATCTGCCAATGGTCGACTGAACCTGACGTGGAACTGACATGTAACGAATGCCCTTGGTTGAGCCAAATAGAACGCTGTTTAATTTGGGAAATGGGGATCATCTGAGATCGCTTTGATATACCATTGTTGACTGTGATGAACACCTAATAAGGTCGTGTTCTAATGAAAAAATTGGAATTACGTGAGCTGATAAATAAAGTACGGTGCTATGTTTGGGTGGCAAAAGAAAAAAAAACTGAAAGAGGGGTACGAATGTATTATAAGGTGTAAATATCAGCACTGATCTATGGCATGTGGATTTTAAAAAAATCTGAAACCATTAGATAGCAACAAGTACGCTACGACAAACATCAATCGAGCACACACATAACCAACCTTTAAAAAATGAAACAACACTAACAGCTGATGCATCTGTCGTTTTGCTTACTATTGTTGGAGAGCAACCGGCACCGTAGTGTAGGGGTAGCATTCTTATCGTCTTCCTTAGGAGGTGCAAGGGTTCGATTCCCGGCTCCATCAGGTGTTTTAGAACTTGCGTGAGGGCTGAAGTGGGGTCACTCAGCCTCATGAGGACAATATTGAGTAGCTGTCTGATCTGAAGGACAGCGCCTTTGGTCAAGAAGGCCAATATTAATGGATTAGGGGACACGTCGCGGTGACCACGCGTCACCCCGCAACCTACAGGCCATGTGGCTGAGCAGCAGTCGCTTACTAGACCCTCAATCAACTGGCTGTAAAACCTCTTGGGAATACAACATCATGGAAGATCAGGTTTGTATTCTCTGATCAGGGAACTACCACACAACCTCCTTTTCGTTTACCCCGAGTGTCAGCCAACTTAACCTATTAAATAGATTAAATTCTAAAACAAACTCTCGAGCCAAAGCAAAATATTTTGCCCGAAGTTACCGCGGGAAGAACATACTGTACATTGGCCAGGCAGAATGTGAATTCTATTCCTCGCTACATGCAGATCTTAACAGAACCAGACCTGACTGACTACCAATGTTGATTTTGGATTATTCGACAGTGTAGCTTGTGTTGACTCAGGACAAAAGCTTTTGTGTTTTATTATTTTTCCACCGCTTCTCGCAGGTGTTAGCTTGAGTGCCAACGTGGGAGTATAAAAAGTATATTCCATCTTCCTGACAACAGAGAGGCTAAATATAACCAAGTACACACATCAAAAAAAGTTTTGCATCACCTCGGTTCCCAGATCTCCGGCATATAGACGTTGACTGTGTATATTGTATCCAAGATACAGTCCCTTTGACTGTTCATAGATGTCACTAAAACTGCTCAAAGATGTAAACAACCATGCATGAGCAGGGCCTATTAGACGGAGGGGGTACGACAGCCGATCAGTTCCAGTCATTCCACCAGGACGAAGGTACGCTGCTCATGTTGTCTGTAGTTCTACCATGCCTAGAAGGTCAATACCGCAGTTCGATCGCGTCCGTATTGTTACTTTGTGTCAAGAAGGGCTCTCAACAAGGGAAGTTTCCAGGCGTCTCAGAGTGAACCAAAGCGATGTTGTTCGGACATGGAGGAGGTACAGAGATACAGGAACTGTCGATGACAGGCCTCGCTCAGGCCGCCCAAGGGCTACTACTGTAGTGGATGACCGCTACTTACGGATTGCCGCTCGGAGGAACCCTGACAGCAATGCCACCATGTTGAATAATGCGTTTCGTTCAGCCACAGGACGTCGTGTTTCAACTCAAACTGTGCGCAATAGGCTGCATGATGCGCAACTTCACTCCCGACGTCCATGGCGAGGTCCAGCTTTGCAACCCCAACACCATGCAGCGCGGTACAGATGGGCCCAACAACATGCTGAATGGACCCCACGGAATTGGCATCACGTTCTCTTCACCGATGAGTGTCGCATATGCCTTCAACCAGACAATCGTCGGAGACGTGTTTGGAGGCACCCTGGTCAGGCTGAACGTCTTAGACACACTGTCCAGCGAGTGCAGCAAGGTGGTGGTTCCCTGATGTTTTGGGGTGGCATTATGTGGGGCCGACGTACGCCACTGGTGGTCATGGAAGGCTCCGAAACGGCTTTACGATACCTGAATGACATCCTCCGACCCATAGTGCAACCATATCGGCAGAATATTGGAGAGGCATTTGTCTTCATGGACGACAATTCTCGACCTCATCGTGCACATCTTGTGAATGCGTTCCTTCAAGATAACGACATCGCTCGACTACAGTGGCCAGCATGTTCGCCAGACATGAACCCTATCGAACATGCCTGGGATATGTTGAAAAGGGCTGTTTATGGACGTCTTGACCCACCAACCACTCTGAGAGATTTACGCCGAATTGTCGTTGAGGAGTGGGACAATTTGGACCAACAGTGTCTTGATGAACTTGTGGATAGTATGCCACGGCGAATACAGGCATGCATCAATGCAAGAGGACGTGCTACTGGGTATTAGAGGTAGTGGTGTGTACTGCAATCTGGACCACAAATGCTGAAAGTCTAGCTGTATGATGGTACAACATGCAATGTGTGGGTCTCATGAGCAATAAAACGAGCTGAAATGTTGTTTGTGTTGATCTCTATTCCCTTTGTATTTAACGGTTCCGGAACTCTTGGAACCGAGGTGATGCAAAACATTTTTTGATGTGTGTATATTCGATCGATGTTAGCTCAGAGTTAAAATAGTCCCATTGCGCTGGATAACATATCGCATTTAGCTAATGTCACGGTGAAGTATTAGCAATGAAATCTTCTTTCTCGTGTGGCCTCCTGAGAGGCCGAGTGCAGGTCTTTCTAGTCGACGCCCGTGGGCGACCTGCGCGTCAGGATGAGAGCTGGATTGGATTAAGATGGAAGAAACTGGGCAAGGATGTGGAAGTAAGCGGCCGTGGCCTGTCAGAAGGTACCGTCCCAGCATTTGCCTGGTGTTGAAAATGGGAAACCACGGAAAACCATTTCAAGGACGGCTGACGGTGGGGCTCGAACCCACGCGTCTACCGAGTCAGCCGAGAGCGTGGCCCCATGACCTAACGCTGCACTTGAGCGAGAGTAGCCAATGCTGTCGGTGTACCAATGAAATGAAATTAACATTAACATGTATTAAATTTAAAAAAGTTATCACTGAAGCATCCACTTTTATTATAGTGCAGGGTGTGACAGAATGGGATTCCTGATGTTCGAAGAGAAAATACAAACAAGAGTATAACCGTCATAATGCTTCTGAATTCCTTTACTGTTTCATGTAAAGAGAAATGACAATTTTGAAATAGGGCAAATTATTGCAAATAGCTAGTAAATACAATTAAAATGAATATGGAAGAGTATTGGTCCAGAAACCCAAAAAGTTTAGATTGATTCCTTGTCACGTCGTCCCATTATAATTCCCTGGTCAGCATGTATATAAGGTGTCAGAAATACGTTATGTAATTGTAGGGGGACATATTGCATTGAACAAAAATTCGATCTCCAGCGCTCTTTATGTCCGAAGAGGTCACTAGAAAGTCAAGAAAAAGGAGGGATACTTTCAACATAATACAGATTTGAAATTCTCCTTTTTGATACCCAGTTTATTCACTCCTCTCTTCAGCAAGAGTCGAGCCAAGCAACGCGCTATACTATATACGAGGGCTGTTTATTTTTCAACCTCCGATCATTAATCTAGGTAAACAAGAGATAGGTGGAAACCAGATATGTGCGTCGTGCAATTTTGCTACTTCCCCTCCACAACCTGTGCCATTGTGGGATCCAATGCACCAGCCGTAGCTGAGCTACGCGCAATTCAGCATGGCCTCTACCATCGATGCCCCCGCCAAGTGTGAGTTGCAGAGTGTGAAACGCTTTCTGCAAGCAGAGCAATTCAAAGCAAACTAAGAGGCATGCTCTAGTCCGTCGTGGTTTTGACCCATAAAAATGCACGACTGCACTGTGCCAATGTGATGAAATACCTTTTCAAAGAATTCAAGTGGGAAGTTTACGGCCATCCACCATTAAGTCCAATCCTCGCACCGAGTGTTTTTCACCTCTTTCGGGAATTGAAGGTATGGTTGGGCGGCAACGCCTTGCCACCAACTAAGAACTTCAGGAGACTGTCCAGATGTACCCACCCCACTTGCGGGAGAGTTCTTCGCAGAGGGCATTGGAAAGTTGGTGTCAGGATACGATAAATACCTCATTTGTTTTGGCGATTATGTTGAAAAATAAGAACAAAACATCTAAACATGTAGTAATAAAATCATTTTATTATGTCATTCTGTCTTTCTTTTATAGCCCATCTGAGGTTGAAAAAAACAGCCCTCGTAGCTTGACAAGTGCCCAGAATATGTAAACAGATATTGCCGCGTAATCTTTAGTCGCCCGATCATGTCAACTCTCTGTAGTAAAGATTGTCTTCAATTCTGCTTATCTCATGCATCGTCCTTGAGAATTTTGAATGATGATTTTAACACACTCTACTAATATTGTTTTGATTCGAATTCAGTACACTCCATCACAGGTCGCAAGATATATGAAACAATTAGTAATGGCAATTAAGTTAAGCAAAGTATTTAGGAAAAAACGGACGATGGTCCGTCTCTTACATATTTGGAAAAATTATGCCCTCAAAATATTCGAACTTATTTTAGGCATCCTGTATGCACGACCGCACTGCGCCAATGTAATGAAAGACCTTTTCAAAGAATTCAAGTGGGAAGATAAATCCATGTACGTTACACAATCTAAAAACTGAGAGACTCATTTTTTAGCCAATTTTCAATTTTGAAAAAAAAAAAAGTAGGGTTTTGAGATCGCCTTTTGTCCGTGTGTGTGTGCGTGTGAGAGGTGTGAGAGGTGTGTGTGCACGTCTAATAACTTCTAAACGTCTGGAGCGATTTCATAGCACTATTCCGGAAGACCCGACCGTGCTCTTCAAATTTTGTTACATCTCACCAATTCAACATGGCGCTGTGCGAAATATTTCACCAGCACTCAATATCTCCGAAACTATTCCCGATATCACCCTGGAATTTTTTACTGTGATAAAGGGAACTACTAGAAGTTTACCTATGTGACTTTTGGAAAACTGGTAACTACAAAACCAACATGGTGGCCACACGAATTTGCGACTTTTAAATAGATGTTTCTCGCGATTTAACCAACCAAACGCAATAAAACTCGGTACAGTATATGTTTATACACATTGTAATGCACCGACATCTAACTTGCTTCAATTGTTTACATAACCACGAGATGGCAGATGTGCGAAATATTTCACCGCCATTCTATATCTCTGAAACTATTAGCGGTATCACCCTGAAATTTTGTACGGAGATAAAGGACACTACTGGAAGTTCATCTAGAAGACTTTCAAAAACCGGTTAACTCCAAAACGAACATGGCGGCCAAGCGAATTTGAAAATATTATATAGACCATTCTCGCGATTTAATGTTCCAAACGCAATGAAATCTGGTACAAGAAATGTTTATACACATTGTAGTGCACTGGTATCTAATTTAGTTCAATTGTTTACATAACCACAAGATGGCAGCTTTGCGAATTTTAAAATTAAGTTTTTATTTCTTGTGTCGTAATCATGCGATCGAAGTGAAAGTTTGAATAATGAACCTACGCAATAATTTTCCTTTAATGGTACATGACTCTATGGCCTATACATTTAACAATCCAACATGGCGACCATCCGAAATATTTAGACGGCTCTGAATATCTACGAATCTATTATAGCTATCAAACTGAATTTTTTTATGTTCATAGGGGCTATAAACTTAAGTTCACCTATAGGACTTTAAATAACCTGGTGATCACAAATCCAACATGGCGGCGACGCGAAGTATAAATATTCACATGGACGTTTCTCGCAATTTAACCATCCGAGTGCAGTGAAACTTGGTACAGTAAATCCTTATACGAATGTTAATCCACTGGCATCTAATTTATTTCAGTTCAGATGGCAGCTGTGCGAAATTTTAAAATCTCCTTGTTACTTCTTGAGTCCTAATCATGCGATTGAACTTTGAATGCTACACGTACACTATAATCTTCATGTAACAGTACATAACGCTAGGACCTACATATATAAAATCCAACATGGCGACCATCCTTAATATTTAGTCGGTTCTCAATATCTACGAATCTATTACAGCAATCAAACTGATTTTTTTACAAGAGTTTAGTGCTTTTCAGTCGGTCAACACGAATGTACCCAAAAGAGATGGGTTATGCCCTAATCCTGAAATAAATTACATGAGATTAATAAAACACTAGGATGACCAGTTTCGATCGTCAAGCGATCATCATCAGATCCATTACACTTAGGCTACAAAATCTATGTTTGAAATACAGGTGAAAATATTTACAATATGTACAATTATTTAGTTGCAGTATTGGTACTGCAACTGTCAGTGTATGCTAAATGCAGTATATATGTTAGGTGAAATGCTAAATGGTGATAGCTATCCGTAGATTGTACTTTAGAGAGATTATATGGTTGTAAACTATGGTTAAACTATACAATTTTAGGCTAACTACTTATCTGATTGTCTTCCGTATAACAGCTACTCGCAATTTTCGTGCTCACTGGAACTCACTATGCGGTAGACTGCGGTGGTTATCTTAACGACTGGCTTTTCCCTGCTTTCTCCCCCCTGCTCCTACGTGCTGTGGGGAGTGATAGCGATGTGTTTATGTGAGGTGTTGCCAACCTAGATAAGATGTATGTTATTGAATGAGGTGGGTCTACAATTATTAAAGACCGTGGATTAGCCCTCGCCACGCGTGGAGCATAACCCATTCGAACTAAGCGTTGACGGTCTTATGAGAACGTCCCGGCACCTTTAATACTGCCGCGAATATGGGCCTTGGTTTATTGCAGAAGAAAAGTACATCGTACACCTGATCCAGATAACATTTACCTATTAATAACCCCCTAATTTCCCCCCATTTTTATCTAGCTTGGCTGTGTCGCTAAATTGTGTTTTGTTTCCGACAGGGTGTGTTTTTAGTAGCGTGAAGAGGGGTGAGCTCTCCATGAACGTGTGTTCATTTAGATTGTTGGGATTGTTTCGTTTGGCTAGGTGTATCTCGATTGCTTCCTTTATGTCAAGAGCTCTGCCTTTCGATACGTGATGGATTATTTTAAGGTCCGACTCGATGTTGGTAAAGCTGTGCCCTGCGTCACACATATGTTCGCACACGGCTGAATGTGTTCCGTATCTTATCGCATTCCTATGTTCATTATAACGTGTGTCTACTCGCCTTCCACTCTGCCCGATGTAATTAGCTTGACAATCGGTGTCTTGGCACGTTATAGAATATACCCCTGACCTTGAATATGGGTCACGTTTATTTAGATTACTATTTAGGAGGTGCCTAGCGGTTGTGTTTTTCGTCGTGAAAGCTATCTTTATGCCTTGATTTTTGAATAGGTTAGTGATTTTATATGTATTCGCATTCACATAGTTGAAACGCGCAAATTTTTTCTCATTACTGTCCGGTTTGGGAATCGTTTTATCTTTATTTTTATGTTTGGCTATAATTTGATTTATTTTGCTTGGCGAGAAGGTGTTTTCCTTTGCTATTTGCATAATAGTTCTTATTTCCTTATTATAGTTGTCTTTTGACATGGGTATGTTTAAAGCTCTGTGCACCATTGAATTGAAACCCGCTAGTTTGTGCGTACTGGGGTGATTAGACTGATTGTCGATTGCATGCGAGGTTTGTGTTGCTTTCCGGAATATGGAATATGAAAGGTCGTTGTCTTGAACGTAATCCATCACGAATCGAAAGGCAGAGCTCTTGACATAAAGGAAGCAATCGAGATACACCTAGCCAAACGAAACAATCCCAACAATCTAAATGAACACACGTTCATGGAGAGCTCACCCCTCTTCACGCTACTAAAAAACACACCCTGTCGGAAACAAAACACAATTTAGCGACACAGCCAAGCTAGATAAAAAAAGGGGGGAAATTAGGGGGTTATTAATAGGTAAATGTTATCTGGATCAGGTGTACGATGTACTTTTCTTCTGCAATAAACCAAGGCCCATATTCGCGGCAGTATTAAAGGGGCCGGGACGTCTTCATAAGACCGTCAACGCTTAGTTCGAATGGGTTATGCTCCACGCGTGGCGAGGGCTAATCCACGGTCTTTAATAATTGTAGACCCACCTCATTCAATAACATACATCTTATCTAGGTTGGCAACACCTCACATAAACACATCGCTATCACTCCCCACAGCACGTAGGAGCAGGGGGGAGAAAGCAGGGAAAAACCAGTCGTTAAGATAACCACCGCAGTCTACCGCATAGTGAGTTCCAGTGAGCACGAAAACTGCGAGTAGCTGTTATACGGAAGACAATCAGATAAGTAGTTAGCCTAAAATTTTATAGTTTAACCATAGTTTACAACCATATAATCTCTCTAAAGTACAATCTACGGATAGCTATCACCATTTAGCATTTCACCTAACATATATACTGCATTTAGCATACACTGACAGTTGCAGTACCAATACTGCAACTAAATAATTGTACATATTGTAAATATTTTCACCTGTATTTCAAACATAGATTTTGTAGCCTAAGTGTAATGGATCTGATGATGATCGCTTGACGATCGAAACTGGTCATCCTAGCGTTTTATTAATCTCATGTAATTTATTTCAGGATTAGGGCATAACCCATCTCTTTTGGGTACATTCGTGTTGACCGACTGAAAAGCACTAAACTCTTGTTTACTAAGGCAACACTGGAAATATGGCTTCAAACACCACAATGATTTTTTTAAATGTAAATAGAGGCAATTAACATAAGTAGGATATATGAAAATAGGCTGTATAGTTCTTCACGGAACTACTTGTTATAAATGCTGCCATAAAAATTAGAATACTGTATATGGAATCTGACCGCCACAGGATTCGACATTTTGTAAACATTAAAGTAGTCTTGTGAGATCTACATGGGTGAAATTTCCGTATGTGTGTATGTCTGCATCCCCCTCCCCCATTCCCAAACAACAAAACCGAAATGAATCAAATTTGGTACAGAGGTAGCACTAGTAAAGGACACCTCTGTTTCATGTTTCATATTGCCGCAATCTTAACAAAAACAAAATGGTGTTCACCCTAGTGCTAAACTACTACTAAACTAATTCATCGGATCTGTACCAAAGTTTGGAAAAAAACAAACCTTTATGTGCTAAGAGTGTATGGTCCAAACAACAAAGTAATCAGAGGAAGAAATTCAAGATGGCAGCCAGGCAAACCATGTAATTTATGATACATAGTATATGCTACACTGAATCAAGGCCCACTAACTTAGCATTTAGGAAGTTTTGTATGAGGACCCTCTGTTACCAACGTGGTGTTATGAGAATGCAAATTACGCGCCAGCCGCAATCTTCAAAATGTTCAAATGTAAATGTAAATAATCCTCAACACTTAATATACACAGTATCAAGAATTAATGAGAAGGTAGGGCCGTGTATATGAACGTCTATGGCCAAGGGAACGGAACAGACTCTCCATACATTCAAGATGGTGGCTGTGCGAACAATTAAAATATTCAAATCGACAGCTCAGAATGTAATTGCCTAATTAAGTCGCATATTGAAAAGATATGACTGTCAAAATGGTTTTCACCTGTGTTATTCCAAAGATTAACACACTGAGTATAGCGCACAGAGGCCGCCTTCAAATTTGAAAATAAATTAATGACTCTCAGTATCTTAGAGCTATAACAATGAAATTTAGTAGTAAAGTAGAACATAATAAATCGCTTTGTATGCCCAAAGTAAGAGAACAGCGATTCCATACAGATGACCTCGTAGTTCCTCCCCTTAAAACAACAATAACTAACAAGATGGTAGCTAGGCGTATTTTTATAATAAACAAATTAGTATGTCAGGAGCTCCTCAGCCCAGGGCATACAAGGGATTTGGGCTGTAACTGTGTGCACCTGGACAATTCTTGGCTGACACGTCCACGTCGTGGGAGGGGGGGGGGGGGGTAACACCGAAATCCTGTGGCTGTATGCAGTCAGGGACCGAGATGGGGCGGTATATCCCCGAGCTAGCTGGTCTCGAACACCCGAGACAAGTGGACGGGATTGTCCACATAGGAGAAGAAAGATAAACCTGTAAAAATCTAGTAAGTCCAGGGACTAAGGCACAGTGGGCCAACAACTCACTAGCCCGACAATCCAAAGTTAAAAGATATCAAAAGGAGAAAACTGGCCAGATTAAATCGTTGACGACTATGCGAGGAAACAGAAATAGAATGGAGGAAAACAAAACAGCTGGGCCAGAGACAGGAAGGCTTGGCGGGTAGAAGAGGATTTGACTAAGTAAGTACTGTAAGTAATAATTCTGCAATTTTATTTTTAAATCATGTTTTTATTTCTTGTGTCCTAATCATGCGACTGAAATGAAAGTTTGTATAATGATCCACCATTATGATTTTCATCAATAACTTTGGCCTACATGTAAAACGATCCAATATGGTGGTCATGTGATGTATTTCACCGGTTCTCAATATTTCTGAAACTATTACAGCTATCAAACTGATAATTTGTATGGCATTAGTAGACTATTAATTAAGTACATAAATGTGACTTTCAAATATCTGAGAGACACAAAATCGACATTGCAGTCACGCGAACTTCATATAAGGGAAAATATTTTTCTCCCGATCTAATCATTCGAGGGCAGTGAAACTTGGCACACCGAATCCTTGTCCAGAGTTTAGTACTCGTATATACGCATCTAATGAAATTCCACAGCCTGCTTCCAGTCTCCGACCGGGTCAGGAATGGAATGAATGAAGCCCCCATCTAGCGGCGAGGATATGGACTGTGCCGGCTGCCGAGGCCTGACGCACTCCTCTGGGGCAATGATTAAATGAATGACAGATGCAATGATATGATAGTGGAGAGTGTTGCTGGAATGAAATTGTGACAGGGAAAACCGTAGTACCCGGAGAAAAACCTGTCTGCCTCCGTTTTGTCCAGCACAGATCTCACATGGAGTAACCGAGATTTGAACCACGGACCCAGCGGTGAGAGGCCGGCGTGCTGCCGCCTAAGCCACGGAGGCTTCACGCATCTAATATTGTTTAATAATTTTCGAAAATTTTATGTGGCAGCAGTTTGTTATTATAAAAAGAATATTTGTATTTCACGTAACGTTTCCAAGTGATCGGAGAGAAGGTTAGTTCAATGAATCATTATTTAATGGCACTAAGTCCTGTAGCTTACTTGAAGTAAATCATACCAAGCCTTCACCACTGGCTAACTTATACTGCAATTATGACAAACTGTAATGCAATGTAGGTTTGAACAAAACGTTCACGCTCATCAGTTATCAAAGTGTGTACTGAATTCTGGGGGTACATTTACCAATTTGATACCAGGTCTTCGATGGTAAACCAGTGACGTGTGTGGAGTAGTGAATAACATAATGTAAATCGCTTACATCTACTATATTTATCTATTGAGGATAAGCGATTTTCAATCCCACGATGCCTTGGCACCTCGAACAACGTGCCTCACAGTGTACTTGCAAGATATGCATAAAGAAAAGAAAAGGAAGCTAGTACAGTGCGTTCGCTTACGGCTGGGGCCGGGGGAAACCTCGCTTGCCTGGCGCGAGCTGCGTGTGGGGCTTAGCTCGCCACAAGGTCAACAAAGCGTTAGTCAGATGTAAGCAAGCCAGCTGTGCAGCGCGTGTGAAACATATCCGCTTGAACAGAAAGTTTTCATTTACGATACATATGTAATAACAGAGTCATGTAGAGAGGTGCGCAGACAATTTGCAGTGAAATATCTGTGGGCTCCAATTCCGGATAGAGAATCTGTTAGACGACTTGTTAACAAACTAAGGATAAGACGATCGCTAAATGCTTCAATTCGTAAGCGAAAACTAAGCGTATTGATGGAGGACAAAATTGGTGAAATCCCGGCCCCAAGCGACAGCGTAGCTCGTGCCAGGCAAGCGAGCTTTTTCTAGGCCTCACCCATAAGCGAACGCACTCTAGTTTTACGTGACCGTTAATCTCGCCATCATGAGCCACGGGTCCTCCACTTTACGTGGGATCCGAACCACAGGGCATGGTATTTCACTTCGAAAATCTCACATGCATTGACCAGGAAAGGCAGGCAGCTTGACAACTGCACCATCACGCTCTATAAGATGAACAGGAACAAAGTATGGGCTGACGGCAAACACGAAGCAAGTGGTGATTACAAGCAGTCAGTGCCAACATCAGTAGTTGTGCTCGCTTCTTCAATTACATTTTAAAGGTCGAATAGCCTACACGGGATTACAAGAGCATCAACAACAACAACTAAAGACTTATTCAGTAAAAGAGGCCTTAAGTCTGGTCAGATCCACTAATGCTCCGGATTTGTGACTCATAGTCAATGTACGGGAAAGGGGCGAAATATGGGTAGAATATGTCGACAAAAATGTTCATGTACGGTACCTATGACTGAAATAATTGTGACTGTCCGAAACAATACCATGAAAACATGCCATAACCACACGAGTCGTGGTGATAATTGAAGGCCAGAGTAGCCACCATTTCCCCAGATAATTTCTTCTGTATTATCTTATACAGTAGATAATCACCCGACCTGTCTTAAGTACGTAATATATGTATTGCATAGAGCTAATATAAATAGATTTCATAACTCCTTGGCTTGGAAACATCCAACTGCACATGTTCAGTTCCTCCTAACTGAAATGTGATTGATGTTTGTGTTAAAACAGTAAATAAATGTTTTTTTTATTTTAAGATTCTTTCTGCAGAAAACCTGAAGGTGCACATTACATTTATCGTCAAACAAAAACAGTCCTTTAAGGGGCGTGGTGACTCGGCGGTCAAGCTGCCTGCTTCTCACCAAGGCGGACCAGGTTCGATTCCCGGTCAATGCATGTGTGATTTTCGAAGTGAAATGCCATGTCCAGTGGTTCGTATTCCACGTAAAACGTAGGTCCCGTGGCTCATGATCACGAGATTAACGGTCACGTTAAACCACAAGCATCCTTTTCTACAGTCCTTATGCACTTATATAAACTATTCTTTTCAAATTTCAAGGATTTGGGGATGTCATGCCACGTTTATTTGCTAATCGACGTTTCTCACTATTAATGCGATAGGCTATAAATAGCAAGGTGTACAGCGAGAGGAACGCTCCACCCAAGTGCAATGGTGCATACTGGCTCGAGGCTCGGGGAGAAGTCTCAAGAGTCAAACAATACTAAATGGTGGTCTAAGTGACACATATCTTCTTCTGTAATATAAATCGCATTCCATTAACCAAGAGTTAAATGCACGTGGCCTAATAATGAACTTCATATGAGATTCTTAATAGCTGCTCCCCAATTGGCACGTTTGGTAAAGAACTTCATAGTTACGGACAGCAGTATTATACATCTCCAACATGCAAAACATAAAGGGCGAAGGTTCATGTTGTTTCCCCCTAAAAGCAGAAGACAAGTCATCTCCACCCACGATATTTATTATTTCGAAGTTCATTCGGCTTCCCATTAACCCTGAGCGTAGAGAAAACTGGCAGGCTAACTACGAGTGTTAACTGACAAGCTAACTACGGGTGTTAACTGACAGGCTGACTGCGAGTGTTAACTGACAGGGTTAGCAACCGCCACCTTGATTTTGGCAAGTGAGAAGTTGAGAACCTCACCACTGCGACACGCAGCCATCCAACCCGTAAATATATTCTACGTTAATCTGGCTGAAGAAATTCAAATAATGAAACATTTCGCCATATGAATCAAATCAGTTGCTGTTTAAGGAAAACTAATTGTTGAATTTGTTGTAATCTCTTGTCACTCCACATCCACTGAGAAGAGAGCTCAGTAATCCCGCGCGTGATCTGGGGAGCAGTCAGCAGATAGCGTCGCGTCGTCACGTTTGACAGCCATTGCCACGAGTGGAATCTAATTTACCGCTAAAGCTCCTACCCACGACCTTCGCTTTTTCTTTTGTAAGTCATTCGCCTTCATTGAAGCAACAAGTTAGAGCTCACTTGCATTCATTTATCATGGTTCAATTGACTTATTACACAAAAGAAACAGGGATGAATACCACATGGCGATGCGCTGGCGAAGAGGAGTCCTGTTTGAAAACGAGACCAAGCCCTTCTTTAACAGGCAAGAAAAAGGATGAGATACATCCTGAGGTAACAGTAGGATAGAATGATGATCACGTTAGATGGTACAATACGGATAGAAGAATTGGAGTTGGAGGGTGTTGACTTGGTGAGCAGGGCTCTCCAGTCCAAGTGTCCTCCGGCCTGCTCAGCTGAGTAGCTAGCTGCCCTATTCTTGAGAGATAACAGTACTGCTCGGTTCCAAGCTCTGTGAACTTGCGGGATGAAGAGCAGAGGCAGGGTAGGAGCAGGCGAGAATTGAGAAGCCTGTTGACAGCCCGCCGTGTTACCTGACATTCTCGTCTATTCCAATACTGCTAACATGGGTCTTTTCTGAAACCAGTGTGGCGTTGGGAATGAGTGACTGAGTCACCGACTAATGTATTTGCTTCTGTTACTACGCAAGGACCGAGAAACCGCATCACTCGTCACCACCACTCATAAAACTCATAATAGTCGGCGATGCACATTCCTCTCAGGTCCATGCAGATTCGACTCTAGCAGTACAGGGTCATCGATTTATCTTGAGGCATTCAACTCTCACGAGAAATATAAATGTTGCTACTGTCTGGTGTTAAGGGTGAGGGCAAAAATGAAAAGTTTAATAGAACCCTCATTAGTTTTTATTTTCAAATTAGAGATTTTCTCCTCAGAATATGAAGGTTTTGTCTGAAATATTTTGTTTTCGATCCATGATAGATGGCACTGTAATCACAAAAGAGATCAGATTTTGCGATTGTCTCTTGAAATACAGTACCCTCCCGATCAAAATATAAAAAAGTTCTGCCAAGTATGTTCAAGAGAAGAATACAGATTTCATATGCTCCCCCATTTCATTGTGAGTGGGGAGGGGGAAACTTTGAAATTTTAAGTAGGTTCTCCGATTGCAGCGCCATCTATAATGATTGCTTTAATGTATTTCAAACAAAAGTACGTACTTTTTCCAGTACAATACGTTTCTGCAAAATAAGAAAAAAAATGAATGTGGTTTCGACTGAAAACTTAGAAGCTGCGCCCACCTCACCCATAAAGAGGGTGACGGGTAGTCAAGGTTGATAAAATAACTTTATCTCCCCTTTGAAAATAATAGGCAAGTCATTTCTGATATATTTTCTTTGGAAGAGATAATCGCTGAAACTCATCATTCTATCTACTATTACGTCATCTTTCTCGAAGCGACGATATCAAGGATTCTGCTCTAAAGTTCCGTATTTTGTAGTGTATAATCCGAATTAGAATGTTCATAAAAATTTGGGGTTCCTCTCTAACGTTTCAACGTTACATCTCATACGGTGGAGGGGTGGCTAAATGTAAGCGCACGTGAATATCCCCCTTAAAACTGTCTAGAGTTGTTGTGGAGAGTTTCTCAGTGATCAGTGATCACCTGATCACCTATCAGAACAAGTCAACCCACCTGGCGAGACACGGCAGGCAGCTGGTGACGAAAACGCTAAGACAAGCGCTGTGCCATCAGAAGACGTTCGCGCTGCAGGCCTATGGGGTAGGGCAGTGGTGTTACGCTTCCATGCCACCAAAACACACACAGGGCACTGGATACGACAGAGGGCATTGCTCCACCTACACACATTGAGCAAGTGAGAGGGAAGTGTTGTTTTGATTCATTTAGGGGCTTTGCGACATCGTGGTCATGTAGCCTCGTGTACATTGGTGTATGTGTGGAATTTGTCTGATAACATGTGTTAATATGATGGCTGTATCAGTATGCGTATTTGTAATTCAGATGAGGATTGGGAAGGAGGTGGCCGTGGCCTTAATTTAGAAACAATCCGGCGTTCGCCTGGAGTTGAAGTGGAAAACCACGCAAACCCCTCTTCCAGAATGGCTGAGGAGGGAATCGAACCCGCCTCTTTTCAGTTTTGCCTCACGAGGCTGAGTGTACCCCGTCCAGCCCTCAGACCGGAATTAAATTTCTTGGCAGAGCCGGGAATCGATCCTGGTCCTCCGCAGTGAAAGCCACTATGCAATGAGGCGGACGGAGGGAAGTGCGGCTCGTTTTATAGCGACCACACGGTAGTAACGGAATATACCGTAATGTTCCACTCCGTTTATGATTTATTACTTACTTATTATTTACGTAGGATTAAAATCTGTAAATAACATTTCATAATCCAATAATAATAATAATAATAATAATTTAATATTATTAGTATTCGTTTAGTTTATTTACTTTTATTAGTTTATAATTAGTATTATTATTTGACTTGGACATACTGTAGCTCGCTGAACAAAACAGTTACCAGGATGGAGACTGAAGGTTATCCATACACAAGCAAACACAATGTACATTAATCTTAAGTGTAAATTACGGTAATGGAACTCTCCGATTCAGAAAGACATCGCACATAACCGTATGTTCGACACTGACGTGCCTTTCAATTGAAAATGAAGCGCAAGCTGTTATTAATCGTCTGCCATTTCCTAATTATGAAGATCGTATTCCCTGTCATCAATCATCTGCGTCAAGTTTGTAATTGATACTGCGGTGTAGCATAGCGGTTAGTTGGTTCTCTCTCCACTGTCCCCATCTCTAGTCAATAGTAACATATTAAACAAGTACCAGTGGCGTAGCCGTGCTTGCTAAATCGTGTACCACGACTGCGCGGGCAGCTGCAGCAAGTCCGAAGATCGTAGGTTTGAATCCGAGCTGAAATCGGCTAGACTGTTCAGAGTGTGGCTTTCCCCGGATGTTTTCACACTCCTTCTAGGCAAATGCTAGAATAGTACCTTATTTTAAGTTCCGGGGCACCTACCCCATCCCTGTCCCTAATACAGTTACACACACTACTTTAAAATGGAAAAAGACCAGTGGAAAATAAGAAAATAGGCTATTCTTACAAAATAGGGAAGTTATTAATGGAATAATGAGAAAACAGTGTTATTTGAATTTGGTTTCTTGTGAAATCATACTTCTTTGGCATGTGCCTCTTTCCCTCTCGCAAAAGTACATAGGGCTGGCTGCGTGGCTCAACGGTAACGTTTTCACTTGCTGGGCCCAAGGCTGCTGGTTCGTATCCTGGCGCAGTCAGCTGGCATTTGAGGGTGCGCATATGCGAGGGAGCCGTGTCAGTAGATTTACTGGCACATTAAAAATCTCCTTCGGGGCAAAATTCTGGCACCCCGGCGTCTCTAAAAGCCAGAGTATTTAAGAGGGACGTAAAACCAATAACATTATTATTATTATTATTATTATTATTATTATTATTAAAAGTACATCACGAGCATCAAGCTCCCAATCTCGATTAAGCTGTGCATACATTTTGTCCAGGAAACATGGTATTTCTCATTTGGGCCATCCTTAGAGCGGACGAAATTCTCCGTGTCTCAATACTGACGTGTGACTTGGTGGGTGAGCGCTCACAACGTCTTTGACCAATCACACAACTTGAACCACTCCCGCAACTGATGAGTAGTTGCGATTGGTCGGAGAGTATACGATAACTCACATGTGCTGCACCAAGCCTCCATATTCAAACGTGTAAAATATTGCCTATCTAGGGCCCAAATAAGTTTGGGGATAAAACATCATGTGACCTGGCCTACGAGAATGCAAAGTGTCAATGTGATCGTGATGTATCAGGTGGCTCATTTGCACCGTACAATCTACGGTTAGGTGTCCCGCATGTACGAATGATGAACGGGAGGTCTAATAAATGAATCCTACGGGTCATCCTTTAATGCAAGAAGGTTACGTCAGAATGCTAAGAGATAACAACCGGATGGCCGCTTGTTACATGTTCCTCAGTGCTCTCGTCTAATGGGCCCCATTGCGTTATGAAACTTTGAGCTTCGACGGCATTACGACCACTTTTCCATAGATTAGTATGATGCCCGTGTGCTCTTTGTTGCAGAATACACCAGCCATTGTCAATATGTTGCCAGAAACTGTCGTGTTGTTGTACCACATATGAGCCTATTACGGTCTCAAATGCGAGGTTCCATAACGCAATGGGACGCATTAGATCGGTTTCGCTGAGGAACTTGTACTGAGCGGCCGTCCAGTTGTTATTCGTTCGTATTCTGGCGTAATCTGCCAGCATACAGTGTGACCCCTGTGAAAATTAGTTATTAGACATCCCATACAGCAGTAATGTATGCGGGACACTTATAGGTAGATTGAACGGGGCAAATGAGCCACCTAATAGGCTATATACCGGTTGATTTAGGAGCCCCTTCCATTATCGTTTGCTGCAACCCAACTAACGAGTGTTGGCAGGAAGGTCGATAATTATTCTCTGCTTGCATTCCGTATGGTACAGATACACTGCAAGCATATCCAGCAAACGATACTGAACCCTATTATTTTTCCCACGATGTGACTACCCCTTCGAGGTGGGTTAAGACAGAGCTGAACGGTCGTCAATCTGGCCCTTATGAAAATATCACTTTTAAAACGAGTAGTATTATGAGGACGTAAATATTATTGCTACCTTTACAGATATCAAGTTTTCTGTGGATATAAGACGATAGGAAACTTTGTGTGACCACTACAGGCAGCACAATTTGTGAGTTAATAGTAACATATAAAACACACCCATGTGCACGGGACTATCAACCACCATGCTAAATACGCCAAATAAGCAAAAACAAGATTTTTGCGAAAACGTGACTCCTCTATCACGTGAAGTTTTTACGTTTCAAATGAGTTGATAACATGCATGGGCGCTTCTAAAATCAGTAGCACATGGGGCAACATAGTTTATTGGTTCATCAGAGACCAGCAAATATATTATACAAAAATATCAGGAAATATTTTTGAGTACCGAAAGCTGGACATTAACGTAACAATTGTCAATTTCGTATCGAATATATAAAACCTAATTGACGTCATTCATGTTACATCAAATGAATGTGGCAATCAATGTGTCACCTTCCACTCCTGGCTCGCCATAAGCAGGGCTTGCGTGCTTCATTACTGAGCACTAATTGAAGACTTGTCAAGCCTGCAGGTAAAGCTGTCAAACTCGTGAGGCAGGCAGTGTTGCTCCCAATAACTCCTTTATTTCGTTCTATCTTCCTTCCTTCCTACAACTCCTGACTACCTGCTCTTTCAGGCGAGGCTATATATCTCTCTGTATGTCAGTTAGTACGCAAAACTTCAGCAAAGGAAGTATCACGATGTCATTCATTATGCTGGTGTAGATGACGTCACGAAGGAGCAAGCTCAAGTGGCAAAGCGCAAGCATTTGGTATGGCTTCCATTTCATTCTAATACATGTACGTAGCTTGAAGATAGAAACTCGATTCCTTTGTAATACTGTATTTTTACCCAGGTAAATCCATGTTAATACCTATACAAATGCATTGAACTTATAACTTACACTACGAACACAGGTTGGGTAGGATATTACTAGGCAGCCGAAAACAGACGTGTAACCAGTTGGTATCCTGGTGTAGGTCAGTCAAGCAGTCCATGAGAGTTTCGCGGAGAGGGAGGGAACCCGTCCACGATCACTTCTCCCTTTATGTACACGCAACACTATTAGTGTTGTTGTCCAATGATTACATAGAACGACTTTCCACGGTGAACACAGTAACATGTATTTTTGGGAGAACCACTCACCGTACCTGGACCCACCCTAAACTCGAAAGCTGCACAACATAAAGCAATCACAAAGTATTAAGACACGCTATTATTCTGCAAGACACTTTTAAATAGTGAAAATAAACCATTATTTCCCGCTACACCACGCACCTATTATCATACGCTTATCACGGCTTTCAGCGCTTCCTGACCTGGGGAGTCACATGTTCCCGGCTGCTTGATAATACTGTATCCATTAATGGTCCTTCGACAATATATACATTTCATGATCTACTGTTTTTGGGTATTTAGGCATATAATGATTTACGTTTCTTTGTAAATTGACTGTTGATTTTTCTGCCCAAGTGACACAATCTTATGTACAAGCTCTGTCTTTCCATAGTAATTTCATTTAGGGCAGTGGTCGAGTGCACCCAGTGTTGCCGAGCCCGTGGCTCATAAACAACAGTTCTGTATGATCAGACAACATAAAGCATGGTTATTAAACTACCAAAGTGTTTTGTTTGTATACCATGGGTATGTTACAGCAAGGCTATATTTCAATTTGGTATTGATTAGAACTAATGATAGCCTGAAAAAATGTGTGTTTACCAATATTAGGACTTTGTTATATTCATTTCAGCGAGAAAATATCCCTACACATTTTATTTCTTACAGTGTAGGATGAAAGGCATACAGTAAGTAAACTGTCAACCAGGTCTCCCCTCTCTTATGCTTTCCAGCTATATCCGAGCCCTCCGTGCCAAGCAGAGGAGAGCAACACGTCTCTTGGGAATTACGTCAAAGATCACGGACTCTATGTCATCATAGTCATCAGACCATGCATTTGTGTGTGTGGAATCAGTCTGGTTCCCCAAGGGTTTCACAACTGGTAGGACGTAGGTTGATGACCAGGGGACCCCAGCAGAGTCCGGCATTGCATCCACTAGCCCGGTCTCCTCTCTTGTCATATTTCCTGTGGATCTCCCTTGGCCAACTTTTGTTCTCTTCCGACCCCGACGGTCATAGGGTATCCGACCTTATCTCGTCTTTCCCGATACCCTCATTCTTCGAGGGCTCAGACTTCTTCTTTCTCTTTTCATGGTATCTCGAACTTTCTGCACAAGATCCTAAAGGAGGCATGCTCTATGTAGCACCAACAATTATGGTGCACTTGGGTAGTGCTACACACTCAAGGGCTTACGGCTGGTGAGCTAGTGAATCCCAAGGGATTCCTCAGCTGGGTCTGTTTTCCTCTTTTTCCAGTGACGTTGGGGCGGACACTCTCTTCTTTCCCTTTCCTATTTGCCTTTCATGACTCTACGTCTTTCTGAATCCCCCAGTCTTCATTCTTCGAGGGTTGAGGGCATTTCTTTTCTCTGTCGTTCATTTACCTTAATCCTTTTTGTTTTGTCCTTTTTTCTTCTTCTTCTAGTCCGCAGGCTAGCTGTGAGTCAAAAGTTAGTTTTACTTTAGGCTTCATTTCATCATCCAGTAAACCTCCGGGGGCCGATAACATAGATATTTGTCCTCTTAAAACAACAATAAATTAGCATCATCATCATCATCAACGTCATCATCATCATCATCATCTTTATCATTACTCTGTCTGGTAACCTGCGTTATTGTTTTGTCTGAAGTAGTGATATATGGTTGTGACAAGAGCTAGAATTGGGAAGGCGAACTCCTTGGTTGTAAGTATAGTGTTAGTTAGCTTCCCGACATATACAATACATTAATGCAGTACATGAATAAAAAACAATATTTGTTTAACTAAGAAATAAGATGCCATACAGCTAGTGATGTAAAATGTCTAGGCATTTATATGTCAGGGCAAATTCCCAGGATAAATGCCCGGGCAAATGCCCAAAACCCATAAATGCCCTGGCATTTTGGGCATTTACCTCTTTTAAAAACATATTCATAATGCAACGCTTATATAAATATTGTTTTAGCCATATATGTATCTATATTTATGTATTCTATATATTTATTCATAAAAACAGGAGTTGAGGCCAAAATCGGCTGCGGAAGTTGTTGTAGGAATTCACTGAAAGAACTTGATTTTGGTTCTGAGGCTGAGCTTGTGCTTGGTACTGCAGACTTGTTGTTGAAATCATCCTCTTCAATTAGTAAAGGTTCATGAGGGGTTTTCTTTCGAAAAGGTTTTTCAACAACTGTAACTGTACCTAACTGAAGCACTTTTATAGATCCTGAAGGCACTTACAACACTTTTTTATGTGTTTTTCCATTTTGTTACAATGTGACTGATAATAGTCCTTATTACAATATTTACAAGATACTCCTTTCCCTTTCAAATTAAAAAAGTTCCATATAGGTCATTTTTTCCTAAGCATTTTGTAATGATGTAATCTAACACTTCAAAATATAAATAGCCTAAGAAAGAAGCGAGGTTATCTCAGACTCATCCACTCAACAGACTGCTCTACTTCACAACTAACTGGGCTGGGCTGCTGGTGGTAGAATGCCTCGCCAATCTCAAGGCCACAACCACCCTACCCCCACTCCAAGATCATAGCACAATGGCTGCTCAGGGCCTAGCCCATCCACCCCCCCTCCCAAAGCCACTATTCACACCATAATAAAATTCCTACCTAATTTTCCTAAATATAAATGAGTTGGCCTGCAGGCCTAACTCAGTAATTACAATGGTTTATTCAAACCAGATATACATAATTCCCATTTAGATGTTATTGACAACATTGACACAGGATAATTAAATTATTATTCGCAATATTCGGGCATTACTAATTTATCCATGAAAAGTACCTTTGATTAATGGTCTTTATTATGTTTTAGATGCTCTAGTAACAATCACAAGTAGTAAAAAGTAAAAAAAAAAAAGTTTTTTTAATACCCAGATTTTCGGCGCTTAAAACTGCTTTCGGCAAATGCCCATTTATAGATGCCCTGCCCACTGGGCATTTGTCCGGCCCATATCACTACATAGAGCACTACTCCACTAGGCCCATCCCACCAAACGTCAGGGCTCTTCACATATTCAGTGGCTGGAAGAGATCTTTCCCCCCAATTCGAGCTTCTATACCTCTCACTTTGAAATCGTTCAACACTGTATCTAACCATTGCCTTCTAAGTCTACCTCTGCTTCTCTTACCCTCTACAGCCGAACTCAATAACCTCTTTGTTAACCTGTCCTTTCCCATTCTCTTCACATGACCCCACCATTTAAGTCTGCTCATAGGAACAGCTTCCTCTTGCGTGTTCATTTCTAACTTAGCCGTTATCTCTTCATTACGAGTACCTTCCTGCCGAAATTTAATGTTATTCAGTCGGTCAACACAATTGTGCCCAATTGCAATGGATGGCGTTGACCGACTGAAAAGCATTAAATTTCAACTACTACAGCAATACTGAAACATATCTAAGGAGGCCGCTGTGCTAACTGTTAATAGGGGACCATGGAGATGACTCGTTTGTTATTAGAGGCTTGCATACCAGACTGGACGCTGAAAGGCATTTCGTGTTATCAGACAAAATCCACACACACCCAAGTACACGGAGATAAATTACCACGATGTCCACGCCCCTCAAACGAAACAACAACAACAAATTCAGCACTCGCATGTCTAAAGACAACGCAGTTGAAAGCGACGTTAAACAGAAAATATTGTCGTTTTTTTATAAATCGAACAGTGGACTAAAAGAAGTACGTTCATATCAGTTCACTTAAATACTCAGTTAATTTCCATAATCACTTCGTACACCCAAATGGAACAACGTCTGTCCGTATTCCGGTTTGGCGAGTGGTTAAAAATTCCTCCTGCCTCACTTTCACGAAGTAATAAAGGTGAGGATTGATTCAGCCTTTCTTCTCTTCCATACCAAGAGGTCTCCTAGCACGTTTCTTTATTAATTACTGGTATCGTGCCGGAATGATGTGAAGAAAAAAAACTTAACAAGGTTGTCTGAGTGACCTACAAGCTCAAAGCTTCACATACCTCACTTTGGGAGGTGAAGAAATAGGCTGTCTGTATCTTGTAGTTGGCACTTCCACCATGGAAAAGGGAGTTGGGCATCTGTGAATAAATGTTCTTTCTTGAAATAACATGTTAGATAATTAGATTCCCATATTGATATGATCTGGTAACGTGCTTGTATACAGATAAACAGAAATATTGTGGTCTCTCCTGTATGAAGGTAGGCTTACCTCATCTATGTCGTGACCTCTATGGTCCATGTTTTGGTGCAGAGCAGGTAAACTGGAAGTATATTGTTGTCCTAGAATTCCTTACAGGAAATGTCTGCCAGGGTATTACCCGATAGTAGTTGTTGTAGCAATAATAATAACTTCGGAGGCCATTCAAAAATTGCAGACATTGAAAGGCAAAAAGAAAAAAAAACGGCCCTACACAAAAAAAATTGAATTTGGATCGAGAGATGAACTGCAGATATCTATAGTCTCACAGAGAGTTCCACAAACACTGTACGCAGGAGACGGTTGACATTTTTGGGCATATGTATAGGATGGGCCACAATAGACTAACAATAAGATTATTCATTATAATTAATACAAGAATATGGAGGGCAAATTGGCCGGAGGAAGCAAGGCGGGAGAGGGGGGGTTGAATGGAATGAACATCGGAGAGAACATAATGAAAAACAGAGAAATCTCCAGAACCTCTGTAAATAAGCCCATATTTAGGATGAAAGCTAGCAGAAGGACTGGTGCAAGACGGAGAGAAGAACGCAAGAGGCAACACAGTGAGCACATGAAGAGATTTTGGGAGAAGAAGAAAGCCAAAGTCGTCGAGTCAGCTAACAAGTTTCAAAGCGCTCTGGGAATGGGCATAACGAAGAAAGAAAGAAAGAAAGAAAGAAAGAAAGAGCAATAATAATAGCGTAATAGTTATAATAATAATAATAATAATAATAATAATAATAATAATAATAATAATAATAATAATAATAATAATGTTATAGGATTCTACGTCCCTTTCAACTACTGTGGTTTTTAGAGACCCCAGAATGTGCCGGAAATATGCCCTGAAGGGAATCTTTAACGTGCTAGAAAATCTACTGACGTGGCTTCCTAGAATTTAATGTCAACTGATTGTGCTGAGATTCTATCCCACAACCTTGGGTTCAGCAGTTGTGAACGCTTCCACAGCGCCAAGCATCCAGATGTTTTAAATGAGGCAGCATCCGCGCCTTAGTCAATCATTGTGTTTTCAATGGCCCTAAGCTTTATTATTATTATTATTATTATTATTATTATTATTATTATTATTATTATTATTACCCAAGCTCACAACCAATGAGACGTGGAAGGAACACCCATACATTTATGTGCACGTCAAGTAAACAATTGTTACCATTATTCCCAAAGGGGCTTGCAAAATTGTTAGGCCTATTGTAATAGATTTTCCATGGGCTGACAACAAGTGAGGAGCGAGTAGGAAAGTTTAGGGTCGCAACTGAGCGCAGCATTGCTTTCATTTACTTGTGCTATACTCCTACTTTCGTCTTCTTGTCAAATTCTTGTTCTGTTTGAACAACAACAACATTCTGAGGGGGCCACTCCAAAGTTCTTATGAACTATGACAAACTGACCTGGCAAATGGAATGAACAAATTTGAGCTGACCGAATCAATTTTTCAATTTTCTTTGAAATTTGATGCAATATAATGAAACTAACTCCCGGTGAAAATGAAACGTCAATGATCATAGTTTAGAACAGTGCATCTCATACTTCACAAGGCCACGGGCCGGCAATTTCAATTCAAGACATTTTAAGTCTCAGATCTCGTACAACGTCACAGTTTTTAATATTGTGCAAAATTTGACACGTTCTAGGAATCAAATATTATTGTAACGGTATTGAATGTGAAGTGATATAAATATTATTAGGAGAAGGTTAGCAGGTAATTTCAATGACTTGTTGAACAGTCTCATATATAAGGTGTGACTGTTCCTCAGTACATTGCTTTTCATATCTTTTGACATTACTTGCATTTCCAATTTGCCATTATTTCCGAATACTAATTAAGCTACCGAAATAGTAACCTATGCTAGATTTTATGGGAACTAACTAATGATGTGACTAAGCTTTTGATTAATATGTTCATTGAGAGATAATCCTCTGGCCCGGTAAATTTCACTCCAGAACTCGGTGGTTTAGAAACACCGGTTTAGGTGACAATTTCTACTCCACATTTGGCTACTGAGGAGCTGATGGAAGTGAGCTTTATAAAAATTACCACATGTCATATTTAATGGGATGCAGATGGATCAATGGTCAAGGGTTCTTACTTGGTGTCTGGAAGTACTAACATCTGTTTCAGTATTTTAGTGTCGTCTCAAAGGATCATAGGCAACGTTGATATAAATCTTCTTAAACGGAGTCAAAGACAATGGGAAGTTTAACTTGTCAACTCCATTCACATAAAACCGAACAGTAAACCCGGCGGTAGGGAATCATAAATGGTTATCGCTTCTGTCATTACAAGCTTGAGTGGAACATGAACATGGAGCTACCATCCAGAGCTCTCTTGACTTCCTTTTGTTTGTTCGGATACAGACATGGAAAAGAAACTAATTTCACAATCAAGTTGGTCTTAGAATGCACACTGAGTACTATTTACTATCACTTTATTCTCACATGAAATTAAACTGAATCCAATAAACAATTAACCTAAATACAACAAAGTACCAAGTGGAAAGATGCTAAGCATCCGGAGGGATTAATGATATCGAGGAAAGGCTGTTACAGGCAACCAAAAAAATAATGTTATACCATCTTTTTGGAAGCCTTCATAGGGAGGTGAAAGCGGCTTGGGCTTTTAGCTCTCGCAGTAAAGAGGCGCAGGTGCGCTTCACAAAAGGGAGGTATCGCGCAGTTCGGTACTCATGTGGGGGTCCAGGCACAGACACCAAGAGACCCCTGATGAGCCAGCCCACACAAGACACGGCATAAACCTAGAAAATGTGTTGAGTTTAAAAAATATTTATGTTGAAGGAAGGAAGATTGTAGATTTACGTGACCGTGAATCTTGTGATTATGAGCCACGGGACCTCCTTTTTACGTGGAATCCGAACCACAGGACATGGTATTTCACTTCAAAAATCTCACATGCATTGACCGGGAATCGAACCCAGTCCACCTTGGTGAGAGGCCAACAGCTTGACCGCTGCGCCATCACGCCCTCCTGTTTATGTTGATTATATCAGCGAGAGTTGATTGTGGCATGAATTTTTGGATAAACGTTGTTACAGGAGTAAGACAAGGCTGTAATCTTTCACCACTACTGTTTATCTTATACATGTAACATTTGCTGAAAGGCATAAACTGGCTGGGTGGGATTCAAAAAGTTGGAAACAAAGGTAGCCTAAGCAGTCTGGCTTATGCTGATGACCAGATGGTGATGATAGACTTCCTGGAAAGCTTAAAAGCCAACATGATAGAACTTGAACAGATATTTAGGGAATATGGTAAAAAGAAATCAGCAGTTCCAACCCGAAGGTTATATCGGTAAAGAAGAAACGCAAGGAAATAGATTGCCAGATAGGAAGAACTAAATTCGAACAGGTGGACCTTCTCAAGTACATAGGCTGTGCATTCCCTCAGGATGGTAGTATAGGGAAAGATATAGAGTCGAGGTGCAGAAAAGCCAATGCAGTGAGTTTTCAGTTGCGATCTACAGTATTCTGCAAGAAAGAAGTTAGTGTAGCGACGAAACTCTCCCTATAGCCTATTGCTCGGTATTTAGACTGAGCCTGCTGTATGGATATGAGAGCTGGATAGATTCTGGATATTTGTTACTGATTTAAATAGATAGGAGCAACGGCTGGAATGTACTCGTAACGAGGAGATAAAGGCTAGGTAGGAAATGAAAACGCTAGATGAAGCTGTTCGTATGAACCGACTCAGATGGTGGAATCATGTTAAGAGAATGGGGGAGGAGAGATTACCTAAGAGGTTAACGAGTTAGGCAGTAGAGGGAAGGAGAAGTAGAAGTAGATCTATAAGGCAATGGTTAGGATCAATGTTGAACTATTTAGAAGTGAGAGGTGTAGAAACAATGATAATAATAAGTAGAAGAATACTAATTATGCTATGGATTTTGCGTCCCTTTTAACTACTGATGCGTTTCGAGACACCGGAGTGCCAGAAGTTTGCCCCGAAGGGAATCTTAAACGCGCCAGTAAAATTACTGACACGGCTCCCTCGCATATTTGCCATGTCAAATGCTAGCTGACTGTGCCAGGATTTGATCCTGCAACCTTTGGGCCAGCAGGCTAGAACTGTACCGCTGCACCACGCATCCAGTCGTGTAGAGGCAGAGGAGGCCGCAGTGCTAACTGCTAATAGGGGATCATTTAGGCCACGTGTTGGCAAGCAGAGCCTTGCATACTAGACTGGATGCTGAAAGGCAAAACAGTCTGAAATGAAGATGAACATTGAACCCTTGCAAAGAAGCATATGAGACTCAGATTCGGGGCGTAACAGGTCATATTCGTAAGTTGCTGTCAGGGCGCTTCATTAACTTGCAGGGTAACATATAACAAAATAACATGCAGGAAAGAGTGAAGCCAGGGTTAAAAACAACTGAATTTAATAACAAATCACCATATTTACACATAAACAATTAACAACAAAAACTCCCAACTGACTCCCGCTTAATAAAAATGCCAAAAACTTAGGCGATATCTCTGGAGAGATTAATTACCTGGACCAAGTGTCCTTAAATAAAACGATACAAAAGTGACCATATAAGTGCGTATGCCGTTCTACATGCACCACGATGTGTACTTTGAATGCGTGATTCGTTATCATCCAGAATGACCCTTCAAACAACGAATCCGCATTTCCTAGAGCTAGACCGACACGAGGGAACACAACTACACTACATTAAATTAAACCGACACTTCCTAAATCTACTATAAACAAACACAAAAATTTCCGTGTGAAATTGGACTTGAATTGCCGTAGCAACATTTACTGCCTAAAAACTTAGGACTTCTCATACAAATCAACACAAGTACATTAACACGTGACCAATAGAAAAATACTCAAATGACCGCTGTCAAAATTTACAAATACTCTACCACTACACCACACGGGTGTGACAAACAAAATTACATGAAATCGAGTCATCAACAAAGCAATAGGCAAACAGCCAACATTTACGTTAATCACAAATTCTTATCCATACAAGGTACAACAATCCGTTACACACATGGCGAACTCCCCAATTAATTATGGCTTAAAATTTAGCCATCACAACGAACAGGTTTGCTGCATGAAAGCTTACAGGGTTCAGTCGGACAAATAGGACTGCCTATCAAAATAAGTCACAGGCAAAACGGGCGGTTTGTGGAACTCTGCATGTCTGTCAACCCACGTGTCAATAACCTCGACCTCCCAGAACATGGGGTCGAACCTCGAAGAAATGTGCCCCAAAGCACAATAATACGTGTGTGTCAGAAAAACATATGGACAAGAATCAGCAGTCTCCCAAGAGCACTCTGTCTTTCCATCTAAAAATACAACAGCAGCAAAAATATATAAGGGCGGTAGGACAACTACCCCCTCCTCACGTAGAATCAACACACACTAGACACATCAACACACACTTAATCACACGTATGGGTTGTGACAGACCCTGAAATAAAAGACACAAATAATATCCACATGCTGGCGCCATCGTTCTATGCCGTGACTAGTCACCTGAAAAGGACTCAAGAAAAATCTATCAAAATTAGAACGAAGGTGTTCTACAATTACTTTTAAGTTGGTGCACTCGGCTACCCTAACATGAATAATAACCTGTTCAGCAAAATGTTTTACAATCATTTCCTCCCATTCCTATTTCAAATATTAACGTTAATAAAGCACCATTTATCGAATGTAACGGGTTCCGCAATTGCAAGGATAAAAATCACGCACGCACGCCGCGTACATTACACATGACTCAAGAAAAAATCAAAATATCAACAAACACTTTGGCCACGCGCCAACGGACATTTAAACATATAGTGTCGGTACAAGAAAACAGCTATAAAACAAGAAAGAAAAACATGACTATTTACAAAGTTCCCCGGCCAAATCTAACTACATAATTGAAATAATCCAATTTTAGTACATCACCGCTTCTGCATGTAGGACTAAGGACATCCTCCTCAACCCATTGCCCTATGGACAATTTAGCACTCCATAGTAGTCGTCTGCGTTGATTTCTTGAAGCTCATCCCAACTTCAAACCACGTGCTGATCATCTTGGTCTCGACTCCTTGGCAGAAAAGTTCAATGTTAAATATTTGCCTATCTATAATCGCTTGCAGGCTACTCAGTTCACCCACAATTGTCCTACTGCGATTAATAGCGAAGACTGGCCCTAATTATATCGCACATACGCACTATAAAAACACACATACAATACACACAATTTATACATAAAATATACATCTCGAGTCCGCGCCACTGGCTCGTTAACAAGTTCAAAATCCTGGCTGCACTCGCAGTCGCTATCTCGTCCGGTATTTCCGTCCCGTCTTGGACTTCGGTTCTGGTAAGCGCTAATTAGGGTGATACGATACTTTTCCCTTAAAGTTGAACTCGTCGTCTTTAAAAGAATGTTACAGTTTATCACGCGCTGGCGTGAAATATTTAGATCACACAACTTAGTTGATTTTAGAACAAAATGTATTATAGCTTTTAATATTCGATACTGCAAACGCTGCGACTTTAGCTTCCCAGAGCTCAGAAAATAAATTAGCTTCACTGATTTTAGAGCGTAAAAATCACATTTCAAACTGGCGTGGAGTATACCTCTGAAGGCTCCACACAATAAGACTTAGATAAATTCGAGCGTCAAAATCACACTTCAAACTGGCGTGGAGTATGCCTCTGAAGGCTCCACACGTTAATAGTACTTAGATAAATTCGAGCGTCAAAATCACACTTCAAACTGGCGTGGAGTATGCCTCTGAAGGCTCCACACGTTAAGTAC
Source organism: Meconema thalassinum (assembly GCA_946902985.2). Lineage (NCBI taxonomy): Eukaryota > Metazoa > Arthropoda > Insecta > Orthoptera > Tettigoniidae > Meconema > Meconema thalassinum. The sequence continues at coordinate 741,450,428 of OX336389.2, forward strand.
TCAGATTGGCGTCAGGCCAGACTATTTATGAGAAACTGACAAGGGCGGAGGAGTGGGGTGGAGTCGGATAAAAACTTCCAGAGTTTTTGTCTCACGAAGATGGGGCTAGTGTCATTCTTCTCCAAATAAATCCAACGTCTCAAATTACTCGAGCGGAGATTAATCCGTTCGGCGGTTCCTTAGATATACACTTCCGCGCGCTTTTTACTACTGACGCCGTCCACCTCGTGGTCACGGCTTGGTCTCTTGCGATTGGCTGATTCAATCGTATGTTCGTTGAGAGGACCTCGTGATTCTTCCTTTATGTCTCCAATTTTGGTACAGTAGTTGCACAATTTGGCCTTGAACTCGACTAATTCTGGCCGTCCCCCAGGAATAGCTACCAACTCAGCTTCTGTTGCAATCATTACGAAATGCTGGCTTCCCTAATATCCAAGTCGACTTCCTTATGTGCTGCCTGGGCCGTAGTAATAATAATAATAAATATGAATACTTATTTATCGAAGATCAATAAGGGTTCATTTATCCTCAGCAAGGTTTTGAAATTCGAAACAATTTATTGGTTTGGATTTCAAAAACAAAATCCACTGTAGTAACAACACATCTCTTTAAATCTCACTCAGCTGCTCGAGTGTATGCCCCTCTGACTCAATTAGTGTGCTCCCTTCTCGCTGGAATGTCATTCATATTTTCACTAAGTCTCCCCCTTCTCCTCACGTAGTTGCCACTCCCGTCGTCTCAGCTGCTCGTTGTTTACAAACAAAGTGCGTACTCACGCGCTCCCCGTGGATTTGAGTGTTTGCTTTCAAAAAATATAAATTTTTGGCAATACAGATTCTGCACATATCATCTTTCCTAATCATCAAATGGTTCCCTTCTGTAGTACGGTTTCAAATTGGCGCTATTAAAAACAGATTTTGCACCAGTGCTCACTTCTTCTAATCTGTAGGCATTGTTACCCAGATTCTTAATTACCCGGAACGGGCCAATGAATTTTGGACAGAACTTGGCGAAGACTTTGTTCTTGGGGTCGGAGATCGGTGGTCTACGAACCAGCACTAATTCTTGTTCTTGTAACTCTCGGCGAAACTTCTTTCCTCGGTACCGTCTCAGCCTTCGGTCCGCTTGGTTCCTCATGTGCTCTCTCGTTCGCTGGATTCGCAAATCATGCGCTAATAATGGATCCCTTGGGCAAGGAATGATCTTGTCCCAAGTTCTTTCCGGCAATCTGTTGTGGTGTACAATCAGTGGGACTTGACCCGTCGACTCGTGCTTAGTAGTGTTCATGCACATCTCAATTTCCCCTACTTTGTCTACCCATTTATTGTGTTCGTTAGGAATCATTACTCTGTAGTATTTAGCGACACAGCGAATTGTTCTTTCGCTCGGATTTCCACAAGGATGACGAATGCTTGAAAATATGTGTTTGATTCCTAGGCTCTCCAAACCTTGCCTAAAAACATTGCTTGTGAAATAGGTACCGTGATCTGATAGAATGGATTCCGGCTTCCCAAGCATCGGAATGACTTTGTTCTTAATTCGACTAAGGACTTGTCTTGATGTCGTCTTCTGAATAGGACATAGCACGACCATCTTCGAAAATACATCGACACATACCAAGAGGTGTCGGCATCCACGCTTTCCTTTTACTAAAGGACCAAAGCAATCAATCGCGAGCATCTCGCATGGTTTCTGCGGTAATAGTGGTCTTGGAGGTTGTTTCAGAATAAAGTTGTTCGGCTTTGTGCGCTGACAAGCGTCACACGTTCTAATTACTTCAACAATGGTGAATCTCATCCTGGGCCAAGTAAAGGTCTCCCCTATCGTAGCTTCAGTCTTATCCGTGCCGATATGTGCTAGGCTCTCGTGAACATGCCAAGTTAATCCCCTCTGTAGTGATGCTGGAACTAAGATCCGCAGTTTAGTATGATGCTCATCCACGTACTTATGTAACAAGTTATTCAAGTAGTGAAATCTCGCTTGTTTAGCACTGGCTTCCCGGTACTCCGGTGAATTTGGTTGTAACTCCTTCCTATAGAATTTTATCATCATCATCATCCATGGGTCAGCTTCTTGCTCCTTCCGAATATCCTTCAATCTTGCCAAAAACTCACGAGCCTTAGGTGTCAAGGTAATATTGTGAACTTCCGCTGTTACTTCGTTTCCGTCCTCAGGGTTTCTACTCAAGGCATCTGGTATGACGTTCAATTTCCCAGGACAATGCTCTATTGTGATGTCAAACTGCTGTATGTAGATGGACCAGCGCGTAACTCTCTCACTTGCTATTGTTGTCTTAAATAAAAATGTCAGTGCATGGTGGTCGGTTCTAACAATGATGGAATAACCATAGATCATCTTGCGCCACTGTTGGAGAGAATATAGAATTGCTAGTAGCTCAAGTTCCGTAACTGTGTAGTTCCTCTCATGTTTCCGTAATTTACGACTCGTAAATGCCAAATAGGATTTCTTCTTGGGTTCTTCAGCGTCCTCTTGGTACAGCATAGCACCAATCCCAATTAACGAAGCATCTGCTTGAATAATAAATTGTTTCTCAAAATCAGGATATCCAAGTTTCACACAGTTTTCCAATAAATCCTTCGTTGCTTTAAACGACCTGTCGCACTCCTCGTTCCACGACCATCGATTCGCTTTCTTCAACATCTCCTGCATAGGCGCTACTGTTTCTGTGTAACCAGGGCAATTTTCTTTGAAGAAACCTGTCACTCCCAAAAATGCTCTAACATGTTTGACTTTGGTAGGTGTGGGAAATTTCTTAATAGCATCAATCTTGGCTGGATTAGGCCGCACGCCCTCGACATCAATTATATGTCCCAGATATAAAATTTCGCTCTGGCAAAAATGTGACTTTTTTAAGTTGATCTTGAAGTTCATGGTTCTCAGGTTGTCCAGCAGTTTATTTAAATTTACCAAGTGTTCTTCCATTGTCTCAGAAGCGATTAATATGTCATCAACATATCTCGTGGTGAAGTTCTTGACCTCCTCAGTCAGATTTCGATCGAGTGCTCTAATGAGTGCACATCCCGCGGTTTTCACGCCAAAGGGCATTCGACACCAGATATAACTTTGATTATCGAATAAAAATCCCGTCAACAGTTGGGATTTTTCTTCAAGTTCAAGATGGTGGAAACTATTCGTCAAATCAACACTTGAGTATATCTTCTTCCCGCGGAAGCCTTTCAAAACATCTTTGATCCTCGGTGCTTGGTCGTGCTCAACTAGCAGTTTGCTATTTAAAACTCGCGCGTCTAGGCATAGCCTAATTGATCCGTTTGGCTTGGTCACAGCCAATATTGCGTTCAGATAAGGAGTTGCAGCTTTCCTTATCATGCCAGAATCTAATAAGTTAGTAATAATGTCCTTCACCTGAGAAAAATGCTTCTCTGGGATCGGGTACAATTTACTTTTGAATGGGGTCCAATCTGTTACCTGCATCGCATATTGAAAATTTAAAACTTTCCCAGGTACGGTGTCAAAAGCTCCTTTATGTAATCTTAAAATTTCTTCCAATCTTCTTCTGTCAGATTCCCCTACGATGGCTTCCTTAAGTCGCTCCTGAAGTAGAATTTCGAATTTGGTTCCGCCCATTTCTTCTTCCGCCAAATGCACCCAAAGTTCCTGCGAAATATCTCGGCTGTCCATTTCTAGCACTGCTGTCTGGTTGACTTGCTCTCCCCTCAAGATCTTATCTCCGGCCTCATTAGTGCATTCCTCAACAACCCAAGTATTGGCCTCTCTCTCCAGCGGATTCTCTTCCATATTTAAACCCACATGATCCAATCCTTCTACTTGTTTGAAGCTTACAGTGTTGTTATGTAAATCAATTACAGCATGAAAATCGCAGATGAAGTTGGCTCCTAAAATTACATTGTAGTTCATCTTTGGAATAACAATGAATGTTTGTGAAAAAGTATGGTTCAATATTTCCAGATCTAGAAATGCTTGCTGTTTACAATTCATAGTTTTGTCAGGAATGACACCTCTGACTTTCATTAGCGGTACCGGCATAATAGGAACAGTCTGTTTTCTTGCTATTTCTTTTATCAAAATTTCAGTGACTAAGCTCACCTGGCTACCTGTATCAATCGAACATCTCACCCTCATACCTCCAATATGCGCGTAAATAATTGGTAGCTGTCTGATAACATTTTCACGGTTCTTCACCACTTCCTCCAGGCAGTCGTCTGGGAATGCTACCCACTCTTCTATATTGTCCACTATCATCTCTTCTTGCTCCCTGGCGATCTCCGTTTTTAGCCTGTCTCCTTTCAGTTCATTTGGGTTTTTTTTTATCCCGGGCCCCATTAGATGTGTTTCGCCGGTTGTCATTCTGTCGCTCCTGTTGCCTCAGTAAACTCTCTGCCCCCTCTCCTTGATGGTTGTCTGGGCTCTGTCTGTTCGCCATGGCACGCCCCCACTTCTCCTTCTCCGCTTCTTCATTACTTAATTGATCCAAGTATTTACGGGATTCAATATATCGTTCGTCCCAGTTATTCCTATAATCTCCTCTGTTTTCTTGGCGATAGTCCCTGCCGTTACTCCATCTACCATCTCCATTTCTTTGGTAAGGTCTACCTTGTCTCTGGTTTCCCCTCCAATTCGTGTATTCCCGCTGGTACGTCCACTGATTATTTTGATTTTGGTTATTCTGATGATATCTCCCGCGGTTATTCTGATAATTCTGATTGTTGTTATGGAACTGGTTTCGGCCGTCAAAATCTTGTCTTCTTGGCGTGAACTGTGTCCCTGTGGACTGTGTCTTACTTTGGTTCCCCTGGCCGTGGTTATTTTGGAGTCCCTGAACTACCTCTGCCGTGTTGACACATTCCAAATTCCTTCTTCCTGTCTGTGGGCTTACCATACTCGTCTCATCTAAGTGTCTGAGTAATTCTTCGGCTTGGACTGCGGTCTGAATATTTCCTGCGACTAATAATTGTTGGATATGCATTGGGAGTTGTTTTCCGATGGTTAGAACCATATTCGGCTCGCTAGGCGGGTCATCAAAATCCCTGAATTTTACCAATTGCTGACTGAAGAATTCTGAAAAACGGGTTGGATGTGTACTGTGGTATTTGCGCGTGTACAGGTCCATTCTTAACCCCTGTTGTAACGAAGGACTCCAAAACTTCTTCAAAAACGCCTCGCGGAATTGATTCATGTCTGTAAACGTGTACTAGAAACTTAAAAACCATGTCAGGCTAGGTCCTTCTAAAAATTTCTCCACCAGTCTTAATTGTTTCTCCGGGCCGATGTGTTGGTCATTAAAGTAGTCAGTTAATTGCCGTAGAAATGCTTTGGGAGTGGTTCCTGAATGTTCTTTAAACTTATCGGGCTTAAAATCATTACCCCGAATGACTTGGATGACTTGGGCTGGTGCCAAGTTCGGTTGCGGAGTTGAAGTCTCCCCCCTGTACTGCTGGAATGCATTAGTCGTTAGTCTGGGACTTTGACCCCGACTCGTGTCCTCAGCCAACTTCGAACCTGCCGAACTTCCAATACTTGTTTGCTTTTCCGGAATATTTTCGTTTGAAAATAATGTCGCATTCTCTAACGATCTAATCTCGTTTTTTTATGATTAATTCTGAGTGTTCCTGTAATTTCGACTTCATATTTTCCTCCAGTGCCTGCATTCGCTTTAAAACTGCCAGCCTGTCTTCCTTATTCGCATGAGCCTGCTGGTCCCAATCTCGCCGGATCCTACTTTTTAAGCTATTTATTTTCTCCTCGTTCCTCTCCTGATTTTTCTCTAGCTCTTCACGTATCCGTTCCTGCGTTTTTACTAGTTGTTCTTCCAAATTATCCTGAGTTTTGACGAGCTGCTCCCCTACTTCTTGTCTTATGACCTCTTGTGTGTTTATTAGCTGGCCTTCCATCTCTTTTCTTATGATCTCTTGTGTTCTGCCTAATTGCTCCTCTAAATTTTCCCGCAAGTGTATCCGCTCGGTTTCAGCCTTAACTTCGACTTTATCTATTTCCTTTATTAATTCCAGCACGTTGTTATCTACCGAATTAATTTGCTGCTGTAGTTTATCTTGGGTCTTCTTCACTCCCGCGGTGTTACTGACACATGCTGCCTCTATCTGCTTGAGTTTATCTGCCACCATCTCGTCAAATTGTACTAATTTGTTATCAAATTTCGCCTCCAATTTCTTCATTTCGCCTAACTGTTTGATGTTGTTTTCCGCAACCTCGCCTGCCAGTTTCTCTACTTTTTGAACGCTCTGATTAATATCATTTGTGATTTTTCCTAACTGTTCGGTTTGTTTTACCGCCTGTTGTGACAATTTGTGGTTTAGTTCATTGAATTGTTTGTCAGTGTCTAATTTCTGGACTTCTAACTGGACCGAAATGTTACCGCTCATATCAAGTAATTGTTTTTCACTATGCTCACGCTGAGCTTCTAATTGTTCTTTTAATTGTTCTTCCGTCTTTACGGACATCTGCACTAATTGTTCTTCCGTTTTCGCGGACATTTGTTCTAATTGTTTTTCACTATGCTCACGCTGAGCTTCTAATTGTTCTTTTAATTGTTTTTCCGTCTTTACGGACATTTGGATCGACATCTGTTCTAACAATGCCTTTATCTCATCAACACTCGCCATATCACACACAAAATATATTCAGAGAAAAACAGGGTTATGGGCTAAGGTTTCAGCCCTATACGCACATACATGTCACACATTTAAATATTACTGGCTCTAATTTAATGAAAATTTCAGTAACAAAATTTACTGAATACAATGACACTTATTCCCAAACAACAAAATAACCCCTAGTGATCTGCTTTTAAATTCCTAACCAACAGAATTTACGAAACACCAATTAACCGAAGTCAATTAAATGTCAAATATAAGGCAACATCTTCCTGCTTTGACTGAGTTCATCAATAATGCAAATTTCTAATTTTAATGTGGGCGCCAGAACAAGTTTATAACAAATACCAAATCAAATTCTAACCTTGTTCAATATTTCTAACTTTAGGAACTCAGTGATTTTACTAATGCACATGGCGGTACAACATCGCCTCCATTTACTGAATTTACATGTCCGCTTGACCTGGCATCATTTCTCAACGAAATAAATATGACATCAGCGAAGCAACAACAACAACAATCCCCACTTGGGCAGCCATTTTTGTTTTATGAACCCTTGCAAAGAAGCATATGAGACTCAGATTCGGGGCGTAACAGGTCATATTCGTAAGTTGCTGTCAGGGCGCTTCATTAACTTGCAGGGTAACATATAACAAAATAACATGCAGGAAAGAGTGAAGCCAGGGTTAAAAACAACTGAATTTAATAACAAATCACCATATTTACACATAAACAATTAACAACAAAAACTCCCAACTGACTCCCGCTTAATAAAAATGCCAAAAACTTAGGCGATATCTCTGGAGAGATTAATTACCTGGACCAAGTGTCCTTAAATAAAACGATACAAAAGTGACCATATAAGTGCGTATGCCGTTCTACATGCACCACGATGTGTACTTTGAATGCGTGATTCGTTATCATCCAGAATGACCCTTCAAACAACGAATCCGCATTTCCTAGAGCTAGACCGACACGAGGGAACACAACTACACTACATTAAATTAAACCGACACTTCCTAAATCTACTATAAACAAACACAAAAATTTCCGTGTGAAATTGGACTTGAATTGCCGTAGCAACATTTACTGCCTAAAAACTTAGGACTTCTCATACAAATCAACACAAGTACATTAACACGTGACCAATAGAAAAATACTCAAATGACCGCTGTCAAAATTTACAAATACTCTACCACTACACCACACGGATGTGACAAACAAAATTACATGAAATCGAGTCATCAACAAAGCAATAGGCAAACAGCCAACATTTACGTTAATCACAAATTCTTATCCATACAAGGTACAACAATCCGTTACACACATGGCGAACTCCCCAATTAATTATGGCTTAAAATTTAGCCATCACAACGAACAGGTTTGCTGCATGAAAGCTTACAGGGTTCAGTCGGACAAATAGGACTGCCTATCAAAATAAGTCACAGGCAAAACGGGCGGTTTGTGGAACTCTGCATGTCTGTCAACCCACGTGTCAATAACCTCGACCTCCCAGAACATGGGGTCGAACCTCGAAGAAATGTGCCCCAAAGCACAATAATACGTGTGTGTCAGAAAAACATATGGACAAGAATCAGCAGTCTCCCAAGAGCACTCTGTCTTTCCATCTAAAAATACAACAGCAGCAAAAATATATAAGGGCGGTAGGACAACTACCCCCTCCTCACGTAGAATCAACACACACTAGACACATCAACACACACTTAATCACACGTATGGGTTGTGACAGACCCTGAAATAAAAGACACAAATAATATCCACATGCTGGCGCCATCGTTCTATGCCGTGACTAGTCACCTGAAAAGGACTCAAGAAAAATCTATCAAAATTAGAACGAAGGTGTTCTACAATTACTTTTAAGTTGGTGCACTCGGCTACCCTAACATGAATAATAACCTGTTCAGCAAAATGTTTTACAATCATTTCCTCCCATTCCTATTTCAAATATTAACGTTAATAAAGCACCATTTATCGAATGTAACGGGTTCCGCAATTGCAAGGATAAAAATCACGCACGCACGCCGCGTACATTACACATGACTCAAGAAAAAATCAAAATATCAACAAACAATTTGGCCACGCGCCAACGGACATTTAAACATATAGTGTCGGTACAAGAAAACAGCTATAAAACAAGAAAGAAAAACATGACTATTTACAAAGTTCCCCGGCCAAATCTAACTACATAATTGAAATAATCCAATTTTAGTACATCACCGCTTCTGCATGTAGGACTAAGGACATCCTCCTCAACCCATTGCCCTATGGACAATTTAGCACTCCATAGTAGTCGTCTGCGTTGATTTCTTGAAGCTCATCCCAACTTCAAACCACGTGCTGATCATCTTGGTCTCGACTCCTTGGCAGAAAAGTTCAATGTTAAATATTTGCCTATCTATAATCGCTTGCAGGCTACTCAGTTCACCCACAATTGTCCTACTGCGATTAATAGCGAAGACTGGCCCTAATTATATCGCACATACGCACTATAAAAACACACATACAATACACACAATTTATACATAAAATATACATCTCGAGTCCGCGCCACTGGCTCGTTAACAAGTTCAAAATCCTGGCTGCACTCGCAGTCGCTATCTCGTCCGGTATTTCCGTCCCGTCTTGGACTTCGGTTCTGGTAAGCGCTAATTAGGGTGATACGATACTTTTCCCTTAAAGTTGAACTCGTCGTCTTTAAAAGAATGTTACAGTTTATCACGCGCTGGCGTGAAATATTTAGATCACACAACTTAGTTGATTTTAGAACAAAATGTATTATAGCTTTTAATATTCGATACTGCAAACGCTGCGACTTTAGCTTCCCAGAGCTCAGAAAATAAATTAGCTTCACTGATTTTAGAGCGTAAAAATCACATTTCAAACTGGCGTGGAGTATACCTCTGAAGGCTCCACACAATAAGACTTAGATAAATTCGAGCGTCAAAATCACACTTCAAACTGGCGTGGAGTATGCCTCTGAAGGCTCCACACGTTAATAGTACTTAGATAAATTCGAGCGTCAAAATCACACTTCAAACTGGCGTGGAGTATGCCTCTGAAGGCTCCACACGTTAAGTACTCAGATTGGCGTCAGGCCAGACTATTTATGAGAAACTGACAAGGGCGGAGGAGTGGGGTGGAGTCGGATAAAAACTTCCAGAGTTTTTGTCTCACGAAGATGGGGCTAGTGTCATTCTTCTCCAAATAAATCCAACGTCTCAAATTACTCGAGCGGAGATTAATCCGTTCGGCGGTTCCTTAGATATACACTTCCGCGCGCTTTTTACTACTGACGCCGTCCACCTCGTGGTCACGGCTTGGTCTCTTGCGATTGGCTGATTCAATCGTATGTTCGTTGAGAGGACCTCGTGATTCTTCCTTTATGTCTCCAATTTTGGTACAGTAGTTGCACAATTTGGCCTTGAACTCGACTAATTCTGGCCGTCCCCCAGGAATAGCTACCAACTCAGCTTCTGTTGCAATCATTACGAAATGCTGGCCTCCCTAATATCCAAGTCGACTTCCTTATGTGCTGCCTGGGCCGTAGTAATAATAATAATAAATATGAATACTTATTTATCGAAGATCAATAAGGGTCATACATATATGTTCATCTTCATTTCAGACTGTTTTGCCTTTCAGCATCCAGTCTAGTATGCAAGGCTCTGCTTGCCAACACGTGGCCTAAATGATCCCCTATTAGCAGTTAGCACTGCGGCCTCCTCTGCCTCTACACGACTGGATGCGTGGTGCAGCGGTACAGTTCTAGCCTGCTGGCCCAAAGGTTGCAGGATCAAATCCTGGCACAGTCAGCTAGCATTTGACATGGCAAATATGCGAGGGAGCCGTGTCAGTAATTTTACTGGCGCGTTTAAGATTCCCTTCGGGGCAAACTTCTGGCACTCCGGTGTCTCGAAACGCATCAAGGGAATCTTAAACGCGCCAGTAAAATTACTGACACGGCTCCCTCGCATATTTGCCATGTCAAATGCTAGCTGACTGTGCCAGGATTTGATCCTGCAACCTTTGGGCCAGCAGGCTAGAACTGTACCGCTGCACCACGCATCCAGTCGTGTAGAGGCAGAGGAGGCCGCAGTGCTAACTGCTAATAGGGGATCATTTAGGCCACGTGTTGGCAAGCAGAGCCTTGCATACTAGACTGGATGCTGAAAGGCAAAACAGTCTGAAATGAAGATGAACATATATGTATGTATGTATGCATGTACTGTATGTATGTATGTATGCATGCATGATGGGAAGCATAATACTAGTTCCTGTTGCTCCGTTAGGGGACTTGGGAAATAGTGGAACTTGCAATGCATGTATTTCACTCTTTCTCTTGGGCTGGTTCCAGTGAATTAGGGGTATGACCAACATATGTGCAATTTTCATCTTGATCGGGAAGTTTACGCTTGCGAAGTACACATGTAAGGGATACTGCATTAAGGATGGTACTTGATGTTGCAATGAAAGTAAGTTATTTAAATCCTGAATATAAGTATATTATTATGTCAATTCTTTGAATTTCCTTGCTCTATAGTATGAACCACCTTATTGTAATACGCCAATAATTGCTACGTCGTGATATCCAACCACAACCCGATAGGACTACTGCTGTCTATAGCAGGTATCTCTACGTGTCATGTCTAGGTTATTGAAATAGACATTTCGTAATTAACTGAACTCTCAGAATAGCCTGAGCCTCGGGAGGTAATACTGACAAGAGGTGGGTAAAATTCCCACCTTGGCCATCCTACAAATGGTTTTCCGTGGTTTCCAATTTCTACTCCATGCAAATGCCGGGATGGTTCCTAACATAAGGTCACGGACCCCTCCATCCCAATCCTAGCCTGAATTACAAATACAGACACTACTACAGACACCAGAGTAACACAGGTTATCCAATACATCCTATTAGATATATATACACTCAAGTACACGGGAATTAATGACCACGATGTCGCAAGGCCCCTAATTGAATTAACAAATGTATTTTAGAACGTCGCGAGCCTCCGTGGCTTAGGCGGCAGCACGCCGGCCTCTCACCGCTGAGTCCGTGGTTCAAATCCCGGTCACTCCATGTGAGATCTGTGCTGGACAGAACGGAGGCAGACAGGTTTTTCTCCGGGTACTCCGGTTTTCCCTGTCAAAATTTCATTCCAGCAACACTCTCCACTATCATTTCATTTCATCTATCATTCATTTAATCATTGCCCCAGAGGAGTGCGTCAGGCCTCGGCAGCCGGCACAGTTCATATCCTCGCCGCTAGATAGGGGCTTCATTCATTCCATTCCTGACCCGGTCGGAGACTGGAAGCAGGCTGTGGATTTTCATTTTCATTTCAGAACGTCGCACAGTAATAATAACCGCACATTCGCAGACTACTGTAGTGATGGGAGGGCACGAGTCTCAGAATATTATTGTAAATAATTAACATCAAAGAGTTCGAAATACTTTTGTAGCACTAATTATCTTGTATATAGTCTTAAACATATTAACTGATTAACGTGGATCTGGATATTTTGGCGTGGCGAACAATACATGTCATTATCCTATGTAGTGAAGTGGCTGGCTGCGTGGCTCAGCGGTAGCGTTCTCACCTGCTGCTCCCAAGGTTGCAGGATCGAATCCTGGCGCAGTCAGCTTGGCATTTGAGGGTACCCAAATGCGAGGAGCCGAGTCAGTAGATTTACTGGCACGTTAAAGATCCCCTTCGGTGCAAAATTCCGGCACCCCGGCATCTCTAAAGGCCGCAGTAGTTAAAAGAGACGTAACACAAATAACATTATTATTATTATGTAGTGAAGTGGCAAATTTGAAAGTGTATTTATTTGAGGTACGGTAATAGTGTAGAGTAGGTGTATTAACATAAACCGCCCTAGATATGTGGACTCCCCTATACATGTTGACTGGCCAACGGCGGGACAAGCTCTCGGCGGACTCGGTGGACGTGGTTCCGAGCCCCACCATAGGCCGTCCTTGAAATGGTCTTCCGTGGTTTCCCATTTTCACACAGAACCTTCAAAAAATCACTGAAGAAATGCCTTGTCGGATTACTATGAAAGTGCAACGTTTAAATTGAACACGAATCAGGTTGTTGTGGAGGAAATTAGGAAAGCAAAGGTGCAGCGAGGGAAAATAAAACCAGGTCATAAAAGAAGCAATTCACATAACTAATGCTACATGAACTCCCTTTACATATTATAATTACAGTGATTTAAAGAGACATTGCAAGAATATTGCTATTTGAAGCTCTTCAGTCAGTCACCACGATTGTGCCCAAGGAACGGGCGGGGTACGAGATATAAATATGTAAACACACTCCTGGAAATTAATGGGGCATGTGATAATCTACTTAATAATGTATTTTTTTTCAGAGTGTTGTAACATATTTATATCTTGTACCCCGCCCATCCATTGGGCACAATGGTGTTGACCGACTGAGGAGCTATTAATAAGAAGTTTTTATAGGCAACACTGAAAAAAATGGCTTCAAATCTCTACTTGGCAGGAATATTTCTTCACTTCGTTTATGACAGTATTGTGGTCAAAACGGTTTCTGTTGGCCGGTGTTTGTTCCTCCTAATGAAACTGCATTAAAACATCACTGACTATTGCATAAATTACCCGACTTTCACTGATGCGCATTTTTTTCGACATTTTCAATTGTGGAAAGTGAAAAGAGCCCTCTCTAGGCCGTTCCATGTGTGTGACGCCATGCGTAGGATGGGGACGGAGTAGTACCTTAGGTCATGCCTCTCTAGCTTAAGACTGTTGGACGAGGGCACCTCGAGGCTGATCCCACCACCAGTTTAGTCATGTCCTCTCTCATTCTCACCTGCTAAGCTACGCCACGCGATAAAATGTAGGCGTGTTGCGACTCCAATGCTAACGGAGACTAAGCTACAGTAGGTTCACTCGTATGTACGTACAGCTGCAAGTGTGGTATTTGCTTCTCCGTCTGAGGACGTCTGTCTTGTGGAAAACCGAGGATAATATGATGTTTTGTGCGGTCTGCCCTAACCCTGAATCGGCAAAGACTTGTATAATATGGCGAAAGGCTGAATATTAGGATCACTTAATAATCTTCAAATACAATTATAACCGTATTAATTATTACTAAACCCAGAGCATTTGATATTGTTTCAGGTAGTCATGGTTTAAATACCAGTAACGTCAGAGTAAGATCTTTCTTCAATATTTACTACGGTGCAGAAAGGGCAATGAGACTGCAACCATAAGCCATATCGAGGCATTGTTATCCGATTAAAACAGGGAGTGGCGTTAATCCTCTAAGACACTGTTGAAGACAGAGCTGAACAAAGAAATAGCTTACTTGGCTGGAGTCCATAAGCATTTATCTCCGTCCAGTAAGCGAGTAGTTAGCGTGACACAGACATCCCCATGTCAACAATATGGCTGGCAGGGAGAGGCTAGATAGTGTATCCCTCCCGATATCCAACGATTAGCCTAACGGCTTTAGAATCTAATTAACTTGCCAACCGCATGGTCCTTATCATAAGCTTGTAGTTATTTATATTGGTTGTATATCACAGAAACGAGTATTTCCTCATCTAGCCAGCCAGACTGGAACGTTGAATTGCTGAGCTCAGGTACAATCTAACTTTATAAGCGCTGAACTAACCTAAGCCAGTCCATAAAATAGTTATGCATGGCTTGGTTTCGCATTACCATGGATATTCCGGTAATCGCAGCAAACGAGCTTGCCCCCTGACCTATTTGCTGTTCTGGTTGAACATAGAGGGAGATAAAAGAATTCGATGCACCTCGACTGCATTTGGAGACAGACAGCAAGTTTCCCCCACAGCTGGGCGAGATGTGGACCATTAAAATATTCTCTCTGTGCAGAGGTGCAGCACATTTCTTGGCGCCCTTTCCCCCACGAGCAAAGCAAAGCCAGAAATATATAAGTTCTATGAAGTCGAAAATTAGTTTCATAAATGACGTTGATGATAATAAATGTTGTTTTAAGGCGCCTAACAACCAAATTATCGGCCTCTGCTTTCATATTGGCCCTAACATGACGGGTTTTGAAAAATTCAGGGTCGTCGAAAAATAATTCCTAGATTTCAAATAACTGCTATAAGAAAGCTATTAAAGGTAATGCAATGGGTTTAGCCTTTAAATGCGTGGAAAAGATAGCATTTTTTCATACCTTAAGTTTCAATGTGAGCTCGGTTGTTGCTCTGCAGACCAAATAAGCTACTGTTCTATCTGTTGAACGGACGCATTCGTACTGGGCGACGGCAGGCCTTGACGACTGTGCAACTAGTCCGCGCATTCCAAGGACACGCTATGCATTTAACAAAACTTGCGCTAACCAGTTACCACACACTGAAATAATCACTCATTTAACATAAAAGGTTTCCATGTTATAACTTTTTTTTAAATCTAGGCATTATTCTTCGATGACCCTGTATAAATTTGAATCCTTAAATAACCGATAATATCAGTCAAGCAACCACAGCCCAGAAATTACTGCAGCAAATAACAATGTGTATGCTAGAAAAGTATTTTCAGAAATGGACTCTTCACTTCTGCACAAAATAATTTCCGAAGCGATATTAATTCAACAAATTGTAAACGAATAGCAGTGATAACACGCCTGGTAGTTGCTACCGTAACTCACCGTTCTCCACTTTGTAATGACAGTCTACCCCCATCATTCTCTTCTCCCCCTTTGGGTGGGAGTTCAAATACACCCTCAGATTTTCCTTACCTGTTGTAGGAGGCGACTAAAAGGGCAAGAAGTGTGAGGGCCGTAGCGCGCGGTCGCACTCTACGTAACATAAAGCGTCAGGGAGGGGGACATCTCAGGAATAGAAAACCCTACAGTGTTTCTGAGTTGAGTCGTTCACCTTTTACTCCAGTCACATTGAGGTGGTCCTTGTCGTATATTCTTCTCTTTTCTACCTTCCATGGCCCGACTTTCGAGCAGAGAAAATGAGTAGCAAGTAGTAAATTATTATGAGGGAGGTTGCATATGTCGGTCCGTGGGACCCCCTTATAACTTTTGAACGCCCACTCCGATCACAATGCAATTGCGTGTTTGCTATTTGCGTTAACAGCAATGATTTCAACTGTCATTAAAAGTTTAAACCAACTTAACTGTTAACCTTGAATAACTCGCGACTTTCAGGAGCATTATTACGAACATAGCTGCGAATCAAGTTTAAGTCAATTCCAGTATTTCAGTATTTTCAGCCATTAGTAACAGGTGGTGCAGAGTCTACAGTTTCCCTTTAAAAACTCGCAGATGATTGACCCAAATTGGACCAAACTTTGAACGAACAAGGTATGCAGCACCACGAACCAGGAATTTTATGTAGCTACAACACTATGGTCTCTTCAGAGGAAATGGGAAAACAAGCCTCATGAGTGGAGATCAAGTCAAGTCTTTGCCCAATGAATACAACATCTGCTGAACACACTGGATAACTAGGTGACACAAGCTTATGAGATTACTTGGGTAAGAATTCTAAAGTATGAGGTTTTATTTCCCTCTCACTTTAAGACGAGATACGTGGAATTAGAGCAACCACATATCACGTGGTTTACTCCACAAGTAGTCATTGTGTTCAATGTTAATGATGGTTACTGTAGCTATAAATACGAAGGGCGTACTATTGTTTTACACATTATTTTCTCTACCCAAATGAAGTAGGCCTACATTACACGTCCGTTGTTACGTCCACCTTCTCAACATAATCCCCTTGTAACTTTATGTACCTTTGTCATTCCAGACCTTCCTGAAACCATTCTTTCGGAGTAGTGCGTACCCATGCCTTGACAGGTGTGTCCAGTTCTGCAAAATCCGCAAAACAGCGACCATGCAATGAAAGCATAGAGGCAGTCCACCGCCAAAGAAATGTCGAACAGAGGCAGTTGGCAAGCGAATGGCGGCAGTGTTCTGAGAAACAAAGGGCATCATCCTCATTGACTGGCTGAAATTGGGCGCCACGATTATCAGTGCAGCATATATGGCTACCCTTAAGCGCTTACGTCGTGCCAGTCAAACTAAGCGGCCAGGAAAATGGGCTAAAGGTGTGCTTCTGCAACATGACAATGCCCGCCCCCACACTAGCCGAGAGACCACCACTGCCATTGATCAAATGGGATTCACGGTGCTGTCACACTCACCATACTCACCCGACTTGGCACCTAGTGATCATCACCTGTTCGGAAACATGACGAAACCTCTGGACACAGCTGTCAAGGTATGGGTACGTAGCACTCGGAAAAATGGTTTCAAGAAGGTCTGGAGAGATGACACATCGATGGCAAAAGTGCATAATGTTACAAGGAGATTATGTTTAGATGGTGGACATGACAACAGATGTGTAATGTACTTCATTTGGGTGGAAAAAAATAAAGTGTAAAACAATAGTACGCCCCTCGTACAAGGCCAGAATATAAGTGGCATTAGAATTGAACCATCAATTTCCAATTATGTTTAGCAGCATTACGAACTTATCACTATCTGCAATGTTCGTAGACTTGCCGTCTGGTGAAGAGAGAGAGAGATCTGATGTTCCCGTCACTGGGCAGCCATTGCAGCATGCAACTAGCCAATTGATACCAGCGCTAGTTGCTGTGAGTAACTAGTTCATCCATTCATACCAAATTTAATGTAGATATGTATTTCTATGCGGGTAATCAAGTGCTTTCACTCACCTAGCTGGACACAAGCGGGCTCTGAGTAGCTCCAGCGGCCATGCAAGCACACTGCTACAGCATTGCCGTCAAGGTGGTATCCGGGCAGGCAACGATAGTGAACTTCCAGTGCACCGTCGTCTTCACGGACTCTCATTATCGTCTGACCATGTGGAGGAGCACTACGTGATGGACACCGTCTCTCCGGCATGGCGCCTGGAAGGAACGACATTGATCAAAGGTCAGCTACGAAATTTCAAGTAAAAAAAATTGACCTAAAATTATGTTCGATTGTCAGTTAATTCCATTTACTATTTGCAACCCTAATTAGGAAGTTAACCGGCATTTTAATAGATTTGTGTTTAGTTGCTGATCAATAGGGCTAGGATTTTTATGTAATATCAAGATGCAAAATATGTATATTAAGTAATAATATTAGGATAAATAGACCGAAGCTGGGCCTGGGGCTAATGTGAAAGATGGCCGCCCTGAGGCCGTGAATGACGTCATAGGGAGAGGATGGTCGTGTAAGGTTGTTAAATGGAATATTTATTATTATTATTATTATTATTATTATTATTATTTTAATTATTATCATTATTATTATTATTATTATTATTAGGTAATTATTGATTGATCATGTACAATCAAGACCAGCCTTATATTGTTAAGCTCTTGGTGTAGTGACTAGAATTATTGGCTGTTACTGAGAGGCCCGGGTTCGATTCCAGGCTCTGCTACGAAATTTAATGTCTCGTTTCAAGGGGTGTAGGGAGGTACACTCAGCCTTGTGAGGCAAAACTGACAGGTGCTGGGTTTTGATTCCTACCTCAACCATTCTGGAAGTAGTTCTCTGTGGTTTCCCACTCCTACTCCAGGCAAATGCTGGGATATATCTTAATTGAAGGCCTTGGCTGCCTCTTTCCCAGTCTTTATCTGAATTACAAATACACACACTAATACAGTCATTACAATCATACAGGTTATCAGACAGATTCCACACTCAACCAAGTACACGGGATTAAATGATTCCGATGTCAAAGTCTCTCAAATGAAAACAACAACAACTACATGTCTACCTTGTGGTGTAGAGGCTAGCAATCTTGGCTGTTACCGCTTAGGCCTGAATTTGATTCACAGCTCTGCCAAGAAATTTAATTTCTGGTTTGAAGGCTGGAAGGGGGTATACTCAGCCTTGTGAGGCAAAACTGACAGGAGGTGGGTTTTGATTCCTACCTCAACCATTCTGGAAGTAGTTTTCTGTGGTTTCCCACTTCTACTCCAGGCAAATGCTAGAATATATTTTAACTGAAGGCCCTGGCTGCCTCTTTCCCAGTCCTTATCTGAATTACAATTACACACACTAATACAGTCATCACAATCATACAGGTTATCAGACAGATTCCACTATCAACCAAGTAGGCTACACGGTATTAAATGATTACGATGTCAATGTCTCTCAAATGAATACAACAACAACAACATGTCTACCTTGTGGTGTAGTGGCTAGCATTCTTGGCTGTCACCGCTAATGCCTGAATTTGATTCACAGCTCTGCCAAGAAATTTAATTTCTGGTTTGAAAGCTGGAACGGGGTACACTCAGCCTTGTGAAGCAGAACTGCTAGGAGCTGGGTCTGATTCCTACCTCAACCATTCTGGAAGTAGTTTTCTGTGGTTTCCCCACTTTTACTCCAGGCAAATGTTGGGATATATATCTTAACTGAAGGCCTTGACTGCCTCTTTCCCAATACTCATCTGAATTACGAGTACACACACGTTTACAATCATCACAATAGCACAATTCCACACACCGAACTACACAAAGCTGATAACGTATATATCCCCCTATGTTTTAGCTATACAGAACTAATGAGAGAACACTGATATATATCTTAAATCTCATAACACATTAAGTGGAGAATTGAAGTGATTGAAATGTGGTGTTACAAGAGAATGATGAAGATTAGATGGGTAATTAGGGTAGCAAATGTAGACGAATGGGGAGGAAAGAAGTTTTTGGCAACTGCTAATAAAGAAAAGAGATAGGTTGATAGAACACTTACTAAGACACCAGGAATAGCAAGCTTAGTTATGGAAGGAAGATTTGAGGACAAGAACGGTAGGGGTAGACTAAGGTTAGAATAGGTTAATCAGATTGTTTTGGATGTAGGGTGTGGTAGCTATATAGGGATGAAACGATTAGCTCAGGACAGGAAGGCTACGAGATCTGCATTAAACCAGTCAAAAGACTGAAGATTAAAACATCAATATAGAATTTGGTATCACTTACCTCAGTAATGCATTTGTTTTGTTGATAATCTTGTTAAGATGTTCTCAAATTTCTAACCACACGCTACTCATGAACTATATCTCACTATTTATTTCCTATTCAACTACAAGGAACTGACACTTAAGATGTTTACACATTTTTATAAACCTAACTATACGGGACCGATGACCAAGGTGTCCCCAAGTTTTGTACTCACTTGAACAATATATCCCTACGTTTTAACTACACGGGGCAGTTGACCAAGGTGTCCCCAAGTTTTGTACACACACTGTTAAATAAATATAATGTTCTTAACAAGAGAACGATACCTAACTGCTTGCAACCAGTGCAGTGGTCTGGGAGAGAGCTAGCAGCGATGCTGAGTCACTTGAAATCTAATACGTGTTTTGATAAGGCTTAGACCTACTCGCAATATAAAAGCTACTGTAGCGCAAAGGGTGAAATCTCTTTACTCTCTGTAACTTTCATTGTCATTATTGAGGGCTGGTCTTGGTGTAGTGGTTAGCATTCTTGGCTGTTACCTATGAAGTCAGGGTTTTGATTCTTGGCTCTGCTGACAAATTTAATTCAGGTCTGAGGGCTGCAACGCGGTACACTCAGCCTTATGAAGGCATAACTGAGAAGATGTGGGGTTCGATTTTAACCTCAACCATTTTAGAAGAGGTATTACATATGAAAATCCACAGCCTGCTTCCAGTCTCCGACCGGGTCAGGAATGGAATGAATGAAGCCCCTATCTAGCGGCGAGGATATGAACTGTGCCGGCTGCCGAGGCCTGACGCACTCCTCTGGGGCAATGATTAAATGAATGACAGATGAAATGAAATGATAGTGGAGAGTGTTGCTGGAATGAAACGTTGACAGGGAAAACCGGAGTACCCGGAGAAAAACCTGTCTGCCTCCGTTTTGTCCAGCACAGATCTCACATGGAGTGACCGGGATTTGAACCACGGACCCAGCGGTGAGAGGCCGGCGTGCTGCCGCCTAAGCCACGGAGGCTTTCAGGTATTACATATTTATTTATTTTTACTTTTAGAGTTTAATGTTTTACATTTAGACCAGCTAAATGCAGGGATGGTTTGTAACTTATAGCCAAGGCTGCCTCTTTTCATAATCCTACTCTTAATTGACAAATAAATACCTTATTACAAACACTACAATAACACAATTTATGGCGACAATTTTAATATTTAAATGATTTAATCACACATACTTGTATTAGGATCCTGTCTATTATTTTTACTATAGACCTTTTACGCTTAACGCTTGATTTCTTTACCCCCAAACTGTTTTAATGTGAGCCCTAGGGAGTCTTTTGCATTTTTATAACTATTTACCCAATTGTTAATTACCAAGCCATGCTAAAGCCTTAATTGTTAATATTAACTTTTACTACAGACACCATAATAACACATGCTATTTGACATGCATTTAAATATCATGTATTTACATTCAAATGTATACAACCCCATAAACTACACAGATTTACACTTAACCTAATCAGGAAATAGTTTTACATGCTTTCGACGGCCACTCTGGGCGAATGCTAGAATGGGTTCCAACTTATATTCATGATTGATTTTTAACTTGATTCCAAGCCTGGAAAGATTAAAAATTCTAACCATACCCCCTTAGGTTTGCCTCTGCTTTTCATACCCTATATAGCCAAACTCATTCACCTTTTAGGTAATAAACCCTCCAGTATTATTTTTTTTACTACAGGGTTGATATTATGTAAGTCAGCTTATACGAATAGCTTTATTTAGTACATGCATTTTGAAATGTGGTGTTACAGGAGAATAATAAAGATTAGATGGGGAGACAAGGTCACAAATTAAGAGGTATTAAGACGATTGAGAGAGGAGATATGTTTCTGACGACTGCTAATGAAGAGATAGGTTGGTAGGACACGTATTAAGACACCCAGGAATAGCAAACATAGTAATGGAAGGAAGGGTCGAGGATAAGAACTGTAGGGTAAACCAAGGTTAGAATATGATAAATAGATTGACTTGGATGTAGGGTGTAGTAGTTATGCAGATATGAAATGATTACCTCAGGAAAGGAAAGCATGGAGGGCAGCATTAAACCAGTCAAAAGACCACAGAAAACTACTTCCAGATTGGTTGAGGGAGGAATCAAAACCCAGCTCCTGTCAGTTTTGCCTCACAAGGCTGAGTGTACCCCGTTCCAGCCTTCAAACCAGAAATTAAATTTCCTGGCAGAGCTGAGAATCAAATTCAGGCCTAAGCGGTAACAGCCAAGATTGCTAGCCACTACATCACAAGGTAGACATGTAGTTGTTGTTGTTTTCATTTGAGAGACTTTGACATCGGAATCATTTAATCCCGTGTACTTTGTTGAGTGTGGAATCTATCTGATAACCTGTATTATAGTGATGACTGTATTAGTGTGTGTATTCAGATAAGGACTGGGAAAGAGGCAGCCAAGGCCTTCAATTAAGATATATCCCAGCATTTGCCTGGAGTAGAAGTGGGAAACCACAGAAAACTACTTCCAGATTGGTTGAGGGAGGAATCAAAACCCAGCTCCTGTCAGTATTTCCTCACAAGGCTGAGTGTACCGCCTTCCACCCCTCAAACCAGATATTAAATTTCTTAGCCGAGCCTGGAATCGAACCCGGGCCTCGCAGTAACAGCCAAGAATGCTAGTCACTACACCAAGAGGTTAACAATATAAGGCTGGTCTTGATTGTACATGATCAATCAATAATGACCTAATAATAATAATAATAATAATAATAATAATAATAATGAAAATAATAGACTAATAAAATATTAATAATAATAATAATAATGAATATTCCATTTAACAACGTTACACGACCATCCTCTCCCTGTGACGTCATCCACGGCCTCAGGGCGTGGCGGCCATCTTGCGCATTAGGCCCTGGCCCAGCTATGACTGTCCCTCCATAAGAATAACATAGGGGAGTTGCGCGCGGTGGCCATCTTGGGCATTAGCCCCTGGCTCAGCTTCGGTCTATTTACCCTACTAATAATATTAGGTGAAATATGTATTAATACATTAAAAACTTAAAAAATATAATATTAATTTAATTGAATTTTTATATAAATGTTATGTCACACATAATATCACTTGAATATAACTCATTTTATTCATTATATTTCAGCAAAATAAAGTGTGGTACAATAAATTAATTTATGTTCGACCCTGGCTATTATGTGTCAGTAAACTGTATCATAATGATGGTCATTATAACACTATTTTTCATTATGAAACAGCTTCTCCCACCAATCACAGCTCAAGAAACAGTTGTTTGAGCAATTAGATAAGGTTAGCATCGCACCTGCGTGGAGTTCCAAGGCCGTCTAAACTGCGTTGCCTAGTCTCATAGTGGGGTAATCGAGAAGGCCATGGGCAAATACAAGGCATTCTCTGCGTCTCATGCGCTCTGTTCAGTACATAAAACTGGCGAAATCTCGACAGATATTTATTAATATTTATCTTCGAACATAAAATAGTTATAATAATGTTACGTGCCACCCCCTAGTGGCACTTTTGTTAACTGGATTACGGTGGGGGTACAAAGCACAACACCAATTACTGCTTAAAGAAATAATTAACTTTATTGTGGCCAGAATATTACACTAATCAGCAAATACAAGCAATTAGGAGCCTTACTCCAGTTTCCTCAAGTCTCTTCCTTGAGCGCTCTTGGCCCTTCCACTTGTCAACAGATCACAGAAGTTAATCCGTCCTAATGAGTACGGTGGCCTTGACAGAAACTACCTGCTCCTCTCCTTTATGTTCACCGACCACAATTACTTACGATCACTTGCTGCAGGCTATTTCGCTGTCCACAAGCTGGAGAAACAATGTCACTGGATTTCGTAACTCGCACAGCACTACGTCACCACACTTCTGTCGCACAAGATAATCGCTCGCACTAGCTCGTAAAACACAACAACAACCCCCGCTTGACAGGTCGCACTTATATAGCAGGCCGGTGACTCAATACATGCTTCTAGATCCATCCAGGGTTCACGGCTTCTCGAGGTTTCCATCGCTGGTCCAGTCACGAATATTCTGGACTATCCCTTTGTCTTAGTAGCCCTGTTGCATAAGGCACACGCAGTACAGGAGGCAGGCCACAGCCCAGCCCCTGGGGCAGTTGTGCCTCAAGCGGCGAGCGATGACACAAACTCACAGCCGTAACACCACCCCCTTCCTAAAAAGGCTGATCGTCCCGATCAATCATTGGTCCGTCTGTGTCCCTCCGTAGGCTGCCAGGCGATCTCGATGCACGATCTTCATCTTCGCCCTCGGGCTCCGCTGGATCATGTAGACGATATCGTTGATCCGTTTCACGACTCGGTACGGGCCCTCCCAGGACTTCTGAAGTTTGGGTGACAGGGCTTTCTTCCGTAATGGGTTGAAGAGCCAGACCAGGTCGTCCTCGTGGAATCCGCCGGCATCCGTCTGCTGGTCGTATCGGGTCTTCATTCGGTCGGTCTCGATCCGCAGTTTCCTCCTCGCGAACGCGTGCACGTCCTCCAGTTGGTCGACCAGTTCTTGACAATACTGGCTTACCGGGATCGGATCATTCCCAGGTCAGCCGAAGGCAAGATCGACAGGTGGACGGAGCTCCCTCCCAAACATGACCCGGGCTGGTGTGCACCCGGTGGCTTCATGCACGGCAGCGCGGTAGGCCAGGAGAAATAGTGGAAGATGTTTGTCCCAATCCCTCTGGTGCTCGCTGACGACTATTCGGAGATGGTTCTCGATGGTGCGATTGAATCGCTCTACCATCCCGTCGGACTGAGGGTGTAGCGGCGTCGTCCTTGTCTTCCGGATTCCCAGCAGCTGGCATAGGTTCTGGAACACCTGCGACTCGAAGTTCCTCCCTTGGTCGGAGTGCAGCTCCAGGGGTACTCCGTACCGGCTGACGAATTCTTTCACCAGGGTCTCTGCAATCGTCACGGCTTCTTGGTCAGGGAGCGCATACGCCTCCGGCCATTTGGTAAAGTAGTCGCTGACGACTAATATGTAGCGGTTCCCTGCCTCGCTTAACGGGAATGGCCCAGCAACATCGATGGCCACTCTCTCCTTGGGGCCGCCCACGTTGTAGGTCTTCAGTGGACCCCGTCGTCTTCGTCCTGGGCCCTTGCTGGCTGCGCAATCGTGGCACCTCGCGCAGTGGTTCTCCACGTCTGTTCGGCATCCGATCCAGTAGAACCGCTCTCTCAGCTTCTCCAGGGTCTTCTTTATCCCTAGGTGTCCACCAGATGATCCTCCATGAACTTCCTTCAGGACTTCCTCCGTCATAGCCTTTGGAACGACGACTTGTTCCCGAGATGTCTTCCCGTCGGTGCTCTCCCAGGTACGGCAGATGAGGCCATCCCTTACAATCAGCGAGTCCCACTGTGCCCAGTAGAACTTAAACTTTGGGCTGCAGTCACTCACAATGTTCCACCCGGGTCTGGGGACACAGGCCCTCTTCCATTCGGCTATCAGTCCCAGGTCATCATCTTCTGCTTGTGCCCGCGTGAAAGATTCGTGGCTCCAGCTCCCTTGAAGTTCCACGGTAGTCCTTCGGCATTGTATCCCGGTGTTCTCCTCCCTTCGGGCACAGAAGGTGCAGTCTTCGGGGCACGGTCGTCGTGACAGGGCGTCGGCGTTAGAATGCAGTTGGCCTTTCCTGTGATGAATCTCAAAGTTGTACTGTTGAAGCCTCTCTAACCACCGCGCGAGTTGACCCTCGGGATGCTTGAAGTTCAGGAGCCACCGCAGGGATGCATGGTCGGTCCTGATGAGAAATTCTTGCCCGTACAGGTACTTGTGGAAGTGTTCAATGGTCTTCACGATGGCGAGCAGCTCCTTCCTGGTGACGCAGTAGTTCCTTTCTGGCTTTGACAAGGCTTTGCTGAAGTAGGCCACTACTCTCTCCTCGCCGTCCACTACTTGCGACAGGATTCCCCCTATGCCAAAGTCGCTGGCATCGGTATCGACGATGAACCTTGTTCTAGGTCAGGGGTAGGCCAGAATAGGTGCGGTGCACAGAGCCTGCTTGAGTTGTTCGAAGGCACTGTGGCATTCTGCTGTCCACGTGAAGAGTTGGTCCTTCTCAGTCAGTCGATGTAAAGGTTTGGCGATGTCGGCGAATCCTCTCACGAAGCGACGGTAATAAGTGCAGAGTCCCAGGAAGCTTCGTAGTTGGGACTTGTCCTTCGGAACTGGCCACTCCCTCACAGCTGCGGTCTTCTCTGGGTCGGTGCGCACCCCTTCCTCGGAGACGATATGCCCAAGGTACTGGACCCGCTTCTGGAAGAGATGACACTTCTTGGGGCTCAACTTCAGCTGGGCAGCCCGTAGCTTCAACAAGATCTCCTTATGGTTGCTGTAGTGCTCCTCGAGGCTCCTCCCCAGAACGATGACGTCGTCTAGGTATACCAGGCAGGTCTTCCAGTGTAGTCCCCTCAGAATGGACTCCATTAGCCTTTCGAAGGTCGCAGGGGCGTTGCACAGACCGAATGGCATGACGGTGAACTGCCAGAGCCCGCTGCCCACAGAGAACGCGGTTTTCTCGCGGTCCTTAGGGTGGACCTCCACCTGCCAGTAGCCACTCTTCAAATCCAAGGTGGAGAACCATCTTGACCCTGATATGGTGCCCAGGGTATCGTCGATCCGGGGTAGAGGGTAGCTGTCCTTCTTCGTGACGTCATTCACCCGCCTGTAATCCACGCAGAACCTGGTGGAACCGTCCTTCTTCTTCACTAGCACGACCGGAGAACTCCAAGGACTATGTGATGGCTCGATCACCCCTTGCTCCTTCATCTCTTCCACCATCCGGTCGACTTCGGCTTGCTTGGCGAGCGGGACTCGTCGGAATGGGGCCCTAATCGGTGCGCTGTCCCCAACGTCGATTCTGTGCTGGACCAAGCTTGTCCTGCCGAAGTCTTTGCTCCCCACGGAGAAGACGTCCTGGAATTCGCGTAGCAGGTCCTGAAGTTGGCGTGATTGTTCCTCGTCTAAATGGTCCTGGGATCCTTGGTACAGCTTCTGTAGTTCTTCTGGCAGTGTGCGTCTTCTTCGGTTGTCCGTCTGCAGGTGTCCGTCCGTCGTGTCGGTGATGCGGGCAATCCAGGTAACGGGCTCGCAGACTCCTAGGTTGGTGTCCCGATGAACCGTAATGTCGTAGTCGTTCAGGTTGGACAGGCGGACGTACGGCCGAGACGTCGTGTTGATGAGGGTCTTGGCAACTAGCAATCCTTTTGTCTGGATGTCCTCATATTTTGGCTCGATGACAGCCGCCACTCCCTCAGCAGCTCCGTCGACAATTACGGCAGCGCTGACCTCCGTCCTGGCGGGAACGATGACGTCTTCTCTCAGCCTTACTCGCCGTGCGGTGATGGACTCGTGCGCAGGTTGCAAAGCAAGTTCCTCACCTCCGAAGTGCAGAGTGTTGGTACTGAGATCCAAGATGATGTTGTTCTGGTCCAGGAAGTCCAGTCCGATGATCACTTCATTTGATACGTCAGCCACAAGCACTGGATGATTTATCGCCCGTCGACCAATGACGAACTCCAGCGATGCTTCGCCGTGTACCGGTGCGGTCTCTCCGGTCGCGGTTATTAGCTGGAGGTTCCTTTGTGTGGGTTGCACTCTCCACTTCGGGATCACGGTGGGACTGACGATGGTCCTCGATGCTCCCGTGTCGATTAGCATGGGCCAGCTCTCTCCGTTGACGACTCCGTCGACCATCAGGCTGCTATTATCCCTCCGTAACTGCGTCACACGAACTTGGACTGCCGGGGCTTGACGACTGTCACAGGCCAACCTTTGCCCCCCTAGGCTGGCTGATACTTGCTTTCCTGGGCCGCCCGGTTTCCCTACGACGGACTGTCCCGACGGAAACCCTTGGCGGCGGCGATCACCGCAGTCCTTGCTCAGGTGGCCTCTCGTACGGCAGGTCCAGCAGGTCGGTAGTCCTCTTCCGGGCCGCCTCTCCGGATGTGCTTCGGCTACGTTTTTGCTGGTGGTACCGCGACTATCAAAGAAACGGCTTAGCGCCTCCATAAATTCGTCGGCCAGGGGCTTGGTCACGTTGGTTTTTACTGGTTCGTCGACGTCCACTTGACGCACCCGCGCGTGCATTCTGGATGCCTGTTTTGCCGTCTCGAACTCAAGTGCGTGGCTCAGCGCATCTGCCAGGGTCTTATTGCGCGCAAGACGCAGCGCTTGTTGAGTGTCCGAGTCCCGTAGCCCGTCGGTGAAAGTCTGCGTCGCTATCTGCTCCAGAAAGTCGGCCGGCGCTGTTGGGTAGGCGAGCCTTACGAGGCGTGCGATGTCCATCTCGAACTCCTGCAGGGTTTCCGCGTTCTTCTGTACCCGGGTCCGGAGCTGCATCTGATAGGCCTGCTGAAGATGGCTATCTCCATATCGGGACTCCATATGGGCGATCAGGGAAGCGTAGTCCTGGGATCCAGTCAGGATGGCCTGAAGGACGTTAAGGGCGTCACCTCTCAGCGCTACAATGAGAGCTGTAGCCTTTTCTGTGTTGTTCCAGTTATTTATGGAACAGGCCGCCTCGAACTGACGTAAGTAGGTGCTCCACGGGACCTTTCCGTCGAAGGTTGGGGGCGTCACTCTGCTATGTCCCGTTCCTGATATTCCCGGTGTAACGGTGGGCGGGCGTTGGCGCAGCTCGGCAACTTCCTTTTGTAAGGCGTTGAATTTCTCCTCCACCCCCATCAGCGGGCGTTGGCACAGCTCGGCAACTTCCACTTGTAAGGCGTTGAATTTCTCCTCCACCCCCATCAGCGGTCGTTGGCACAGCTCGGCAACTTCCACTTGCAAGGCGTTGAATTTCTCCTCCACCCCCGTCAGTGGGCGTAGGCGCAGCTCGGCAACTTCCTTTTGTAAGACGTTGAATTTCTCCTCCACCCCCATCAGCGGGCGTTGGCGCAGCTCGGCAACTTCCACTTGTAAGGCGTCGAACTTCTTTTCCACTGCCGTGACTTCCTCACGCAGACCCAGTTCTAATTTCTTCAGGTCCTGTGTCAACTTATTCTGACCGTCTTCCATCTTCTTCTGGCCGTCCTCTATCCTCTTCAGGTCCTCCGCTAGCTTATTTTGACCGTCTTCTAGTTTGGCAGTTAGGTCCTCGGCTAACTTCTTCTGGCCGTCTTCTAGTTTGGCAGTTAGGTCCTCGGCTAACTTCTTCTGGCCGTCCTCCATCTTCTTTTGGCCGTCCTCCATCTTCTTCAGGTCCTCCGCTAACTTATTTTGACCGTCTTCCATCTTCTTCTGGCCGTCTTCTAGCTTCTTCTGGCCGTCTTCTAATTTGGCAGTTAGCTCCTTAGTTAAATTCTTCTGGCCGTCCTCCATCTTGGTTTCCATGCCATTTAACTTTTCTAGCAATGCTGCCAATTTCTCCTCCATTTTAGTTGTTTGCCTTGTAAAGGGCATGCACTCACAGGAAAATTAGAGAAAATGACCTGCTCGGGTTTTGAAACCAGGACCGTCAGGTGTTGTGCTTGAGTTCGTAATCCGGCTTCTGACACCAGTTGTTACGTGCCACACCCTAGTGGCACTTTTGTTAACTGGATTACGGTGGGGGTACAAAGCACAACACCAATTACTGCTTAAAGAAATAATTAACTTTATTGTGGCCAGAAAATTACACTAATCAGCAAATACAAGCAATTAGGAGCCTTACTCCAGTTTCCTCAAGTCTCTTCCTTGAGCGCTCTTGGCCCTTCCACTTGTCAACAGATCACAGAAGTTAATCCGTCCTAATGAGTACGGTGGCCTTGACAGAAACTACCTGCTCCTCTCCTTTATGTTCACCGACCACAATTACTTACGATCACTTGCTGCAGGCTATTTCGCTGTCCACAAGCTGGAGAAACAATGTCACTGGATTTCGT
Organism: Meconema thalassinum; assembly: GCA_946902985.2. NCBI lineage: Eukaryota > Metazoa > Arthropoda > Insecta > Orthoptera > Tettigoniidae > Meconema > Meconema thalassinum. The sequence goes on from OX336389.2 coordinate 741,479,941, forward strand.
AACTCGCACAGCACTACGTCACCACACTTCTGTCGCACAAGATAATCGCTCGCACTAGCTCGTAAAACACAACAACAACCCCCGCTTGACAGGTCGCACTTATATAGCAGGCCGGTGACTCAATACATGCTTCTAGATCCATCCAGGGTTCACGGCTTCTCGAGGTTTCCATCGCTGGTCCAGTCACGAATATTCTGGACTATCCCTTTGTCTTAGTAGCCCTGTTGCATAAGGCACACGCAGTACAGGAGGCAGGCCACAGCCCAGCCCCTGGGGCAGTTGTGACTCAAGCGGCGAGCGATGACACAAACTCACAGCCGTAACAATAATTATAGTCGAACATAAACAGTCGTATGCAACTCACCTATAATGGTAATTAAGACACTCGTATTGAAATTATAAAACTCGCATACGCTCGTTTTATAAATATACTCGTGTCTTAATTATAGCCATTATTGGCTCGTTGCATAATGTACTATAATTATGCATCTCCATATTATAGCACTTTTAAATAAATTCCACTATTATGTCTGAGGCAATACATATGAACTCAAGAATAAGTATTGAGGGAGGGCCCTTTTGGTTCGGGGGTGAGAGAAAAAATAGCGGTCTTTCTGAAAAATGGGTTGAAAAATAAAGTCTCAGGCACTCACTGGTCAACTGAAATTAATTGAAGTCCAGCCCCTGAGTCTCTGGCAGGGTGCGGCGTGAATTCCCATCCCCTTATCTCCTCCAATATCTTTCTTGGATTTTTTCCCTGGCCTTTCTCAGCAGTTTATGAATTGCTTGGAAAATCCGTTTCATGACCCTGAGTTTCCAGTGAACAAATATTGTTATACAAACTGTTTCGAATTACCGTATATTTCACTTGCGAAAAAGTACTTCCTATTACAGTAAGAGACAGATTATATAATTTTACATAAAATAAAGGAAAAGTATGTAAACAAAATGTAATTATGGTCAAATATGTAAAGTATGGAGACAGTATGTAGTTTCACATTTAAAAAAGTAAATATATGTAAAATAAGTGTCATTATGATCAAATATGTAAAATTTATGTAACAATAAAATGTAATTATATGATAGCTAAGGTTGCAATTCATGGACATTTATCATTTTAGTTATGTATAAGCGATGGGAAAGAATATGTATTTACATTAAAAAAACTACTGATGAATATAAAATAAAATATAAGAGGTGTCAGTAACGTTATTGATAAATTGATCACACTGAATATAGCGCACAGCAGCCATCCTGAAATTTCATAATTTAATAATAAATAACTTTCTATAATTTGATACTACAATAACGAAAATTAGTAGAAAGGTAGAAACCTATATGAAGTATCATATGGCCAAATCAAAATAACAGCGACTCCAAATTTTCAGAATGGTGGCTGGGCGTAATATTTAAACGTAACACTGAATCATTCAGAATGAAAATGTGCAATTAAGACAAAACTTAGTAAAAAATAAAGTACCATGTGAAGACCTTGCTGAAATAAGCCATAATTGTAACAAACTGAAGACAACGCAGGGCATCCATCCTGAAGATATCGTACATGACAATGAATAACTCCATGTACTTTTAAGATACAACAACGAAAATAAGCAGTAATGTAGAACCTTGCAGGTGACCACCTATAACTGAATCAAAAGAATAGCAACTCCATAAGTTCACGATGGCGGCTGGGTGTATTCTTGAGAATTGAATAGCATTAACACACGATTTAACGGGGCACTTAACGCGAAATTTTGTGAGAGAGGAGTTCCATACAATAGACCTTTCTACCATTAATTTGCCAATGAAGTTAGTGCGCAGCAGCCATCTTGAAACAGTTAAAAATACAAACAAATAGTTCTATAGGTTTGTATTTTAGAGATATAATATCTCAAATTAGCATTTTGCTTTGTATCCCAAAGGCAAAATAACACCCTTGCCTTATATTCATGATGGTGGCTGAGCATATTATTAAAACTTCAAAATCAATAACTCTGGATCCAATTGCGCAATTAGCACAAAATATGTAAAAAGGGAGAAACGGATAAGATACTTTGCTTGCATTAATCTTATGAATAACGCACTGTATATAGCCATCTTGGCTGTATAATAATTAATTACGACAGTTACAATGACGAAACGCAGCAAATACGTAGTCATGCATTAAAGGCACGTCGCACGTTTACCGTCATCCATATGTATCTAACAATACATCATATCTCATAGAAGAAAATCGTCTTCCTAAATCTGCTCAGGAGACATTTACTACCCGTGTAGATCTCATACGTCTACTTTCAATTTTTACAAATATTGAAAGTACGCTAATACTGAATGTAGTCGGAAACTATCAGAAACCCCCATTGAAATAAGTGAAAGGCTAATTGAAGTAGGAGACTTCCATTACTTGGGGATCAATTAAGGCAGTGAGTGATGAGCCAAGCAAAGAGGATATAAAAAGTAGTTTAGCACAGGCAAGGAAAGCTTTAGTACAGAAAAGAAATCTGTTGGGAAGATAGATTTGTGTACTAGAAAGTCAGTTTTGAAATTGTTTTTATCTACGGCGTGGTGCTTTCTGGAGGTGAAAACTGGACTGTTAGGGCAGCAGAAATAAAAGCAGGAGAATAAGCGCATTTCAATTATAGTGTTACAGGATAATCGTGAAGGTTAGATGGGAAACGAGTGGGGGAATAGAGTTTAAAGGAAGATAAGAAATAGGAATAGAAAACTTAATTATAGGCATAAAGGACGAGGACAATTACTGTAGTGGTAGATCAAGGTTAGAATATGTTAAGGAGATCGCCTCGGATTTAGGGTGTGGTAGGTATGAAGATATGAAACGGCTAGCACAGGACAGGAAAACGTGGAAAGCTACATCGAACCAATCTAAAGACTGAAGACTCTTAACACATCGACACACTCTTCCATGTGCAAGTTGTCAGTCCATTAAGAGTCATAATTTCTATACACTTCCCCAACAAATTTATCATCAATGACGAATCATTGCTAAACTAATACCAGAATTTAACGTTATCAAAATCACCTAGAATCTGTAGAATTATTATGTTATTTTACTCTATTTTAGGACTCCGTTGATTATATTGTTAATCATTTCAGAAGATTATTTAGGCCCTTAAAGTAGCAGTAATTAGTTCCATCTAAAGAGTATCAGGGAGACTCAGTGCTTATTTTATGTAATAGTATTGAGTTATTTTCCCGCAGAATTAGAACAGTATCACACTCACGCGTGACTAAACTTGTCTCATATTCACTTGTGACTCCTCACAGGTTAATTTTAATTTGTACTTAAGATAAATTTAGCACACCTGTAATGTCCAACTAAATAGCAGAAGAAGAATTAACAATGTGGCGCAAGGGAGTGTGCGTATTTTCCAAGAAACATTCGACACTAAGCCTGCTGAGGAATTACGACACCTCACTTCGTTGCACGCTGCTAATTTTCAGGTAAAGCTAATTTCTGACATAGTCAACGTAATGGAATTTCATTAAACAAAAACGGAACTAACTTCATAAGTCTGCAGCTAACTTTGGAAGTAAAGACATGGATTCAAATCTCTTGAGTATAACGACTGAATTAGGCCTGTACTTAATCAAAAGTGAAGGAAACATCCTCCAAATGAAACATTAATTACTCACAAAATATATCACACAGCATCCTCAGAGAAAACCTGGGTGACATTTTGAAACGAATAAAATATAGTACATTTAGGAGCTCAAATATGAGGAAGTATTCTTTATGACGTAAATACTGAAATTGTGCTTCAATACTTGTGTAGCCTTGTGTAATGGTGGACTTGTAAATATAAACACAAAATATCATTTCTTTTCCAAATGACTCCTCAATTCATGATGATCTGTAGGCATTACTGAAAACAAGAGTAATCACGATTTGACATCCATTGGCTCGTAAATTGCAGATGATGACGTAAAGTTGTTGAAGTGCAATTGACAGAGCCGAGTAGAACCCGTGCACTAAGTGCTTGTATTGGTGAGTATTACTGGCACCTGTAGCTCGTGCAATTGGTGACGTGAGTAGTGTTTTTGTACGGGTTCTAGCACCACCGCCACCGCTTCACCGCTACGCGGTCGTAGCATCCTAGCCTAACCTAACCTAACCTATTTTTACCTAAGCTATCCTAACTTAACCTATTCTAACCTACGAGGTACCTATTCTAACCTACGAGGTGCGATTAAAAAGTTCAAAAGAATTTAAAGATGGCGGCCATAGCTTAACTTAACCTAGCTTAACCTAACCTAACCTTGCCAACGAGGTGTGACCAATACGTTCCAAGATGGTGGTCATAGCTTAACTTAACCTAAGATAACCTAACCTTACCTTTCTCAAGGACAAGTCAATGGCCTAAATGCAAAGCTTGGGGGTGGATGCTCTTACACAGCGGAGTGACACCCGCCAAGAGGCGTAGCTGCCCCATGAGGTGTCGCAGAGCGTTCAAGATGGTGGTCAGAAGCGTTGCAGAGCATTAAAGATGGCGGGAGGGTACCTGCGTGGCAGTATCTTTAGTCGGTCAATTAAAGATGGAGGTGGCTAGGGAGGGGGGGGGGAGGGTATGGATAGTATTATTATTTATTTTATTAGTTATTATTTATTTGTCTGGGTAGCCGAGCAGGGAGTATCTTTAATCGGTTGTGCAAAGATGGCTAGGGATTGGTGGTGGAGGGTAGCTGAGCAGACTATCTTTAATTGGCCGGCAAAGGATAGCGACAGTTACGTTGGTGGTTAGGGAAGGAGGTGGTTAGGGTAGGGTATATTTTAGAAGTCATTTTTCATGGTTACGTTCTGCAAATACAGGGGTGGTGAATGCATATCCACAGTCTTCCTTCACCTGGTCTAAACTGAAAAAGGTCTGCGGTGCGTAATCATCATATTGAGGAGGATGCGACGCAGGTGTGCGCGTGGGAACATAGCAGCAAAATATGAGCTCACTTGTCAAACCGTGAGAACGCTGATTTAACTGATATTTGATGCGACGCAGGTACGCTCGTGGGAACATAGCAGCGAAACATGAGCTCACTTGTCAAACCGTGAGAATGCTGATTGAACTCATATTTGATGCGACGCGGTTGTGCGCATGGGAACATAGGTGTTTATTATTCTACGATTACGACAGCAAAATATGAACTCACTTGTCAACCCATGAGAACGCTAATTCAACTGATAGTTGATGCGACGCAGGTGCGTGCATGGGAACATAGCAGCGAAACATGAACTCACTTGAAATGTTAAGAAGTGTGATCATATGATGACGTGACAAAAATAATAGCGTGATAACATTCTGCTTGAACTGACTTGTCAGACCGTAAGAACGCTACATTGTATGACGCAATGCAATTGTTAATCATCTTTAAAAATGATTCTAGCTCAAGGTTAAATCATTATTCAAACAAGAACAAACCTGTTGAGAGGTGGTGGATGATGTCAGAGGAGTGGCATTTATGGGTAACCAAGCAGAAAGGATATTAATAAATAACAAGGACTAAATCAGATTTATTGATCCAAGAATATTTGGTAGAGTTAAACCCCAACAATTTTATAAAAAGTTTCTATCCATATGTTTTAATCACTTTTTCCACCAGAACGTGTTTTGGAAACGCTGCTTTTTGTTATTCTTCCACGTAGAAGCCTCCTTTTATAGGTTGTCCTGCGTCGTCCTGGATTCGAAAGGTGACTGGATTATGAAGTTTTACTTTTCGAATGTGAAAAATCTCCGTGCTGCAGTTGGGTATGTATCCTTTGTCGCAAACAGACTTGTGTTTACTGATTCGTACATAATCACCAATACGAAAGCGATGACGTCGAGAATCTGCAGTTTTGATGGGGTTAAAAAGGTTATCCAGCTGTGGATAATTTTTGTTACAAGACGTGGCTTCATGTTGATGGTTCCATGTTTGGTATCATTATACTGCACCATTAAGCTGTCCACAAGATCAAGCCAGCGATAGGTTCCATTTGCTGTAAATTCCCATCACCGTTCGATTGAAACGTTGCACCACACTAGCCTTCAGATTACTATAGGTAGAACAGTGGTGGATACCACATGTTGTGAGAAAGCTAGAGAACGTTGGGTTGAAAAACTCTTTCAGCTGATCTGTTTGGAGCAGACGAGGTTGTCGTTTTGACCGTTGAATAATAGTTCTGAATGCAGCGGTAACTAGAGGACCTAACTTACGGCTCACCGGTCCACCAAATGCCATGTTTGAGTAGACATCAATAACGGTGAGCAGATAGCGTACACCATCGTTAGCGTTAGCATAGGGAATCATTTTAACCAAATCGGCTTGCCACAATCTTGTTCATAGTAAACACCATAGGTAGTATCTGTCTTTTTAGTAAATAGATCTTTGAAGTAGGGTGACACAAAAGCCCTGTCATTATTTACCAGAATGGTTTTAGCTAGGCCTTATATTCAGATGTAGACAATATTTCTGATAGTTGGTTCTCTAGAAGTTGAAGGTGTTTCTGCAATCACTGATGTTTTCAGAAACTAAGGGAGTGGTGATGTTTTCATCGGTGAAAACACTTCATCCTCATCATCATCATTATCATCATTATCCTCTTGTTCTTTTTCTTCCACTGCAACTTCTTGGATAGTCTGCGTTGCTTTCGATAGTGTTGTAGGCTTTTCAGATGTGGAGGAGTGCTTGAACATAGCTTTCAGAGGAGGTGTCACAGTAAATGCTTTTCAACAAACAACTCACTATCAGCACGTGGGCGATTTAACTCACCAAATTTGCGGCGAATATTATCCTCAGCCTGGATAATGTGTTTCTTTAAAACTTACACTCTGTTGTCGATGTCATGGCGTTTGAACAAGTGACGTTTCATAAAGATGCAGCTCCTTAAATATGAATAAAATGGTCAAACCCCATGCGGTAGCATTCTTGGTTAATATTACTCTGCTTATCGATAACATAACAGGCATGATGGTGAGCATTCCAAGACTTGGCTCTCAACTCAGTAAAGGTTTGAAAGGTCATATCGGGGTTCACATAATCAACATACACTTGACTCATATTTCGTTCATCTTAACGAAAGAGAACAATCACATTGGCATTATCACGAATTATCTGTGTAGGTATTCGTGACTAGGTTTGACCGAGATAGAAACAGTCAATATGCTTATGTCGTTCCATACTAAAGTAGGCTTGGAAAGTGGCTTGTCGTTCTCTTGCCACATCTTCACAAATCATGAGTGAATCAGGGCGAACACTGTCCGGAGAGATAACATCTCCATGTGCTGTAAAGGTTAAGTAGCTCATGTTATCGTGCTGAAGACCCATCATCACCCGTTCCAATAAGACATAGAGTCGTTGGAAGAGCGATTTAGCAAAAATATAAATATTTTGAAAGCGCACGCCGTTTAAAGCAGTGATGAGGGTAAGCGAAATATTTCTGTTTACATATACTGAGGGTCCAACAATGAGACAGTGAATAGAAGATGGTAGGAGTGAGCCGTGACGTTCTTCAGATGATGTTGAAACGAGGTGTGAAACCAAGTATCTCACGGGGAGGGAGTGTTGTTACTTAATAATCTCCATTCCGACTAATCGTAAAAGAAGCTAGTACGGTCCCTATATACTGTGAACTAAGGACAGTTACAGGGACAGTCTTACCATGGACGTGTTTGGACGAGCATTTGTAACTATGATATAGTTACCTCATTAAGTGATCCAAAACATGATACAGATCCTGCTAATAAGCACTATGTTGACGTTTCTATTATACCACGCACTAAAGAGGGTGATTATGACTTTAAATGAAAGCCGTTAACCCATGTGAATAATCCTCAAGTCTCCACATATGCATGTACTAAAACGTATGTTGATACATACAACATACGACGTATCAAAGGGGGATTATGGCAAGCAGAATAATGGAATAAATAACGTGGCTAACCCTGTGAATAATCAAGATGTGTTCACTAAATCCTACATGTCGGTTTACACTCTACTGGTGAACAAGAATGAGTTTGATGTACAGCAACGTCCAATAACACAGCTACCTCTTCCCACGGCCAATACAGATGCTGCTAGAAAGGACTATGTGGATAGCAAAGTAAAAGAGGCTACATCGCATCGTGCAAAGCCTAACTGTAAATGGTTATACAGCTAATAATAACTGCCTTGTACACGTGGCCGATCCTGAAGATGATCAAGATGTTTGTACAAAACGGTTTTAAACCTCTGAAATTGGAAAAGTGTGTGGTACTTTGACAGTTTTAGACATCTCCCTCCCCCCATTGAGCTTGTTCACTATTTCGGAAGCAGTGCAACAATATACTAAAATGTGAAACGAGTGCAAAAGTTTAACACAACAGTGCGGTCGCTTATGCCGCACCTTTCTAAATAAGACCGAACCCAAGAGGTAACGTGTGCATTATGACAACAGAAAGTAAAACGTTCACAGTGCATGGACAAGGTGCTGAAGTTACCATCGACTTTTACCCTCCTTTTGAATTGGTACAAAGACCTTACGTACTAGGACTAACGTCCTTTGAAGGCTATAATAGAATCTACAACATACGTGAAAACGTCAACAAGTTCTACTTTGATGATTCTATGTAAACCCTACCACCCGGCGGGTATACTTTCGATGATATTTACGAACACATCTACAAGGTGCTTGTGGAAAAATATGGTTTAAAGACGTTTCTTGAGGGAACACACAAGTTTGAACTTGCAGGCAACAATGTGAATCATTGCTGCAGTATTTTATCATCCTTTGAGATTGATTTTAAATCTCAACCAGATTCTATTGGTCCTTAAATAGGCTTTTTCCTCAAGTCCTTGAACCAAACAAGATACATAAATCAGATCACGAGGTGAAATTGATTGAAAACCATCACTTCTCCGTTACGTGTAATATCATTACCGACGTTTACACCAATCAAGAATCCTCCCATTCACTCTACGATTTTATTGTCGCATCACCCTGTGGCTATATCATTCGTGAAAACACTTCAGTGGTGCTCTATCATCCTTGAGGTTGAACAACATTAGTAATATTACCTTACGGCTGGTGAATAGAAACCAACAACTCATCCAGTTAGATCCTCGCACACCTGTGACCTATAAATTGGTTTCGAAGTCAGTATGAAGTTGGTGCAAAACGCAACAACACCGTTTAGGAAAGGTGTTAGTTGTTAGCAACGTGAGTACAGGTTAACAAGTGTTAACGTGTGGTTGTTACAACACCTGGTCTATACCCTACGACAATATCATGAATTCCATCCTAAAGGCGGTCAACCCAATCGAAGAACAAGAGGGCATCGTGAGGATTGAACCTCATTCCTATCAACCCCAGACGCCGGGACTAAATAGCAATGATGATATTCAATTTGTTATTAATAATCAAGACATTTACACCCTACCCCATGGAAGTGTCATTCAAATTGAAGGTCGCCTCACAAAAGCGTATGGTTCCACACCAACAACATCAACGTTAGCCAACCGTCCTTTTCCCTTTCTTTTATCTGAGGTACGGTATGTGATTAAAGTTATTGTGGTGGATAGTACTCCAAAAGTAGGTATAACAAGTCTCATGAAACTATACCCCTCTTATGGGAGTGAAGAATGTAAAACACATTGTATGGCTGGTTGGTGCACAGTCTCGAGCAATGACTGGATGATTCACACTGATGGAACCTTACCAGGATTCTTACCACGCAAGATAATTTTAGGTTTGCAGAAGATCACAAGCGTATCGTGGTAAACGCAAGGCAAGTGCTTTATCTCGATAGAGACAGGAGTGATAATAATGCACTCAAGGGTGCTGGTGCAGGGGTAGAGGATTCAAACATTCAGCTCCATCGCCTTACACGGAAAGTACCACATGTTACCCATTCGGATCGTAAGGAACTGGACATGCTCAAGATTGTTGAAAAGGATTTAGCTTTACTCATGCAATTTAGTAGCTGGGTGCTACATGAGTACCCACTATTGCCAACTGCTGATACACACAGTTGGAGTGTGAAATCTACAGGCTACACAGAGAGACCTCTCTATGTCTTGGTTGGCTTTCAAACCAATCGCAAGTATCAACAAACCGTGGATGTATCCCAATTTGATCATATACAATTGAAATATACGTCTCTTACTGAATAGTGCCACTTTTCCCTATGAAGGATTGGATTTAAACTTTTCAAAAAATAAGTTTGGTGGAATCTACAACATGTTTTCAAAAATTCAACCATCCTATTATCAGAAAGAGGAATGTCCAATGATAACACATCAAGAGATTAAGTCAAAGGCCCCACTGGTGGTGTTTGATTGTTCCTATTTGGAAGAGGCTGTAAAGGTGACCAATATTGATATTTGGATAGATTTTGACACTCATGGTAACATTCCAACAAACACGACAGCCTATTGTCTCATAATTCACGAGAATCTATTGTACTGTCATCCACTCTCGAAAAAAGTGACTAGCGTATAAATAGGAGGTGAACAGGAGGAATAAAGCTCAGTCACGACGTCTACAAGAAAGGCATGGAATGTCACACCATTGAATGTAAAATCTGAAGCAGATCGCTTCAAGACATTTTTATCAGGGCCTGTTCCTCTTATTAACCCTCAAGAATTGGCAGCAGCTGGTTTCTATTATTTAAGAAGACGTGATGAAGTAGAATGTGGTTTCTGTTTTATTGCAATAGATCAGTGGGAAGAGGGTGATGAGGTTTTTCAAAAACATCAGTGCTGGTCGCCAACATACCTTCGTCAAATGGATGTGAGTAATATACCATGGAATCCAAATTACCCATCCATAGTGCCCAGAGTCATTGTGAAAATTATAATACGTGTGGACCTTATGGAATTAACGGTGCCCTGTTTGCTAGTGTAATGCAAGGTCAAGAAAGGATCAATATAGAATCACTACGATTTAAGACATAGGGACACAATAGGTGCCATGGACGATCTAGAAGACTATGTTGTATGGATTGGTATATAACCTATTCTAAAATTAGAAAATGTAAACCTTGTTCTGATTTGTTTATAAATAAAATAGTATAAACCATGTAATTATTTTTTCTTACTGATATCCCTTCCTTTTAGTAGTAGGAGTAAAATAAGAAAAAGTGGAATGTGATTTCTGTTTAATTCCAATAGATCAGTGGGAAGAGGGTGATGAGGTTCTTCAAAAACATCAGCGCCAACATACCAACAGGTTATGGTAGAGAGAAGAGTAAACATGCCACGTACACTAGTGGTAGATGTACATGGCTTTATGGTGAATGAAAACAAGTTTATATTCAAAGAGGTGGCCATTATCGATTGCACCACACTCGGGACACCTAAACTAACTCATCTTGTGTTTAAACCACCTTCCCCATTACATTTGCAGACAGTTAAAGACAAAAGACAAACCCATTGGTTACATACTCATTTGGGGTTGCGATGGTGTAAAGGAACCATTCCCTATAAATACCTATCCATGGTTATGAAGGTGTATTTATCAACAGCGGATGTTGCATTTGTCAAGGGACATGAAAAACCTGAATGGCTTCTAGAGTTTGTCTCCCACCTGAGAATGTGTAGATCTCCTGGATTTGGGCTGTCCTTCACTACAAACCCTTCTCCTCAATACACCACCATATGAAATGGATAACAAAGCTCTTTTTATGTGTGGAAACTTTGATTGGTTGACACGAGATGTATGACGGGAGGTAATGGGTATGATTAAAATTGAAATGTCACTTGCTCCAGCCAGTGGTGAGATCTTAACTAGTGAACTATAAAGACCTCAGTCATGTCTATCTGTTCCAAGAAGGAGTTGGAATATAATGCCATAAACGAGCTATTGTGAAATTTTGTGTGTGAAAAAAGCTAAACAATCTCACAAAAGAAGAATTGAATGTATTACCAAATGCATACCGACCGCAGTGGCTACGCTGGCTAAAGGGCAGCGTTAGGTTATGGGGCCAAGCTCTTTGCTGACTCGGTAGACGCGTGGGTTCGATCCCCACCGTCGGCCGTCCTTTGAATGGTTTTCGGTGGTTTCCCATTTTCAACACCAGGCAAATGCTGGGACGGTACCTTCTGACAGGCTACGGCCGCTCCCTTCCACATCCTTGCCCAGTTTCATTCATCTTCATCCATTCCATCTCTTATACCGACTCACAGGTCGCCCACGGGCGTCGACTAGAAAGACCTGCACTCGGCCTCTCTGGAGGCCACACGACAAAAAAGCATGTATTTTTACGTTGCAGCTAATGCTGTAAAATACATTTGGGATAGTGTACCCAGTGAATGGTCACGTGATCCTGTTTTGTTGGAATTGAAACCTTGTGACAACTACGATCATCATATCCAAGTGTATATCACTAAAATACCCTTTGTGCGCCAATGTTCTACATGTCAGCTCATAAAACTGTATCATGGACATAAAACCCAGTGTAAAGACTCTCTTTCTTCATTCTACGGGTGTGCTGGGGAGAGAAAGGCAACAACGTCCGCAGCAACGGTAAAAGACCAAATGTGTACGTCACCAACTGAAAATCATTTGCCTGACCTGTACTGGTCATGATCTCATTGATAAAGTGACTGATATACCTCCCTTTGAACCTCATTTACCTGGTTACCAGCACTATGGTCCGGGAAGAAAGTTGGATGCTCGACTTGCTCTTGGTGATGCAGGCATTAACGCTTTGGATACAGCATGTAAGGCTCATGACATTTCTTATGGTAATAGTCAACATGAATCAAGACGTGCAGCAGGTAAAGTGTTGTAGGAAAAGGCAAAGCAGCGTGTTTTGGCATCTGATGCCTCGGTAGCGGAGAGGATGGCAGCCCTGGTTGTGATAGGTGCTATGAAAGGAAAATTGTTGATGAGTGGGCGTAGACTTAAAAAAAGGAATAATGGATTGTTTATATATTGTAATGTTATACTATATATAAAGTAAAACAGTAAAGTGTGTGAAACTACGATCGAACTTTGAGCATGCGAATACTATTGTAATGTGCAGATTTTTATGAGTTGAATGAGATGTCTTGGAGGTCTGTAGGACTTATTTTAAGATTTATTGAGGAGCTCCTTCCCCTTCCACTAATATTCGTGGCATATTATATAAATATGTCGACGTGAGTTGAAGATAATTATTCCCATTTGTGAATCTGAATACTTTTGAGGGTGAAACTCTGCGCGTTTGCGTGGCACACCGATACTTAAACTTTTTTTTAGCATAGTGCGATGCTAGCACTTAGGACTTTGAATATAAATTTATGTTGTGTGTGCGAGGCAACATATGTGATAGTAATTCTGTGAAGGTTAGTTGGATACATCTACAAAATATTTAGGGCCAGTTTGCGGTACTGCACAGGGCATTTATCGGTGAATCAAGTAGCTGATACTGCAGTCTAGTTAGGTGACTGATTTGATAATAATAATAATTTTTCTGCAGCAAGATGTTCGCCAACAAACTTGAAGAGGAGATGCCTCATGGTTCATCAGGCTCAGTCAAGAATATGATGGGCTAGGTCTTCAATATGGGATGATGAACGGGGTGTCATCATGGCACCAGACAGGCCGAAGTGATGAGTAACAAATTAAGCAATTAATTTTGTCGGTGCGGGGTTACGCGCAATATTGGGTATTGTTATAATATTTGCTTTGCTGTTGTTAAAAGTAGATTCTTTTTTTTCTTGTGCTGACATATTAGTTTTCTTGGCATCGCATGACAATTTCTGTATTTTTTGTGTGATTTAGATTTTTCTTTGTGGCTTTTGCCTTTTGCTTGATTAGAGTACTTGATTTCATGTTCCCCTGAGCACATGAAACCATGGTACAGTTGAGATATTTTATGGTGGAAAGATTAGAACCTGGTGATAAGTGAATCTTTTGATAGGAAGTAATATTAGACCTGGGGGGAAAGTTACCTGTTTGTTCATGATTATAATTTATCAGGCAGAGTTATTTTGTTTTGCTTTGTACAACTGTTTTGAAACGGAAGGCCGTCCATCTTGCCGTATGTAAAGTCATTAGCCTTGTTGTCATCTTGTCATTTCTGACACGTATTCTATTCTTGGTCTGCTGTATGAGCGAGGGTCAATGGTCAAGAGGATGATACAAGTATGTGTGCCATATGTGATGCATCTTCGTGGAAGTGAGCAGGTAAGGCCATGGCGTTCCGTTACTGTTTGCCACTTATTCCGGCATATGTTACCCGAGGGGCATATTGCTGACGACTCTGAATTCTTGATATCCCATGGTGTGGATTTTTCAAGTATTATATTATTGTGTTGAATATGATAATGTCGCGTTTTCAGGAGCCCAGGGAGGCTGTTCTTCGACACTCAAGGCCGTGTAGGCTTGGGTTATTTTGGTGAGGCGCACACTGGCACATTTAGGGGAGCGCTTGACTGACAGCCATACAGATATCTAGAATGTTGATAACACGTAGCAGCTCTGCGCTACGCATTCTTCGTGCTTGTTAAGATTTAAATGTCGAGCCTGAATGATTATACTGAGTTGACTTAATTTATGGGAGTTATTCATGCCACTTATCTAATTCTTTGCCGACCATCTTTATCGCAGTGTGATTTCATGTTTTTATGCCTGTTTAGGCCTGGTAATATTTTGTTGTTGTTGCTTGTGAGTCTTTATATGTTATGCAAGGGATACTCTGTCGCCGCTCATTTGGGGCTATGTTGTTGCTTGGCTATGTTTTGCCAGGATTTTATTATGTAATGTCAGGGTAGCAATCGGCTTAGCCGTGCTTTTGTGTGTCACGTGATTGCACATGATGATTTGTGAGCATAAGACCGCTCGTTCGGCTGCTATTTACTGTAAAATACAACTCGTGTATTTTGCTTAATTTGTAGAAGGGTTAGACTATGTCAGCTGTTTGATTTAAGTGTTGGCCATTTCATTTTATGTTCCCATATTGTCGTGATTCCAATCCGCCAAACTGGGATTCATGACTTATTAGATTGTTCGAACGGGAATGAATTCTCGTCATAGTGTTCATTATCTTTAAGTTGTCTGACCGCGCACACAACACGTAAACATGTTTATTTTTTTATTTTGATATTTTTGTATTCTTGCAATACTTTTGATTCATATTAACATACTTTAGGTGAAATTTTTTTCACCGGATTTTCTTACAACTGTCAAATCTGATTTGTGTTAATATTTTGGACTGATATTTTATTCAGTCATGCCATGTTTTTCTTGGTTTTTGGGATAAAATCAGGGTGGTTTTCATTTCATTGTTGTTATTAATTTGATTCACTATTAAATTGTTATTGTTTAACCTGTGTTGTGTAATTTATGCATAATATTAAGTTCCCCTATGAATCCTGGAAATTTATAGAAGCACGATTCTCCTCTAATCCACTTTTTACATGAACCGATCATGACCCCGAATTTGAGTCTTGTGTAGTGCTTCTTTCTAAGGGTACAATACGTTCATACATTTCGCATTTCACAGTTGGTACTGCATGGGTAGATACCTACCGTTTGGAACAAGACGAGTAACGCTATCTACTTTAAATTTTAGACAGCCCTCTCCATTTCCTTCATTTAGGCCCCTTGGCACAAATGCTGAATTTGTTTGTTCGTCTTTTATGCGTTTGTACACCATTCATCCTATTGCAATCAAACTTTGGTGAGGAGTTGTGCACACTCCCGGGATGGTTGTAGGCATAGTAAATCCAATTATTAATAGATAGCATGCGAGTAGTTTTAATAAATGAGTGTTGGCGGGCAATTAATTTCAACGAAGTCCCGCATGCACTCATATACCATCCATCTGATTGCGATGAAAGTTTGGTGAGTTTGTGCGCCCACTCCCAGTATGGTTATAGGCATAGTAAATCCATTTTAAAATAAATAGCGCGCGGGTTGATTCAACAAATGAGTGTTGGCGCGCGATTCGTTTCAAATAAGTCCCACGTGCATTCATATACCATTCATTACATTGCGATGACATTTGGGTGAATTGTATTTCCCACTCCCGCGAAGGCTTCTAACTTAATAAATCCAATTTACAACAGGTAGCGCACGAGTAGATTCAACAAATGAATGACGGCGCGCCAATCGTTTAAACAAAATCCCGTATACATTCATATACCATTCATCCGATTGCGATGATACCTTGGTGCGTTGTTGCGTATAATCCCGCAAAAGTGTCTAACATAGTAAATCCGTTTTACAATAGGTAGCGCACGAGTAGATAAAACAAATGAGTTACGGCGTGCGAATCGTTTAAACAAAATCCCGTATGCGTTCATATACCATTCATCTGATTGCGATGATATTTTGGTGAGTTGTTGTGTATACTCCCGCGAAGGTGTCTTAGTAAATCCATTTTACAATAGGTAGCGCACGAGTAGATTCAACAAATATATGACGGCGCGCGAATTGTTTCAATACAGTCCCGTATGCGTTCATATACCATTCATCTGATTGCGATAAAACTTAAATGAGTTGTTGTGCACACTCCTGCGAATGTTTCAGATTTAGTAAATCAATTTTACAATTGGTAGCGCACGAGAAGATTCAACAAATGAGCAACGGAGCGCGTATGTTTCAACAAAATCCCGTATGCGTTCATATACCATTCATGGGATTGCAATGAAATTTGGTGAATTGTTGTTTCCACTCCCGCGAAGGGTTCTGATTTAGTAAATTCATTTTACAATTGGTAGCGCACCAGCAGATTCAACTAATGAGCGACAGCACGTGAATCGTTTCAACTAAGTCCCATATGCGTTCATACTCTATTCCATACATCCAATTATGATGAAACTTTGATGAGTTCTGTACACTCCTGCGAAGGTTTATGGATTAGTAAATCCTTTTTTCAGTAGGTAGCGCACGACTGGATTCAACAGAAGAGTGATGGCGTGTGAATCGTTTCAACAAAATCTCGTACGCGTTCATATGCCATTTATCCGATTGCGATGAAACTTTGGTGAGCTGGTGTGTACACTCCCTCGAAGGTTTCTGGCTTAGTAAAGCCATATTACAATAGGTAGCGTACGAGTAGATTGAAAATGGGTGACGGTGCGCGAATCGTTTCAACAAAGTCCCGTATGCGTTCATATACCATTCATTTGATTGCGATGAAACTTTGGTGAGTTGTTGTGAACGCTTTCACGAATGTTTCTGAATGAGTAAATCCATTTTACAACAGCATAGAGGCCGATAACGGAAAAAATATATATATATTTTGTATCCAAAAGCAATTCGACAACAAAGTAACGACGCCAACATTGTATTTGTTTGGCCTTGCAACGCTTGCCGGTTACAGCTAGTTACAATATAAACACACTACAAATAATACAATATAGTGAACATTAGGGTTAAGAAAAGTAATAACCATCAATTCGACTGTTTCCCCAAGCAAGAGTATCTGATGAGTTAGGTATAACAAATCGTTTGCTGTCTTCATTACTTAAAGCAACTTCGTTCAACAAATTAGTATGCAGCTGATGTATTTTCCTTGTAAAACCACACATTTTCTGACCAAAACAATTTCTGGTAAAAAAGTGATTAAAACATATGGAAAGAAACGTTTTGTACAATGGTTGGGGTTTAATTCCACCATAAATTATTGGATCAATAAATCTGATTTAGTGTAAAACTTGTTATTTATTAATATCATTTTTGCTTGGTTACCCATCTATACCACTCCTCAGATATCATCCACCACTTCTAAAAAAGTTTAATATTGTTTGAATAATGACTTAACATTGAGCTAGAATCATTTGTAAAAATGATCAATACTTGCTTTGCATCATACCATGTAGCGTTCTTATGCTGTAGTCTGATAAGTCAGTTCAAGCCAGCATGTTCTCAGCCTTTTCTTTTTGTCACGTCATCGTATGCTAAGTCATCACACTTCTTAACATTTCTGGTGATGGAACGTTCTCACGATTGTCAAGTGAGTTCATGTTTTGCTGGTACGTTCCCACGCACGCATCTGCGTAGAATCAAATATCAGTTGAATCAGCGTTCTCATGGGTTAACAAGTGAGTTCATGTTTCGCTGAGGTATTCATAGAATAATAAACACCTAAGTTCCCACGCGCTCACCTGCGTCGCATCAAATATAAGTTGAATCAACATTCTCAAGGTTTGACAAGTGAGTTCATGTTTCGTTGCTATGTTCCCACGCGAGCTCCTGCGTCGCATCACATATCAGTTGAATCAGCATACTCACGGTTTAACAAGTGAATTCATGTTTCGCTGCTATGTTCCAACACGCACACCTGTGTCGCATCAAATATCAGTTGAATCAGCGTTCTCACGGTTTGACAAGTGAGTTCATGTTTTGCTGACATGCGTGCACCTGCATCACCTCAAATATCTGTTGATGTAGCGCTTCTCACGGTCGTTAATAAACACCTGCATCACGTAATGTCATACGCTGCAAGATTCTGCTTGTTTCTGCAAGAATCATGTTTCGTACTGTACGCGTTTGGGGAGACGAGACAGACCCCAGATTTGCTAAGCCATATTATGGTCCCTTCAAAGTAATGGAAAGTTATGGTAATAATTGTTACAAAATTGTGAACATTCATGACAATCAAGTTGTAGGAAATTACAACGCTAAGAATTTAAAACGCTACTACAGGAGAGGAGAATAGTGAGTTAACTATGGTCTAATTCAATGTTAAAGAAGACATTTCAAAAGCTTTGTTCCACGCTTTTGCAATGAAAAGTTGAGTGAGGATTGTACGCGTTTTGGGAGACGAGACAGAAAATTATACAAGTAGTGAAAAGTTTTCTAAATTAGCCCATGTTAAAATTTATCGATGCTGGAAGTGAACACAAAACTGGTTTGGTTAGAGAGTGAATTAACTGAGTTAATTCGGCCGGCCAATAGCAAATTAGTAGTCGCAAGGGGACTCGGAACAAGCTTCGCTAGGATGACAACGAACCCGAGCAGTCACGAGGACGCCCGAGTGAAAAAGAATGGGGAGAGGAACTAAGCGTGTGGCAAGAGAAAGATGAGGGGAGCCGACGCGAGACCGACACGCGACCATGACCAATGGGAAGCCGCCTATTAAAATTAACACCAACAGAGTAATTAACATATATAATTACTAGGACAAAGTTATTACATTAAACCATCATGAAGAGTGTTAAATGATAATTGAGAACGATTGAATATAATTACAGCCGAGTTCTTAAGTTATTAATGAATAGTTTGATCAATTAATATAAGCAACCAATCAGAGCCATGGATTGAAAAGGACGCGGTTTTTGGAAAAGAGACGCGGAGAAAAGACGAGAGGAAGCGAGGCTCTAATCAACCACGACTTCGAAGTAGAAGGACGTTACAACGAACTGGTCTCCAAGTTGAACGAAAGAGATAGAATTATTCAACGAAGGCACTCAGTAATGTGCATGTAATATTAACATAGATATTCAGCGAGGAAACAATATTAAATTTATACGACAAAGCTACAGCTTCAAGATGATAAAATTTCAAACGTTGAGGGAGGAATTTCATGAAGATTCTACAGGCGTCGTGATGAACGCTTAAACAGTTATGGGAACAACGCTATGATGGCATCAAGAACATCCGAAATGGCTTAACATCAACATCTCGGGGGAGATTAACATCTCATCTCTCCCGTAATAGAAAGTCTACAATCATCAGTCATTTTACCATCTCAAATGACGATCTACAGGGAACTATGGGGGAAGAAGACTGTAAGTTATTCATGTACGAGGGCGACCAGGGAATTACCCGGTGCCGAAGAGAGAAAGGGCTATCCCATCTCAATCAGAAGAGTCATCGGCGGAAGGAGGAGACAGCACGATGATGATCGAGTTCGAATCCCAGTACCTGACCGCACAAGATATTCGGAGGGAGAATTTGACAAGAATGCTGACCACCACGCAGTCTTAAGCCGCTAGAAACATTCCGTTTCTAATGGGTAACCGAAGGGAGTCCACTTCATGTCAACTCTAACCCAGCACTAGGTAGTCCAAGGACCAACGCTAAATATCCCACCATGTAGAATTGTAGATCTTGAATATCCGACAACTATTGTTGAATGCCATTTTTCTATATTGTTTATTAGTTTATTGCAGTTTTCAATGTTATATTTGTAAATACATCATGCGGATGTTTGATAGTATTTTTCGACGACTTCGGAATTTTAGGGATTTTTCATTTCGATTTTCGATGTTTGCGATATTCGAAATTTGAAGGGATATTTTATAGTTTAATTCAGATTTTATACTTTAGCTCTGGATTTTATAGTTTGTTCATAATTGTTATTGTAAAGTTCAAACGTGTATTAAATCGAACGATATTTATGTTTTATCAATAAATGTAATAATGGAAATGTTTCCCAAGTACGTGAAAGGAAGTATATGTCAAAGAATGTAATTACGAGAGATCTATTGTAGAGATCTAGAGAAAGTCACGAACTGAGAAATAATGAAACGAATTTAGTGAAGAAGGTTTGTAAGTATTTTTTTTTGAAAGTATTAGAATTTGTTGAACAGACATTAAAGAAATAATTTGTGAAGTATTATAATGTGGAATTAACAGATGCGAACGAGAGCATATTTTGAAGTAAGAAATAACGTAATGATGAAATGGAAGAAATGTTACAGTTTGTTGAAAGAATTTTGAGAAATGTGAGTGAAGTAAAGAAATAAGATTTTATTTAAGGATTATCATTTTATCGCATTACCTATTAAATTGAGGCAGGGAGAGAACCAGTATTTTTATTATATGTTCATTAAGATTGTGATGGTTGAAAGAAGAGTTTATTATTGGAAAGTGTAGAGAAAGAAATGTTATGGAAGTTTGCGAAGTATCTTGATGGATGAGATTTATTATTCCCGTTGTAGACGGAGTTATTTGTTGTGAGACAATGAGCCAGTGTGTAACCATTGATCTATTTTTGAGGAAATGTCTGTAGGGACAGACGCATGTATTTCATGAAAGTAAGAAGTTATAAGAGAATTGTTACGGAAGTTAAGTAATTGTGGATGTTATAGAAATAGTCTTAATAGAGTTGAAACTCCTTGAAATTCACAGGACAGCGGATCCTGGATGAAGTTAAATCTCATAGAAATTATAGGGTTTAATGGATCTTTATTGAAGCTGAGAGTAAACTGAGATCTATTAAATGGTTCTTATCCTAATGTTTGTCATTTATGGTAATTTTTCAACGAGTGGAAATGTGTATTTTTATTAAGTATTTTTATTACATGAACAGATAAGTTGTAGGAGGTTTTTAACTAGTCTCTACTTAATTGTATGGATTATGGAATCCCAGATGTTAACGTAAAACACGAATAAGACTAAGTAGAGTGAAGTAATATTTTTCTGAAGCCCGTTGAGATTTAGAAGTAATGTGGAAGGACAATTACATGTTGTATTGTCGGGAGAAAGGAACGAACGTGTTGTAAATATTTTATTTCTAAGTAAGTAATTGACGAGCTACGACGTGATTATTTTCATTGTATAGAATGTTATATTAAATGTATTTCAGATAAATTCATAAATAGATTTAGGAGTGTTTTATATTTTAAATTGAAACCTTAAAACTTTGTGTAGAGATTTTGCGCTTCTCAGAGGAAGAAATATTAATGTTAGGGTGCGGGAGATGAATTGTATAGAGTAATGATTAGTACAGGCCGGATGTTTTTTTTAGACGAGTGAAAAATCTTAATGGAAGCCTGTAGGCGAGTTACTACAGTACCTGTGTTGTTATCAGCTGCCCCAAGCGGTCCGATGATTGACAAAGCTGTCTGACACTCCTGCTGAAGTACAGTCATTGGCAAATATGACGTTTTATTCGTAACTTCGTAAAGTGTACTTCCGCATCACATAATACTTCGACGTGGACTGTACTGTCTGCTCAAGTCTGGAATTCCATTACATCAGATCTGTGGTGACAAGTGTGAAGCGATAGGGTGAGAGAGTGACTGTGTATAGGCTCACCCGCAGGCTTCAAGATCAAGGACAATCGTCTAGAACAAACGTCCGGCCTGTATTTGCAATGACTGAGATCTACGTCATGGGTAACGTCATTTATTTTTGGGATTATTTAATTTTTTAACTTATAACATTTTTCTTGTTATAAACTCCCGTCACCTAGGGCACAGCAGTTGTTCGCTGTATAGAAGCTTATTTAAGCTTACACGTAACAATTTTTACGGTTTCTTAGCGAAACAATTTGTACTTGTATATGGATTAATGACACTTAGTCATATATTTTATTTCATGGTTTATTTTCGAGAGCATTCAATCAAAACTCGGTGACACTTAATGTGTATTGTCTTTTTTTAATAAATAGACGGATTCGTGTTGACGATTTCCTGATTGTTTTATAGGAAACTGGCATTATACTTGTAGTTAGATGGTAGAGGAATGTGCTGTAGTGTGGAAGTTCCCGAGGGACCTAATCCGTATCCTTACGCCCGAGATTTTTATAGAGTTATTTTTTTATCCTAAGTAGTAAGATGACCCTACTGTTCTGTAGTTAGATACTGCAGCACATTCCGTTTGAGAAAATACCTGTCCCTTATTCTGAGTGTTTTCGCCAAGTGGCACCATGTCGTTTTTAGCCGGGGCGTCAAGATGCTACAATCCCAGATTATTTCCAGCCGGAGGATATTGGTGGATCATCCAGATATAAGGGCACAGTACGCTTGTTTCCAGTAACGCTGCACCTCGAATCCAGTTGTGACTCCTGCTTCACGTGACGTCGTACGCTGCAGGATTCTGCTTGTTTTATAATACATATCGCAGACCATTTGCGGAACAGGTGAAGCGGTAGAGGTAGAGCAGAGTTGGGTAAATGTTAAACGACGGTTCGCGAGATATCGGGTATTTTTATAAATCATAGGCAGATGATCTAGTAGTTGATTATTAATTGCTAAATCGATAGTTAATAATCCATAGTCAATACTTGGCTACCTTCTTGGAGTTCAGTTCGGTTAGGTTAGCTTAGGCTAAGTTAAGTTATGACCGCCATTTTAAAACGTTTTGATGACCCCACACCTCTTGGGGCGGCTACATCTGTTGTGGGGTATCACCCCTCCGTATAAGAACATCACCTCCAAGTTTTGCACGTAAACCCTTGATTTTCCGCCGAGAAAAGTAAGGTTAGGTTAGGTTAGCTTAGGTAAAGTAAAGCTATGACCACCATCTTGGATCTCTTTGATCGCACCTCGTATGTTAGGTTAGGTAAGGCTAGGTTAAGTTAATCTATGGCCGCCATCTTGAAATTCTTTGAAACGTTTTGATCACACCTCGTAGGTTAGGCTAGGTTAAGTTAAGGTATGACCGCCATCTTGTTAGTTTAGGTTAGATTAAGTTAAGCTACGGCCGCCATCTTGTTAGGTAAGGCTAGGTTAAGTTAAGCTACGGCCACCATCTTGAGTGGTGGGGAGGTGGTAGAGGGACGTGCAACTGACGTGCAAGTCTCGACCTTTAAGCGTGTTGTAGTGCGAGTGGCACAGCCGAGTAGAACCCGTGCACTTTAATGCTTGTATTGGTGAGTATTACTGGCTCCTGTAGCTCGTCAAGTGAATCTGGTGTCGTGCAAGCCTCGACCTTGAAGCGTGTTGTAGTGCGAGTGGCACAGCCGAGTAGAACCCGTGCACTTTAATGCTTGTATTGGTGAGTATTACTGCCACCTGTAGCTCGTCAAGTGAATCTGGTGACTTGCAAGTTTCGACCTTGTAGCATGTTGTAGTGCGAGTGACAGTGCCGAGCAGATCCCGTGCACTTTAGTTCTTGTATTGGTGAGTATTACTGGCACCTGTAGCTCGTCATGTGTAAGTGGTGACCATTGCCTAAGCACTCATTTGATTTTCAAATCCTTTACAGCGATGAATTTGTCTGAATAATAACTCTTTACTAGTATTAATATGATTTTATTAAAAACATTGAACGCTATCTCGCAGATTTATAATTCCATGGAAGAACAATATATGTTATATCATGAGGCCATATTACCATTCGTCGAAGTGGAAACAGTATATCGATGTTAACCTCGCACTAGATATTCCTAATAGACATTTTATTGACCCGCCCTCCATGAGTGCCATAAGTAACGCAGTCTGCAAGGCTCTTGGCTAGTGCGATTATGATTGGGGGCGTTGAATCTTGGCGCAACGAGTTAGTGCGTGAGGGTGTTTTATTGCACGATTCGTGTTAATATGATTACTGGCGCGTATTTTTCTTTATTTTTATATTTTTAGTATATGGCTTTTTAGTGCCGGGATTGTCCGAGGACATATTCGGCTCACCTAAGTTTGTAGCTGCTTCTATGTGAACACCCATGGGGTGAGCTACAAGTACCGTCTGTGTGGAGTGTTCTCTGGGGAGGAAAGTGTAGATGTAAGGACGAGGATTGGAAGGCAGCGGCTGTGGCCTTAGTAAGGGATCAGACCCGGCATTTGCCTGGGAGGAAGATGGAAAACCACAGAAGACACTCTTCAAGGTTGCCGGCGGGGAGGTTCAAACCTCCTTGCCTCCCGGATGTGAGCGACAGCCAGCAGCCACGCCAGAACGATCACAGCTAATTCACCCGTTACTGGCACGTTGTGTTGAGACTACAAAACATCTTTCCGACACCCAACGTCTCTAAAGATGCAGCATATAGATGGGACGTTTAAGTCATATTATTATTATTATTATTATTATTATTATTATTATTAATAATAATCTGGTGTGTGGTACTTCATATCTGAGGGCGTACTAATTTATTAACATCAACTCATGAGCTCAAGGAGATAAAACGTAAATTACTATAGAACCATTAAATGTAGGCCTTCTTAAATTATTCATTTGACTTCCCCTTCGCAGTAACATCAAATGACCTAAAATGACCAAACAGTGATTTATGTCAGTTTTCTCTATGCATAACTAATAATGTCAATAATAATAATAATGTTATTGGTTTTAAATCCCTTTTAACAGCTGTGGCTTTTAGAGACGCCGGGGTGCCAGAATTGTGCCCCGAAGGGATTCTTTAACGTGCCAGTAAATGTACTAACACGGCTCTCTAACATTTGCGCACCCTTAAATGTCAACTGGCTGCGCCAGGATTCGATCCTGTAACCTTGGGAACAGCAGGAGAGAACGTTACCGCTGAGCCATGCAGCCAGTGTCTATGCATAGCTTAACTGTAGGAGTAAGTCGAAGAAGAATTAATTAATTCAGGTTTCTGTAATTAGCGGTTGTCAAGTTGACAAAACTTACATGTAAACCTTATTGAGATAAGCGAGAAATCTCTTTGAGGTGGATGTTAAGTTCTGAGATAGATCGGAACTTCACAATGCATGAAAACAGACGGATTTGTCCTTTACGAAACTTCGTGTTTCAAATACTTTCCCAAGTTCGAATGTTAACATGAGAAGGCGTTTCTTCTGTGAATAGGTTACCTTCAAACTGATGACGAACATCTTACGAGTTTCTACAATCTGTATACAGCGACGTCACAATTTTGTTACATTCTCTCCAATTTAATTTCAGTAAACGAGCATGCCACACAGCTGTTATTAGTTTCCATGTTCCAAGATGAATCTGTATTATACCTCTGTGTACCTTTGTGTGGCATTCTGCCTGTAGCAGCCTTTTGAGGGTAGTCGACCAGGTACACATAAGCAGAGTGCGCTAATTTCATTCAAACTAACAATATGAATAATAAGGAACTCGTGCTTCGCAAGATGTCAGGTAGCCCGACTAGGAAGGGTAGCAGACAACGAAATTTGTGATACTTTGTCAGTCACTTTTTTAAGTGTACAAGTACATGCATGAATTTGTAAACCATTCAAATTTTATGTAGGTGATACACATTGTCAATAAGCAATATCACAATAGCACAGTAGCACGCCACCCCATAAGTGGCTTTCCATGATTTTCCACTCTGCCATGATGGTACCAGCCTTGAATCCTCGGCCACCTTTCCCAATTAAATTATAGCCCACATGCAAGCACACAAACTAGTACAGACAAATAACGCAGATTACTGGACGACTTGTGCATACGTCCAAGTACTCTGTGCTTATAACCACAATATCCCAAGCCCATAAATGATATAACAACAACATGCACTTAGTTGAAATTTGGCGTTTCCTCGTTACGTGAGATCCGAGCACTGGACGTGACATTTCACATCATAAATCCTACTTGCATGAACTGGGAATCAAACATATTCCATCTTAGTGGAACTTGATTGTTGGGTCATCACGCCCCACAAGCACTTAGTTGATGAGCAAACAAACACGTGTGAACATTCATGCAAGCGCCAACTTCCATGACTCACAGGGTATCGTAGGCGGGTACAGACTATTGTATTCTAAAATGCTGTTAAGTAATCGGTTATTACATGAAATGCTATGTTGCATTCTCAATCTTATGATACGTGAATATAAGGATTAATATCGGGTTATTACAGTAAGTAATCTAAATATATTTCTCTGCTTCGTAGAGCTACTGTTAAAAATGATAAGGTAATAAAACCGTCGTTTAAAATCCTCGACTTATCTTGTTTATTGCGATTGATTCATTTAAGGCAACCATGTGCAAAATCTGGTCCCTTGACTGCTGAACCCCTTTTATCTGGCTCGTCTGATCAGTTATTGAAAATGTATTTCTTACGTAATCTGTTGAACTGAAGTAAGAATTTATCCAACATTCGACAATGCAGTGCGAAATTTTTCTCTCTGGGGATGGCAACTCTGTTAAGACAAGGCCAGGCGCCAGCCACAGTCCCCCACCCCTCTCCCATTAAAATATAAAAAATGAGTCTATGGGAAAATCAATAGAGAAATGAAAATACCTGTTACTTTCAAACCCTGTCACAGCAGGATTAATCATTGTCTAAATTCGGGTCAGATTTAGCGACTTCAGACAGGAGGAAGTGAAGATCAGTATTTTCACATCATCATTCAGCATTGACGTGAGTAGCATTCCTGAAAGTTTGCAAATGGAAATTATTGAACTTCAGGAGGATGTGGCTTTGAAATTAGTATTTAAGGACACCTGCTTACAAGATTTGTATGTGAGATACTTTCCAAGCAAGAAATACCCAACATATTGTGCCCTTGTATATAACAGCGTCGTATAAACGAGAATCAAACTTCGGGGAGCGTTCAGTCCGGATATGCTTTCACTAGAGCTCAAATACCAGACGGCTGCTTACAAATACAAGGACCATATGCAAAACTATAAACTAAGAAATGAGTGAAAAACAAATAAAATTACCACCATTTAATAACTGAATAAAAACAACAAAACATAAAAAATAATATAAACAAAGTCCACCCTGAACTTTACTCCCACAGTACAATAATTTACACAGATCTGAGTGGCCTAGAAAGGTCCACTCCAAAGAAATAAAATTGTGGATCAAAATCCACTTGTCTGATTAATATGTATGCACGCGTATAACTACGCTAGAGAAGAAATAAGTACTTTTGATGGAGATTTGCTCACAGATGGAACAGCCAATATGCTTGCAAACCCCCATACTGCAAACCATTATTATGGCTTTATGGGACACACTCGAAGAATATCTTACCAACAATTAAAATTTTACTGACACACGCAACCATTTAAAATTTATAAACTAATTGATCTCCATCGAGATCGCAGTGAGTCAGGAAACTCCCAGCAAAACAGAAGCTTGCCCAATGGCTCAATTGCTCAACATATACATGACAACAACGTGGCCGAACATCGAGACCACCCGAAGTCAAAGAACATGACAATAATTAAACAAGAAATAAGATGCCTAAAATCCGATGATATTTACATGAAATAAAAGCATGAATAAGCTAACACGCTGGGACTCGATCAATCAAAACGCGAACAGCACCCATTTACCGATTACAATTCTTTTATCATTAAACAGGCTTTATTTTAATATAAGATAAACATTTACGAAGAACGGAGACCTGGGCCGTGAATACTAATGAGCACAGCTTGCTCCTTATCTGATGGAGTGCGCCGGGTAGAAATACCTTCACTTACCACTCATTAGCGTCAGTGTTCAAACCAGCCCTCCTTGTCGAAGCTTTGAGTCATGCTATTTATAACAAGAGACTAAACAGTCCCGTTCCGCCACCTGTTAATCGCGACACATAAATTCACACACTTCTTGTCAATTCCAAAGAATTGCAAGACATCGTAGAAGGGGATTCCAACATTTTCCTCGCAAGGATTAAATGCTTAACCTAGCCAAAGCTTCAGATAGAAACCAGGGTTCCCGAAAACTCCTATCCCATAAAACATATATTTGCAGACTCAACAAAGCATTTAGGGCAGAACACAACACAAATCTACCACGGGCCGACACTCCAATCAAATATCAAAGATTTTGTGTACCAAGACACTAAAAGGGAAACTTCATCAACAGATAAAGTCATTGGGCATATGACCCCTCACTTAACAAAAATGCAACAAACGGCAATTAACACACAAGCCTGTGTAACAATAAAAATCTATACAATAAAAAGATTTCCCACCAATTCTATTATCTACTCTAGTTAATTCAGTTTCGCTTCTGTTATGATATCGGTTCCCAATTTGTGTCGCTTAGCCGCGCATTTTACGGTAGCGAAGCGCACTTGAGTACGCTTGCCCCGTGTACTTGACATCAACAAAAAAAATCTTCACAAAGATAAAATACATGCCACGTTGCTCATGAACTAAACTAAAGTGTGTCAGTACCACAAACCAACTACAATAAAACACGAAGACAAAAATAAAATAAAATATTTACACAAAATAATATGTTCCCACAAAACCATAACCAGTTTGTCAAATAATTAAATTATTTAGTACTTATTCCTCTTTCTGCGTCGTCTCATCGAACATCGCCTGACATTCTCTCTCCAAAGTGTTTAGCTCATCTCGGACCACATGGAGCCGTAGAAACGTTGGTTCGATGTCTTCCTCTGGGTCTGGAGTTCCATCTTGACGTTGAATAAAAATATAAAAAATAAAATGTTATTTATAGTCACACGTAATTTTCTATCTAAATTTTGCCAATAGTTACTTTATTCACCATTTGTCTAGTGCAAAATTAAATGTAGACTTTCCCTAATAGTTGTAGTCGTGGGAGACTACTAAAATCTTACCGATACACAAATTTCACACTCAGCTGTGCGCACACAACTTTATTATAATATTTTCAATAATGACCCTATCTCTGATAAATTTAACACAGTATATCTTCACGGTATGGAAAAGAATAAGTGATCACCTCACGGTGTCACCAAGAATCAACCCCCTCGTCACTCAGACGACAGTATTTATGTGAATTTAGCAAAAGGACGGAGGGAGAGGGAAATCTATCACTAACTTCTATAATAATGCGACTATTGGCATGCAACAGGTATCAAACAGTTTGAAAAATTATACAGGTCACAATGGGGCTATCGTGCTCTGGAATCGATCATAGATTTCGTTAATCCAATCTTTCCCGCTTTCAACTTCAAGCCGGCGTCAGACGCTCCCTTGGCGCTAAAATTGATGACCCTCTCTGATTGGTAGTTCATGACGTCAATATCGCAGTTTAGAACAGAAGCCTCTGTCCTATGATTGGTTGAAAGTTCCTCTCGTCTCTCTCATCCAGCAACTATATTACTCGTAACGCTAGGGTGACAAAGAAATTACGGTCTGAAATGAGTCAGGACCCCAACACACCTTTGTCTGATAAAGTGTCTGTCAAACATTCCGATCTCGTCACTCCTTTGTTTCAGGACTGGGCACGTTCAAACGTACTGTCTCCACATAAGCTTGATATTTCGCAATCCAGTCTGGCCTTCCTGTATGATTCTGGCAGTAAAATCAGAATATAATGAAATGAATAATTAGAATCATTAATATGCGTAGCTTATTAAGGGTTCAATATTTACTTTCAATATACGGAGGATGACATTGATTGGCAGCACGTATCTACTGTATGTGAGAAACTCTTCTCGCACCTTGAAATCAGCCTCCGCGTTGGAACATATAGAGTAGTGTACCACGGAACATTAAGAGACTGGCTCAGAACGCAAAGGACCAAGATTTCATTAAAATGAGAAGTAAATACACATGTATTTTTTATTTTCTTTTGTAAATAATATTTTTGGTTACCGGTATAATATTATTGTTTGTGTTTTTGTGATAAACGAGTTTCTTCTTTGAATACACCCTCTACGTTCTTGTGAAAATATTATGCATTATTATGTGACGCCTGTAAGTCCTGTGTGGCTATTAGAATTATATTATTATTATTATATAATATTTGCAAATGTGGCTAATTCCCCGGTGGCAATTGTACAAATACAGAAAACTACCAACAATAACATCAAACACAATATACACAATTCGCATTTTAGGAACTAGAGTAATTACATCGTAGTATTTACACAAAATTTCTACCTTAAACACATCAATATGTTTGGGGAAAGGCTCTAAGACTGAGGCAGGTAATGAGTCCCAATTATCAATACCACGATTAATCAAAGTATATTTCCCATAATTTATTCGGTGTGGTCGGACCTTAACTTTATGTGGATGATCTGTCCTGCTCAGGTAGTTGGGATTTCCCAGACGTTTGCTTAGTTCTCCCCATGCTGGCCGATTAGTGTACTGTAAGTGTTAAACATAGCGTATAGTATGCATTTCGTCCTTCAATCTTCCAGAGATTCCCACCCTAGTTTTTCTATCATTCGAGTAACACTACTTCTAGGAATAAAATGGTTGAGCGCAACACTAGCAGCCTTCCACTGTACCATCTCCAGCTCATTGATGAGCCCTACCTGATATGGGTCCCAAACCGCTGAGCCGTATTCCAAGATTGGCCTCACCAGGGTCAAATATCCTAATTCTTTTGCGGTAGAGCTACTATCTTTTAATACCCGCATTACAAAATGAAGTGATTTGTACGCTTTGGAGACGACACAACCCACATGAGTACTCCATTTCTTATCATTCCTTACATGGATGCCCATGCATTTGTACGAGTCTTCTTCTACAAGTATTTCGAGCCGATATTATATTGAAAATCATGCCTTCGCCCTTTCCCTATTCTCATGAGACTACATTTACTCGTATTTATCCTTATTTTGTTGTCAACCGCCCATTTATGAACCAGGTTGAGGTCAGTTTGTAACTGAGCGTTGTCTTGTGATGTTTGAATTTCATCCGCAAACAATCGGCAGTCACTTCGAATCCCATTCGGTAGATCATTAATAAGTGCAAGAAATAACAGGGGACCAATCACACTAACCTGAGGGACACCTGACGTTATCAAAATGTCCTCCGAGAATACATCACCCATTTTAACCTTTTGCGAGCGACCAGTCAAGGACTCTTGAATCCATAAAATTACTCTTTTATCAATCCTCGTTGCCGCTGATTTACGGTGTAGTATGTCAAATGCCTTCGCAATATCTATAATTACAGCGTCATGTTGCACCCCTCCCTCCCCCCCCCCCCCCGTCTAGCGAGTCATTAATATCCTGAAAGAGTGATAACATTTGGCTATCACATGAGTACCCTTGTCTAAATCCGTCTTGCCTC
Source organism: Meconema thalassinum (assembly GCA_946902985.2). Classification (NCBI taxonomy): domain Eukaryota; kingdom Metazoa; phylum Arthropoda; class Insecta; order Orthoptera; family Tettigoniidae; genus Meconema; species Meconema thalassinum. The sequence continues at coordinate 741,511,475 of OX336389.2, forward strand.
CCATTAGGCCATGAAAACTTTTCCCACTGTTCCCTTAAGTAATCAGAAATAAGGTGCTCCATCAGTTTACATATGATGGATGTGAGGCTAACAGGCCTATAGTTTCCCATTACCAATCTGTTCCCTCCCTTGAATATTGGAACTATTGTAGCCCTTTTCCAGTCTTCGGGTATTTGTGTGTTATTAATTGATACATTAAACAGCACCTCCAGGTATCGCCCAATGGCTGTACCTCCCAGTTTTAGCACATCCCCACAAATATTGTCTGGGCCTTTCGATATATTTCTACGTACCTTTTTAATTCTTGCTAGAATCTGGTTACTGTAATATTGATATTTACATACTATATGAACTTTGAATAGATTAATCATTAACACCATCTAAAGAGAAAATTTAGCCTCCGGACATCCAACAAGGCCAGCAACGTGACTCCAGGGACTGGGCATGAGATACCTGGAGCAATGGTGTATTGTCCTCTTCATGGATAGTTCAGGATTTATCTGACGCCAGACAATCGTCGGAGGAGAGTATTGAGGGAACCTGGTACAAATACACAACGCAGGCACATTGCTCATCGGATCCAGAAAGGTGATGATCGGTCATGTCTTGGGCGGTTATCTCGTTTGGACGTCGGATGCCAATCATCGTCACCAAGGGCAATTCGAGGACACAGTAGTACCAAGCCAGGATACCCCATTCCACTGTTCAGCTCTACCAACACGATCATGTAGGCACGTCTTTGAAGATGACAGTTTGTGAAGGCATCACGTGGGTCTCGAGAACACCTTCCACCAGGATTTTGACATTTTAAGAATGGGAAGGCTTGCAATATCTCCAGACACGAACCCAATAAGGCATGCTTGGTACCTTTTGAAACGTACATTGCAATGCCTAAGACAGCCACTCCTGTTGTGTTGTGGAAGTGTGGGACAGGCTAAACCATTAACAATTAAATCACCTTGTGGATAGTATGCCGAAGAGGGCCCAATCATTATCCAACACAAGGGGCATTATATAACGAGTCCCTCATGAAGAGATTTGGATTTGAACGATTTACAGGGCGATACGAATGGTCCTTAATCTACTCACAAATCACGTTAGTCACCATACCCTGAAGGACAGGAAGGCGATAGATCCTCTACTCAGAAGACATTATTTTGTCAGGGAAGAGAAGTAAGGCCTATACCTTGCAAAGGGATATCTTCCTAGGTTCACGAGCTGGCGAATGGTGCATGGCAACTCCACGGTCCTATGATCCTGTGTTCACATCTAGCTAGGGACAGAAACTAGGCTGAGTGAGACTTCGCCAGCGTTTTTCCAATCGGTTCAGGTGTTTTCTGTGATGGTACCCTACTTGAATATCCAGGATATCTACTTCAATCTCAACCTCAATTTAATGGGTCATGTTCAAAGGAGGTCATTTTCAATTCCTTCACTAATTTACTTTATCACGGATTCTCAATCACTGATCACAGACTCATGTATTCCACGTCAATATGGGCCATGCTTTATCCATTAAAGCTTTTGTATAATGATTCTCAGTCAGGGTTCTTTTGGAAAGTATTTTAAGTACCTTCACGAAAATGTCAATATGTCCAATGGTCACCCGCAAATAGACGTCTGTTCAGGATGCAAAGCACATGGAATCAAAATAAAAGATCCCTGTCTTAATGAGAATGCAAATTGAGTTGCGGTTGCTGAGCAGATAATCCAAGATCGAAGAGCCAACAAATTCTTCTACAAAATAGACTCCTTATATTGACAGCATCATGAGTAAGGTTTTCTATTTAAGGCTGTGCGATCAGCACCGCCGTCAATCGCAAGGCAAGAGATGGCAGCACTACTGTATTACCGATGGCAGCCGCTGCATTTGTGTTAGTGAAGTGTCTACCCTTCACTTATTGAGGGAACCTTCCGCCCCTACTCCCACCGCTGCTCCTCGTCACTCAATGTCTTCTCTCTCTCTCTCACTGATAGCGTTGCTTTGCATCTGAAAAACAAATCAGACTTGCTTTCCGAGCCGTATTGCCAATTTGTGGACTAGACATTCTCCCTCCGTCCAGCCCAATACAAAAGTTTATATTATGATATAGGCCTATTATGATTATATTTTGATATAGTATGATATGATTCACGGAGTGAGGTTGTGGTTAGGGTTGTGCAACTGTGAGCTTTCATTCCGGAAATAGTGGGTTCGAACCCCCCCCCCCCCTGTCGGTAGCCCTGGAGATGGGTTTCCCTGGTTTCTCATTATCACACCAGGCAAATGGGCGCTGTATCTTAATTAAGGCCACAGCCGCTTCCTTCCCACTGCTAGTCTTTCCTATCCCATCGTCGCCATAAGACCTACAGTATCTGTGTCGGTGCGACGTAAGGCAAATTGTAATATATATATATATATATATATATATATATATATATTATTTTGATATATATTGAAGATTACAACTCGCATAATAGGCCAGGCGACAGGTAGTTAAATAAGGAAATAATTAGTGGAAAGCTGGAAATTCCTTTAGTCGCTTTATTTGGACCCAGATATTACTCTCCCAAGTTTTCCCCCTCGGGCGAAGTCGGCGTTGGCCCTTCTGGCCCTAAGAAGGTACCATTTTTCATTTTTTGCAAATATCTCCCAAACCTTCAACTTTATCAACAAAATGCTTATTATAAAAAATAATCTAGAGTAAATGTCCGACAAAAATGTTCCGTACCTTTTTTGTCTCTAATGTGAACTGTTACGATGCTACGACCATTCAAAGTGGAGCCATTTTTGATTCTTGCGGATAAGCTATGGAAATGATATGCCATATCAACGTTTCTACATGTTTTAATATTTGTCTGCATTCCAGCTGCACAAGTTGTTAACTTGTTACAAGTATAACAGATTTTCAATGTAAACAGCTGTGGCAAAGTACCTACCATTAGTATCATTTTGCAATATTAAGTTTTCGACTACAGAACAGCATGTGGATGCACGGTGTGCGCGGATCTCGCGGGATGATGCGGACTAGAGAAAATTTGTTGGATGGTTATCAACTCACGACCCATTTCCTCGTGGACAACACGTTGTTTCGTTAAGCACAGGAGTTGTCGGGGATGGACAAGTCACTTGTCATATGGCCTATGAAATTGGAATAGCAGCACAAAAAGGCATAACCGGCAACAATTTTCACGATGTGCAGTTCCTTAGAAAAAATCGCGTGATGCCTCTCCGCGTGGTAAATTCGAAAATAAAAATCCGCAACACGGATATTCCTGTTGATCCTCTTGTGCTTTTCCAAAGCATTTGCCTTGCAAAGAAATCCGATGCAGAATTGAAACAATATTTCCAGTTTGAACTAGCTCCGTATCCGGTTGCGGTCTTTGATGAAGCGGGAATGCGTAGACGCAAAAGTCTGTGTTCTATAAATTATTCGATCCTGTTACCAATGAGCCCATATTTGAGGACCTATATCATGTTCTCGACGGAGGATATCTTCTGCACCGTGTAATTTGGCACCAAACCGATACTTTTGTCGACCTTAGTGCCAAATATGTGAATTACGTTAAAAGATACGTCAAAAACAGTGGCATTATTTTCGATGGGTATCCTGACGACCCAGCAGCTCGCAGTACCAAGTCCGTTGAACGCCTTCGACGATCGCACAAGCATGATGCTGCTAATGTTTGTTTTTTTGATGATTCCATGACGGCACCTATGCCATAAGCAAACTTTTTGTCTAATGACACAAACAAACGAAGATTGATCGACTTGTTGCGCGTCAAATTCGAAAGCGAAGGAATCGAAACCAGACAAGCTCCAGAAGATGCCGATGTGCTCATCGTTGCCACCCCACTCGAGTTATCTCGGCCCGATAATTCAGTTATTATAGTGGCTGAAGATATAGATATCCTGGTCATCTTGGTGGCTTGTGTGCCACCCTCCACGAAAATATATTTTATGAAACCCGGCAAAGGTTCAACCAAACAACAACTATTTTGCACAACAAGTTTCAATCTCCCGCCATGTGTGCAAGAAAACATCCTCTTTTTGCATCCGTTTAGATATAACGTCTTCGTTTCACAGGCAGGCCAAAATGAAATTCGTAACACTGCTGAAGAGTAATGAGGAACTGCAGACAGCTGTTAGGGTTTTCCGAGACTTGAACGCAAACCCCGATGAAATTGACAAAGCGGGCCAGTTGGTTTTGGCTGGGCTTCATGACAACAAAACCACGTGAAATACCCTGAATGAGTTGCGGTTCCAACTGTTTGCAAAATCTCTACGCAAACATCGATTTAATCTCGCAAGCTTACCTCCCACCGAATCAGTGGCACGTGAGCACTCTTTAAGAACATATCATCAAACCCAAACATGGTATGGAAATGATACAAATCCACTGGATTGGGGCTGGAAAAATTCTCAATGTGGTTTGGCTCCCATACCTTCGAGGGATTCGGCGCCACAAACGCTTCTAAACACAGTGTCCAGCAAATGTTCGGAAGGATGTAACACAGCGTGTGGTTGCAGGAAAACGGGCCTCCGATGCTCCAAAATCTGCATGAATTGTATGGGACGGTCATGTACAAATGCTGCCGAGGAAGATGATATGGATGATTGTGACGGTGACATCGATGTTAATCTTGAGCGCCCTGTGACGTCGGACAAATGTACCGATACGGACGATGAAAGCGATGACGGAGAAATTGAGGCCACAGCTGTTTACATTGAAAAGCTGTTATATTTGTAACAAGTTAACAGCTTGTGCACCTGGAATGCTGACAAATATTTTATAATTTGTAGAAACTTTGATATGGCATATCATTTCCATAGCTTTTCCGCAAGAATCAAAAATGGCTCCAATTTGAATGGTCGTAACATCGTAACGGTTCACATTAGAGACAAAAGGTACAGGACATTTTTGTAGAAAATTTACTCTAGATTATTTTTATAAGAGGCATTTTGTTGGTAAAGTTGACGGTTTGGGAGATATTTGCAAAAAAAAAATAATGAAAAATGGTACCTTCTTAGGGCCTGAAGGGCCAACGCCGACTTCGCTGGAGGGGATAAACTTGGGAGAGTAATATTTGGGTCAAAATAAAGCGATTAAAGCAATTTCCAGCTTTCCACTAATTATTTCCTTATTGAGGCTTTTTTTCCGACCTGTCGGCTGGCCTATAAAGTTCTATTGATCTTAAACATGTTTTATTCTGCGAATATAACTTACAGAATTTTATAAAGTAACTCATAAATAATTTTTAACATTCTATAAACGAAACACACACATATTTTATTATGAGAAAATATTCTCATGAAAATAAATGTTATTATTTCAGATTTTGAAGAATCATTTACATATCATATTGTCCTATATTGAAACACCTTTTTTATAAGTAATAATCTGATACAGGTACGAAGTACACATTTTACACTGACTGTATAACAATATAAAGTATTGACAGTAAGAAAACAAACAATAAAATTTATCAAAAAAAAGGGACTTAATAATAACAAATTCATTGGAAATTAAATAACAAATAAAATAAATAACAGAGGTTATAAAGATATGTATATGAGTCGTCCAAGATATGTATTGACCTAAGTCAATTTCATGAAATTTGTGAGAAAGGGCAAGAAACTGTGGTGAGTTATCCGTGCGCGTTTAAATATAAACAGTTTGTATAATAGTTACAAAATACGATTAGTTTTCATTTTATGTATGTTTTAAAAATACAGTGAAAGCAGTTTTTACGTAATAATAGAAAATATATTGCACTTAAAAGCAGTTTTGATACAGGATCTAGGACTTAAGTAGTTTTGGATTAGTTTCATTAAGTCAGTAATTATGGTTTCTATGTGGAAGTGAAATTATTGCTATATTTTAAAGTTCTCTAAGAAACTACCCAGTATACAATAAAAGTAACCTTTCAACCTTAAATTTCCATTCACAATATGCTCACAGCTTTTCAAACTAGGCGAAATAGAGTCCATTGGACTGCACAGCAACGTCATGTTCCATGGGGTCGTCGTCTTCTTCTTCATCAGATACATTTTGTCGAGATATGTTTTCGCCACATAGTAGCAAGTCTCGGTAGAAGCCTAAATCCTCTCTGTTGTGCCACTCAGGGCCGAAATGCTTTGACAAAAGATGTTTCACATCAGTCACTTACATATCTTCTCTCTATATTGAACCCTTAATAAGCTACGCATATTAATGATTCTAATTATTCATTTCATTATATTCTGATTTTACTGCCAGAATCATACAGGAAGGCCAGACTGGATTGCGAAATGCCAAGCTTATGTGGAGACAGTACGTTTGAACGTGCCCAGTCCTGAAACAAAGAAGTGACGAGATCGGAATGTTTTGACAGATATATTATCAGACAAAGGTGTGTTGGGGTCCTGACTCATTTCAGACCGTAATTTCTTTGTCACCCTAGCGTTACGAGTAAGATAGTTGCTGGATGAGAGAGACGTGAGGAACTTTCAACCAATCATAGGACAGAGGCTTCTGTTCTAAACTGCGATATTGACGTCACGAACTAACAATCAGAGAGGGTCACGAATTTTAGGGCCAAGGGAGCGTCTGACGCCGGCTTGAAGATGAAAGCGGGAAAGATTGGATTAAAGAAATCTATGATCGATTCCAGAGCACGATAGCCCCATTGTGACCTGTATAATATTTCAAACTGTTTGATACCTGTTGCATGCCAATAATCGCATTATTATAGAAGTTAGTGATAGATTTCCCTCTCCCTCCGTCCTTTTTCTAAATTCACATAAATACTGTCGTCTGAGTGACGACGAGGTGGATTCTTGGTGACACCGTGAGGTGATCACTTATTCTTTTCGATACCGTGAAGGTATACTGTGTTAAATTTATCAGAGATAGAGTCATTATTGAAAACATTATAATGAAGTTGTGTGCGCACAGCTTAGTGTGAAATTTGTGTATCTGTAAAATTTTAGTAGTCTCCCACGACTACAACTATTAGGGAAAGTCTACGATTAATTTTGCACTAGACAAATGGTGAATGAAGTAGCTATTTGCAAAATTTAGATAGAGAATTACGTGTGACTATAACTAACATTTTTATTTTTTTATATTTATTCAACGTCAAGATGGAACTCCAGACCCAGAGAAAGACATCGAACCAACGTTTCTACGGCTCCATGTGGTCTGAGATGAGCTAAACACTTTGGAGAGAGAATGTCAGGCGATGTTCGATGAGACGACGCAGAAAGAGGAATGAGTACTGAAATAATTTATTTATTTGACAAACTGGTTATGGTTTTGTGGGAACATATTATTTTGTGTAAATATTATATTTTATTTTTGTCTTCGTGTTTTATTGTAGATGCTTTGTGGTACTGACACACATTTGTTTAGTTCATGAGCAACGTGGCATGTATTTTATTTGTGTGAAGATTTTTGTTGTTGTTGTTGATGTCAAGTACACGGGGCAAGCGTACTCGAGTGCGTGTCGCTACCGTAAAATGCGCGGCTAAGCGACGCAAATTGGGAACCGATATCATAACAGAAGCGAAACTGAATTAACTAGAGTAGATAATAGAATTGGTGGGAAATCTTTTTATTGTATAGATTTTTATTGTTACACAGGCTTGTGTGTTAATTGCCGTTTGTTGCATTTTTTGTGTTAAGTGAGGGGTCATCTGCCCAATTACTTTATTTGTTTGTGAAGTTACTCTTTTAATGTCTTGGGACACAAAATCTATGGATATTTGATTGGAGTGTGGGCCCGTGGTAGATTTGTGTTGTGTTCTGCCCAAAATGCTTTGTTGAGTCTGCAAATATGTGTTTTATGGGATAGGAGTTTTCGGGAACCCTGGTTCTGTCTGAAGCTATGTCCAGGATAAGCATTTAATCCTTGCGAGGAAAATGTTGGAATCCCTTCTACGATGTTCTTGCAATTCATTGGAATTGACAAGAAGTGTGTGAATTTATGTGTCGCGATTAACAGGTGGCGTAACGGGACTGTCTAGTCTCTTGTTATAAATAGCATGACTCAAAGCTTCGACAAGGAGGGCTGGTTTGAACACTGACGCTAATGAGTGGTAAGTGAAGGTATTTCTACCCGGCGCACTCCATCAGATAAGGAGCAAGCTGTGCTCATTAGTATTCACGGCCCAGGTCTCCGTTCTTCGTAAATGTTTATCTTATATTAAAATAAAGCCTGTTTAATGATAAAAGAATTGTAATCGGTAAATGGGTGCTGTTCGCGTTTTGATTGATCGAGTCCCAGCGTGTTAGCTTATTCATGCTTTTATTTCATGTAAATATCATCGGATTTTAGGCATATTATTTCTTGTTTAATTATTGTCATGTTCTTTGACTTCGGGTGGTCTCGATGTTCGGCCACGTTGTTGTCATGTATATGTTGAGCAATTGAGCCATTGGGCAAGCTTCTGTTTTGCTGGGAGTTTCCTGACTCACTGCGATCTCGATGGAGATCAATTAGTTTATAAATTTTAAATGGTTGCGTGTGTCAGTAAAATTTTAATTGTTGGTAAGATATTCTTCGAGTGTGTCCCATAAAGCCATAATAATGGTTTGCAGTATGGGGTTTTGCAAGCATATTGGCTGTTCCATCTGTGAGCAAATCTCCATCAAAAGTACTTATTTCTTCTCTAGCGTAGTTATACGCGTGCATACATATTAATCAGACAAGTGGATTTTGATCCACAATTTTATTTCTTTGGAGTGGACCTTTCTAGGCCACTCAGATCTGTGTAAATTCTTGTACTGTGGGAGTAAAGTTCAGGGTGGACTTTGTTTATGTTATATTTTTATGTTTTGTTGTTTTTATTCAGTTATTAAATGGTGGTAATTTTATTTGTTTTTCACTCATTTCTTTATTTGTAGTTTTGCATATGGCCCTTGTATTTGTAAAGCAGCCGTCTGGTATTTGAGCTCTAGTGAAAGCATACCCGGACTGATCGCACCCCGAAGATTGATTCTCGTATAACGACGCTCTTATATACAAGGGCACATAGGCAACGCTGGCATTACCCATCGTGGGTCATTTCACTGTTTTAGGCTTTTCTAGCGCATTTTTGATAAACTGACACGCCACAAGTGGAGGCAGAATGTGACAGTATTAGAATCACCGAATGTGATAATTTTAAGTAACGTAGTTATGGCGATGGTATTACCGCCAAGTGAGTGAATTATACAGTAAAATCAGGAGTTGCAATATAAAATACAGTACACGTTTTTGTTTCTTGCATTAATGGTAAAGATAATATCGTGAGACTGGGCGCCCATATTAATGATAAAAATTAGCTTTGTGTAGAAAGACAACTCCATGAATGTAATAGGAAGGCGTGTAGCCTTTCCAAGACAATTAATACTTGATTAATTAGTCTGTTTTAGTAGCGTTTTTTAAGGCTAGCACTTAATAACTGATTGTGTGGGTTAAGTTTTAAATTAGGTAAAATGAAGGATACTCAGGGATGCTATTGGATTAATGGGATTGTGTTGATAAATTTAAACGAACTGAGTATGGGTAAATTGATATAAATGTGTGTTTATGTATGCACGTATCGGAGAACATCGCCAATTGGCATTTTCTCTATTTTCTCAAGTGTATTGTGGTGATGGCTTCTTTAGACGAAATTAGACAGGTTGTAGAGAGCGCTGCGGCACGCACTCAGCAGCAAATGGTGTTGTTACGGCAGGAGATGACTGCTGAATTTAAGGCACAAATGGACAGTAGCAGGGCTGAACAATCAGCGGAATTAATAGCACAGAGTGAAACATTTAAGGCACAAATAGACAGTAGCAGGGCTGAACAATCAGCGGAATTAATAGCACAGAGTGAAACATTTAAGGCACAAATAGACAGTAGCAGGGCCGAACAATCAGCGGAATTAATAGCACAGAGTGAAACATTTAAGGCACAAATAGACAGTAGTAGGGTTGAACAGTCAGCGGTGATCAAAGCCCAAATTAATGAATCTATTGGCACACAATTAGCGCTTCAAAATGATAGTATTAATACACAATTAGCTCTACAGAATGATAGTATTAGTTCTCAATTGACACAACAAAGTGAATCAATAAACTCTCAACTAGACGTGCAAAACAGTCGCAACACTGAGCAACTCGATAATGTAGTGGTTGAAATGAAAGAACATACAAGGAAACAGCTTATACTACTCGCCTTAGATGTAAGTAAGAACAATGAGAAGCAGGTTAAACAGATAAAACAACTTGAGGATCAGTTTAGCGCTAAACTTAATAACTTAACGATACAGTTCTGGCAAAATTGGCACAGATTGAATTGGCATGCACAACTAAAAATAGCGAAATTATAACTGCACAGGACAGGTTACAAAACAGATTTAATAAAGTGGAGAAAGTAACCGTAGTAATACAGGAACAGATAAAGGCGGTAGATGAAAACGTGACCGGCCTTATAAAAGACATAGACCGTCTCGAAAACCAATCAACAGATCGCTGGAAAAATGCAGAAGTAGACCGGGAGGGATTAAAAGCCACTATTGAAGAAAACAATGTACGCATGGAGGATCGCTTGGAACGGATCGAAGTGAGCCAGGACACTAATAATCTGAAGATAGAAAACGTTAGAAAGGATTGGCAAAAATTATGTAAGGACTCCAAGGAAGAAAGGTTAGCGGTAATTAAGAAGCTGGGGGAGAACCACACACGGATACAGACGTTAGAAGATGAGATAAAAGCAAAATTTAAAGAACAAGGTGACAGGCTGATAAAAGCAGAATTATTTTCTATGGAACATAATGCAGGGTCATTAGGCGAGAAGGGGAGAGATGGAGACAGAGATAGCCCGGGGGCGACTCATTCAACTGGTAGTCAGGTTGACACGGAAAGTCCACTTGCTCGGAACACGGAAGAATTTCGTAATCACATAGGGAGAAGTTCTACACCACATGACGGTAATCAGCACCCTCAACTTGTACAAATCATCCGTTCTAATGAATTCAAACCGGCTAAGTTTATGGAAAATTCTGGAGTCACACCCAAGGCATTCTTGCGGGAAGTCGAGCATTATTATAATGATAATGATATAGCTCCCGCCCGGCAACTGCGCATGATGGAAAAAATTTTAACTGGAAATGTTTTAACGTGGTACTTGAGCTTCAAATACACGTTTGAAAGCTTAGATGCATTCAAGCATGCTTTTCTTCGGAAATATTGGTCGTCTTCATATCAACAGCGGTTAAGAATGGAATTGTACTCCAGAAAGTACCAATCTACTCAGCAAACTAAGTATTCAGATTTTTTTCATCACAGCTCCTTAAATTTAAAGATCTGGATAATCCTTTAAGTGAGGCCGAGCTAGTCATGACTATCGGACGCCAGCTTCCCGTTAACGTTCAGCAGGATTGGTCGCAGCTAACGTTTCAGACGCGGTACACGCTGAACAGATCCTGCGCCAGATAGATGAAACCACGTCCCACTTACACAATAGAGTTGGAAGACAGGTCGAAATGGTAAATACAACCGAGGTGATTAAGCCGAGCCAGGTAAACACAAGATCCCAGGCTACAAATACAAATACAAATATTTCAACACCCGTGAGAGGTCAGGATGATGTCGAGAATAGACAGCGCCAACATTACGATAACAACCGTAATAACAACAGACAGTTCCAAGGACAGAATAGATTCCAACAACGAGGATTTCAACAATGGAGGGACAATCGGAGACAAGATGTACCATACAGGAGATGGGGAGATCGGAATGAAAATCAGAGATGGCAAGACCGCAAATTTTAAAATCGTGAGGACTCTAGAAGCTACCGAGACGACTGGAACGATAGGCATGCTCAATCGCAGAAATACTTAGAGGAAATTCATGCTAATGAGGGGAATGGGCAAGGACGCTGGGAAAATGCTATTGACAACAGAGTAAATCCCGACATTCAGACCGAGGGGGCTGAAAGTCTATAGCGACAGCAGGACCATCAGGAGAGTATTCGACCTCAGGGAGGTCGAGGCTGTAAAAAAAAAGTTTGATAAGTGAGATTGGAGACAGCCTGGGATTGCAACAGCATGTGGGAGGAGGAGATTGGATCGTCGCGCACATAGAGGAATGGATCGCTTTACCGGAGGATTGCCTGGAGGAGACGGTGAAACCGCGGAACGACATTATTAAACAATTGCCGGTTATATACGCCAGGATTGGTGGATTAAAGGTCAGGTGCTTATTAGATACGGGGTCGCAGATTAGTCTGGTATCTGAGGCCCTAATTCGAGAGTTGGGACGGAGTCAAAAGATTGCTATGATTCCCGTGCCACAACTCAAAGTGAGAGGCGTAATTCCTGAACGCTCTGTCACTTGCAAAAATCAAGCCTACCTTGAACTTGATATTTTGGAGCACACATTTGGGCAGACCTTCATCGTAATGGCAAAGATGAGCTTTAATATTATTCTTGGAGCCAAATTCATTTGCGACTATCAAGCCGTGATAGATCTGCACAAGAATACAGTTAGTTTCAGAGAGTATGTAAATTTAAATCACGTTGGTTTGTATATGGATGAGATCACCACAGGAAGGGATGTGAGTTCATGGACACTAGAAGCGATCCAGGAAGAGACGAACGAAGAGGTACAGGAGGCCGAGGGTGACGTCATTGGCACAGCAGTTGTAGAACTTGAAGAGGGCGAGTCCCAGGAATTATGGTCCCTACTGACGGAAGGAGATGATAACGAGGCTTATTTTGAAGAGATATTACAGGAGCGGCTCAGAGATGTTCAACTAGGGAGTGAGCATAAGAAACAGTTAGAAGGAATTTTAAGGAAACACAAGGCAGTTTTTGATACGATTCCAGGGAAAATACTAAATTTTCAATATTCGATGCAAGTTCAGGATTGGTCACCTTTCAGGAGTAGACTGTATCCTATTCCTGAAAAACATCGCAGCCAGGTGAAACAAATAGTAGATGGCATGTTGCAGGCAGGGGTTATTAAGAAGGCACCTACAACTTACTTAAATGCAATTTTGGCTGTTTCCAAGCCAAATGGTTCCATCAGATTATGTCTGGATGCCAGAAATTTGAACCAGCGACTTATATTTCCAGAATACGACACGGCGCCGATTATCAGAGATGTCCTAAAAGGTTTTAAAAATAAAAGTATTTACAGTTCAGTGGACCTAACGAATTCCTTTCACCATATTGAATTAGATGAGAAGTCACAACTACTTACGGGCTTCTTGTTTGATAACCAAACGTATTATTTTGTCCGTATGCCTTTTGGTGTGAGAACTGCTGGGTGTGCGTTGATACGAGCTTTAAATCGAAATCTTACTGAGGAGGTGAAGGAGATGACCGTTCGCTACATTGATGATATCCTGCTGGCATCGGATAACGTTGACACACACATGAGAAATTTGGATAAATTGTTGGAAAATCTGAGAACAACAAATTTTCAAATCAACATAAAGAAATCGCACTTCTTCAAAAGCGAGATTCTATATTTAGGCCACATAATAGACCAGGAGGGAGTCAGACCAAACCCTGCCAAGCTTGAGGCTATAAAGAATTTCCCGACTCCTACGAGAGTAAAACACATCCGTGCTTTCCTAGGCGTAACGGGATTCTTTAAGGAGAACTGCCCTGGCTATACTGAAACAGTAGCACCCATGCAGGAGATGTTAAAAAAATGGCTTTGGAATGCTGTTTGCGAAAAGTCATTCCAAGCGACCAAACTTTTGCTGGAAAATTGTATCAAGCTCGGTTATCCGGATTTTGGCCGCAAGTTTATAATCCAGGCGGATGCCTCATTAATTGGAGTGGGAGCTATGCTGTACCAAGAGGATCCGGCCAACCTTCACAAACGCTCATATTTGGCATTTGTCAGCCGCAGATTAAGGAAACACGAGCGCAACTACACTGTAACAGAGCTGGAGCTACTAGCTATTCTCCATGCTTTGCAACAATGGAAAAAAATCATCTATGGGTACCCCATTGTTGTCAGGACGGACCATAAGGCACTGACGTGTCTGTTCAAAACGTCTATGGCTAGTGAACGTGTCACACGATGGTCTATTTACATACAACAATTTAATATCGAGATTGAGCACTGCCCAGGAAAAATTAATGTAATTCCGGATGCTCTTAGCAGGAACCCTGAGCCTGACAATGTTGAAGCAGCGAGTGTTCAACATATTGAATTAACACCCAAGGATCATGAATTTTTGGAGGAGCTACGAGAAATCCAGAGAGAACAGGAAGCGGAGCCATGGATGTATCTAATGATCCAATATTTTAGAAGGGAATTACCGCCAGGAACACCCGCATTTCGTGAAGCCAGAGCTAAAGAAGGAAAGTTTCACTATTTTAACAATTTACTCCATAAATTTGTGGATGCAGAGCACTCTAAATATCGCATCTTGGTACCAGCGGCATTACAGCGAGGTTTGACATGGCATGTCCACGAAAGTCTCGGCCATATTGGAATCGACAAGTCTGAATCGACCATTGGGGAGACGTTTACTTGGCCACGCATGAGGACGACTATTTGTGAGGTTATTAAAACATGTGACCCGTGTCAGAGGACAAAGCCAAACAATTATCTGATGAAACAGTACCCCAAACCACTGCTTCCTCAGAGACCTTGTGAAATGGTGGCAATAGATTGTTTCGGTCCAATTCCTAAGGGAAGACGAGGATGCCGACACCTATTAGTTTGTCTGGATGTGTTTTCCAAATTTGTTGTACTTTGCCCAATCCAAAAAACTACCTCAAAACAAGTACTTAGCCGCATTAGAAATAGAGTTATTCCCATCCTTGGAAAACCAGAATTCATATTATCTGATCATGGCAGCTACTTTACGAGCGCCGAATTTAAAAAAGGAATGGAGGATATGGACGTAAAGCACATTTTATCTAGCATACGCCACGCCCAGGCTAATCCCTCGGAAAGGGCAATTAAATGCGTCACAAAGTACCTGAGAATCTTCATTCCTAACGACCATCACAAGTGGGTGGACAAGATCAAGGATGTAGAGACGTGCATGAATTCTACGAAGCATGAATCGACAGGACAGATTCCTATGGTATTACACATGAATCAGCATCCAGAGAGATCATGGAGTACCATCATTAATTGCCCACAAGATCACAATATAGCTCATGATTTAAGAATTGAGCGCACCAGAGTGCATATGAGGAAACAAGCAGACAGGAGGCTGCGCCGCGTGAGAAACAAGAGATTCCATCGTGAGCTAGAATTAGACGAGCTTGTCCTCGTACGCCGACCCGCTGTATCTGATCCAGCAAAGAAGATATTCAACAAGTTCTGTGCCAAGTATGTTGGGCCGTTCAGCATAGTGAGGAATCTTGGAAATAATGCATGTCGAGTCAAAGAATTAAGCACAGGAACCATGTCTGTCTATAATAGTGCAAATCTCAAAATTTATCACACCAGAGAGCCTTGGGAAGTCAGAAATAATGTAGCGAATTAAATACGTGATCGTCCAACATCATTCAAGTGAACGGGGGGCAAGCAGAAGCCAGCACATTATTGAGGAAGTGATTAGCGTCCGGCCTGTTTACATCTTGAAGCAAGCAGAGTTGACAGGTATGTCGACAGACGAGCAACAGAGAGGGGAATAGTCTTCAAGCGACAAGTAGCCCCAGGCGAAGCGCTGGGCAAGTGAGCAGCAGACTGGTATTGTCCTAATGAATGGGCGAGAATGTAAACATTGGAACGAGGAAAACACTTGTCAACTAGCAGAGGCGGACTGACTGAGAACTTTGAAGGGAGACTAACCCAGTGTTCTGCTCCATGTGAATAAGGGAAGAAAAATCGACTTTATCTCTAAGTTCGATTTTTCCCAACTAAGGGAGTTGTGAACCCTTAATAAGCTACGCATATTAATGATTCTAATGATTCATTTCATTATATTCTGATTTTACTGCCAGAATCATACAGGAAGGCCAGACTGGATTGTGAAATGTCAAGCTTATGTGGAGATAGTATGTTGGAACGTGCCCAGTCCTGAAACAAAGAAGTGACGAGATCGGAATGTTTTGACAGATACATTATCAGACAAAGGTGTGTTGGGGTCCTGACTTATTTCAGACCGTAATTTCTTTGTCACCCTAGCGTTACGAGTAAGATAGTTGCTGGATGAGAGAGACGTGAGGAACTTTCAACCAATCATAGGACAGAGGCTTCTGTTATAAACTGCGATATTGACGTCACGAACTAACAATCAGAGAGGGTCACGAATTTTAGCGCCAAGGGAGCGTCTGACGCCGGCTTGAAGATGAAAGCGGGAAAGATTGGATTAAAGAAATCTATGATCGATTCCAGAGCACGATAGCCCCATTGTGACCTGTATAATATTTCAAACTGTTTGATACCTGTTGCATGCCAATAATCGCATTATTATAGAAGTTAGTGATAGATTTCCCTCTCCCTCCGTCCTTTTGCTAAATTCACATAAATACTGTCGTCTGAGTGACGACGAGGTGGATTCTTGGTGACACCGTGAGGTGATCACTTATTCTTTTCGATACCGTGAAGGTATACTGTGTTAAATTTATCAGAGATTGAGTCATTATTGAAAACATTATAATGAAGTTGTGTGCGCACAGCTTAGTGTGAAATTTGTGTATCTGTAAAATTTTAGTAGTCTCCCACGACTACAACTATTAGGGAAAGTCTACGATTAATTTTGCACTAGACAAATGGTGAATGAAGTAGCTATTTGCAAAATTTAGATAGAGAATTGCGTGTGACTATAACTAACATTTTTATTTTTTATATTTATTCAACGTCAAGATGGAACTCCAGACCTAGAGAAAGACATCGAACCAACGTTTCTACGGCTCCATGTGGTCTGAGATGAGCTAAACACTATAACTAACATTTTTATTTTTTTTATATTTATTCAACGTCAAGATGGAACTCCAGACCCAGAGAAAGACATCGAACCAACGTTTCTACGGCTCCATGTGGTCTGAGATGAGCTAAACACTTTGGAGAGAGAATGTCAGGCGATGTTCGATGAGACGACGCAGAAAGAGGAATGAGTACTGAAATAATTTATTCATTTGACAAACTGGTTATGGTTTTGTGGGAACATATTATTTTGTGTAAATATTATATTTTATTTTTGTCTTCGTGTTTTATTGTAGATGCTTTGTGGTACTGACACACATTAGTTTAGTTCATGAGCAACGTGGCATGTATTTTATTTGTGTGAAGATTTTTGTTGTTGTTGTTGTTGATGTCAAGTACACGGGGCAAGCGTACTCGAGTGTGTGTTGCTACCGTAAAATGCGCGGCTAAGCGACGCAAATTGGGAACCGATATCATAACAGAAGCGAAACTGAATTAACTAGAGTAGATAATAGAATTGGTGGGAAATCTTTTTATTGTATAGATTTTTATTGTTACACAGGCTTGTGTGTTAATTGCCGTTTGTTGCATTTTTTGTGTTAAGTGAGGGGTCATCTGCCCAATTACTTTATTTGTTTGTGAAGTTACTCTTTTAATGTCTTGGGACACAAAATCTATGGATATTTGATTGGAGTGTCGGCCCGTGGTAGATTTGTGTTGTGTTCTGCCCAAAATGCTTTGTTGAGTCTGCAAATATGTGTTTTATGGGATAGGAGTTTTCGGGAACCCTGGTTCTGTCTGAAGCTATGTCCAGGATAAGCATTTAATCCTTGCGAGGAAAATGTTGGAATCCCTTCTACGATGTTCTTGCAATTCATTGGAATTGACAAGAAGTGTGTGAATTTATGTGTCGCGATTAACAGGTGGCGTAACGGGACTGTCTAGTCTCTTGTTATAAATAGCATGACTCAAAGCTTCGACAAGGAGGGCTGGTTTGAACACAGATGGTAATGAGTGGTAAGGGAGGAATTTCTGCCGGGAGGACTCCAATCAGATAAGGAGCAAGCTGTGCTCATTAGTATTCACGGACCAGGTTTCCGTTCTTCGTAAATGTTTATCTTATATTAAAATAAAGCCTGTATAATGATAAAAGAATTGTAATCGGTAAATGGGTGCTGTTCGCGTTTTGATCGATCGATTCCCAGCGTGTTAGCTTATCCATGCTTTTATTTCATGTAAATTCTGCGGGTTTTAGGCATCTTATTTCTTGTTTGTTTATTGTCATGTTCATTGACCTCGGGTGGTCTCGATGTTCGGTCACGTTGTTGTCATGTATGTGTTGAGCAATATGAGCCATTGGGCAAGCTTCTGTTTTGCTGGGAGTTTCCTGACTCACTGCGATCTCGCTGGAGATCAATTAGTTTATAAATTTTAAATGGTTGCGTGTGTTAGTAAAATTATAATTTTTGTTATGTTATTCTACGAGTGTGTCCCATAAAGCCATAATAATGGTTTGCAGTATGGGGGTTTGCAAGCATATTGGCTGTTCCATCTGTGAGCAAATCTCCATCAAAAGTACTTATTTTTTCTCTAGCGTAGTTATACGCGTGCATACATATTAATCAGACAAGTGGAATTTTGATCCACAATTTTATTTCTTTGGAGTGGACCTTCCTAGGCCACTCAGATCTGTGTAAATTCTTGTACTGTGGGAGTAAAGTTCAGGGTGGACTTTGTTTATGTTATATTTTTATGTTTTGTTGTTTTTATTCAGTTATTAAATGGTGGTAATTTTATTTGTTTTTCACTCATTTCTTATTTGTAGTTTTGCATATGGTCCTTGTATTTGTAAAGCAGCCGTCTGGTATTTGAGCTCTAGTGAAAGCATACCCGGACTGATCGCGCCCCGAAGATTGATTCTCGTATAACGACGCTGTTATATACAAGGGCACAATATATAAAAATGAAAGTTTGTCTGCTTTTTCTGAATTTCCACGAAAATATGCGTTATTTGCGCGTTTCAGACTGTTTTTTGACGGATGCGCGCAAAAATAAAAATTTTGTCTGTCTGTCTGTCTGTCTGTCTGTGGACAACTTTGAGCCCTTATAACTTGAAAACGGCTGGGTGGATCAACGTAAAATTTGATACAGATATCCATCAGAGGCACCACACTAATCATTGATGTAACTCTTCTCCGTACCTCTCATATGAGGGGCATACCCCCTTAAAATGCATGCTGAAATAGGTGTAGAAGGGCCAGACAAAGCTCATTTTCAGCCCCTCAGTATCAGAAACAAAACTCGGAGGCCCCAAGGGCCCCGAAAACCACATTTTAAGGCCCTAAAACCAATAGTTTTTGAGATATTCCCAGAAAACTAATTTGATTTAATAAAATAACGAAAGTATGCAACCCGGTAACTATGGCAACAGAATCTCACAGGTCATTGTTAGACGCAATACAATTCCAATTATTAGATTACTGTGAAAGTTTGTAAACGGCTATACGGTTATCACGGAACCAAATTACGGTGTAAAATGCATCAATACATACAGTATACTGCGCTTAAGGGGGTCAAGAGGTACTCTAGAAATTTTTCACGTGATTTACACGTGTGAGTGTGGTACGGAAGGTCTATTTAATCCTTATCTCTATATAATTATACAATTATTATTATTATTATTATTATTATTATTATTATTATTATTATTATTATTATATAATGGCACACAACGACGAGACAAAGCTCATTTTCAGCCCCTCGGTGTCGGAAACAAAACACGGGGGCCCTAAAGTGTCCCCAAAAACTAAATTTTATGGCTCTATAACCCACAGTTTCTGAAATAATCCCTGAAAACTAATTTCATTTAATAAACTAATCAAGGAATGCAAGCCGGTAACCATGACAACAGTATCTCAAGAGATGGCATCCAACTTTCCATCTCTTTCTGTAAGAAGCAATACCACTCCATTTATTACATTTCTGTGAACGTTTGCAAATGGCTATAAGGTTATCACGGAACCAACTAAGACTGTCAATTCGTCAATGCGCTTAAGGGGGTCAAGGGGCACTCCAGAATTCTTTCACCCGACTTACACGTGCGATATGTTGTACAGAATGTCTATTATATCTCCAAACAGCAATATTATTTTCAAAAATTCCTGAATTGAAATAGTATTTTTGCGGCTTTTTAGGAATTTGAGGTATTCAATTTTATTTTCACGTCAGGTAGTACACGTTAGGTGAATTTAGTTTGAGAGCATATTTTAACTAATCATTCTTTTTGTCAACAAACGTGTACATCGTAAGGATGATTTTGTTTGAGTTAGTTATTGTTTTTTTAGGGTGGAACTACGAGGTCATCTGCCCCTTGAATTTGTTTGATACTGTGTGGTTGATATATCCATATTTGGACATCTGGATGATACGTTGTAGTCAATAAAGTTGGTTTGCCTCATGGCCACTAGCTTTCTTTGCTCTTGCATAAATACACCTATCTATAAACATATGATTGTTTGTTTATTAAAGTTTCAATTTTGTTTCTTTTACGCGTTTCGGTATGTTTTTTGACGGATGCAAGCAAAACGTGGATTTGTGTGTCTGTATTTCTGTGTATCTTTATGTACGCCTATAACTCGTGTTCGGATGCTTGGAGCATCGTAAAATTAGGTAGGTATCTATGAGGGTCAATACACTAATCATCATTTATATAACTCTTCACTGTACTTCTCATAGAAGGGTATGTATAGGGAAAAAAAAGTTTCAAAATACATGCTAAAATAGGCGAAATATAAAAATTATTCTAGAAGGACGACCAAAGCATATGTTGCGCTTCTCAATGTGAGACACAAAATTCGGGGGACTATACAGGGTCTTCGAAAACCACATTTTAAGGCCCTTAAATTAACAGTGTGTGTGATATTCCCAGAAAACTAACTTCGTTCTGATAAAACTTTTGAAGGAATGACAAACCGTTAACCATTGCAACAGTAGCTGAATTGATAACGTCTGGTTATTCATACCAAAGACCGTTCGAAGAACGGGTACTTCTACTAGTATATAAATATATAAAAGTGTACGCGTTCTTACGCCACTTTAACTTGTTTTCTTGGCGTTGATTAGCAGTGTTTAGCAATGGACAAGTTCATTGTTAAACGTAAACGCCTGGAGAGTGAAAGTGAACAGTCGGCTCCTACTCCCGAACCGTCGAATTCAACATAAAGAAGACAAACGAAAGAAAATAACATACCAGGACAGTTACGTAGTGTATGGATTTACGCGGAATAAGAACGAGGAAAACCCTATCCCTGTGAGTTTAGTTTGTGGCGAAACACGAGGCCATGGTAGGCCTACCTAGCAAACTGAAGCGGCATCTCACAATTAAGCATCCTAGTGGGTCAGGGAAGAGTGTGATGTATTTTTCACGTGTACTAGAAGGGGAGAAAAAAAAACAGCTGTGCGAATGGTAAAGAGAATGACCATAAGTGACACTGCTCTTGAAGCCTCGTTTTAAGTAGCAGAACTGATAGCAAAAAGAAAAAAAGACACTTCATAGTCTTGGAGAGGAAATCATAGGTCCTGCATGGAAAGTTATAGTTTCAACAATACTTGGTGAAGGAGCAGCTAATGAAATTTCGACATTTCCTCTTTCCAACAACATCAGTCGCAGGATATCTGAAATGTTTGCAATATCAACGAACAAGTCGTGGGGAAAATAAAAACTGATAGAGCATTTGCTTTGCAAGTAGATGAGAGTATCGATAGTGGTGACAAACTGTAACTCCTTGGTTTTACCAGATATATTGATGATAAAGATATTAATGAGCAGTTTCTGTTCTGTAGACCGCTGGAGACTACAACCTCAGGCCATGATATTTTCGTTTCTATTAATTCCTTTCTCAATGACCAAGATCTTTCATGGAAAGACTGGTTGGTTGGTTCTTAAGTTTAGGGGCTGCGACAACGCGGTCATGTAACCCAGTGTGTGTAGAATCTGTCTGATAACCTGTGTTAATTGTGATGACTGTATTAGTGTGTGTTATCTGTTTTTAAGTAAGGACTGCAGTCTTTTGAATTTTTCAAATAGTTCCTACTTTTGCTGCCAAACGCCACCGTCAATGACTACTAGTTCAGAACTTAGCTACCAGACGCCACCGCAGTCGGCATTTGGCAACAAACGTAGGAACCTAAGAGCGTTGTTTACATTCTTAACCTATACAATTTAACTTCACACAGGTGTAATTAGTGGAAGGTTCTTTAACATGCCATAAATCTCTGACATGGGACCGCCGGCTTTACTTCCTCTCCGAAGGAAGGCATACTGAGGGATTTTTAACGCTCTTAAAAATCCGACGACTTCGGCCGGCATGGAAAGACTGTTGTGGTATATGTACAGATGGTGCACAATCTATGTCTGGGTAAATTAAGTTTTTTACTGCCAGAGCTCAAGATTTTGCTGCAGTGTTTAACGAAGTTGTGAAAATGGTGAACTACATCAAGTCTCGACCTTTAATGTGCAGGATTTTTAACAGTTATGTCTCGCAACGGATGCACCTCATACCTCTTTGTTACATCATACAGAAATATGGTAGTTGTCGCGGGGTCGTGTATTGAAGCAGTTTCTTGAACTTAGAGAACAGGTGAAAACTATTTTTAAGGATGAAAATCAAGATACATTTTATGAGCTGTTACTAACTGATTCTTGGAACTGTCGTATCTGGCAGATATTTTTCATAAACTGAATTAACTGAATGTTTCAATGCAGGGTCGACAGGATACAGTAATTTCCTCATCCAATAAAATGAAATATTTTAAAAGAAAACTTAGTTCTTGGAAGTCTGCAGTTCAGAAAGGAGATCTTTCAAACTTTCTTCATCTGGCAGTAGATAATGATCTGGGTAAGCTGAAAGACCGCATTTGTGATCACTTATCAAGATTGCAAGATGCAATAGATACATACTTTCCATCTATTTCCACTATGAATGTCGACTGGGTTGTCTCACCATTTGATTTCATAGATAGTGCGGAGGAAATAGATTTCACTGGTTGCGAACGAGATGAATTTATTGATCTTTGTGCCGATTCCACACTCAAAGGTAAGTTCAGCAAGAGTGAGGCGTCGGTGGCTACTTTTGGGCTTCAGCGGAGAGAGTAGTATCCTAACCTAATGAGGAAAGCAATTAACACACTTTCGCCCTTTCCAAAATCCTATCTATGCGAGCAAGCCTTCTCTGCTCTGGTGACAATAAAATCCAAAGCAAGAAATAGACTGAATAACCTTGAGGATGATTTGCATGTTTCATTGTCAACTGCAAGGCCCGATATCACGTATCTGAGCTCTAAGCATCAATCACAAGTTTCACATTACTGATTTATCGAACAAAATTATTGATGTATTTTTACTCACTGACTGTAGTAAAGAATTATGTTGTGGTGTACGTTAATTATTATAAAATATTTCAATAAATTTACATATGAAACATAATTCTTTTTTTATTTAAGGAAGGGTGCCCCTAGTGTTTAATGTTATTCCCAAGGGTGCCGTGAACTTCAAAATGTTGGGAAACTCTGCTCTAGACTGTGGACGTGTAGACTGACAGGATGAGTCAGGGAGGGAGGGGGGCGGAAGCTGCGATAGCAAAGGTGTTGAAGGAGATGGGAAGGCAGGTGCCCGAGCGCGCTCTTGCCCAAGACCTTGTCTTACCGCTGTGTGTGTGCGCGCGTGTGTGTATGTGTGTGTGACTGATTCAACCTGCGTTTTGTAGAGTCTGAAAGGTACATGCACCACGGGTATATCGATGAACCAATTTTCTTTATCGAACTTTTCAACTCCTCAGAATAAGAGCCACTTCAAATTAATATAACTTAGAAGTTAATATAACAATTTTTTCTCACTAAAAATGGTATTCAAATCTGAAGAGGTTAATACAAAATTTGAATTTTGTAATAAGAATTGTTCCTATTGCAGGTACTACTACAGGGGTTGTTGTACAGAAATTTCGGTGTCTTCCGATTATTAGTTTCGTCGTGGTGATTGTACCTTTAACGCTCAAAATAGCCACTTTGAAGCCATGTCCTCAGCAAACGAGCCGTCGTTATTTTCTTCAAAACGCATATAATATCTCACAAAGACCTACATTAGAGATTAAGAGTAAAAATAAAAATAAAAATAAAATTTCAATTTTTGACCGCACAGCCTTAAGAGACATGAACGAGATGGTTCCCAGTGGTTCATACAAAATCTAGAAACAACTCTGGCCACCAAGGAAAACTCACTATCAATATAAAGATAACATGTTACATGAATAAGCTTTACGAGTAAATAATATATCAATAATAATGTAATTGGTTTTACGTCTCTTATAACTACTCTGGCTTTTAGTGACGTGGGTTAACGCAATTTTGCCCCGAAGGTGATTTTGAACGTGCCAGTAAAATCTACTAACACGGCTCCCTCGCATTTGCACACCCTCAAATGCCAGTTGACTGTGCCAGGATTCGATCCTGCAACCTTGGACACAGCAAGTGAGAACGTTACCTCTGAGCCATGAAGCCAGTGTTCATGAGATCATTCCGGCCAACTACAAGGACTACAATGAAATCAATGAGTACATTGAGTAGTCCACAACTACAACGGGCGAATTGTCTGGAGGGCTGCAGCTTTCTTCCTCCCTGTCTTGCCTTTTACGTGTATTTCCATTAAGGTTTTGGAGTGTTATCAGCTGATTAGTCATGTCTTAAAAAGATACCAGTTTTAGTATTTAACATTGTCTTGACCTTTGAAAATTTAAGTTTCATCTTGAAGACGGGTCATTTCTTTCCTGGAAGACTCATTTTCCTGGACATTTTGTAAGACCACAAATGATTATGTAAGCTTGTTTGCATTTCTTGTAATGTTCTTTATCCAGTAAAAATATTATTTAAATTTTCTGAAAATATTAAAGAATGCATCATCGCCTTCTCGCTCCTCCTGAAAATTTAAAAAAAGTGAAGATGACTTTTTCATTCAATGATTAATTCAATTACAGCTGCTTACATTGGCAGTTGTAGCTCTTCAGTCGGTCAACATGAATTTGCCCAAAGACTGGCTGGGGTACAAAGTATATAATATTTGAACAATAAATAACACTCCTGTAAAAATATACATGTATTAGTTATGATCACTAATATAATGGGGCAATCATAACTAGTCCATGTAATTCTTTACAGGAGTGTTATTTCCTTATATTGTTCAAATATTACATTCTTTGTTATTCGCCCAATCTTTGGTCAAATTCGTGTTGACTGACTGATGAGCGAAAACTGACACTTTGGATAGGCAACACTGAAAACATGGCTTCAAAACTTTACATTGATGTTTACATTAGTAAATACACCTTACACACACACAATCGCAGTGTACTGTATCTAGTACCTCAGAGAGAAGATCAAGTATGTTCGAGATTATCACTTTCGCTGCATTCAAAGAATGTGGAGTGTACATAATGGCCTCCTAGGAGGACTGTGTTGTCGAAGGTGTGGATAGGAATAAAACCACCAACGTTCTAGAACTGCCGTGTTCTAATAATAATAATGTTATTGGTTTTACGTCCCTTTTAACTACTGTGGCTTTTAGAGACGCCAGGGTGCGGGAATTTTGCCCCGAAAGGGATCTTTAACGTGCCGTAAATCTAATGACACGGCTCCCTCACATTTGCGTATCTTCAAATGCCAGCTGACTGTGCCAAGATTCGATTCTGCAACCTTGGGCACAACAGGCAAGAACGTTACCGTTGAGCCACGCAGCCAGCCTGTCGTGTTCTATAACTACTGTATATTTATTATGCGAATTTATGGCTTTCACTGCAAAGTATACAGACCGCCTTAGCTTAGTTAATTACAGTGGATTTTCATCACTGTCGTAACATTTTGATGATGGAAACTAAATCTTCATATCTGTCGAAGAAAGCATGGCAACTGCTCCCGTTCAAAGGGGAAATTTAAATTATTAACACTCACGACGGTAATGAAATTTACATTGAACAAAGGGGAAACCCACATAACCATCTCAAAGAACAAGGAACAGAGAAGTATTGTGCATCGTTTCAAACGCTGTGAAAGCATTACAAAATCCATTGCATGTTAAGAAATTAAACAT
Organism: Meconema thalassinum; assembly: GCA_946902985.2. NCBI lineage: Eukaryota > Metazoa > Arthropoda > Insecta > Orthoptera > Tettigoniidae > Meconema > Meconema thalassinum. Next base: position 741,537,452 of record OX336389.2, read on the forward strand.
GCTTCTCAATAATGAGGCAATACAAATAAAGAGTCGCGAATACTAACATTACTCAGCAGACTTCGGTGTCTGAATGTGTTTTAACACAGACTGACAATGAGTCCACAACGTGTACAGCTGATTTGCTTGATAACATTGTGAAAATCTTTTTACAGGCCTGACTGACGGAAATGAGACACCTTCTCTATATGGGAGGTTCATTCTGGACTTTGATGTTTTGGTTATCTTTCTGAATTTGTGATCAATTGCTTTCACTATTGCTATGAGGCTTGGGGCTCCAGTTGGGTCAACCATAGTTTCCATTTATGCCGAAAGTTATTTTTGGGACAGATGACGTGGATATGTTATCCCTTAAAGCAACAATTACCTCCACCATAATTTGATCGTCACCGCTTATGTCAACCTTCCTTCGTCAAATCTTGTCCAATGAGTTTGAGTCTTTAGTCTTTTGACTGGGTTGATTCAGCTCGCCATGCTTCCTTAATGTGAGCTAATCTTTTCATTTCTACATAGCAACATAGACTTACATCCGAGAAAAACTGTTTAACTTATTCTAAACTTGGTCTACCCCTATAGTTCTTGCCTTCGACCTTTCCTTCCATAACTATGTTTGCTATTCCTGGATGTCTTAGTATGAGTCTTAAAATCCTATCTCTTCACTTCTTTTCATTAGCAGTCGCCAGAAATATCTCTCCTTTCCCACTCATCTTAATACTTCTTCATTTGGTACTCTATCTACCCATCTGATCTTCATCATTCTCCTGTATCACCACATTTGAAATGTTTCTAATCTCCTCTTTTTCTGCTGCACCAACAGTCCAAGTTTCACTTCCATAGAATACCACGCTCCAGACAAACGCTTTCAAAAATAACCTCCTAATACCTAAATATATATTCCTTTGCTGTAGAAATGCTTTCCTTGCCTCAGCCAACCTACTTTTTAAATCCTCTTTGCTTCGTCCGTCACTGGTTATTTTGCTTCCTAAGTAACAGAAGTCCCCTACTTCCTGTAACTTTTCTCCCGCCAATTTGTTCAATTCGTTCTCGAATATCCAGGCTTAATTTCTTGTTTTCTTTTCTAAGCGTAATTTTACGTTGTATTTGTATGTTTGTTTCGCTCCTAAACAAACGCCTCCGACCGTTCTGCTACAGTCTTTGAAGCGCAAATGTGCTTTTAGAAACGAGAGCGACAGTAAAAATATCGGGATAACTAATTAGTCGTTCATTCTCTTCGGTATCTTTTTAGATAAAACGCTACAAGATGATAATATTATTGGTTTTACGACCATTTTAACTACTGTGGCTTTTAGGGATGTTAAAGATAGTCTTCGGGGCAAAATGCCGGTACCACGACGTCTCTAAAAGCCGCAGTAGTTAAACGAGACGTAAAATCCATAACATTAATGATAATATAGTACATTCTGCAACGTGCCTATAATGGCAATAATTAAGACACAAGTATGTTTATAGAACGAGCGTAGCGAGGTTTTTAATTTCCATACGAGTGTCTTAATCACCATTATAGGCGAGTTGCATACGACTGTTTATGTTCGACGACAATTATAACTATTTTATGTTCGAACATAAATATTCATAAATATCTGTCGAGATTTCGCCAGTTTTATGTACTGAACAGAGCGCTTGGGACGGAGAGAATACCTTGTATTTGACCATGGCCTCCTCGATTACCCCCACTAGGACACTAGGCTACGCAGTGAAATTTAAATTAGAAGGCCTTGGAACTCAGCGCAGGTGCGATGCTATCCTTGCCTAATTGGTCAAACAACTGTTTCTTGAGCTCTGATTGGTGGGAGAAACTGTCCCATAATGAAAACTTGTACTATAATGAGCCTCATTATAGTACAGTTTTCTGACATATAATATTTAAATTTCGACATCGTCGAAGATAAAATTCATTAGAGTGGCCATCGATCTATAGGCTATCTCTTTAATTTCATAGCAGAAACCAAAGAAACTGTTCACAAGCATAAATAGATATTAAACCCACAGCAAATCGACGAATCTGAGGGGAACATACGAGGTGTTTTCAAATGAAAAGGTACGAAACGTTACTGTGGGTACAATTTATTCGTTATTCAAAAGTAGTCACCACAGGCCTGTGCACAGGTGTCCCATTGCTTCATTAGCCGCAGGATTCCCTGTTCCCAGAAGTCTTGTGTTTGTGACTGGAGCCAATCCTGTACGGTGTCCTTTAGTTCGTCGTCCGATTGGAAACGTTTTCCCTTGAGATGTTTTTTAACGGACCAAGCAGATGCAAGTCGCAGGGTGACAAGTCCGGGATGTAGGCCCGATGATGAAGTTGCTCCTACTTGAACATGGCCAATACACCTTGTGTGACGTTGGAGACGTGTGGGCGAGCGTTATCATGGAGCAGAATCACTCCCTTCGTGAGCAGTCCAGGTCGTTGTTCTTGATGGACTTGCGTAGGCTACGGAGTGTCACACAATACACTTCACTGTTAACGGTTCGTCTCAAGAGAAAACGTTTCCAATCAGACGACGAACTAAAGGACATGGTACAGGATTGGCTCCAGTTACAAACACAAGACTTCTGGGAACAGGGAATCCTGCGGCTAATGAAGCAATGGGACACCTGTGCACAGGCCTGTGGTGATTACTTTTGAATAACGAACAAATTGTACTCACCGTATCGTTTCGTACCTTTTGATTTGAACACCCCTTATAATAAGGTAATGAGCATTAGCACAGCCTTCGTCATTGAAAGGGAATAAGACATTGAATTGAGGGAGAAAACTGCTCACTGCCTCACTTTTACATTCCTGCATCATCATAGCCTCCATTCGTAGTACTCATTGAAGAGCATACCTGCTTGGCTCTGGCATCTCTCAACTTGCCACCAAGGTTGGAGAGAAGTGGGAGGTATCCCGACCGGGTCTTAACGAAAGTCTTTGAACAAGGAAGGAGATAATTTGAGGTACATATGTGAGATATATCCACTACTATCTGACGCAAATTTAAGAGACGGTATATTAAAGGTCTTGATATAAGAAAACTAATGTCTGATGAAGCAATCAAAACATTGTGAATAATAAGGAGAAAGCAGCACTGATATCTTTCTGTGAAGTTGTTTCAATTGTTTTGGTAACAACAAGGATCCTAATACCCGAAACATTGTGGCTAACATAATTGAAGCACACAAGGAACTCTGTTGTAACAGGAGTATCAGAATTTAATTTCTGTTATCTCACCTAGATTATTTCCCCGATAACCTCGGATTTTTGAGCATAGAGCAAGGCAAACGATTCCATGAGGATGTAAAGGAGTATGAAAGGGAGAGGCAGGGAGCCTCAGTATACTTGCTGATCATTGTTGAGTGTCAAAGCGTGGACTACCTGAAGACAAAACATAAAAGCAAGAGGAGCAGGAAGACTCTCTCAACTAAGACGCAAGTGGTATAATATTGGTGTGACAGATATTTTACTAATGTATAGATCCAATCGTGAAGTGAAATGAAAATGTTTGTCATGAAATTCACCTACCGTAATTATAGAATACATTTCAGGTGATTTGAAAAAAATAACCTGACGTGATAGAAGCAAAATAATTAAAAATTAGGATTCAGCACATCGACATTATGTATGATCACATTATTTGGTTTATGAAACAAACACAAAGTTGAAATTCGCAGGCTAGTGTTATCTACTGTTCGTTCTAGCAAACCACCCAAAGCTACGGATAGAAGATCCGCTGTGGGATTATCCCGGAAGGCTCCGTCAAGTCGTTGTGATAATTACTTCCGGAGGTGGTTGAGTGCACACGATAATCTCAAAATTACTTGCACATTATTGCTGCTACAGCTGAGATTACCAGGTTCATATGGTCAAGGTACCAGGGAACAGTAATTGTTCCATAATTTCTTTGAATTGCACCATGAGACGTAGACTTCTAATCTCACCCTCACAACGTGTTGACAAAGGATTCAGACGAAAACAATAAGTGAATCTAGTTCGACGTTCTGATGTTAGGAGCGACAACGATAACAAACCTTACTACGGAGGACGTAGTGTCCAGCCGCTAACTCATACTTGGAGAAGCATACGTAGCTACTGATCTTACGTGTCGCACATGTATTCTAACCTTCCATTCATTAAGAGGCGGAGTTCATTTAGCAAATACTTTTCCACGCAGATCAAACAGAAGCCGTAATAACCGTACCCATCTTATGCCGCCCTACCACTAGAGTCGCATTGTACTATAATCTGTATTACGAATGAAGAACGCTGACGTCTGTCAAAGCTAAAAGGTGGGTAAATGCTGCGTTGTCACTGGGACAGGTCATGACTCATGGCATTCCAAGAGGCTTGGAGGGAGACAGTAGGACACTGCCTCAAACCATGTGTTCTTTGCTGTCCCTGCATACAATGCAACACCGCTCGCTGTTGCCATTGGGACCGCTATCCCGCACATATCCTCTCCACACCGCACCCTTCAAGCGGATGACAACTGTCACCGTTCATCATTCGTAATACAGAGTATAGTCAGGTTATTTCAGTACCACAGTATTATCATCTGTGAAAATGTTAAATCAAATGAGTAATACTAACACTGATTACATTCTTAAGGACGTCTTGGTCACTGGATAGTCTATTTCTGCGGAATATGACATAAAGGAGTGGTACAATATTATCCTGGCTAGTAAAATGTTAACCCAAATTGCAGAAAGATAATCACATCAGTTAATTTTTCAACATAATTTTTAAAGGTGACGAAATTTTTACAGCATAACTAGACCATGCAAGAAGGAGCCTAAGTCCATTATTCCAAGTATTTCAGGAGAGATGTAAAACTGATTAAAATCATATAATTTGAATCAATTTTGGAGACAAATATTTGCATTTTCACTACAATTTGAAAGTTTGGAAGGCAGTTTGAAAATTATGTTGGTAAAAAATTTAAATTGAGTTACTTTCTTCTGAAAACGAAGTATAAAATATGTGTACACATTTCTGGATTTACAGGATACTCCATCCTGGTTGTACTACAGTGAGAACTGTTCATGTTAGCGTGCAAGGTGATATGTTATTTTTACACTACCCTGTATCCAGAGACTGCTTTATTAATCCTACCATGCAAGGTCTGGGGCAACTGTCCATAAGTATTTAACTACAGCATGGTTGAAACTAATTAATACTGAGATCAATGAACATGGAATTAGAACTTAAGAACTTCAAATGGATTGTTTTACGTGCTCGTATTGCTATCTAGAAGGAGATTTATTACCAGGGCAGATCTGACATGATCTACTGACTGGCATTTGATCAAAATCGAATTGATTTCATAGTATGTGTGCCACCATTCTGCTTGGTATTTTGACTTAACGATATTTTAAGTATAATAATGCACCGCAAGTATTTTCACATATTGGAAGCTAATGTAAGTTAATGAACAGAGCACCCATACTGGAATAGTTTTAGGGTGATTTGTTTTTGTGGAATACGTTTAGTAGGTATTACCACATGCTTAGCTTGTTTTGCTTTGGTGTCTTAGAAATATAGGATTTAGCTTATGTGCTATCTATACCAAATTACGTGTAATAATCTGCAAAACATTTCCTACGCTAATTAGGTTATCATGAATTATTAGTTGAAGTGTATTTTGTTCAGTATATATAGGTCTATATGTATCTCCAAATATCGTAATTGAATTTAGCATACTTGAATTTCGGCACAACTTGTTTTTACAGTAGTTAAAGTGATGTTTTCTTTCATCATTCCCAAGTTCAACCAACGAGTGTAACCTACTGGCCCTTGAATATTTTTGAAATACCTGCCTTGTCAGTTAAGACACGCCTATGGACACTGAGCGTCATGATGTCTTGGCAAAATAATCTTTCAAATGTCAAAATGCATTCAAAGCTGTTTATATTTAAGCACAATGTGTTGTCAATAGTACTCATTTCACCGAATTATATTACTTGTTCAATGATAACGGTTGACACGTGTGTGCACTTATCGCTCACATAATATAGGTTTCATGGACAAGGTACCGATTGATATTCCAACATGCATTTTTAGCCTACGTTCCATTTTTGTAAAAAAAAATAAAAATGGAAACGATCTTATGAGAACTACACGGGCCATACTATTCAAACTTCAAAATCACCAACTCAGGATCCAATTGCGTAATTAACACGAAACTTTGTAAGAAGGGAGAAAAAGATAAGATACCTCGCTTGCATTAATCATAAACTATCACACTGCATATAGCACGTAGCTGCCATTTTGAATATATAGGACAATGATATCGACACTACACTATTTATTACAGTTACAATGACGAAACGCAGCATATACTATGTAATCTCACATATAAGGCTTTCTCTGAAGAAGGCGCAAGATATACGATTTCATACATTCAAGATGGTAAATAGGCGTACTTTTCTAATGTTTCAATTAATTCCACTGGATGAAAAATGAATTACAACGAAACATAGTAAACGGAGAGTTTTATGTAGGATTTAACACTTACTGTTTATCACAAGAACATTCAATTATACTCCTCGATAAGGACAAAGAGTTATAACTGTACCCATACATTTAGGAGAAAGTAGGCTGAACACTTGGTTCAATTGTTCTACAATTGAGCTGTTTCGTGCTGCATCATCTAAAGCAAGAGTCTCTATGATGGTTGCCAACCTCCTGAGAGGAGATGGTACTTAGAGAAGAAGAAGGCTACATGTTCTTTACAGAACAACTTGTTATGAATTATAAGTAGACTATACATTTATTGTTGGTAAGGTAAATGAACGTTCTGTCAATGATGCCTTTGAAACTGAAAACTTAGCCTATGTGACATGCTCGGCGCATGTAATCTCACGTACATTCCTTGCAGTATTATCTAACACACATGTGCGTGCAATTCAAACTTGCATATCATTGCTCTTAATTATTTCCAAGATCTAGTGATATCTTATGACCAACATTTGGTTACATGCTTCTCAAACCACGATTTATTATTTTTGTACATTCCCTCGATACCTCCAAATTGGTACCTAGGCTGTTAACGTTTAGAAGTTTCTGATACTTTGATTCTGATAAATTTTGAATTGATGTTGCTACATTTTGTGGGCCTAGAGTTTTCAATATACATAATGTAGACGTCACAGTCAATTTCTTTACTGAACATTTACTTGCCTTGATTTACATGCATGCCCCACTAAAATCACGCAAGAGTAAACCAAACTTTTTGCCTTGGTTGACCCTTCGTATAAGGAGTCTTAGAGGAGAGAGTGAAAATGCTACTAAGAAATCAATCAAAATACCAATCCAGAGGATCACGAAAATTTAGGGAATTCCGTAATCATACTAAACAGATGATAGATAATTAGTGCAAAACTGAAGTACTTCATTGCATGTTTAGGACTACAACATCATTCTCGGATCGATGAAGAACATCTAAATCCTTAGCTGTTGGCTCTGAGGCACCAAGTACTTGTTAGTTTGACTTGCCAGTTTATAACTCGGAGCTTAATAATACACGCTTCGTTCAAGCAGCAGGGCCTCCTAATAACCATGGTATACATGGCATTACCATATGATCAGTCTCTTCCAATACACCTGAATGGACAATATATGTAAGGCACACCTGTCTTGAAAAAATCCACAGCCTGCTTCCAGTCTCCGACTGGGTCAGGAATGGAATGAATGAAGCCCTCATCTAGCGGCGAGGATATGAACTGTGCCGGCTGCCGAGGCCTGACGCACTCCTCAGGGGCAATGATTAAATGAACGACAGATGAAATGAAATGATAGTGGAGAGTGTTGCTGGAATGATATTTTGACAGGGAAAACCGGAGTACCCGGAGAAAAACCTGTCTGCCTCCGTTTTGTCGAGCATAGATCTCACATGGAGTGACCGGGATTTGAACCACGGACCCAGCGCACACCTGTCTTGAAGTTAAATAAATGCGAATACTTTTATTCGTACACAGGTCAAAGGACGAGATAATCTACCCACAGCATGCTTTTAAAAATGACATGTCTTGACATTATACTTCCAAATTCGAACATATTATTATCGTTATTATTCATTTCCTCCCAATTGAAAGTTGCAAATCTTAAGGCTATCTACCTAGAGTATCCATGCCACAAATCTGTACGGACGTTCGCACAGTAAATATACTCTATGGGTTGAGCAAGGCTCTGGAGAGAATGCCTTCTGTGATCCCAGGGTACGGATTAAGACTTCCGAACCAAAAGTCCTGGTTTGATTCCCTGCTCTGCCTAGAAATCAAATTATGGTCAGGGGTTGAAATGGTGTACAATGAGCCTCATGGGGTTAAACATTTCCTTTGCAAGCAAATGCCTAGATGGTTTCTAATTTAAGACCACGGCCACCTCCTTTCAAATCTTAGCATGAATTACAAATACGCACACTACCACAGCCATTACAATGGTCCAGTTTATCATATAGATTCCACACACACCCAAGTACTGTGCCCGTTTCCCCGACGTCACGTTGGCCCGGCGATTTCAACGAGAAACCGAAGAAGGGACACAGGCGATAGAAAAAAATTAAGTCCTGGAAATATTTGTCCAATACAAAAAAAAATCAAAACAACTAGCTCGGGCAGGCAAGAGATCGAATATCTCGGGTCGTTTAAAGGGATAGGCATGCAAGGTTCAACAGGACAAATACCTCACAAACAGGAAAAAGAAAAAGTATCACTGACTCGGGAGAAGTTCCAAACTACAGGAATAATTAGAAATTGTTAAAATCGAGATCCTAAATTTATTTTAGAGCAGACGGACAAAAGAATGATATGAACACTCCTATTACTCAAGGCAAATCATTAGGTTGGGATACAAGTATCCATAAAGTCCATCTGTGCCGTTGAGCTGTCCTATTTCACTTAAATGGGAAGTTCTCACAAAAGAAAATTAATCATAGTTCGAGAGTTCGTTGTTTAGCTGAATATGAAATAAAATAAAAAACACTTCACTATCAGTTTCAGCTTTGTAGAAGAAAAAATAAACATTTTTTTCTTCCCATAAATTAATAATTCACACACAAATTATACACATCCCTGATATTTACATATATTAGATTGACATTAATGACCGTTAATTAATTAATTGGATTACATTAATTATAGACAAATAAATGATTATTATCATTATATCACCACAATAATTCCAAGTTTCCTTATGGAAAACATCTTAGCTCAAAGTAGCATTAATCTATCGTAATTTCTCAAAACATTGGTTTACAAGGGAATTCTAATCACTCAAGTCATTCTCAAATAAGAAATTGGATTCAACATATGCTTATGGGAGAAATTAAATTGTTCAGATTGCGATGATGTAACAGTTACATTCAAAGATATAGGAATACAGTAGAATTGCCTAAGATCTGCATAGTTATTAAATTGAATTGACCAGCTCATTAAACCCTAACAACAGTGCACAAAATGACGATAAATTGGACGAGAAAAAAAACTGTCATTGCACTATTTCCCAACGTTGGAAATATAAATATAATTACTATAATAAAGCACATACTAATTCATTTGACCTAGGACTGCATAGACCCTGCATCCTGGCATAATCACAAACATTTATGTCATCGAAGAAATTCATTAATTATTAATTTATTAAAGCGCTGGAATGGAATATCTCATTTCCAACAGTTGCTGCTCTTAGACCACTATGAGTGTCTACAACGTATTAATAATTGTGCTTTATTCAAAAACCATTTCCAAAATCCTTTGACATAATGTCAAGTAATCCTTAAGTGGCAATAACAAGACTGGTCAGAATCTCTTAATGTCTACGATTATTATCGGCTTCGTATTTTTATACAATCTGAATTAATTACTGTAGGGTTTAGGATCACACATCATGAATCCAGATGATAATTACTGTACCAAGAATTAATTATCAAGTTTCAAAAATTAGCTCTGCAAAAAGTTTAATGATCCGCTTGCAACCGCCGTAAAGATATAATACGCCTTAAGTAAGAACGAAACTAAGTTTAGAATAAGTTTATAAAAAAAAAAAAAAATGGAATCCAACCATAAAACATTTTGTTAAATATCTTACATATATGTGTGAAATTACTCTTAATATCCACAAATTATTTGCTCTTTAGTTTGGGAATTCATTCGAAATATAGCAGTCACCTGGAAGAGAGAACATTATGATAACATGGTAATGGCTTGTCATATAATTTCAGACAAGTGGTCTGAAAGCATGCTCAGGGTCACGGAGAATGTGTTGCCTATATGATTTCCCACGACGTGGTTAATCTTGGCCTTATACTTAATTTTGCAAGATCGCTGCTTACGATACTCTTGTAATGCATCCATCGTCGTGACGTCTGATCTAACGTGAATTCGGTCCCCCAGAACTCGGACTCATCCTGGTCATTAAGCTTCCCTGTTGATGGCTTAAGCTATCATCTTGAATAGTAATAAAGTCTGTATTAGTGTTCCCATGTTACTGTTCTTAATTCCAAGTGGCATCGTGGATGACTTCATACAACCCCTTAAATCAAAATTGGTTGTACGCCACTGATGGTGAAATGTTCCGACTATTTTATCAGTGTGGAATTGGTGGTGTAATTGCAATATTGTTCATTATTCATGAATGCACTTGCTATTAATCCAATTAAATATTGATCTTGTTCTGTTACATGTAGTACAGCTATCGTGTCGAAAAAGAAAGTTCAACATTGTATATCTGTGTGCCTGGCAGAATAATATGACCTGGCAGAATAATATGACGAGATCTGTCATATGTTATGCGCTGCAACAAGTTGTATATCAATGTCTACTGGCCTGCGTTCTACGGTGAATATATTTCCAGTCCGCTAATGGTGCTGTGAATGTGTCCGCTGAATAATATTATAATTCTTACTTACAGTATTTCTGCCACTTGTAGGAAACACTGACTTTACTTTACTTAACACTGGTAAAGAAATTATTATAAGTATCGGCGTATCACCAGCCAGATTGTGATGGTTAGTTAAATAGTGCAAACACACGGTTTCCACACGTATTAGAAAACCTCATCTTCGCGCACACATGAGTTTAGCCAGTGAAAAAGAATTCTCGAAAGACCGTGTTCTAGAACTGACAGAGTCCACGCTGCCTAGTCACCTGATTCATAGCGGTGCGTGGAGAAATTTCCACCCCTCATCTATTGCGTCACGACATGCCAAAGCCGTTAGGAGTTGAAGTTCGACTCTCGCTTGTGCTAAATTTTAGCTCAATGCCATAAGGATAGGTCCATTTATCAGCTAGAATAATTATGAAGAATGTTTCTTTAGCTCTGGGTCTGCTACAAACACATGCTGGAATACATTACAATATGTTACATTCATCAAATACTTCCAAGGTTGCTTTGCGAATCTCGGCAATTAAACATCACCAACATGGTGGATTTCGGTCACAGTACATCAAGCTACATGTCCACGATATCGCAAATGCCCTAAATGAAACAACACAACACAACAACAACAACAACAACAAAATAACACAATAATATATGACCAGATCTGTTCACATCTGCGTGAATAAAAATAACCCCTGACACCACAGCCCACGAGGGGCCTAGGCCTACCAAGCGACCGCTGCCCAGCCATTTGGCCTGCAGAAATTGAGGTAACGCCTGGTCAGCGCATCGGGTCCCCACGGCCGTTAATCTTGGTTTTCGTGACCAGGGTGCTGCCTCACTGTCAGGCAACTACTCAATTGTCCTCACGAGGCTTGAGTGTACCCCGTTCCAGCCCTAAAGTCAGTTTCAAAAATCCCTGACTGAGCCAGGAATCGAACCCGGGGCCTCCGGGTGGGAGGCAGATGCACCACCCCAACACCACGGGGCCAGCCACATCTGCGTGAATATCATAATCAACAAGTACCAATCAGGGTTTGAAATCATCATAGTACAGTCACTGTATTATTAACAGTAACTGATGACGTTTTATTATCAACAAAAGGCAGATGACTGTTATATTTGTTTGATTTCAGACAGACATTTGACTGCTAATTACACCTGCTTGTCTGTAACTTAAGTTCTAGGCTTCTGTTAAAGCGTATTTGTTTGGGTTCATTCGTACTGCCCCCGTAAAATCAATTATAAGGGATGAAAATGGGAATAATATTTTTTTTTTCGAAGCCCATGATAAAATTTAACCAAGGAATATGATGGCTGGAACTTGGCAGAAACCAGTCGTGAGGCGACGTCGAGCTAGGAGGGAAATTCCGTCACGTGATTGTATTGCGCAATGGAAGATTCGAGAAGCTTGGAATCGACCTAGCAACAGTGAATATTCCCAGGATTTGTTTAGATATTGTTATAAATTATCCCATTGGATATGAGCTTACAGCCAATAGGAAGAAGTTTTAGAGAAGACGGAAGTTCCAGCAACTAAATTTTTATGGATATTTAATTCATTTAAGCCCTTAAAGAATGAATTTACATATTGGAAAAGAGAAGAATATTATAATAAAATATTGGAAATATTTTAAAAGTCAATAGCAGGTCGCTATTGGAAGAAATAAACGATTTGCTAGAGCCCGCGCGAATTCGAGAGGGAACTCGAAAACGTGGCTAAAATCGGTAGACTTGGAGGGGAGACGCCAAGCACCGAGGCTCTTGTGTATCTGAACGTCGAAGGGGTCAGACGTGTGAAATTGGAGTAGAATGGAGTTCCGAGTGTTTCACCGGTCTAGTAGAAGGTGACCCGTGGAGACAAGGCTTGAGCGAGAGAGGAATCTGGAGACGACCGCGCCTTGAATCTAGGTGAAGTTGCGAGGTTTACATTTACCGCATTAACTTCGGTCTGATCTACTTCAGAGAATTCATTTCAACTACGTATTGTAGCTGACTAGCAGATACTGTATATTGCAAACTTACAGAAGTTTGGAAGAATCATTTCAGCAATTATAAGCAGTTTTGTGAAGCGCGAGAAAAGTGTTTTTCTCCAGCGCGATACGACACTTGGTCCGAGCGACTGCAGCTCAGGCAACAGCCACCCGTGAGTACGAGTGTGTATTACTATTGCTTGTGTGGAACTGTATTACAACACTTAGGATGGAGATGTATTCCATAGTGAAGACCAATATTCAGTCTAGCATTATGAAGATTATAATGGACTAGATTATTATGTGCGCCAGGAGTATAGGCAGATAGAAGCAATATAGGCAGCGATGGAGCTTTGTTAGAGGAGACTGTTCGTGAATGTCTACTTAGTGAGCAATCATGAGACTCCATGCACAACTCCATTCTAGTGCATTCTGGTCAAACATGAGCTCAACATTAACATCAGAGACTACAGAACGATGTTCAGATTCCATATACATGAATGTTCGTTATACGAGTGAGGTCCAAGACTTTCTCCTCAAATGTATTTTGAAGTGGAAAGCAGAACTTTCGACGCTGCTCAATGTTCTAATGAGACTGTGCTGTGACGGAGATTGTAGAAGCATGAAGATTTTCAAGAGGTCCAGGGTTATCCCGGTCAAAATGAAGATGATGATTGGAGGCCCGCAGTTCGATTCCGGTCGGAGCTTGCTGTTTCCAGTGGGGGAATTCGTTCCTTTCCTGAGGTGACGAGTTCGTGGAGACGAACTAGGATCCAGCCCAGATCTTTGGGAGATGTAACATCAGAGTATTTTGTTATACTCTATCTTGATCTTCTAGACTTCGAGACCAGGTAGCAGTGTTCACTAACCTTGTAGTTAGAGCTTGTAGTGACATTTACTGAGCAAATCCTTTATCCATTTTTCGATACAGTATTTATGTACTCCATGTATAGCATTTTTATTCTTCGAAATTTATTATAGTGATCGTCTAGCGATGCTATTATCTTCGTTTGTTAGGAATCCAGTTTCTGAACTGAGATTACTTATTTGTTCGAGGAACAAGATTTTGTCATTTCCTTTAAGGAACAGTAATTTATCTTCGACGTTTTTGTATTCATTTTGAATACAGGTGATAGACATTTTCGTCTATGTTACCCATTAAATTAATTTTATTAGTTTAATTTGGTTATTTTATCCGTCGAGAAGAAACGTCAAGAAAGAAGATTTTGGTAGTGATATATTGTGAAATATCATGTCACATTGTAGAAAAGAAACATTTAACGTGGACACGATTATTATCGTCAGAACTCATAGACATTCGTTCTGAATGAAGAGAAAACGAATATGACTAACTGTATGTTTTTATTGAAGAAAGCTTTGAACTTTCAGTCATTTAATTTATCTGAAGCTAGAATCTTCTTGGAAGATTATTTATCATCCGACGTTAGGGTAGTTATCGTTTGATATCCTCGTCATGATAGATTCTTGTTGGACACAAACACATAGATATGATGTTGTGATTAATTACTTACGAGGAGTAATATCATGTCACGTTGTAGACATAATATTCCTTCTTCGGTTAAAGTCGAACCCAGATGTGTGAAGATGAGATGTAGTATTTTTATTAAATGTATGCACGACAGTTTATACTTATCAGAGTATCGTTTCAAGAGTATTAAGTGAGGAGGTTCAGTATCGTGAATTTCAGAGGTCGTTAAGATGTATAAATTATTAATTTAACAATTGTTGTTATTGTTCATCAGACCAGCGATTGTGGTGACAACGCTGTGAAATTATGCCCTTTTGAAGGAATGCCAGGTTGATAGAAGTGGAGTTGATAACCCTTTGATAGTGGTTTTTTGTGTATTTCCGTATGTAGTTGGCATACGAGGTTATTGCGAAGGTGTGTTCCGCATTTTATAGTACAGTCATTGCGTGGGCATGACTAGTGTTGGCAAAGGCATTTAGACTGTGAGTAGAGAGTACTCCTTATTTTGTTATACACGACATGGAATTTAGATAGGACAGGAAGGTTCACGGTTGAAATTGGAACAGGAAATTGATGATTACAGCTGTTATGCTTTACTTTTATCGAGATTATTAAACCAGACTTGTAACAGCATATGTTTCACCTTTAGTGGTCGAATGCATTAAACTTATTTTTACACCAGATCAGATAGGAGAGACTAGTGGTGGTTATTTCTGGTGATGTAGAAGATATTAAAGATCACAGTTCACTGTATTTGACATAACTGCTAGATCAGAGCGCAGGCTCGTCTGTATTTTGACGCTATTACTTTGGAAGGACTATAGCTGGTGCTATTAAGCGTCATTATAAATTATTTTAGTGTTAATCTTTATTATTTATCAATCGAGTGTATAACGTGTTAAGAATAGGAAGTTTTCGTTTGTTTAATGTAAAGATTAGAGTGTGAATGAGTATGTGATTGCATGTGGTTTGTTTCTTGTTCAGTGCGAATGAAATGAACTCCATTGGGACGTCACAATGCGAGAGTGTGAATGTTAGTGTGTATAGAAGTTTTATGCCAGTAGCATGTAGGATTTGAGTGCAGTTCACGTATTTGTTTGACGTGAATCTGCCTTCATTTAGCACAGTTTTCACTGTTATGAAAAACTCGTTTCCAACCAAGGCCATAGCACGGCCAGGCCAAGCAAATGGGGAGAGATGTGGCGAACCGCCCGGCTCGCTCTTTTTCTTTTTTTTTAAACCAGTCAGACTAAAAATGTAGCGGTGAATGTTATGTCATCGGACACGTGGCAATGATCGCGTGCGCCGAGCGCCCATGTGTGCTAGGGAGCGTGCCAGAAGAATGTTAATACACCAAGGTGTGTAATTGTTGTACAGCTTGTTGTATGGACCCAAACTACACCAAATTTTGTCATTATGTTGACAGAACGCTGTTCTGTCAGTGGCGTGAGAGTGGAGATGAACGAATGGGAGTGTGTATTTTATTTTGTAGTGTGAATGTTTAGCTTTAGTTTACATTTGTTATTAAATTGTTTAGTTTTATTAGAAGCCGTGTTGTCGTGAATTATTTTAGGTATAAGGAGATGCAACTGTGAAACCCATTTCAGGTCCAGAGAATCTGACCACGAGATTCCCGAGATTAAGGTAGGTGTTTTACCGCGAGCTAAGTGTATTTTTCATGTAATTCACAGTTGTATTGTAATTTCCGCCACGTATATTCGCGAGGGTCTAGTTGGAGGTAGATCCTTGACTTGTATTTTGCGCAGGAGCAGTCAGGGTCTACGAATCCAGCCGTTGCTTCGGATATCCAACAGACCGCCTCTAGAATATACGGGGACGGTACTTAGAATGCAGGTTTGAAGGAATACTAAATAATGATGACCGATCAATCCTCGGACGTCTTTATTTTTCTTTACGTACCGTAATTTTGATATACACTATTTACAACTTTTCTGCATGTCAAATATCATATGCTTCAATCTTCCAGTGCCTATATTTTCCTTAAATACATATCCCCACTTCCATCCTAAATACGAATGACACAGGAAGACTATTGAACTGGGCGGATGATCATAATTTAGTGTTTAATGCATGTATTACCTATTTGATTCTGATTCGTCATCTAGGCTCCTGAATTCCACCGACATGAGGAGTGTACCGCCATCTGTAACGGGTAGTTCAGTTAGCAACATGGGGCTAACAATAATTATCCACTATCTTGGACAGAGCACATACATCGAACTTTAAATAAAGCTGTCTCGATCACTCACCAACTGCGACGTAATATTTCATACATGCCAATTACCATACGCAAATTATTCCTGCAGTCCTTGGTATATACTGTTTTACATTACTGTTCAGTGGTATATAATTATTATCTTTCAGACACACTGATCTTACTCTAAACGCCTGCTTTAGATTCTTCTTGACGTTCATACGGAGAACCATATACCAGCATTCTTCATTCAGCTGCAGTGGCTTGAACTAAACGAATAGATATTACTGGCAATAACATTATTGAGAGAAATATTCTCAAACGTAAGTCCCCGCCATACCATTACACCGAATTTTGTACGATAGAAAAAGTCCAAGGTGTAGCAACAAATTTTTGGAGTTCACAATGCACATACTACACCATCGTTCCACTAAATATAACAAATTGTATACTTGTAGTAGTCCTACATCACTCACATATACTTTGTATGATCAGTAGACAAATGAGAATTCACATAGCTCAGTCATCAGGACATACCACACCAATGTATTACTGGATGGATCACTTGTAGTGCAGTTTAGTGGTATTTCTTATAAGAGAGCGGATTGTATGCAACAAATGGGGTTCCTGATCTCTATGTACATAATCATTAAAGTAAACAACAATCAATCTCGCTTAGTGAGTTTGAAAATGGGATCACAATATCTGCCAGTTCTCAGTTCCGTCACTACCACTTTAACACTATTTAACGGATCACGTGGAGCAGTAAGTTACTTTACCCGCCTCCTTCTTCACGTTAATCATTTGATAGAAATGTTTCATAATTTGTCAAATCCAATCCGCAACTTGACGTCGCAATATCACCGTTGGCATTGAAAACAGTGGCTACTACCGGTGTAACTTTACACCATCACCTAAGGAACATAACTCCACATCGAAGACATAAACGGTGGGATATTGGAATAATAATAATAATAATAATAGTAATAATGTTATGGGCGTCACGTCCCATTTGATGAGGCAGAGTACGGCTTTATAGACACCAGGGTGCCAGAATTTTGCCCTGAAGGAAATTTTCAGAGTGTCAGTAAATCTACTGACATGGTTCTATTGCATATAAGTATCCTCAAATGCCAACTGACTTCACCGAGATTCGAGCCCACCACCTTGGCTACAGAAGGTGAGAAAGTACCACTGCACCTTACAGCCAAGGTAGGCTACATTTAATATTTTGAGATAATATGTAATGAGATGAATTAGGGGGCGTCTTGTGTGACTGTCCGTCTGCCCCTTCGACTGGGAAACCAAGGAAAACCATTTATGGGACGATCGACGGTGGTGTTCAAGCTCATTTGGAGACAACTTGGGCACCATCCCTGTGTGCAGATGTCTCACCAAAATTTTGATTGGCTGGAGCGATTTCAGTGAAACGTGGTAGGGAAACTTGTATGTGTACCCAGATCACATGTCCCGAATCATTTATGGTGTCCCGTATGCTGCACGGTGGTATGCGAGTATGTTGGACAAGCCATCCTTGTGTAAGTAATTCTATAGACCGGTACAGCAGCTCAGCTAAAATGTTAAATGGCAATCCATCCATAATGAATGTCATCATTAATTTTAATTATTTAATTGCCTTTCAACAATCAGTCTGCAAGTCTTTGAGATTGAACTAGGTGTCTCAAATATCCCCTCTTTTCAGATCGTATTGCCGATTCTTCTGCGTCTATACCAGTCACCCTTAATTCGTTGAAAGTAGAATCCAGCCTTCACTTTTGAGGTCTACTCCAAATTCTTTCACCCTTCACAACCGAATCCATTAGCCTCCTATTTATTCAGTGCTCATCCATGTCGTATGGTCCTACAAATAAAGTGACATACAGTATTTACAAATCTCCACCCACCCCATTCAGTGCTAAGTTGGCCTTTATTTCTCCATAAATGTACCCACCTTCCATTAATACCAGTAATGTTTCGGCTACCCCGACTGTTACTTCCAGTTTTATGATGATACAACGCGTGTTGATCCAGATTGCACTCACATACAATAGAGTTGACCTGAATATTGAACAGTGAAGAGAGAGTTTCGTTACAGTACTTAACTTATTGATAGATTGTAGTTTGAAAGAGTTTGTAGTTTGATAGTTTGTAAGAGGCCATAAATCATGACATTGACGTTAGGGACCTTGAAAAAAAGTATGATACCCAACTATAGACATAATGTAACTCTATTCACGCCAAGTAAACGGAAGAAAATATTCAAATTCAGTTGAATGGCTATTTCTAAACATCTATTTCTCACATAGGCTAATTAGACTGTAATTCAGGAGACTGTTGTCTGTGTTTCCACGATAACTACGCCCATTATTGTCATTTATGGTGGTTCAGTATCTATAATCAGATGGATACCGGTAGTGGAGCTACACAATGCTCATACCTGGCCAGTAGGTGGATAATGAAGATGCGGGCTAGTATAGGATTCCGATATTCCCCTGCATGCGGCAGCGCAAGTTGGCGTGAATCAGTGGAGTAAATTTTGTTCTGATGAAACCAATTTCAAATCCTATACATTTGTATTAAACACTAGCTAGCATTTAATTGTACGCATATTTTAGCCTACTTTCGATTTTTCAAAAAAGGAAAATAAACTTATGAGATCTACAAGGGCACAATGTTCGTGTGTGTGTGGCTGTGTGTGTATGTGTGTACGTCTGTAACCCAATTCCTGCCAAGTAAACGGAAGATAATATTCAAATTCAGTTGAATGGCTCTTTTTGAACATCCAATATCCATTATATTCAAATACGATGAAACCAAATTGAACAAAATTTGGTACAGAGGTAGTACTAGCAATGGACACCTCAATGTCATGCATTATATTGCCACCATATTACGCAAAACAAAATGATGCCCACCCAAATGTTCATAGCTTTAATAAAATTACGACTAAATTAATCATTAGATCACTACCAAATATCGTAAAAACATTCTACATCTTGGAGGTGTCTTGTGCCGAAACTACGAGGTCATCAGCTAAATAGTTTCAAGATGGAGGTCGTGTAAGTAATGCAAGCATTATAATCCATTACATATGATACAATGAATCAATGTTCACAGTATCTGTCATTCAGATACATTTATATAAGAATCCTCTGTAGTCAATGTGATAAAAAAAAAACGTGACACTATGTTACGCGCAGCCACCATCTTGAAATTATAAAATATAAAAATAAATAACTCTCATGACTTAGGAGTTTCTGTATAGAAAATACTTACAAGGCAGGACCATATATGTGGCCTTGTATGGCCAAAGCAAAAGAACAGATTCTCTATACATCCTGGATGGCGGCTGAGTGAATTATTAAAAGATTCAAATCGACAACTCTGAATGGAGTCGGGTAATTACAACGATTCATGCCAAGAGGTGAGCATTATATTAAAGTTCTCACATACACTAGTCAGCAGATTATCACACTGAATGTTGCGCACAACGGCCATCTTGATATTTCAAAATGAATTACTAACTTTTGATATCCTAGAGCTATAATAACGAAATTTTGTAATAAAATGGAAACTTATGAGTCACTTCGTAAGCTCAAAGCAAAAGACAGTGACTCCATAGGTTCACGATGGTGGTGAGGTGCACTATTTAAGTATACAAATGAGTAACTCAGGATGTTATTGCACTATTAAGGCAATACATGGTAAAATGGGGGTATTATAATGAGGCGTCAGTAGCGTTAAGGATAATGTTTTCAAACTGAATATAGAGCGCAGTGATCATACTAAAAATACATAAGTAAAAATCAATTACTTTCTATGTTTGAAAACCACAGAAACGAAAATTAGTAGTCTAAGAAGTTAACAACTTACATGGAGTGTCGTATACCCAAAGAAAAACAAGATTTTCAGTAATGAGCACATAGCTCTTCTTTCTCCTAAATGCATGGGTATTGTTCGCATTTGCGAATAAATTAATTAATTAATTTTTCAAGTTTTTGTGAAGTGTCAAGTCAGACAAAGAAATATTTTTTCATAACCTCTATTCTTGTCACAACGTGTACGTGACATTTGATTTTGTAATAATTCCTTTATTTCAAATCAAGTATTTTATAAATTACTTACACATTTTTTCACTAGTCCTTCTCGCTTTAAGACATTTTTCCAAGGGTAATAGCAATGCACTACGGTCGTTCTACGCGCAATGAAACCTCGTGTTCATCTGGATGCCATAGCTGCGCACTCATTGGCCGGCCTCCTCGCCTCAGCATAGCTACGGCCAATCACCGCGCGTCTTCATCACTACGTCACATTGAAGCTTCGAGACCTTCAGCTTGTCGACTATTTAAGCAGCCTGCTGAACTGTCAACTTTGTGATTTTCTTGGCATACCTGGAGCTGCCCACCAGTCTTGCATACCGGATTTAAAACTTCATCTAGAACTGATATATCATCGTAAACTCAGCATAAGGAAGTAATTTCCACACTTCAATGTCTTTAAGACAACTTAAACTTAGTGATCTACCTTTGGTCACCATATTCGTGTTTCCACGACATGCTGGAAAATGAACATTCTTGTATGTGAACTTTACATTATTTGTGCAACGAAAGAACTATTTTGTACGCACCTACGACAACGTTAATTGTTTATAACCTACTTTTTAGTCTTCAATGGCTTATTCTAAAGCTCTACTTTTTGTGAATTCTATTACTACGTGTGACATAACTAATGTCATCTTTACTTCGCACTCAAGTGTACTACGTGACATAACTAATGTCGTCTTTACTTCTCACTCAAGTGTACTACGTGACATATCTCTTGTCTTCTAATATTTAGGTGGCTAACCTACTCCACAACTAAGATAAGTAATCTGTTGTTTATACATAACCTGTATCTTGTGAAATGTAATTTGCTCTTCAACGATGCTATTGTCTTGCCTTCCGAGGACAGAATACGTAGCGTCTTACCTTTGACATTTTCTTGGAAAATTAACGTAACGGCTTGCTTTCGACATTTTCCCTTTGGGAACAATTTCATGGTTCATTTTCAGGTATCACATGCCTTCCTGCTTCAGCCATTTCACTTCCTTTGGAAATATTTCACGGCTTACTTTTTGTGCATTTTTGCAACTCATATGACTTTTCCATTTCATAAGGTTCGGCAGGATTAAGCCCCTGACCGCCAAGGCTCCTTCTATAGGCCATGCCTTTTCTTTGTAACTGCTTTTACAGTTTTTCTTTCTTTTATCATAAGGTACGGCAGGATGTTGCCCCTGACCGCCATTAGCTCCTTCTATAGGCTATGTTTCTCTTCCTTTCTTCTATAGTAAATGATTTGTGCAACATTCACAAAGGTTGTCTTTATAAGAAAGTGTTTCACACTTTTCTTTGCTTCCGTTAGAACCAATTTTGTATTAAACCACCCAGTGTCCCATCTGTTGGGAAGTTATCCAATTAATTTCTTTGTCAATCATTATAATAATGAAGCAAAGCCTTCCAAGCAAAATTTAAAAACAATGTTTTCAATGTTTAGCATAAACATTATGTTCTATAAATTTTGTTACATAGTTGATGAAAATATGTATATTAAAGCAATATGCTCTCTCTCTCTTTTTCTTGTTTTGGATAATTATGCTAATATCTTTCCCATGTTCGTTAACGTTCAAACTTGTTTCGATTCTGAATACACTCAGAATTCTGTCTGATAATGGAAGCCTTTAATTGGTTAATCCAATTGTTAGTGCTAGTTAATCACACCAGGTATAGTAATAACTATTTGTCCTTTTCAAGGAGTATAATTGAATGTTGGTTGTAGTAGATTGTTGAAATACAACGTGCTATACGGATATTATACGTTGATTGATTGAACCCTCACCTGAATTATACAGTATATACACATGCTAATACAGCCATCACAATAACACAGGTTATCAGACAAAATTCAACACTCACCCAAGCACACGGGGCTAAATGGTCATGATGTCCATGCATCTCATATGAATCATCAACAACAACAGCTTCCTACCCAATCCTTCCTCATATAAAAACAAGTAGTTCCGTGAAGAACTAAGGAGCCTACTTTTCATGCCAATGATTATTCTACAGTATATGAACCTATCTAGAATAATGACGAAATTAAGTTGGTAATATCGAAATGTCTAATTAGTTCGAAATATTCCTGGTATAATGTAGCCTAATAGAGCACTACAGTTGGCAGCCCTGGTGACTGAATATATTCTTAGTTCAATCTCTTAAGGTACAGAATACAAAATTTGGTTGAAGTCCAATGGACGTTACATGCCGTTAGACATTGGATCTATCAGCACGCGTAAAAACATGTTGGCAACAATGTCATGCGTGTGCTGGTTAGAAATAATCGGAAATATTATGATATCTTGTTGTGCCAATTTTGGATGAAAACATTTCGTTAGTATAGAAGTTACATGTATCTTAAAATTGGTCCTATCAGCAGGCATAGACTCATGTTGGCAGCACTGACTTATATTAATTATTCCAAATTAATCTAGAATGTCAGGTGTTATACGTGTGAAATGTATAGGGCTGTTGGCTTGCATACTTCCTGATATATTGATATTAGGGTAAAAATATAGACAGTATTTATTAACAGTTGGCAGCCCTGATTGCTCTTAAGAATACTTACTGTCATATCTGTTATGTTACACATAGCACATACGAAATTTGGTTGAAATCCAACTGATAGTATAGAAGTTACATGTATTTAAAAATTGGCCCTATCAGCAGGCTTAGAATCAAGTTGGTAGAACTGAAGTATATAAGTTACTCCAAAATTAATCTAAAATGTCACGTACTATACGTGTGCATAACGCTGTCGGCTTGCATACTTTCTGATATATTGGTATTTGGATAAAAGAATAGAGAGAGAGCAATTATTAACAGTTGGCATCCCTGGTGGCTCTTAGTAATACGCTCAGTCATATCTGTTTACGTACACATATTACATACAAAATTTGGTTGAATTCCAATCGATAGTGTAGAAGTTGTAGACAATTAAAAATTGGACATATCAGAAGGCTTGAAATTATTTTGGCAACACTGTCATGTATGGCCTCCTGGAAATTAAACTGCAATATTATTATCTATACGTGTGCCAATTTTGAAATAGCTCCCATTCATACCTTCCAAGATATCCAACATGGAGCTCAAATTTCAATTGCGATTTTTGAGCAGTTGGTAGCACTGACATGAATTTCAAATATGGCCGTGAGATATTCAGGTATAGATCTTGACTCCTACCAAATTTTGTTTCGATTGCTGCAGCCATTTAGGAGTTGATAGGGGGGGACACACACACAGCCAGACAGACAGGAGGACAGAGAGACAGACAGACAGAAGGGCAGACAGACAGACAGACACACATATGCCCGATCTCATAAGTCTACTTTTTCCTCATTTTTGCAAAATGTGAAAAGTAGGCTAATAAACACACTAGTAAGCCAACAGACATCACAGTGATACAGATTATCAGACAACCTCTATACACACCCAAGTACACGAGGCTACAAGACCATGATGGAGCAAATCCTCTAAAGAATCAACAACAAAAACAACAATAGACTCTACCGCGGATCAAGGACAACGAATGTTAATCGCAGTAGTCGAGTGTTGGAATAAGTGGTGTTTTAAGGTTATTATATAATATTTTCGATTGCAAATACACACTACATATGCTTAACATTATAACGTGTAAGTAGTTATAAATCAAATAATATAAAATAATCAAGTTAAAAAATGGACCTGACTTGGATTTGAACCACGAACCTCAAGGCCAAGAGTCTGAGACGCTACCATTGTACTACCGACAACCAATACTAATATTTCGTTAACAACAGCCTTAGAATAACTGCCTAGAATATTTTTTCTTGCAAATGAACGACTTCATGAGCGTTTTCTGCCGTTTTTATAAACCATTTGATCCTAAATTAGTATAATTTTGTTCAGTACATTCGTAACAGGATATCAATCTACTGAAATATGGTTTACCGAGCAGAACAATAGCTTTGACCCAACGGGACGGCACGGCCCAGCACGATACGGCACGGTTAGCCTGTACTGTTAGGCACTGCTGCGGTGAATTATTCTAATATAAAATGAAAACATC
Organism: Meconema thalassinum; assembly: GCA_946902985.2. Taxonomy (NCBI): domain Eukaryota; kingdom Metazoa; phylum Arthropoda; class Insecta; order Orthoptera; family Tettigoniidae; genus Meconema; species Meconema thalassinum. The sequence continues at coordinate 741,562,141 of OX336389.2, forward strand.
CTACCGGTCACCTCCTTGAGAACAGTTTAAACCACCCTCTGTACGATAAACGGATTCGGTTAGGCTGGGACTCGTTGAAACGTAAGTTACGATTAGGCTATAATACTTGCATGATATACGTCCGCCATATTGAAACTATTTGGCTGATGAAATTGTGGTTGCAAAATTTGGTAGGGATCGGATGATTAGGTTATTTGTAATTTGATTAAAGCTCAGGACATTTGGGTGGGCGCCATCTCTTTTTTGTTATGATGGTGGCGATATACAACTTAACACTGAGTTTTCCCTTGCTAGTACTACCTATGTACAAAAGGTGGTTCGAACTGGTTTCGTTGTGTTTGAATTGATAGGGGGGGATCGATTTCCACACATACACGGCCGCCATCTTCAAACTATTGGGCTGATGACCTTGTAGTTTGGTCGAAAGACGCTTCCTACGTAAAGGTATGTTGTTGCAAAGTTTGGTAGAAATCAGATGATTAGATTAGTCGTAATTTGAATAAAGCTTTGAACATTCGGGTGGCCGCTATTACGTTTCCGTCAATATGGCGGCCATATAAAACATGACACTGAGGTGCCCTTTGCTTGTGCTACATCTGTACCAAATTTCGTTCAATTCGGTGCGACCGTGTTTGAATTGATACGGGGGACAGACATACCAATTTCCAACACCCACACACACGGAGAGAGCCACAATTTTTTGCCCTGTGTATATCTCATAAGTATACTTTCATTTTTTGCAAAAAATGAAAGTAGGCTTTAACAGCGACTTTACATTTTTAAATGCGGCTTTCGCACAATACAATAGCACAATTAAACGGAAAATTAGTGAGAGAGAAGTACCATACAAAAGTCCTAGCCATTATTATTTATACTAATACAACAATGAATTTAGCGCGCAACGGCCATCTTGAATATTTTGAAATATCGCAGATTAGCATTAGTGTAGGACCATATATGGGCTTTGGATGCCACAGGCAAAGAAAACCCGTGAAATACATTCAAGATGTTGTCTGAGCTTACTATTAAAAAATCTAATCAATAACTCAGGATCCCTTTGCGCAATTAACACGAAACTATGTAAGATGGGAGAAACAGATAAGATACGTTTTTTGCATTAATCATAAGACTACCACAATGTATATAGCACGTAGCTGCTATCCTTAATATATAAGACAATAATATCGACAATCCACTATTTATTTCAGATACAATGACGAAATGCTGAAAATAGCCTATGTAGTTTCACATAAAAGGCTTTTTCTGCTGAAGGTGCAAGAAAATGAATTGCATACATTCAAGCTGGGCGTATTTTTCTATTGTTCCAATAAATTCATCTGGATGCAAAAATGCAACTGCTGTAACGGATATTTAATCCATTACAGTATAATCTTTGCAAGAGATTAGTGCTTTTCAGTCGGTCAACACGAATGTACCCTAAAGAGCTGGATTATGCCCTAATCCTGAAATAAATTACATGAGATTATTAAATATTTATTTCAGGATTAGGGCATAACCCAGCTCTTTTGGGTACATTCGTGTTGATCGACTGAAAAGCAATAAACTCTTGTTTACTTAGGCAACACTGAAAAAATGGCATCAAACCCCACAAAGTATAATCATTATTAATTACTATATTCATATTTCGAGTATTATTTTATTGTTGTTTATATTATTGGTTTGCCAATTAGTGTGATTATATCGATTTTAGATCTATTTTATTCATTAATTTCTATCTAGAAAGCGGACACTTTAACAGCATCACATCATCATCGTCATATTGTAATAAGCTTTAAGAGAAAGACAATGTAATTTTATGAGACTTTTGGACATATTTTATAGTTAAAATATATACCACAGGAAGTTGAAGTTCTATAAGTATTCTGTGGCAGTAGTACAGTGTAATATAAGTTGAGGCAAGTCGTCCGTGAAAAACAGTGCACCGTAACATTCGTAAACCGCGCAACATTGTAGTGGAGGCATGTCAGAGCAATTCATGTGAATACAATATTGTGCAAACCTAATTTGTAATCATTCATGGTGGTCCTGTTTTTCATGAATATTAAAAGATTGGATTCAGCAGCCCGGCCTTACATCGCGGAAGACGGCAGGAAGAAAATCGTGGGATCAGGAAGACACCATTGAAAGGATGCAGCCGTCCAAAACCGTCATGGGGTTCATGATGGACTAAATGCCACGAGAGGGCATGCTGACATGATGACACTACCAACCGCTGGTATAGAATAAGTAACACAAAATTATGTTTATTATAATTCAGTCAGGGTGTTTCGGAGCTAGCAGGCAGATATGGTTGTACATAATTTGAGTACTTTAATTTTTTACTGTATAATTGTATTTTTTTATTTTTGTCATCTTGGGTTCACATGGCCATCATGTTTTTTTGAGGTTATGTTTTATGTGGATAGTACAGAGTGATGGACGCAATTAACGGAGAATCGTGTTTCTACACGATTGTTCGCAAATGTAATAATAATAAGATTAGATTGGGAGGAAACCAATTTGTATTGCTGTTTAACAAACCAGTACTTGTGAATGCTGAATTGAAGCATATTTCAGTTTGTGACTGGGGTCGTCGACCGCTACATTAATGTAATGTAATTTACAATCAAAGTAACGTAATGAGATTTTAGTAACTGGGAAGACAGCGACCGTACGCAATATTTTATATGTGATGTTGCTGAGTGTTGCTGATTCTGTGTCCATAGTGTGCCATAAGTGTGTGTTTATAGCGGAGGCTTAATTCCCGGAAGTTTCTTCGATGATATTAAAAATGTGGATGGACATGACCACGGTAAGTTGTTTTGGAGTGGAAGTTTTTTTTAGTTACTTCGTATTTTGAATTGCCAGAAATGATAGCAGTGGTTATTTTGATTTCCTTTCAAACATTACAAACCAAACAAGTTCTGAGGAGGCGTTGATTTCTGTGCTTTGTTCCGGGAGACCCTGAAATCGTGTTTCCAATTTAAGTTATTTTCTATTATGTGCATTTGCTTGTAGTTGTAGACTATGCACTCGCTTTGTTCGTTGAGGGCAGAAGTATAGGGACGTGATATTTGTACATTCCTCACACATAACTTACCTCTTTAACCCACATACGGGAAGGCTAGGATCATGAAATTTGGGATGTATATGAGAGTTGTATTCGCACAATTGCCAGCCAAATTTCACGATTTTTGTTTCCATACTAGTATGGAGAGACGAAAATAATATTCCAAAATTTGCATAAAACGACCCCAAAATCTACGGTTTCATGGCACTCTGAGGCATAATCGATAGAGGTACGAGAAAGTGCCCTAGGACCACATTTGTTGAGCTTAACAATTTTGATCTGACTGCGAAGTTTGGAGCCTCTGTCGATAAAGTGTGGGAAATATCTGCGAAACATGTCCAAAAAAGCACAAATCGAAAAAACTAGCTCTATGACAAACTGAATAAATAAAGGAATTCGAGTAAACTTGTAGTTCTAGACAAATGGGGTACTGCGTACTATAACTGTTTAGTAGCTATAGGTCTATACCTCCACAAACCAGTAACGTTTATGTTCGGTCCGTCAAGTTTGTATTTTTTTTAATGAAAATTTTGAACATTTTGGCATTTAACCGTCGGTTACAGGCCAAATGCTCTAAGTTTGCTAAATTTAAAGTTCCTAGCTCTTCTGGAAGTCGCGTCTCTAAAAGCTGAAGTTGTCAAAAGGGACGTTAAACCAATAACATTATTATCTTCTGGAAGTGGGTTAGAATTTGTATACCTTTGTTTACATGTGGCTGTAGGCCTATTCGATACAAAATGTATTCACCTTTAATTTATACGAAATTTCAACTCACCCTTAAATTTCTCAACACGATTGTACTAAATAAAACAAGATGTTCAGTAAAGAACATATAGCCTACTTTCTCCTAAATACATGGGTATAGTTATAACTCATTGTCCTTTTCAAGGAGTATAATACAATGTTGGTTATTGTAGCTTGTTGAAATACAACGTGCTATACGGATATTAAACGTTGATTGATTGAATCCTCACCTGAATTATATATGCACACACTAATACAGCCATCACAATAACTCAGGTTATCAGACAAAATTCAACACTCACCCAAGTACATGGGGCTAAATGACCATCATGTCCATGCATCTCGAATGAAACAACAACAACAGCTTCCTAACTAAATCCTTCCTCGTATAAAAGTACACACACTAGTAGCCCTACAGACATCACAGTGACATAGGTAATCAGACAATTTCTACACACACCCAAGTGAACGGGACTACAAGACCATGATGCCGCAAAACCTCTAAAGAATCAAAAACAAAAACAACACCATCAATAGTCTCTACCGCGGATCAAGGTCAACGAAAATTAATCGCTGTAATCGAGTGTTGAAATATGTGGTGTTATAAGTATATATAATATTTTCGATTGCAAATACACACTAAATATGCTCAACATTATAACGTGTGAGTAGTTATAAATCAATAAACATCAAAAATACGAAGTAAAAAAAATGATCCTGCAGGGGTATGAACCATGAACCCCCAGACTATGAGCCCAAGTCGTACCATTTCACCACGGATGCGCTACGATAATTCTTGATAAACAACTGATTAAGTATAACTGTTTCATATTAAGTGTTGAAATCAACGATTTCATTAGCGTTTACGGGCGTTTTTATAAACCATTTGATACTAAATATGTATCATTTTGTTCAGTACATTCCTAAAAGGATAAAAACTTAGGAAGTTACGGAAATATATGCATTTACGAGCAAAAATAGCAGCCATTTTGACAACGGGATGGCACGGGCCCACAACGATGTGGCACGGTCACGACTACGGTTACATATTCTATTAAAATATGCTAATATTCCACTGGTCACCTTTTAGAGGATAGTTAAACCTCCCTATGCACCATAAGCTGAATTGTTGATTGCAGGCCTTGTTGAAACATAAGTTACGGTTAGGCTATAACACTTGCATGATTCATACATCCACCATCTTGAAACTATTTGTCTGATGACCTTGTAGTTTGGGTAAAAGACGCTTCCCACATTAAGGTATATTGTTGCAAAATTTGATAGAGATCGGATGATTAGGTAAGTCGTAATTTGATTTAAGCTTTGAACATTTTGGCAGCCGCCATTACTTTTCGTCAAGATGGCAGCGATATAAAATATGAATATTGATACGTTCTACCCTTAGTAGCAAGTTCGTTAATTGGATCAAAGTAGGTAAAGCACAACACAAATGGTCCTTTAAAGAAATATTAGCTTTATTGCAAGTCAGAAATATTCACACACAACAGGCACATAAAAACCATTAGCTGTCTTACTCAAGTTTGCTCCCTTATGGAGAACACTCACCCTTTCACTTGCTCATGCAGTTAATCCCTCACTAATGAGACCGGTGTCCTCGCTAGAAATAACAACAACTCTTCTTCAAGTTCACAAGCCACAGTCTGACACTCACTGTTCTTGAACACTACACACTGTTTCGCAATTCACACGTCACCGCATTACCTCTTTCGCACAGGTATAAACACACTCACTCACACTGGCCAGGGTCGCTCTTTATATATCGGGGCTGATGACTCACAGATGTTTCTAGAGTGGACCAGGGTTCACAGCTACTCTCAGTCCTTCTCAACACTAGTTGGGCCAAGAACAATATGGACCATGCCTTTTGTTCTCGCTGCGCAAACGGCCGACCGACACAGAGCCCGGGGGAAGCGTCGGGTGGCTGTGAGTCACGCGCGAGGGAATGAAGCAACCCTGCACCCGTAACACCAACCCCTTCCTCAGAAGCTGATCGCCCCGATCAGTCATTGGCCCGTCTGTGTCCCTCTGTAGGCTGCCAGGCGATCTCGATGTACGATCTTCATCTTCGCCCTCGGGCTCCGCTGGATCCTGTAGACGATATCGTTGATCCGTTTCAAGACTCGGCATGGGCCCTCCCAGGACTTCCGCAGTTTGGGTGACAAGCCTTTCTTCCGTAATGGGTTTAAGAGCCAGACCAGGTCGTCCTCGTGGAATCCGCCGGCATCCGTCTGCTGGTCGTGTCGGGTGTTCATTCGGTCGGTCTCGATCCGCAGTCTCCTCCTTGCGAATGCGTGCACATCCTCCAGTCGGTCAACCAGTTCTGGATAATACTGGCTTACCGGGACCGGATCGTCCCCAGGTCAGCCGAAGGCAAGGGCGACAGGTAGACGGAGTTCCCTCTTAAACATGGCCCGGGCTGGTGTGCTCCCAGTGGCTTCATGCACGGCGGTGCGGTAGGCCAGGAGAAACAGTGGGAGATGTTTTTCCCAATCCCTCTGGTGCTCGCTGACGACTATCCGGAGATGGTTCTCGATGATGCGATTGAATCGCTCTACCAACCCGTCGGACTGAGGGTGTAGCAGCGTCGTCCTTGTCTTCCGGATTCCCAGCAGCTGGCATAGGTTCTGGAACACCTGTGACTCGAAATTCCTCCCTTGGTTGGAGTGCAGCTCCAAGGGTTCTCCGTACCGGCTGATGAATTCCTTCACCTGGGTCTCTGCGATCGTCGCGGCTTCGTGGTTAGGACGTGCGTACGCCTCTAGCCATTTGGTGAAGTAGTCACTGGCAACCAATATGAAGCGGTTCCCTGCCTCGCTCAACGGGAATGGCCCATCAACATCGATGGTCACTCTCTCCATGGGGCCGCCCACGTTATGGGTCTTCAGTGGGCTCCGTCGTCTCCGACCTGAGCCCTTGATGTCTGCGCAATTGTGGCACCTCGCGCAGTGGTTTTCCACGTCTCCTCGGTATCCGATCCAGTAGAACCGCTCTCTCAGCTTCTCCACGGTCTTCTTTATCCCTAGGTGTCCACCAGATGATCCTTCATGGACTTCCTTCAGGACTTCCTCCGTCATAGCCTTTGGAATGACGACTTGTTCCCGAGATGTCTTCCCGTCGGTGCTCTCCCAGGTACGGCAGATGTGGTCATCCCATTCAACCAGCGAGTCCCACTGCGCCCAGTAGGACTAAAACTTTGGGCTGCAGTCGCTCACAATATTCCACCCGGGTCTGGGAACACAGGCCCTCTTCCATTCGGCTATCAGTCCCAGGTCATCATCTTCCGCTTGTGCCCGCGTAAAAGATTCGCGGCTCCAGCTCCCATGAAGTTCCACGGTAGTCCTTCGGCACTGTATCCCGGAGTTCTCCTCCCTTCTGGCACAGAAAGTGCAGTCTTCGGGGCAGGGTCTTCACGATAGGGCGTCGGCGTTAGAATGCAGTTGACCTTTCCTATGTTGGATCTCAAAGTTGTACTTTTGGAGCCTCCCTAACCACCGCGCGAGTTGACCCTCGGGCTGCTTGAAGTTCAGGAGCCACTGTAGGGATGTATGGTCGGTCCTGATAAGTAATTCTTGCCCGTACAGGTACTTGTGGAAGTGTTCGATGGTCTTAACGATGGCGAGCAGTTCCTTCCTGGTGACGCAGTAGTTCCTCTCTGGCTTTGACAAGGCCTTGCTGAAAATGCCACTACTCTCTCCTCGCCGTCCACTACTTGCGACAGGACTCCCCCTATACCAAAGCCACTGGCATCGGTATCGATGATGAACCTTGTTCCAGGTCTGGGGTAGGCCAGAATAGGTGCGGTGCACAAAACCTGCTTGAGTTGTTCGAAGGCTTTGTGGCATTCTGCTGTCCACGTGAAGAGTTGGTCCTTCTCGGTCAGCCGATGCAGTGGTTTGGCGATGTCGGCGAATCCCCTCACGAAGCGACGGTAATATGTGCAGAGCCTCAGGAAGCTTCGTAGTTGGGACTTGTCCTTCGGAACTGGCCACTCCCTCACAGCTGCGGGCTTCTCTGGGTCGGTGCGCACCCCTTCCTCGGAGACGATATGCCCAAGGTACTGGACCTGCTTCTGGATGAGCTGACACTTCTTGGGGCTCAACTTCAGCTGGGCAGCCCGTAGCTTCTTCCAGGTCTCCTTCAGATTGCTGTAGAGCTCCTCGAAGCTCCTCCCCATGACAATAACGTCGTCTAGGTAGACCAGGCAAGTCTTCCAGTGTAGTCCACTCAGAATGGACTCCATTGGCCTTTCGAAGGTCGCAGGGGCGTTGCACAAACCGAATGGCATGACGGTGAACTGCCAGAGTCCGCTACCCACAGAGAACGCCGTTTTCTCGTGGTCCATAGGGTGGACTTCCACCTGACAGTAGCCACTCTTCAAATCTAGGGTGGAGAACCATTTTGACCCTGATATGGTGTCCAGAGTGTCGTCGATCCGGGGTAGAGGGTAGCTGTCCTTACTCGTGACGTCATTCACCCGCCTGTAGTCCACGCAGAACCTGGTGGAGCCGTCCTTCTTCTTCACTAGCACGACCGGAGAGCTCCAAGGACTATGTGATGGCTCGATCACCCCCTGCTCCTTCATCTCTTCTACCATACGGTCGACTTCGGCTTGCTTGGCGAGCAGGACACGTCGGAATGGGGCCCTAATCGGTGCGCTGTCCCCAACGTCGATTCTGTGTTGCACCAAGCTTGTCCTGCCGAAGTCGTTGCTCCCCACGGAGAAGAAGTCCTGAAATTCGCGTAGCAGGTCCTGGAGTTTGAATGATTGCTCCTCATCTAGATGGTCCTGAGATCCTTGGTTCAGCTTCCGTCGTGTCTGTGATGCGGGAAATCCAGGTATCTGGCTCGCAGACTCCTAGGGTGGTGTCCCGGTGAACCGTAATATTGTGGTCGTTCAAGTTGGACAGGGGGACGTATGAACGGGACGTCGTATTGATGAGGGTCTTGGCTATTAGCAATCCTTTTGTCTGGATGTCCTCATATTTTGGCTCAATGACAGCCGCCGTCCCCTCAGCAGTTCCATCAACAATTACGGCAGCGCTGACCTCCGTCCTGGCGGGATCGGTGACGTCCTCTCCCAGCCTTATTCGTCGTGCGGTGATGGCCTCGTGTGCTGGTTGTAAAGCAAGTTCCTCACCTCCGTAGTGAAGAGTGTTGGTACTCAGGTCCAAGATGATGTTGTTCTGGTCCAGAAAGTCCAGTCCGATGATCACTTCGTTCGCTACATCAGCCTCGAGCACTGGATGCTTCACCGTCTGTCGACCAATGACGAACTCCAGTGATGCTTCGCCATGTACTGGTGCGGTCTCTCCGTCACGGTAATTAGTTGAGGTTCCTTTGTGTGCGTTGCACTCTCCACTTCGGAATCACGGTGGGATTGACGATGGTCGTTGTTGCTCCCGTGTCGATCAGCATAGGCCAGATCTCTCCGTTGAGAACTCGGTCGACCATCGGGCTGCTATTGTCCCTCCGTAACTTCGTTACAAGAACCTGGACTGCCGGGGCTTGACAACTGTCACAAGCCAACATTTGCCCCTCCCCCCCCAAGGCTGGCTAATACTCGTTTCCCCGGGCCGTGCAATTTTCGGTTGACTGATTTCCCGACGGATACCCTCGGCGGCGGCGTTCACCGCAGTCCTTGCTCAGGTGGCCTTTCTTACCGCAGGTCCAGCAGGTCAGTAGTCTTTTTCCGGGCCGCCTCTCCGGGTGTCTTCCAGCTGCGTCGTTGTTGGTGCTGCTGCGACTATTGAAGAACCGGCCTAGCGCCTCCATCAATTCGTCGGTCAGGGGCTTGGTCTCGTTGATTTAGGCTGGTTCGTCGACGTCCAATTGACGCACCCGTGCGTGCGTTCTAGATGCCTGCTTTGCCGTCTCGAACTCAAGTGCATGGCTCAGCGCATCTGTAAACGTCTTATTGCGTGCGAGTCGCAGTGCCTGTTGAGTGACTCGTAGCCCGTCAGTGAAGGTCTGCGTCGCAGTCGGCTCCAGAAAGTCAGCCGGCTTACGAGGCTTGCGATGTCCGTCTCGATCTCCTGCAGGGTTTCCGCGTTCTTTTGTACCCGGGTCCGGAGCTGCATCTGGTAGGCCTGCTCAAGATGGCTATCTCCATATCGGGACTTCATATGGGCGATTAGTGAAGTGTAGTCCTGAGATTCGGTCAGAATGGCCTGAAGGACATTAAGGGCATCCCTTCTCAGCGCTACAATGAGAGCTGTAGCCTTTTCCGTGTTGTTCCAGTTGTTTATGGAACAGGCCGCCTCGAACTGACGTAAGTGAGTGCTCCACGAGACCTTTCCGTCGAAGGTTGGGGGCGTCACTCTGCTCTGTCCCGTTCCTGATATTTCCGGTGTAACTGTGGGCGGGCGGTGGTGCAGCTTGGCAACTTCCTCTTGTAGAGCGTTGAATCTATCTTCCATCCCCGTCAGCGGGCGTCGGCGCAGCTCGGCAACCTCCTCTTGTATGGCGTCGAACTTCTTTTCCACTGCCGTGACTTACTCACGTAGGCCCTGGCAGACGGTGTTGACTTCCTCCCGCAGACCCTGTTCTAATTTCTTCAGGTCGTTTGGGGCGTGGTGGCTCAGCGGTCTAGCTATATGCCTCTCACCAAGGCGGTCAGGGTTCGATTCCCGGTCAATGCATGTGAGGTTTTCGAAGTGAAATGCCATGTCCTGTGGTTCGGATTCCACGTTAAAAGGAGGTCCCGTGGCTCATGATCTACAGATTAACGGTCACGTTAAACTACAAGCTTCCTTCCTTCCTTTCTTCAGGTCGTCTGCTAACTTATTCTGACCGTCTTCAATCTTCTTCTGGCCGTCCTCTAATTTGGAAGTTAGGTCCTTGGCTAAATTCTTCTGACCGTCTTCCATCTTCTTCTGGCCGTCCTCCATCTTCTTCTGGCCGTCCTCCATCTTGGTTTCCATGCCACTTAACGTTTCTAGCAGTAGTTGTAATTGCGCATCCATTTTAGTTGTTTGTCTTGTGATGGGCATACACCCACAGGAGAATTAGTGAACTGTGGTAAAATGACCTGCACGAGGTTTGAAACCAGGACCTTCAGGTGTTGTACTTGGGTTCGTAATCCGGCTTCTGACACCAGTTGATACGTGCTACCCCTAGTATCGTGTTCGTTAATTGGATCAAAGTAGGTAAAGCACAATACAAATGATCCTTTAAAGAAATATTAGCTTTATTGCAGGTCAGAAATATTCACCACACAATAGGCACATAAAAACCATTAGCTGTCTTACTTAAGTTTGCTCCCTTACGGAGAAAACTCACCCTTTCACTTGCTCATGCAGTTAATCCCTCACTAATGAGACCGGTGTCCCCGCTAGAAATAACAACTATTCCTCAAGTTCACAAGCCACAGTCTGACACTTACTGTTCTTGAATACTACACACGGTTTCGCATTTCAGACGTCACCGCATTACCTCATTCGCACAGGTATAAACACACTCACTCACACTGGCCAGGGTCACTCTTTATATATCGGGGCTGACGACTCACAGATGTTTCTAGAGTGGACCAGGGTTCACAACTACTCGCAGACCTTCTCGAGATTTCCAACACTAGTTGGGCCACGAACATTCTGGACCATGCCTTTTGTTCTCGATGCGCAAGTGGCCGGCCGACACAGAGCCCGCGGGTAGCCTTGGGCGGCTGTGAGTCACAACAAGGGAATGAAGCAACCCTGCACCCGTAACAATATGAAGTGATCTTTGTTGTGCTAGCTCTGTACTGATTGAATTGATAGGGGGAATCTATTTGCACACATACATGGCCGCCGTCTGCAAACTATTGGGTTGCTGACCTTGTAATGTGGTCAAAAGACGCGTCCCACATAAAGGTATTATGTTGCAAAATTTAGTAGAGATCAGATGATTAGGTTAGTAGTAATGTGGTTTAAGCTTTGAACATTTGGGCAGCCGCCATTACTTTTCCGTCAAGATGGCGACGATATGAAACATGAACATGAAGTGCCGTTTCTAGTGCTCCCTCTGTACCAAATTTCGTTCAATTCGGTTTCACCGTGTTTGAATTGATACGGGGAATCTATTTGCACACATACATGCCTGCCATCTGCAAACTATTGGCCTGATGACCTTGTAGTATGCTCAAAAAAAGCTTCCCAGATACATGTATGTGTTGCAAAATTTGGTCGATATCAGATGATTGGGTTAGCCGTGGGTGGCCGCCATTAAGTTTCCGTCAAGATGGCGGCGATATAAAACATGTCACTGAGGTGCCCTTTGCTAGTGCCACATCTGTACCAAATTTCGTTCAATTTGGTTTCACCATGTTTGAATTGAAATGGGGAATCGATTTGCACACATACATGACGGCCGTCTGCAAGCTGTTGGGCTGAAGACCTTGTCGTTTGGTCAAAAGACGCTTCCTATATAAATGTATGTTGTTGCAAAATTTGGTAGAGATCAGATGAATAGGTTAGTCGTAATTTGATTTAAGCTTTGAACATTTGGGTGGCCGCTATTACGTTTGCCTCAAGATGGCGGCAATATAAAACATGACACTGAGGTGCCCTTTGCTAGTGCTACATCTGTACCATATTTCGTTTAATTCGGTTTCATCTTGTTTGAATGGATAGTGGGAATCGATTTGCACACATACTTGGCCGCCATCTGCAAACTATTGGGCTGATGACAGCCAGACACACAATTTTTGGCCTTGTGTTGATCTCATTAGTCGACTTTCATTTTTTGCAAAAATCGAAAATAGGCTAGCAATGCAGGGAAATCATATGTCCACATCGTTTATCTCACCTGAATGTTCGTATTTCGAATTTCGTATTTTCGTATTTCTAAACATCGAACAGCATTCTTCGAAAGAGTAGGATTGTGAACTTTATATTGCCTTCCCCTCCAGTCTTAATTTCGTTGAAGCGTGCATTGCGGATTGAATCAGTGATGAACTTGACAGCACAGATGAAGAGAATGTTCTGCGCTTCCTTCTGTAGACATTCGAGATTCACGCGCTATTGATGTGGAAGTCGTCTGGGTAACTATCACGGCTAATGAGAATCCTCGCCTTTCTTTCTGTGGGCCGTATTCTCTGGAAATATGCTTCTCGTCTTGTGAGCGGTGCGGTGACTAATAACACCTGTCGTTGCTCCAACATTTGTCTTTTGACTCGCACAATGAGCTCACTGCTGCACAAAGACCAGTAATTAGACGAGGAGTCAATTACAATGTTACAAGTAGAACGGTCTGCTAATTAGATAGCCTACCATAAAGCTATTCACTATGAATGCTGATGCACTGTTACTTAAGAAATTAAAGCCACTATTGTTTACTTTACTTAACAATCATATTTTCCATTGAAATAATAATAATAATAATAATAATAATAATAATAATAATAATAATAATAATAATAGCTACGTCCTTGGAGTTAACTGCATTCGTTACTACGTATTAAGCTGTTGTTGTTGTTACTTTTAGGGACTTTGCGGCATGGTGGCCATGTAGTCCCGTGTACTTGGGTGTGTAGAATTTGTCTGGAAACCTGTGCCACTGCGATGTCTGTATCCGTGTGTGCATTTGTAATTGAGGTAGGATAGGCTATGGGTAGTAAGCGGCCGTGGTCTTAAGTCGGATACCATCCCGGCCATTGCCAGGTGTAGAAGTGGGAAACCACGGAAAACCACATCCAAGGGGGTTGAGGTGGGAATCAAACCCGCCTCTTCTCAGCTTTGCCTCACGAGGCTGAGTGTACTCCGACCCAGACCTCAACAGGACTATTTTTTGGCAGATCCGGGAACCAAATCCGGGCCTCCACGGTGACAACCAAGAATGCTAGCCACTACGCTACGAGGTGGACTACGTATTAAGGGGTGGTGATACCCCCCAATGGTTCAAAAATTCATATTTATTTTTATGATGGATTTTTAAATATTGTGGTGTATTTTATTATGTATGAGTAATAGGATTGGCCACAATCATTCCTAACGCCCTCAAAAACGATTTAATTGAGGTTACGCCCCCTTTTCAGATTAAATTCAAATGCTTAAATATACACTGTTATTTTACTTCCTGTACTGAAAGTAAAGTTGTTCATCACCAAAGGGAATGCTTTTGTTGTGTTCATTTGTGTTGCGGCTAGCCTGTGTCACGTATGCCCACCTCCTCTGTTCATTGTTTGTTGTCCTCGTATGGAGATGTTTAGTAAACAAGTCTTCATAATGCCTAGACAGAAATCAGTTTTTAAAAATCGAAAAGGTCGAAGAGCAGGTCCTGGTAGAGGAAAATTCACATCTAAAAAAATACAGGTGTCGATACAAATAATATTGCCAGTAAAAAAAATTGTGTAAATACCCAATAGTCTACGATACGTACTTCTGAACAACCCACAACCGAACAGTCACAAAACAGAGAGTCCTTCCTTGTAGGTTCGAGATGAATAGTTCCTCCATATCACATTTACCATTTTGTGCAATAATAATAATAGACTAATAATACGTTTTTGTTGATTCAGTTGGAGACTGCGATAACATGGTTATATAGCCCTTGTGCTTGTGTGCGTGAAATTTTTCTGGCAACCTGTGTCATTGTGATGCCTGTACTAGCGTGCGTATTTTTAATCGCGGCTAGAAATAGGTAGGAGGCGATTATGTCCTTAAATTACGGTCTATATCGTCCCATAATATTGCCTGGAGTGTTAGAGGGTGATCATGCAAAACGACTTCCAAGATAGCTGAGGTGGGAATCGAACCCACCTCTTCTCAGTTTGCCTCATGAGGGTGAGTGTACCACGTTGCAGCACTCAGACCAGAATAAGATTTCTTTGCAGATTAGAGAATTGATCCCGGACGTCAGGGGAGACAGCTAAGTATGTTAGCCACGGCACGCGGCGCGGCGTCACGCGGCGGACGCCTGTAGATTGAGGGCGTATTGTAGCGACGTTTTGTGAATGTGTACTTAAGCTGGAGTAGCACAAAGAGCATGGAAAGCAAAGGTTGATAGACAGCAACTTCCATCTACATTAGTGTAGAATGTAGATAGACATTCCATAATGATCAACTGGCTTCGTGACGCAGCAGTAACATTCTCTCCTGCTTTGCTCAAAGTTGATCGAATCCTGGCGCAGTCGATTGGCAATTGAGGGTGTGCTAACGCGAAGAAGCCGTGTAGGTAGACTTACTGGCACGTTAGAGATCCCCTTCGGGACAAATTTTCAGCACTCCGGCGTCTCTAAAAGCCGCAGTAGGTAAAAGGAACGTAAAATCAATAACATTATTAATAATAATAATTATTATTATTGTTGTTGCCATAATGGTCATTCAGGCTGCGTGACATATTGTCTGATCAGCTGACAAGGCCTATCTGATCCTGACTGCTGAAGAGAGTCAGGCACGTACCCAGTTGCAACTCTTATTATGAGTGGTCGTGGATTACAAATCCCATTCTGGAAAGATCGTGAAATATGTACTGTATACGTAAGTAGATACCACTCATACATTTATGAAGAATTTAGCAAAGGCAAATTTTCTTTGATTGGTTTACTATAATATACAGAATATTAGTCAGTTGATTTCAAATTATAATAGCCTGGAGCATATCTTTAGATCTGATGAACCTGGATGGCACAGTCTAGTATTTAATTACAAAAGCATGCAAGGATGACAATTTAGTATCATGCGTTTATCAAATAAACTAATCAAATGCATGAGCGTATCGATTTATGCAAATAATAAACACGCCAACTCATATTGTTACGTGCCACCCCCCTAGTGACACTTTTGTTAACTGGATTACGGTGGGTTGAAAGCACAACACCAATTACTGCTCTAAAGAAATATAATTTTATTGCAGCTCACAAACATACACAGTGCACACACATACACACACTGAGTCTAACTTCAGAAAACACTACTAGTCACTATTAGTTTCCACATTTATGTTCTCTCTGTCTGTGAGGCGTTACAGTGTTCCAGCTTACACTCACATGTACAGTCTACACAGGTTCTCTACAGCCTTGTCCTGCCACTTCACTTACTTCCAGAGTCCTCTTGCTGCTCCTTGTGCGCTGTTGCTCGTCCCGTGTCGATCCCACGACCACGACTTCCATGAAGCACCGCGACACCTCCAAGCACTAACAGTCCTGACTCAAAGTTGCACCCTGGCAGACAGGCTTCCACTCTGTTACCGTAGACGTCCAGTAGTAATCGCTGTACTGCTGCGCACTCACTCACTCGGCCACACTTCAATACACACTAACGCTGACCAATACACTGTCCAATGCACTCCAATACACTCCCCAATACACTGCCTCCTCGCCGCGGCTCGCTGGTTTATATGGGATCAGTCCCTGGCCTGGAAAGTTCGAAATGTCACAACCTATTGCCGCATTTAGTCTGTTCTCGATGGTTCCACATCCAGACTTTTCACGTATTCTCTGCCCGGCTTGCGATGACTCACAGATGTCCCGCTATTGTGTCTGCCGGTGGGAGGGGCCTGGAGGGTGTGGGAACTTTCTCTCTCCGGCTGATGGTTCGGTCCAAGGCCAACGAGACAGCTGCTTTGGTCTGTCACACTGTCGCTCACCCGAAAGTCTCCTGCCGGTTCGCGGCGGTATGTAACACTGCTCTCCTCTTTAAAGCAACTCGCCTCGAGTTGTTCGTCGTAAAGGCCGTCCAAGGTCTGAAGGGGTGGCATCGACGGCGCTGACAAGCCCCTGTTTTGGCTGGCCCTGGCCATCACCCGCTTTTCTAACCGTGAGGCTGTCCCTCGCCGACAGCTGCTTAGAGATGGCCCCTTTCACACCGTAGCCAACAGGTGGCTTTCCTACTGAACGGCGTCCCGGTGATGGTTTACGCCGCTTTGGTGGAGGGTAGCCAACCTCCACTGCCTCTTCGTCTCCAGCGGCGTCACTCCTCCTCGGTGGCGTTACCCATGTTGTCCTCCTCGTCGCCGCCATTCTCAACGCGATGGTCTTTACCTGCCGCGGGTAGCGCCTTCTACTGAGCATCGAATACTCACGTACCATGGCGTCGCGATGCCCATCCACGAAGATGTACGCCGCCTCTCGGTGCACGTGCTCGGGAGGCGAGCCAGCCAGCGCGAGCTTTTCAATTGACTTACTCGCGCGCCCGTTCCTCCCTTCTAGCCGTAGGTGGTACATGGCAGGTAGCTGGTAGTCCTCACGATGCTCCTCCAGCGTCGCGACGATCCCGTTGTACCCAGCCCCGCCCGGACGTTGTGTAGCACCTCCACCATGCGAAGTCCTGTGGTGAGCTGAACGGCTACGTCCTCCAACGTACACCTGGCATGGTCCACCACAGTGTCGAACCCGGTCCCGCAGATCTGCCATGATGTAGTCTCATCGACGTGCGGCGTTCTCACACTCGTAACACTGTTCCTGGCATCAGAGCTGCTAAGCCTTGGCCCGATTTCCATGCCCGTGACGCTTCCCAGTTGCTCGTCGCTGACTCGCTGTGCATTCCGAACTCCGGACTCCACGAACTGTTTGTCTTGGCCATCAGCGTCCTCTGCCGCGCCACTTTCCATATCACCTCCAAGCTTGTTATACTCCGGTATTAATTTCAGGTCTGATTTCAGCTCGTCCTGACTAGTTCCATGCTCCACTTTCTTTTCAGAATTTTCGGAACTTTCCCCAATTTTCTTTTCCAAATTTTCCGAATATATCACCATTTTCTTTCCCAGGTTTTCAAAACGTTCCGTCATTTTCTTTCCAAAGTTTTCGAAATGCTCTTCCATCCTCTTCTGGCCGTCTTCCATCTTCTTCTGGACATCGTCTATCTTGGAAGTTAACTTTTATAACAGGAGTTGTATTTGCGCATCCATTTTAATTGTCTGGCTTGTGAAAGGCATGCCACCCCCCTAGTGGCACTTTTGTTAACTGGATTACGGTGGGTTGAAGCACAACACAGATTGTTCGATAACCTGTTACACGCTGCTTCGCTGTCCACAAGCTGGGAAAACAATGTCACTGGATTTTGTAACTCGCAGTGAAATCACACTCGCTCAAAACACAGGCAGTCCCCTGTATGCTTCTCACTCCCTCGCTGTCAAGAGAATCAGCTTCACTAGGGGTTTCGCAAGTCACGTCGCCAACAACTGTCGCTCAAGGTAAGCGCTCGCACTAGCTCGAAAACACACGCACACCGCTTGACAGGTCGCTCTTATATAGCAGGCCGGTGACTCAATAAATGCTTTTAGACCCATCCAGGGTTCACGGCTTCTCGAGGTTTTCATCACTGGCTGGGTCACGAATGTTCTGGACCATCCCTTTGTCCTAGTAGTCCTGTTGCGTAAGGCGCACGCAATACACTGAGGCAGAGCACAGCCCAGCCCGGAGGCAGTAGTGACTCATGCGGCGAGCGATGAAACAAACTCACAGCCGTAACACCACCCCCTTCCTAAAAGGCTGATCGTCCCGATCAATCATTGGTCCGTCTGTGTCCCTCCGTAGGCTGCCAGGCGATCTCGATGCACGATCTTCATTTTCGCCCTCGGGCTCCCCTGGATCCTGTAGACGACATCGTTGATCCGTTTCACGACTCGGTACGGGCCCTCCCAGGACTTCTGGAGTGACTGATCCCATATAAACCAGCGAGCCGCGGCGAGGAGGCAGTGTATTGGGGAGTGTATTGGAGTGCATTGGACAGTGTATTGGTCAGCGTTATTGTGTATTGAAGTGTGGCTGAGTGAGTGAGTGCGCAGCAGTACAGCGATTACTACTGGACGTCTACGGTAACAGAGTGGAAGCCTGTCTGCCAGGGTGCAACTTTGAGTCAGGACTGTTAGTGCTTGGAGGTGTCGCGGTGCTTCGTGGAAGTCGTGGTCGTGGGATCGACACGGGACGAGCAACAGCGCACAAGGAGCAGCAAGAGGACTCTGGAAGTAAGTGAAGTGGCAGGACAAGGCTGTAGAGAACCTGTGTAGACTGTACGTGTGAGTGTAAGCTGGAACACTGTAACGCCTCATAGACAGAGAGAACATAAATGTGGAAACTAATAGTGACTAGTAGTGTTTTCTGAAGTTAGACTCAGTGTGTGTATGTGTGTGCACTGTGTATGTTTGTGGGCTGCAATAAAATTATATTTCTTTAGATTAGTAATTGGTGTTGTGCTTTCAACCCACCGTAATCCAGTTAACAAAAATGTCACTAGGGGGGTGGCACGTAACAATATCTATGTTCTGAGAATTAAATGAACTCTTGTTATGAAATCTCTGCTGGGCAGCACAAAATTCATTCTGGCCTGCCTGGTTATGAATGATAGCGTTCATCGACGGTTTCAGGGACAAAATGGTGGACACCCAGTGCCATTCTAGTTTTTCAGGTTGGTCTTTGTTAACAGAGAGTCCAATTCGTCTCTGTTCCTGAACATATGACATACTCAAGGTGAAATAACTGAAGGTCACACTGGCTAGACGTGTGACTTATACTCGAGGTAAAATAACTGAAAGTCAGACTTACCAAAAAAATAGACCACTCATGCTCGAAATAAAATAACTACAAGTCAGACTTACCGGGCATGTCACTCATACCCAATCAAAAATTACTGAGCCGATTCATTATGAGAGCCAACTGGTTCTATGCTGAAAGTACAGGTATCGTTTGTTGCCTCTGCAGCCTGTCAATGCATACAATATATGCCCCAAGCGTCAAATAAGGTGTTATAGAGCATTCGCGTACTAATCATATCCTATATTGCATAATCGTACAACTTTTACCACAGCACATGCGTTTCATTCTGAAAGGATCAATCTCTTGTGGAAAGTACAGTAGGTTGTTGTTGCTTCATTTTAGGAGCTTAGTACATTTTGGTCATCAACCCCGTGTAGTTGGGTGTGTGTTTAATTTGTCTGACAACCTGCATTTATGTCATGACTGTATTAGTGTGTGTAACTGTATTGGGAACTTGGATGAGGTAGGGGCCCCAGGACCTGAAATAAGGTACTAGCCCGGAATTCGCCTGGAGGAAGTGTGGATAGCCCACACTCAGGATAGCCACTGTCAGCGACGGAATTTGAACCTAAGACCTTCGGACGTGCTGCAGCTGCCTCCGCGGTCGAAGTGCACGATTTAACGAGTTTTAACTAGATAACAGAACAATTATATGTTGATTAATTGAAAGGCTTTGCAACAGGGTGTTCATGTAGCCCCGTGAACTTGGATGTTTGTGTAATTTGTCTGATAACCGATGTTATTGTGATGTTTCTATTAGTGTGTGTACATCTAATTCAGATTAGGAATGGGAAGGAGGTGGCCGTGGCCTTTAGGTGCCGGGAGTAAATGTGGGAACCCATTGGAAAACCACTTCCAGGATGGTAGAGGTGGGAATCAAACCCGTCTTTTCTCAGTTTTGCTTCACGAGGCTGAGTGTACCCAGATCCAGCCCGCACACCAGAATTAAATTACTTGGCAGAGCCTGGAACCGAGCCTGAACACCCTCGGTGACAGCCAAGTGTGCTAGCCACTACGCAACGAGGCGGACAGTACAATTATAGTAGTTGCATGTAAGTGTCGGAAAGGTGACTGAAGTAACCCTTAACTGAGGATCGAATCGCACTGGGCTACTGAGAGATTAATTTGCATACCTACAAACATTGTGGTGATTCGGTAACAGCTCAGAACGGAATGGGACTTTGATGGATCTTACGGTTGCTTTGTTTTAACGTTTGTGTACCAGAAGGAATTAGTTGTCAGCTCAGTTACAAGCAGTAGTCTGACGGCTTAATGAGCCTTCACCAAGGTGAAAAGCATAGCCAAATAGTTTCAAGTTGAGGAGGGTTATTTTCAACTTGCTTGATACATGTGCTGACGGTTTGATTATATGTTCATATCAACTTCCTTCATCACTCGCCAAGCTAGGTGAGAAACATGCACGTCCCACTTGTAAAATATGACAAACAAGGCCTTTCGTGTTTGAGGCAGACACCCGGATAAGAATGAGCTGGGGCTGGTTCCTTCGCCGTTTGCAATGCAATGACAGGCGTAGCTCTGTCTTTTATAAGCTTGTAGTTTCACGTGTCCATCAATCTCACGATCATGAGCCACGGGACCTCCATTTTTACGTGGAATCCAAACCACACGACGCGATATTCTACTTTGTAAGTCCCACATGTATTAATCGGGAATCGAACTGACTTTTATATTGTTTTAAGTTTTGGTTAAGACGACCAACTTATAACCAAATTGTTAGCCTAATTTCAATGTTTGCAAAAAATGAAAGTAAACTTATGAGATCAACACAGGATCAAAATATTGTGTGTGTGCCTGTGTGTCTGTGAGTCTGTATGTGTGTTTACTCCGCATATCTGCCCCCCCCCCTCCTCCCCCCCTATCAATTCAATCTCGGTGAAACCAAATGGAACGAAATTTGGTACAGAGGTAGCGCTAGCAAAGGGCACTTCAGTGTCATGTAATATATCGCCACCATCTTCATGGAAACGTAATGGTGGCCACCCAAATGTTCAAAGCTTAAATTAAATTACGACATACCTAATCATCTCATCACTACAAAATTTTGCAACAACATACCATCATGTGGGTAGCGCCTTTTGACCAAACTACAAGGTCATCAGTCCAATAGTTTGCAGATGGCGGCCATGTATGTGTGCAAAGCGATTCCCCCTATCAATTAAAACACAACGAAACCCAAATCGAACCACCTTTGGTACAGAGGTAGCGCTAGCAAGAGACAACTCAGTGTCATGTTTTATATCACTGCCATCTTGACGGAAACGTAATGGCGGCCACCCAAATGTTCAAAGCTTAAATCAAACTACGACTAACTTAATCATCTGATATCGACCATATTTTGCAACAATATACCATCGTTTTCCCCAACTACAAGGTCATCAGCCAAATAGTTTTAATATGGCGGATGTATGAATCATGCAAGTATTATAGCCTAACCGTTGCTTACGATTCAACAAGGCCTGGCCACAACAATTCAGCTTATCGCACATAGAGAGGTTTAAACTGTCCTCAAGGAGGTGATCAGTAGGATATTAGCATATTATAATAGAATATGTAACTGTAGAAGTGACTAACAGGTCAGGCCGACCATGCCATATCGTTGTAGATCCGTGCCGTCCCGTTGTCAAAATGGTCGCTATTTATGCTCGTGTATCCAAATATTTCCGTAACTGCGTAAGTTTATATCCATTCAAGAATGTACTGAACAAAATTATACATATTTAGTATCAAATGGTTTATAGAACCGCCAGAAAACGCTAATGAATTCGTTGATTTCAACACAAAGTGTCATACAGTAATGCTAAACCAGTTGTTTACCAAGTATTATCGTAGCGCATCCATGGCGTGATGGTAGCGCCCTGGGCTCATAATCTGAAAGATCGTGGTTCAAATCCTTGCAGGTTCCAATTTCTTTACTTCGTTTTCATTGGTATTTATTGATTTATAATTACTCGCACGTTATAATTTTAAAGCATATATAGTGTGTATTTGCAGTCAAAAATATTATACGAGTATATATACCTATAACGCCACATATTTCAACACTCGAATACAGCGATTAATATTCGTTGACCTTGATCCGCGGTTGAGTCTATTGTTGTTGTTGTTTTTGTTGATTCTTTAGGGGTTTTGCGGCATAATGGTCTTGTATCCCCGTTTACTTGGGTATGTTTTGAAGTTGCCTGATAACCTGTGCCTCTGTGATGTCTGTTTACTAGTGTGTGTAATTTTTATACGAGAAAGGATTTGGGCAGTAAGCTGTTGTTGTTGATTTTTCATTTGAGATGCATGGACATCATGGTCATTTAGCCCGTGTACTTGGGTGAGTGTTGAATTTTGTCTGATTACCTGTGTTATTGTGATGGCTGTATTAGTGTGCGTATATACAATTCAGACGAGGATTCAATCAATCAACGTTTAATATCCGTACAGCACGTTGCATTTCAACAAGCTACTACAACCAGCATTCAATATATATATATATATTTTACCCTCCAGGTTGGTGGAACCCACGGACTCAAGCGAGGGAACTCACCACTACCGCCTCTACGGGCAGTGTCCTAGAGCTGGGAACATCGAATCGGAAGGGATACAACTGGTGAGGTGGGATTGGCACCTCGCCCAGGCGGCCTCACCTGCAAAGCGAACAGGGGCCTCATGAGGGAAGGTAAGGGATGGTGAGGATGGATAGGCAAGGAAGAGGGAAGGAGGCGGCCGTGGCCTTGAAGAAGGTACCATCCCGGCATTTGCCCGAAGACGAAGTGGGAAACCACGGAAAACCACTTCGAGGATGGCTGAGGGGGAATCGAACCCCCTCTACTCATTTGGGCCACCCGAGGCTGAGTAGACCCCGTTCCAGTCCTCGTACCAGTTTTCAAATTTCGTGGCAGAGCCGGGAATCGAACCCAGGACCTCCGGGGCGGCAGCTAACCATGCTGACCGCTACGCTACGGAGGCGACTCAACATATTATACTCCTTGAAAATCACAAAGAGGAGAAAGTAGGCAATATGTTCTTTACAGAACATCTTGTTAGGAATTTGAATCTGTTTGTTAAAAATGTTTTTAATAAGAACGAATATCAATGACGAACTTTTGCCCATCTTGAAAAGGATAAACCCCACAGCAGTCGCGGGATTTTATTCAGGAAATTCTTCCTGAAACGAAAGGAATTGGTGAGTAAGATATGAAAATAAGACTGCCATGATCGGAATATGAACCCGGATCGCTTGCATACTAAATAATCCAGTTGCAATACCGACCACGTCTCAAGTCAATGGGGGCACTGCAAGGTGACTGCCTGATGTCGACGAAATTACCGTGGTCTCAACATGGCATAACAGCCTATGTCTACTCCGAACCTAACTTTCAATTTTTAAATCATGGAAATTACTTTAGATAATTGCTCCCCTTTAGGCAGCCATATCTGTTTAGAACATATATGTAATTGTTTTAAGAAATATAATTTAAATCAACAAACATAACCGTTGCAGGTACCCAACCCTTATGCTTACGGGAGAAATGAATAAACAAGGTTGCAAGCCATTTAAACAAAACTTAGTCTTTTAAGGCTTGACATGAGTAATTGATTTTCTGCTTATTTTCTTCTGGACAGTAACTTAAATGAGCCTTTCATTAAAGTGATAAGAAGGAAGGAAGGAAGCTTGTAGACGAACGTGACCGTTAATGTCGTGATCATGAACCAGGGGACCTCCTTTTTATGTGGAATCCGAACGACAGGACGTGGCATTTCACTTTGAAAATCACACATGCATTGACCGGGAATCGAACCCGGTCCGCCGTGATGAGAGGCCAACCGTTTGACCACTGTGCCACCATGCCCCCTTAAGTGATAATACTACTGTAATTACTGTAGTTGTTGTTAATTCATTTAACGGGCTTAGGACATCTTCGACATCAGGCCCGTGTAGTTGGGTATGTGTTGAACTTACCTGATAACCTGTATTTCAGTGATGACTCCAGTAGTGTGTATAACTAATAATAATATAATTCATTGCAGCCAATGGCCATACAGTAAGTAGGATCATGTTACACAATATAGCAAGCGTTCAGTCTTTTGCGTCAGGACTGGCATGCGAAACGAAATGCATTATCAATTTAATTTAGCGTCGCGAAATTAAATTGTTCAATGGAATAACATTTCACTCCTGGCGCGAAATGAAATTCATTACAGACTTTTAATTTTGCTCCTGGCGCGAAATACAATTCGTTACTGACTTTTAATTTCACTCCTGGCGCGAAATAAAATTCATTACGGACTTTTAATTTCGCTCCTGGCGCGAAATGAAATTCGTTACAGACTTTTAATTTCGCTCCTGGCGCGAAATACAATTAGTTTGACTTTTAATTTCACTCCTGGCACGAAATAAAATTCTTTACAGACTTTTAATTTCGCTCCTGGCGTGATATAAAATTCGTTATAGACATTTAATTTCGCTCCTGGCGCGAAATAAAACTCGTTACAGACTTTTTAATTTCGCTCCTGGCGCGAAATAAAATTTGTTAATGACTATCAATTTCGTTCCCTGCATTTAGTCCCTTCCCGACCTGAAATTAAAACGCTTGGAGCATTTCATTTCGTGACTGAAATGAAATCTGTCTCTTTTCTTCCCCGAAAGCCTTATTTGCTCCGTCTATTTCTCCTGCCGCATCCTACACCTAGCCACCATCTACATTCGTCCCTACCACCCCATCCCAAACACTTCATTGCCCACGTGGCTGAAGTCTTCCTCCATTTCATTCTAATGGGCCACCTCAACCTTCATTCCCGTTTGGCCCTAGAACTTCGTAGCCTAGACATCTACCTACGTCACTTAGACGCCACCCTCGTCCCTCTCCCAAAACCTACCCATCCTTCCTCCAATACCACCCCCGACGCAGTCATTGCTCATAACTCCCTCCTCCATCTGTTTGACGTGTCTGTCCTGTTCCTCATAGGAGGTGATCACGCTCCCGTTTTACTTACCTTCCCTCTTCCCCCTCGCAATACACCTCTATCGCCTCCTAGGATGGTCCAAAATATCTGCACAGCAAACTGGCGGGAATACCGCTCCCACATCAACGATCACCACCGTACGGACCATCTCCCACTGGATGACCAGACGACGGTCGATGCATATACTGCACACATAGAAACTGCACTAAAACAAGCCTCCCAGCTAGCCATCCCTCTCATCCCAACGACCCCGTTCCGCCCCCTATCCCCCCCAAGGCACGTTGTCTCTTCACGTTATCCCACTCCTACTACACTTCATATCTATGAACCCGTGACCGCTATTTCCTACACCGCCACAGACACTCACTTAGGTGAGTCAAATCCTACATCGAGGCCCTCAAGCGCCTTTCGTGGCACACCATCTACTCTCGACTAAACCGAGTGTTTTCTTCTGTCTCTACCTACTAGCGACACCTAAACCGGTTAACCGGCAAGACCTCCACACCACACTACCCCATTCCATTCAGGGTGATTCATAATTCCTATTACGAACTTCTGGGGGCTGTAGAGGGGACTAAGTAGATCACAGTTTGAATAGGAACCCTTGTCCGGACATTTATCGTTTCGATACCAAATCGGTTTGAAGATCACTTTCATTTTACATCGCCCGCTTCACGGAACGCAAATAACATTGGCTGAGGGCAACCTCTACAGTCCCCTTATGTCATAGAGTAGGCTACGTATGCCTTCTGTTTACAAACCGTAGTGACAGTGAGTCCGATTTGACAGCAGTTGTGGTCCAGTCAGGGCGCAGTACAGGACGAGACCGCAGTCCAATGATATCGTGTCGTCTGTTCGTTTACAAACGGTAGTGACAGTGAGTCCGCTTTCACAGCAGTTGTGATCCAGTCATTCAGCGGTAGAGGATGGCGGCATACACTTTTGATGAGTACGCCGAGATGTTACTAATGTACGGTGAAGCTGGACGTAATGGTCGAGCTGCACAATACATGTATCATGAACGTTTTCTGTATCGCCCCAACCCCATCACATACATTTTTGTGAAACTACAATAAAGGCCGCGAGAAACCTGTACATTCCAACCGAGGAGGGCAGATTGTGGTGCTCCACAGACGCGTCGCACTGTCGACTTTGAAGAGGACGTACTTCATCACGTAGAAGAGGACCCGTCGAAGAGTACGCGAAACATTGCCGATGCCGTGAATGGGTCCCTATCGAGCGTCTGGCGTGTTTTGCGCGACCAGCAACTGCACCCTTTCCACCCACAGAAAGTTCAAGCTATGGGCCCGGCAGATTTCGTGCCACGTGCCAACTTCTGTGCTTGGTTTCTACACCAGTATATTAACACACCCCACTTTCCGCGTCACGTTATTTTCACCGATGAAGCTCAATTCACCAGGGAATCTGTTTTTAACTGTCGAAACTGTCACATTTGGGCTGAAGAAAATCCGCATGCCCACAGCCACGTGGATTTCAGCAACGGTTCGGCATCAATGTATGGGCTGGACATCTGATTGGGTCATACCTTCTTCCGTACCGCCTAACTGGTCCTCTTCCTGCAAGAAGTACTGATTGAGTTTTGTGAAGATTTGCCATTGGCACTGCGTCAGCAATTATGGTACAAACATGATGGCGCACCAGCGCACTTTGCACGTGCAGTCCGAGAACATCTCGACCAAACATTCGGGGAAAGATAGATAGTTCAAGGTGGTCCAATTTCGTGGCCACCACGATTGCCAGATTTAACTCCCCTCGACATTTTCCTGTGGGGCCACATGAAGAACCTTGTTTATGAGACTCCTTTCGAGTCGGAAGAAGATCTTGTTGCACGCATTCTGGTGACAGAATTTATTATTGAACACACACCCGGTCTGGTGGGACGTGTGTATGACAACATGCTGCGCAGGTACACGTTGTGTAATGAACAGCAGGGTCGCCACGTGGAACAACTCTTGTAGTGCATACGTGTCTCTAGTGAAGTGGAAGATGTGCAATCGAGTCAAACTGATTTGGTATCGAAACGATACATGTCAGGACATGGGTTCCTAATCAAAATGTGATCTACTTAGTCCCCTCTACAACCCCCAGAAATTTGTAACTGGAATTATGAATCATCCTGTATAATGGGACGGCACCACCAGGCGACGCAGCAAAATGGGAGTTGTTCACTTACCTTCAATGTCTGTCCGCACGGCACATTATTTTTCTTGTCCGCTATGGAAAAGGTAGAGGTACTTGTTGCCTCATTGTACACCAAGTACTGCGTTATGAACATCAGGGAGGGCTGCCCTCTAGTCCGAGGTTCAGTCAACGACGATGGTGATGTTGATGCCACAACACTGATTTTCTCCTACACCGGAGTGATGACCATTGAATGACTCACGTTGCTGTTGCGGCCCAGCATTTTGTGCAGGTGGTCTACGCTAATACTGTTGCCAAGGTCGGGACTTTCAACATCGTACCGAACATAATTTAATTCTCGCAACGAAATATTTTAATTTCAACAACGAAATGAAATGTTTCATGCATTTTGAATTCACTCCAGGGAACGAAACTAAATACCATTTGGAAATTTCATTTTGCCTCGGGAACGAAATTAAATGTCTGCAACGATTTTTACTTCGCGCCGGGAGCGAAATTAAAAGATTGTATCGAAATTAATTTCGCGCCGGGAGGGAAATTAAAAGTCAGGAACGAAATTAAATTCGCGCCGGGAGCGAAATTTAAAGTCAGGAACGACATTAATTTCGCGCCGGGAGCGAAATTAAAAGTCAGGAACGAAATTAATTTCGCGCCAGGAGCGAAATTTAAAGGAAAATGAAAATCCATAGCCTGCTTCCAGTCTCCGACCGGGTCAGGAATGGGATGAATGAAGCCCCTATCTAGCGGCGGGGATATGGACTGTGCCGGCTGCCGAAGCCTGACGCACTCCTTTGGGGCAATGATTAAATGAATGACAGATGAAATGAAATGATAGTGGAGAGTGTTGCTGGAATGAAATTTTGACAAGGAAAACCGGAGTACCCGGAGAAAAACCTGTCTGCCTCCGTTTTGTCCAGCACAGATCTCACATGAGCAGTGTGTTTTGGACAGTTCTGGCCCCACCACCACCGCTCCACCGCTGGAATACTAAAATGGCAATATCTCGCGAACCAATCAGGCTAGAGACTTGTACGAGGTGTCATTGAACTCGGGCTGACACCCCCTTTCCAACGGACAGCATATTTCCACCCCAAAATAAAACCTACCCCTACTAGAGGGTGAAATTTTAATTTTTTAGAGAATCTCTCTTTCCAATTGCAACATGTGAGAGTTTGAATGCTAATATGGAATGAAACGTTGTTCTACATAAAGTGCATGTGTTTGGTGGATAGCCACTATGAATTAACATGCTTGTTTTTTGTTTTTACGCATGCCCACTCATAGGTTTGGTAAAAGGGCGGGCTTTTTAAAAGATGGTGGCTGTAGTGTAACCTAACCCAACCTAACGGGTCCTTGTGGACAGGTCATTGTTGACAGGTCCTTGTGGACGAGTCCTTGTGGACAAGTCCTTGTGGACAGGTCATTGTTGACAGGTCATTGTTGACGAGTCCTTGTTGACAGGTCCTTGTGGACAGGTCCATGTGGACGAGTCCTTGTTGACAAGTCTTTGTTGACAAGTCTTTGTGGACGAGTCCTTGTTGATGAGTCCCTTTGGACTGATCCCTTTGGACCGATCCCTTTGGACTGGTCCCTAATGCTATGATGAAATTAAACGTTGTTCCACATGAAACGCAAGCGAAGAGCCGATCGCTACTATGAATTAACATGTTTGTTTTTTTGTTTTTACGCATTTTCACTTGTTTTTTTTTTTGTAAGAGGGCGGGCTTTTTGAATACAGTTATAGATGAGCTATTTTTTTTAATTAACCAAAAGATCCAAAACTAATAGGTCATTAGCTTTTAATATCTCATGAATCAATAAGGCTAGGGACTTGTATGAGAGGTCGTTGGACTTGGGGTGACATTCTGTTTCTTAATGTATTATTCATTTTTGTCAAAAGGGCCTAACTGCACTTTTGTTAATATCTCGTTAACTAATAATCAGAGAGGGT
Organism: Meconema thalassinum; assembly: GCA_946902985.2. Classification (NCBI taxonomy): domain Eukaryota; kingdom Metazoa; phylum Arthropoda; class Insecta; order Orthoptera; family Tettigoniidae; genus Meconema; species Meconema thalassinum. The sequence goes on from OX336389.2 coordinate 741,591,511, forward strand.
CAAGTGAGGTGTCATGGGACTCAAGATGGTCAACCCTTTTCCATGACCAACGAATTTACCCAAAAGACCTAAAACAGCAAGGTCATTGACCTATGATTTCATAAACTAATAATCGGAGAGGGTCAAGTGAGGTGTCATAGGACTTAGAATGGTTATCCCTTTCCCATGACCAATGAATTTACTCCAAAAATCCAAAACAGTAAGGCCATTGACCTGAGATTTTATAAACTAATATGGGGTCGATAACCTAGATGTTAGACCCCTTAAAATATCAATTATCATTATTATTATTATTATTATTATTATTATTATAAACTAATAATCGGATATCAACATGTGAGGTTTCATAGGGCTTAGAATGATCAACCCTTTCCCATAGCCAATGAATTTACCCAAAATACCCAATATATCAAGGTCATCGACCCGAGATTTTATAAACTAATAATCGGATACGAACATGTGAGATGTTTACCATGTGTGATGAAACATAGCTTGGTAGAGAAAGAATTAGTGTAGGCTACATGTATGGTGACTGACAAGTCTTTTACCATTGGAACTTGTTTTCAGATCAAACTGCAGTACAGAGAGAGTATAGGTTGCAGGTATGGGTTAATAAATGACAAACGGTGTACACAAACTCTGATTTATCGATTCAAGAATTAAGAGTAGACTATCTTTAATTGATTGGTTAAAGAGGATAGCTAAAACACAAAATAGTGATTACATTGTACTAAACCGAACCAAATGTAACTGAAAACAAGCCAAGGGTTTAAGTGTAAAACTTGTGGGTAAATGTGGTCATTGGTAATGTCAAAAAGGAAAGGGATAACGCTCTACCTATAGAGGGTAAGGTTTTTAAATGTATTTTTTTTTGTAATTTTGACAAGGTGCCTAACTATATTTTTGTTGATATTTCTTGAACCCCATGATGGGATTTTGACCTGTGAGGTGTCGTTGGACTTGGGCAGACACTCTCTTTTTGAATGCATTTTTGACATTTTAACAAAGGGCCTAACTATACTTTTGTTAATATCTCGTGAACCAATAAGGCTAGGGACTTGTATGTGGGTCCTAGCACTCGGGGTGACGCTCTGTTTTTGAATATATATTTAATGTGTGTCAAAAGGGCCTGACTGCACTGTTGTTAATATCTCGATAACTAATAATGGGAGAGAGTCAAGTTAGGTGTTATAATACTTAGGATGGCCAACCCTTTCCCGTGACCAACGAATTTACCCCAAATATTCAAAACAACCGGGTCATTGACCTGAGATTATATAAACTAATCATCGGATATCAACATGTAAGGTGTCATTAGACTTATAATGGTCACCCCTTTCCCATGGCCAATGAATTTACCTAAAATATCTAAAACATTAAGGTCATTGACCTGAGATTTTATAAATTAATAATTGGATACGGACATGTGAGATGTTTACCGTGAGTGATGAAACATAGCTAGGTAGAGAAAGAATTAGTGTAGGTTACATGTATGGTGACTGACAAGTCTTTCACTATTGGAACATGTTTTCAGATCAGACTGTAGTAAGAGAAGGTATAGGTTGCAGGCATGGGTTAATAAATGACAAACGGTGTACACAAAATCTGATTTATTGATTCAAGAATTAAGAGTAGACTATCTTTAATTGATTGGTTAAAGAGGATAGCTAAAGAAACGAAATGGTGACTACATTGGACTAAACTGAACCAAGCTGAATCAAACCCAACCAAACCGAACCAAACCTAATCGAAAACAAGCCAAGGGTTTAAGTGTAAAACTTGTGGGTGAATGTGGTCATTGGTAATGTCAAAAAGGAAAGGGATAACGCTCTACCTATAGAGGGTAAGGTAAAGCTAGAGCATGGTGCTAATCCAGACACCTAAGTACATGAACCACACACAACTATCCTATGCAGTTTTTATGGGTTGACTGTTAAAACTTGCTCAGTGGTTACTGGGACAAGATGGTCGCTACACACAACAAGCTTTAAATACCTGAGGCTAATTATCTATACACACACTCACACACACTTGTTCTAAACTAAACTGTCTTGCTGGCAGAGCTCACACAGTAGGTAAATGACAGAAATTCTTGGCTAACAGAAATACAATCATTTTCGGTTGTCTAATGTTACCAGCTAAACATTACGTGCTATAGTGGTGAGCTCATGTGCCTCTTTCACTGGAGATCTTAACTCGATTTCTAGCTCTAAGGCCTAGAACGAATCAATCTAAGAAAAAAGGTTATGGTGACGCAGTGGTTAAACTGTTAGCCTTTCACTAAGGTAGACAAGTGTTTGATTTTAGGTTAATATGTATGTCATAAACAAACAAATAAAAGCAGAGATAATGTTTAAAACTGATTACACTTGTCTCTTTTCAAATTATTACTTAGATTACAAATACAAACGTGGACTGGGTTTGACATACAGTTAATGCTTCCTATCACATACTAGACTGTAAGAAAGCCAAACAAGCAAAAGGCGTAGGTAGAGCAGTGGTAAAATCGCTATGTGTAGAGAAATACCTAACGGTTTTATGAACTGGCAAAGGTATGTCGCATAAACAGTGCAGGATACAATCCAGCAACCATAATTGTTATCTTGTGGACAAGAGAAAACATATATATAGAGAGAGATATATAGAAAGCTTGTGTGTGTGTGGGTAGCATTGGTTGTTGGACCAGAGAAAATACGGTGAGGTAGGGTGGGGAGAGGGAGAATTAGCACTTATATATGAATGTAAAATAGATTTTTTTCAATCGTTTTGTTTTTCAAATGCAGTGGTAGATAGTCGTTATTTTGTAAAACATTCTTACTTGCAGTAGTAATAAGCCTCTATGGTTCCGCTAACACATAGATAGACTGTATTATTGCCATGGTCAAGCACTCACATTAAGATCATTTACAAAATCATAAAATGAAAAATAAAAAATCTTGTTTTGGAAATATCGTTTGTCAACATACACACAAAATAAATATATAAAAAAATTGTAAACAGCAAAATGGAAAATCCATGTTTCCATATAGACAAAATTTAAAAACCTTAAACGGACATTTAAGAAAATATATGCAAATGGGAAATTGACAAATGTGTAAATATGAAAATGGAAAAATCCATGTTTCCATATCATGAAATTGAAAAACATCAAACTGTCATTTTAAAAAATGCAAATGGAAAATTGACAAATTGCAATGTGTGAAATGTGAAATTGAACAAATGGCTATCATTATTTAAAGAAAAAAGAACATGGTGCTCTATAGTTGAGGTGTGAATCAAACCCTCTCTACTTATTTGGACCACTCGAGACTGAGTAGACTCGTTTTAGTTGTCATACCACTTTTAAAAGTTTGTGTTAAATCTAGGAATTGAACCCAAGAGCTTGTAGGGGAGATCCAAGGTTATAATATGTTAAACAGATAGCCTTGAATGTAGGGTGTGGTAGTTATATAGAGATGAGACGTTTCGCTCGGGGCAGGGAGGCATGGAGATCTGCATCAAACCAGTCAAAAGACTGACGACTCAAACAACAACATGTAGAGCTCACCAAAATAATGTTGTGTAACGGTAAATGTTAGTCAACGAACAGTAATGCATTACTAAAACCCATGACACGATACCTAAGAGCTTTTCTAAAATTATTTTAAAATGCCTTTAACCCTATATTAAACACCCAGTTCACAAGACTCATAACTGCAATGCTATGGTCAAACAAAACAAAATCTATATTTCAAAACAAACAAGTGGTTTAGTCAATGTATACTGGAAAAAGTTTTATAAACACTCAAGTCCACAAAAATAATTAAATTAGTAACTGTCAGGTTGACCGAGTGGTTATGGTGTTTGACTTAAGTTCAAATTTTCTGTACAAGAAAGCCAGGGTTCGAATCCCTTACCTGATATAACTATTGCCTCAACATGGCTTGACCACACTGTATTATTGTGTACTCGGTACACAAACCATAGATAGAGTGTATTGTTTAAGGTCACTCTCTTAGCGAACATAGTCAGAGACTGTTGATGGTTAACAATTGCATTAATAGTGGGACATAGGGATAGCAATTAAGAAAAACAGACAATACCCATACACTATTTTTATTTATTTAATGTAAGTACTTGTACAATAGTTACATACAAACTACAACTCTCCTTTGTCTATTACTATCTAGTCCTTTTCGATCCACTTGCATATCAAGGCAGATGACTTTGTAGTTCAGCCCCTTAAAACGACAACAACACTACCTCTTGCATAGTCTGTGATGTTGATGACTCTTGAGGCGTGGAAGATGGATACAACATAACTTTTACAACAGGGGTTAAACGTTGCTCAACAAATAATGCACTATTTTGAGTAGCAACATCTTTCTCTTGTACTAACTTATTAGCATTCTGATGATTTTTTGCCAACACCATTAGTGTTTTGTCTGGAGCACTACATTGATGATCACTCACACTTAAAACCACACCATTTCTACTTTTCATATTGCCTCGACATCTTGTTGACCTCTGTTTTGAGCATCGCCAGAATATTATTCCTTTTACATTTTGTCGTCTATAGTTATAAGAGTAGCTTTTATAGAATACACGTTGTTTACCTCGGTTAGTTGTAGTAAGTTCCATAGTAGTAACTAACCTGTTAGTATGATTTGCACACTACAAAGGTTATCTCTGTTCTGGTAATAGAATTATTTAGCGTTGGCTTTTATATTTAATATGTACAGTTAAAAGTGATAGAAAAGTGGTAGAAACGTGGTAGACAAGTGGTAGACAATTGGTAACATAGTGGTAGAAAAGTGGTAGCAAAGTGGTAGAAAAGTGGTAGAAAAGTGGTAGCAAACTAGAAAAGTGGTAGAAAAGTGGCAGAAAAGTAGTAGAAAAGTGGTAGCAAAGTGGTAGAAAAGTGGTAGCAAACTAGAAAAGTGGTAGCAAAGTGGTAGCAAAGTGGTAGAAAATATTACATGTATTGTTAAGAAATAGTTTAAGCGGTTACATGGATTCATTACACTATAATTTTAGCATCACGAAGCTCATTTTCTATATCCAAAAGTTCTTCCTCATATTTAGTATGACCAGCCTGTTTACAGGTATGCAAGTACTGAAGCCGCTGGATTAGCTTACTGGGATTGTTCCAGTAAAAAATTTAACAAATGATTTTTTTTGGGTGTAAACCATTATCATCATCATCATCATCATCATCATCATCATAATCATCATCATCATCATGGTTATCATCATCAATTTAATTATCATCAATATAATCATCATCACTATTACTATCTAATCCTTTTTGTTCATCTTGCAATGCAACAACCTTTGGCATAGTTTGTGTTGTCTTTGATAGTGTTAGAGGTTTCTTAGACGTTAACGACTGTCATAACATGTCTTTTTCAGGAGATAATAAATGCTCTTTAACAAACAAAGCACTATCTTGAGCCACACTATTCTTTTCTTGGTCTTGCTTTTTTACATTGGTTAGAGTATTTTGTCCATTTAAATGAGTATTATTTTGAGATTTACAATGATGATCGATTGAAATAAGTATGTTGGAGCCTTTTGTTTTAATCATTCCTCGACACTTTTTAGATCGTTGTTTCGAACAGCACCAAATAACAGTTCCTTTTTTATTAGTTCTTTTTACAATATATGCATATCCTTTATAGTAAGCACATGGCTTACCATAGCTAGTCGTTGATACTTCCATGTCAACTGTTAAGCATAAACTAATCTCTAGTAAAGTTAACTCGATAATAAAAATGATAGTTTGTAGTATGTGCAGTTTAATGTAAGAGCAAAGGTGAGAGTCAAATGGTAGAAAAGTGTTAGCAAAGTGGTGGAAGAGTGGTAGCAGTTTATAGTAGTCATGATCTTTTTTACCAGAATGTGATTTGAGTAAATGTAATTTCTAAACCTTAGCAGTGAGTAGTCAGTCAGTCTTGGTTCAGACAAGCGTAAACAGTTCTCCAATGAATCAGAGATCAAGATTTTCATTATGAAACAGTTGTGTAACCAATTAGGTATCGGTACTTGATAGCTTCACACATGAACAAAAATTCCAACATATCTGACATGAATTACATGATTTGAAAGTTGACAAAGAATATCCAATCAACCATTGTAGTTGCAATAGCAAAACACAAAGACAAAATCAGCATGAACTTTTAAGTTACAGGAAAATTCTATGAAATAGACTATGCAGGAAATTTGGAAATACACATCAGAAGTTGGCAATACCATCCTTCTAGCCTATATAAATTATCGACATGGAAAGTGTGCACTGCCCCTAACATTAAACCAATTTATCAATAACACACAAGTCAACAATCAAAACATTTTGTGTTGAGTCTATCATTTAATGCATATATTCTGTCTACATTGAACAGTAACAAAAAACGCCATTCATAATTAATTAAGTTTGCTTTAATTCTTTATGTAATGATAAATACATATTTAAAGTTTTGGCTGACTGATCAGGGTGAATCGGCTTTGAACACATAAGAGAGGGAATATTTTAAGACTTAACCTCAGCTCACCTAACATAACCTAAATTTACCTAACCTAACCTTGTCATATAGGTAAGAAACGGGTCAAGCTATGCTTTCGACTACCGAGTTTCAGCTACTTTTCAAGGTTACTCTCCCAAACATTGCCGGAGACTGCTGATAAACACCTATGTTCCCACGGCGGCGGCGCGCAACGACTTACATGACGCGCTTCCCCCTTTTCATTGATCCCTGTTGATTTGTCCCTTTGGACTGGTCCCTGTTGACTAGCCCCTTTGGAAGGGCCCTTTTTGAATGGAGTCATTTTTGACGGGCCCCTGTGGACAGGTCCTTTTGGCTGATCCCTTTGGACCGGACCCTTTGACATAATTTGGATAATTGCATGGGCCAGTCCATAGGTACCAGTCCAAAGGGACCGGTCCAAAGGGATCAGCCAAAAGGATTATTAGTTTATAATAATAATAATAATAATAATGATAATTGATGTTTTAAGGGGTCTAACATCTAGGTTATCGACCCCATATTAGTTTATAAAATCTCAGGTCAATGGCCTTACTGTTTTGGATTTTTGGAGTAAATTCATTGGTCATGGGAAAGGGATAACCATTCTAAGTCCTATGACACCTCACTTGACCCTCTCCGATTATTAGTTTATGAAATCATAGGTCAATGACCTTGCTTTGTTAGGTCTTTTGGGTAAATTCGTTGGTCATGGAAAAGGGTTGACCATCTTGAGTCCCATGACACCTAACTTGACCCTCTCTGATTATTAGTTAACGAGATATTAACAAAAGTGCAGTTAGGCCCTTTTGACAAAAATGAATAATACATTAAGAAACAGAATGTCACCCCAAGTCCAACGACCTCTCATACATGTCCCTAGCCTTATTGATTCATGAGATATTAAAAGCTAATGACCTATTAGTTTTGGATCTTTTGGTTAATAAAAAAAATAACTCATCTATAAATCTGTATTCAAAAAGCCCGCCCTCTTACAAAAAAAAACAAGTGCAAATGCGTAAAAACAAAAAAACAAACATGTTAATTCATAGTAGCGATCGGCTCTTCGCTTGCGTTTCATGTGGAACAACGTTTAATTTCATCATAGCATTAGGAACCAGTCCAAAGGGATCGGTCCAAAGGGATCAGTCCAAAGGGACTCATCAACAAGGACTCGTCCACAAAGACTTGTCAACAAGGACTCGTCCACAAAGACTTGTCAACAAGGACTCGTCCACAAGGACCTGTCCACAAGGACCTGTCAACAAGGACTTGTCAACAATGACCTGTCAACAATGACCTTTCCACAAGGACTTGTCCACAAGGACTCGTCCACAAGGACCTGTCAACAATGACCTGTCCACAAGGACCCGTTAGGTTGGGTTAGGTTACATTACAGCCACCATCTTTTAAAAAGCCCGCCCTTTTACCAAACCTATCAGTGGGCATGCGTAAAAACAAAAAACAAGCATGTTAATTCATAGTGGCTATCCACCGAACACATGCACTTTATGTAGAACAACGTTTCATTCCATATTAGCATTCAAACTCTCACATGTTGCAATTGGAAAGAGAGATTCTCTAAAAAATTACAATTTCACCCTCTAGTAGGGGGTAGGTTTTATTTTGGGGTGGAAATATGCTATCCATTGGAAAGGGGGTGTCAGCCCGAGTTCAATGACACCTCGCACAAGTCTCTAGCCTGATTGGTTCGCGAGATATTGCCATTTTAGTATTCCAGCGGTGGAGCGGTGGTGGTGGGGCCAGAACTGTCCAAAACACACTACTCACGTGGAGTGACCGGGATTTGAACCACGGACCCAACGGTGAGAGGCCGGCGTGCTGCCGCCTAAGCCATGGAGGCTTGTTAGGAGCGAAATTTAAAGTCTGAAACGAAATTAATTTCGCGCCGGGAGCGAAATTTAAAGTCTGGAACGAAATTAATTTCGCACCGGGAGCGAAATTAAAAGTCTGGAATGAAATTAATTTCGCTTCGAATTAAGTTTCGCTTTGATTTAATTACGCGCCGGCAATCATTATAATTTCGCTCCCGAATATCACGCTCACGGCGAAATTAAATTATTTTCGCACCCACAGCCATGAATTTAATTTCGCATGCCAACCCTGCTTTGCGTGCACTCAATCAGGTGATACGGTGGGCAGTGTAGACCGCAGAGTACACACACACAGTCTATGGATGGTATAACTCTAATAGGGACAGAGATGAAGTAACTGCCACGGGACTTGAATAAAGATACTATTCCGGCATTTGAATGGAGGGAGTGTTGAAAAACCCGGGGAAATACCACACTCAAGATAGCCCCAGACAGCGCCGGGATTCGACCCTCCAATCTCCGGACTTGCTTGTGCTGCTCTTCTGGTCGTGGTGCACGATTTAACGAGCTCGGGTACGCAGCGGGACGAATAAGAGATTTTTTTTAATGAAATGGACATATTTCAAAGAGCATTTCACTGAGATAAAATTACATTTGTAGAATGGATGTTGGACAAGAACTAAATGGCATAGGTGATTGAGCTGAGTTGATGGAAATAAGGTGTAATCGTGGCGGTAAATGATGGTTTTCTGGCATGTTTTTTTAATGTTTGTTTCATGTGTGAGAGATAGCATTTCCCTGCTATATTCTGCTTTCTGAATAAATTTTGGATAGTTTCCTTTTAATTCTACAAGTGTGATGTTTTATAGACGTGATATGAGGCCACGTTAAGGAAACCATTGCGGGTATTTTGGAGTTTCCCACGCTCCAGAGATTACGTTTTCACGTAGTTATCGTGTTCTTTTGAGCTATTTTTCCTTGTTGATATGGTTTTTGTTAACGTTTCCTCAGTTAGGTAATCCTGTGCCCCATTATCCTCGTCTCTTGTTGGTAGAATCTGGGGGATTTCTAGCCGGGGTTTTCAGGTTCTTCGATCCAGTTACCATCGAGGGATTCCAGCAAGCTGATGGTAGGTATTTTCGGGTACAGTACACTTGCGTTAATTCTTCCTCACTGTTATTTTGTATCAGCGCAGTTATTTCGTTCTTGCGAGCCACCAGAGTACGCGGATTGTTTCTGTATACCTTTTGTTTAAGGTTCCTCCGCGAGTAAACATCGCACGGCGCCGAAATTTGCGAACAAGTTTACTACTCTCAACTTCTTCTTGAGAAGATTAGTTTCGACTAAGAAAATTCGAAGTTTTGTTCTATACCTAAACATGTTCACGTGATGCGAGGTAGGCTACAATACTTCACAGCAAGTCTTAAGGTATCTTGCCAGCTGCGCATGAAATGCATGCTATGACAGCATCCAGGGATTCACGGCGCGGTGTTGTAATCGGCACATGATATAAAGGTGACGGTGAGTCATTGCGACGTAGGCTACGTGCGGCACGGCTATTGGAATGCCCCGTTCTAATGGGAGGGTCCTCACTGTACTTCTCACTTGGTTCCATGGTAGCTCTCGGCCACTAGGCACTAGCCAGAACACGGGACACAGATATTGTTAGTTACAAGTAGGCTATTAAGGAAATGCAAGCCAAGGTTTGCTGAGCCAATAATCAAGTCATTTATATTATTTCGCGGTGGACCAATGATAAATTGTCCACTCCACGATCCCAGAAAGTCAGCGCTTTTAAGATGATGTAAATCCACTTTACTCCGAACACTTCATGTAGCCTAAGCCAAACGTTGCTTGTACCTACTTTACGTTAATTGCCTTCTGTGAAGAAGGTTATGAGAACATATGCCAACTGTGATGTTGTCATTTAAAGGGGTATAAATGCGAAAAAAATGTATTAATAAATGTGTTGACACGCCAAATATACCACTCCAAAGCAAAATTCTAACACTCTTGCCATATAGGGGATTGGTTGCAATGAGGCTGCGGGAGGTGGCAGGCTGGAATTAGCAGTGCGATGTGTCAGAAATGATATTCATAATTTAACTTCACATAACTTTCCCCTCTCTAATGATGGTCCAAGTGAATTTGTGAGGAAGTACAATCAAAGATGATTTTCTTGTAATAGACTGCGGTAGCATGTATGCTTAGTTTCAAATGTATCGGGAAGTGGACATTCACGCAGTTCCCTTGTAAGTGTGATTGTGACGGAACACTGCCACCAGCGGTATAACTGAATAAGTTAACGGATAGTTAATGTAGGCTACAAACCAAGTGCGGACGATGTTTACTTTGATGCAAAAATATTACAAATTTAGCTTTGGTACCCATACATAAACAAGTAGCGGAAGTCCCTTTAATTAGGCCTCTTAACTTTCAATATATGTAAAATTATGGGAGAACCCCGTGAGAAGTTACAACCTACTTCAAGTTGAACGAAAGTTTGGCGTAAGTTATGCATGAAGTTAGCTAAATTGCTTTAATTATTGCTATATAATCGATGAGAATGAAGTGCGTTTTGCAAAACTGTTGTTGGTAATTCATTTGAGTGGCTTGGGACAAGTTAGTCATGAGCCACGTGCAATTGGGTGAGTGACGAACATGTCGGAAAACCTGTACGCGTGTGATGATTGTAGTAGTGTGTGTAGCTGTATTAGGGATAGGAATGGTGTAGGTGTCCCGGAACTTGAAGTAAGGTACTATCCCGGCATTTGCATGGGGTAAGTGTGGAAAAAAGGGGAAAAATACACTCAGTATAGCCACTGTCAACGCCGGGATTTGAACCCTGTGACCACCGGACTTGCTGCAGCTGCCCTCAAGGCACGCGGTGCACGATTTAACGAGCACGACGACGCACAGTGTGTCGAATCCCATATCTAGGTGGAAAAAATTCACTGTCGCAAATGAAAGCGAAAACTGGCTCATTCGATAGAGAACAAACCAGATGGTGATCTTCGGTCTTCCTTTCCGCTGTCTAGTGCGTAGGAGGGAGGGTATAGGTGCTGAAACGTCTTCCTGGCAGTTATCAGGTCATTTGACAGGAGGTGTCGGAGTTAACCGAACGTTGTGATTCTTGTGAGTTCAAAGAGGCGTTGTCTTCTGCGGCTCATGGAATAGTGAAAAGAGGTATGTGTTCGCACTTTTATGGGTAATACAAGCTTTCTGCACAAAATAAATTATTTACTTTATGAGTGCCTCATAGTGCCACTTTACTTTAAACATAATTCGATAGGAAATTTAATGTAGATTCAGGATCTGTAGTGGTTTTGTTGCGCACGAATGTGCATGATGGTTTATTTTCTTATTTTCAGTGACTATGTGGGCATTACGGCGAGAAGAATTTTTCAGTACGTGGCGGTCTTGTCGTAAAGAGGGGCGTACAGAAGTCATATTTCAATGTGTTATGATAAATTTGATCCTACAACTCTTTTTGACACTCAGGTGCAGGAGCTAAGAAACAAAATTAAGTTGATATCCCATAACATTAACAAAATCGGGAGATTGCAGGAAGAACAATGCCACGTAGATAGATAATCTACCTATGGAAGCTATTGAGTTACTATATGACTCCCAAGGAACTTTGACATCAAATGATGAAGACCAGTATAGCAATGACTACGATGATCTGAACTCTACAGAAGAATCAGGTGACGAATGAACATTAGACATTTTGTTATTGTTAAGGGGAATGAGATTAATGAGAACATTACTTGACGAATGGACGTTTTCTTTTTATTTGCAAAGGGAGAAATAGGCCTAATATTCAATATAATGTTGTCTTTACTTCCATGCATTTCTAGAGAAATAATAGGCTATTGTTTTCGTGTGTGAAGTATGTTTACTAAACCTACGTCATTAACAGGACTGTAAAATGACATTTTGTTATAAAGAAATATTGTTTGTATGATATTGACCAATTTTTTATTTTTTATTTTTAGAAAATAAATTTAAATTTTGTGCCTATTTCGTTGTTCTATGTTTAATAACAATTTAATATGCGTTTTTAATCCGGATGATTTTACATACAGTGACTTCGTCTATTCCCTCAAATTAGGTGTAACAAGAATACTTGACTGAAAGTCTCATTGTTATTCATATTTTATCCAGTTTTAAATAGTCTGTTTACCACTGTCATAAACAATCATATACACATCCAAGTGATTTTTACCACCAAAAATGGATGATTATTTTGCTGCTTTCGGTCATTTTTTACACCTCACCTTATCCCTCACCCCTATATATTTAGCCCCGAAGATCGTACACTTTAGACGATGCCAGAAATTAATTCAGTGACCTCGAAAACGGTATATTGCCAACTATTAATAGAATCCAAGCACTATTAACGAAGTTATTAATTTTTTCCACCTAGAATTGGGATTCGACACACTGTGCGACGCTGCGAACTATGAAACTGTGAACTGCCTTCAAAAAGTAATACAACGCGAGTTCTCAGTGGTGACATATTCGCCCTAGTATTCGAATGTTCCACTAGAATGGAAACAGGAGACCATAACTTTATCATGTATTCGTTAGATAGTAGCCTACTTTCTCACATCGGACCTTCGCATTATCAGTTGAAAGAAGGCAGCGTGCGTGGACACATGGTCAAACGTTGAAGATTTCTTCCTTGTCGGTATCGATTCCTTCATATAATCTGTAGTCGGAACAAGTAGGCCTACTTGGACAAGAGTGGTATCAGTGCCCTGGTGCTGTGTATACTTGTTTAAATATATTTTCTCAGAGCAAGCTCTTGTTATCTGAATTTTTAAAGTTCCTTTGTATTTTGAACATACCCCGCGGCGTAGCCGCGTTAAATCACTCACAATGACCACGGCGGGAAGCTGCAGCATGTCCGGAGATTGGAGGTTCGAATTTCAGTGCTGACAGCAGCTATCCTGAGTGTGGGTAATCCCAGGGTTTTCAAACTCTCCCTCCAGGAAAATGCTGGGATAGTATCTTATTGCCAGTCCTGGGGCACCTACTGCATCGCCGACCCTAATAATTACAGCTAACACACTACTGTGGTCGGCACAGAAACACAGGTTATCAGACAAATTCAACACACACCGGGCTGATGACCAAAGATGTCTCAAGGCCCTAATACGAATAAGCAACAAATATTTTGAACAAATGGAATGACGTGTTTTGTTTTGTTTTGTTTGACGTATGGTTAAAATTTGACATTGAAGAAATTAAAGTTAGGCATTTTGTTGTAACTAATATTGTTAAGGATCCTGGGAGATCGTGGTATGGAGTGTGTTAGATTTATCTGATAACCTGTGTTCTGTGGTGACGGTAGTAGTGTGTGCAGCAGTAAGCATTCGACCAGACATTGGAGTTACTGTCCCGGGACTTGAAATAGGGTACCATCTCAACATTAGGAAAGAATGAATGCGAAGGAACCTCTGGTAAAATCGCACTCAGGAAGACCACTCTCAGCGCCTAGATTCGAACCAACGATCACAGCAGTCGTGGAGCGCGATTTAACGTGCACGGCTATGTTGGGAGGTACTGAGACGACAGGACGAAACAAGAGTCAAGTGGTAATAAAAAGACCTGGAGGCTCGTAGCCTCTAGCGAGCTATTGCATGTAACGGAACAGTTTGTCTACTGTAACCACCAGATCGTTTTGACCCCACGTCAGTATTTGTCATGTAACCAGCGGCGAAGGACCAGATCCACGGTGTTCATACCAAGCTCACAGCGAACATGTCTGTGTTAGCTGCTAGTGCTGCGTGCATCATGATACACACCACAGTTGACTATTAACAATCCTCCTTCCAAATATTCTAGCTGCATCTATTGTACAAGAAATGAAGTGGTTCTACGTTAATGTTGGATTTACAATCGGTAACAGTAAGTGGTCATTACAAAACATTCACCTGCCTGGCGCCCACGGACTTCGAATATTTGATGAATCTGATTGGACCTAGTATTCAGAAACGGAACACTAAGTTCAGAGAGGCAATATGTGTGCGCAGGGGTAGATTACCAGTGACATTACGATAATTGGCATCTGGGGACGCGTTTACAGTACCTATTCCGCGTATCAAAGCAGCGTATTAGCAATATTCTTGCAGTCGTCCCCGGCCTTGTTCAATGCAGTACAAATCAGTCTCCATGTAACGTCATTCAAATGTTTGTACTAGTAATCCATGTCCTTTAGTTCCCATAATAACGTTTTGTTTCTGTCTGTCTGTTAGGTAGTCTGCCCAGAGGCTGGTTGGATCCTTAAAATGTACTGCCATAGGTTAGGTCGGTAAATGCCTACAAAACCCCAAAGCAGCACTATAATGAGGCATACCAGGCAAGATGAGAAGTGAGGTAGTTTGCCATTGCTTTCCTCACTGAATCAGGACAATAGCACTGACCCTATAAGTAGAGCCTTTCACAGTACACACAGGCACTAGTTGTGCCCTGAGGCCAATCCTTATCACCATCCATACTCCAATAGCTTTCATATGATCACAGCCATGAATGAGCCGGAGACATCGTTGGAAAGCCAATTAACTCCAGCCACATGGCATCGTCCCACTCCATAGTATAGCGCTATGCTGGTTGAGTGGTTGCACATCGACTGTTTTTTTTCAATTATTATTCACATAAGCTTAAACTTACAAACACACAAAAATAAATATCACTGCACTGAGGTGCCTATGGCAAACAGGCACACTGAGTCTTGGTCTTGGAAACACGGAAAGACTTGGCACACGTACATGATCAGGAAATTAATGCCATTCAACACTGAAAAGAAGGAAGCACGTTCAAGTGTCTTGTTAGAGATGTACATCCAACGTTCTCGCCGGATATACTGGATGTAGGCTGGCAGGTTCAGGTGCTGGGGGGTGGATCGTTTCTCCAACATGTAGTGGATCAGTGCAGCCAGGAGCCATATGACCGCGGTGCGCAAAGGTCTGGTACGACAGGTGTACTCCACTGATAGTAGGGTATTCTTATTGACTCTCGTGAGGGGCAGTCCGGAGATTCGTGCGATAATCTGGCATGTCCATTCCCATACACTGGATGATCCGGTACAAGCAGCGATACGATGTTCAAGCGTATCTAATGAGATACAAATGTCACATGATGGGATCAGAGTTCAGTTGTGACGAAACATTTTTTCTCTGGTGGGTATCACTTCATTCACGTAGAAATATAGTGTTTCCCGCCACTGTAATGGAAGCCATTTATTGTGGACCTTTGTCCATATTTGCGTCCAGTGCCGGTGCGGGTACTTGGCTTGAATGAGGGAAACGGGGCTGGTAGTCTCCTTGACCATGGAGTAAAGCTGACGTGTGGTAATGGCGTGGCCTGCTCGTCGTAACGCTGAAGGAAGTTGATCTATGAGCTCAGGGTGCGTTCGAGAGAGAGCAGTAGGGTAGCATTACGTGGCTCGGTCGTCGGTGGACGTGTTAGGTCGTGAAGGACCGCTTTGGCATACATCTGGCGATCCGAGTACTGCACTTCGATAATATTTCGGGCTAGAAGCATTCCATTCCACGGTTGTTAATCCCTGGCTACCAGTGGTCAAAGGTTGGTACAATTGCAGTCTGGCAACTCGATATGGTTTCCCTCGCCATAGGTAATAACCAATTGCAAGGTCAATCTTCTTAAGCACAATTTGGGGGGAGTGGGAGGATTTTTGCTCTGTACCAAATTTTACTGAGGATAAAGTATTGAGTGTCCATACTTTTTGAAGAATAGTGAAATTCTGGGTGGCTTGTTCTTAGATGATCGTACGGGTCGTATTCAGTATGCGATTCCAGTTGCGAGTAATCATATTACTAAAGTTGGAAGAGAACGTGATGCCCAGTATTTTATGTTCCTGAACTACTGGTATCCATGTGTCGAGAGTAGTCCACGTTCCAAAGGGTAGGAGTGCTGATTAGTGCACGTTGATGGTGGCTCCTGAGTGTAATTCATATTTATAAATGAGATCTTGTAGAGTAGTTCTGTGACGTCGACTACTTAATATGAGGGTTACATCATCCACATACACTTGTAGGTAGATCGATGTGGTTCCCAGGGAGACTCCAGGAAGCTGGGTCGTGACGTGTCTGATGAAGGGTCCCATACTCAAAGCAAAAAGTAATGTAGACAGGGGACAACCCTGTCGTATGGATTTCTGGATAACAATGTCCTTTGTGAAGAAACCATTCACTTGCATTTTTGAAGTGGCATGGCTATAGAGCGTGCGAAGGGAGGCCATAAGTCTGGGTGGAAAGTTCAATCGCTGCAACACGGCCCATAGGTAGCAATGACGTACTCGGTCAAAAGCACGTTGAACATCTATACTCACTAGGGTGGCCTCTGTGGCGGTCGTGTATGACATATGCAAGAGAAAGCTTCGTGCGTTAGACACACAATCAATGATGTTGGACTGTGTTATAACACTGTATTGCTCCTTTCTGAGGATGGTTGGGAGAACGTTCCTAATGCGCGTGGCGAGAAGACTGGAATATTATATATTTTATAGTCCTTGTTCAAGAGAGTAATGGGTCGAGAATCCGCCAGGGTTCTAGGTGCCCTGGTTTTCGGGACTAAAACGATGACTCCTTGTGTGAAAGCTGTGCTTTGTTCTGGGTGAGAGAGCAATTCCCGAAAAACAGGCAATAACTCGTGTTTGATGTATAGCCAGAAGTGTTTATAGAACTCGAATGATAACTCATCGAGTCCTGGTGACTTATTTTTATTCGAGGATTTAATGGTGGTCTCCAGCTCGTGTTCCAGGACGTCGCCGTCAAGTGTAGCTGCATTTTCGATGCTAATGTGACGTTGCATGGGTTCGAGATACGACGCTAATGGTGGGGTAGTATCACTCGGGTCGTGGGAAAAGATGGCGGTAAAATGACCCGTGGTTTCTTTCAGTATATTCGACAGCCCGGTAATACACTTATCTCCTTTCTCCAGTACGGTGATGTATTTTTTCCTCTGTTGATGTGTCTCTTTTGCAATATGATAAGTGGCAATCCGTTCTTCCTCTTCCAGACATGCGATGCGGATCCTGTGCAGGACCCCTTGCAGGGTAAGTTGTTGTAAAGAAACAGGAACATGTTTGATTTCATTCAGTTTATGCCAGACCATGTGTCCTTGCTGTTGTAATTTGGTGTACTCATAGAGAGCTTGTTAATAAAAGACTCTCGTACGACGGCGTTCCGTTGCGCTCTGTATAGATTAGTTGCAAGAAAATCGCAGGAAGCCGGGTTTTGCAGCTTTAAGCCACCATTGTAGAGCAGTAGGGTATTGTGTTTTTCGTCGTACTAGTTGGCTCCAAAATATAGGGAACCTTTCTCTGGCCTCGGGGGTCTGAAGGATAGCATTGTTTATTTTCCAATAATCTCTTCCCAAAACGGGAACAGGTGTACCAGCTTGTAAAGTAAATACTACCATACTACCATGTGATAGTCACTAAACGGCACAGGGTGCACTGCGATATTATGCAGGGAGGCGCCAGTCTTGACCCGGACGTGCCTCGTTAAAAAGTGAATTCCACCTTATCCTTCTTTCGGACTTCCCAGGCGTCCTGGAGGCGTAAGTTCCGGGTTATTCCCCGCAATGCTTCTGATATATTGGACGTTGGTCCTAGATGATCTTTTGAATGGAGGACACAGTTGAAATCGTCTGCTAAGATAATGTGCGTGCCTCGAGCTAAATGTGGCGGTAATTCGGTTAAGGCTAAATGTCCCGTTTTTTAGTTTATAATTCTGACACCACAAAGCAGCACCAAAGTGAGACAATTTCTTTTTTCAGTTTTCTCTTGAACGAAAGCTCGTATTTGCGATCTGAAAACCACTATGTATACTGGACTGCAATTGAATTGATATTAATTCGATGGATTTTCCAAAATGTGAAAAACAAAAGAGTTACTAACAGTTTTTTATATCCCTGCATAAAATATGAAAAAACCTGGTAATATGAAAACGGAGATTTATTTCCTGATTCCAATGCATTTTTCAGAATTAAAATCGGGTGAATGGAATCGACGGCATTAGTTTGGGAATTGTTTCGAAAAGGGTGGTAGGCGGCGCGGCTCCACAAGATCTCTTGCGCAAGGAAAATGATGAACTCGCTGACAGGGCGGAGGGAGAAGGGATCAATTTGACGACAGGAAGGAGTTGTCTTCCTCTTGTCATAAATATTATAGTTCGACGAATTACATGTACAAGTGCCTAGTCGTGGAACAATATCTGTGCAATAAAATTATACTGTAGTAGTGTCACAATATGTAACGTTGACACAATGTGTTTGTACAGATTCATTTCTTACTTCCACAAACATTCTTGTTGATAATAATACATTTTAGGGGCTTGGGACATCTTGGTCATCAGTCTCTTTGGCTGGCTGCGTGGCTCAGCGGTAACGTTCTCGCTTGCTGTGGCCAAGGTTGCAGGATTGAATCCTAGTGCAGCCAGTTGGCATTTGAGGGTGCGCGAATTCGAGGGACCCGTATCATTAGATTTACTGGCACGTTAAAGATCCCCTTCGGAGCAAAATTCCGGCACCCCCGCGTCTCTAAAAGCCACAGTAGTTAAAAGGGACGTAAAACCAATAACTTTATTATTATTATTATTATTATTATTATTATTACCATCATCATCATCAATCCCGTGTAGTTGATTATGTGTGTAACTGTATTAGAGTCAGGGAAACTTCTCGTACGGTACTATCTCGGCATTTACCTGGAGGGATTGTAGAAAAGCCGGTGAAAAACACTCAGGATAGATGTTGACAGCGCTGGATTCCCTTCTAGGTAACTGTTTTAGAGTTATTTGAGGATAAACTCCCGAACAAAGAACATATTGTTCCGACATTAGTAATACTTTGTAGGGCATAATTCTTACCGCACAGAGCAGCGACTGGTTTCACTCGATGCGAAATTGAATACTGTATAGAAAGACAAGATGTTCAGTAAAGAACATATAGCCTACTTTCTCCTAAATGCACGGGTATTGTTATAACTCCTTTTCAAGTAGTATAATTGAATGTTGGTTGTAATAGCTTGTTGAAATACAACGTGCTATACGGATATTAAACTTGAATATGAGGTGCCCATTGCTAGTGCCACCTCTGTAAAAGTTTCATTCAATTCGGTTTCACCGCGTTCGAATTGATATGGGGAATCAAGTTGCACACATACATGGCCGCTATCTGCAAAATATTGGTCTGATGACCTTGTAGTTCAGTCAAAAGATGCTTCCCACAGAAAGGTATGTTGTTGCAAAATTTGGTAGATATCAGATTATTAGGTTGGTCGTAATTTGATTTAAGCTGCCATTACGTTTTCGTCAAGATGGCGGCGATATAAAACATGGCACTGAAGTGTCCTTCCCTAGTGCTACCTCTCTACCAAATTTCGTTCAATTCGGTTTCACCATGTTTGAATTGATAGGGGGAAACGATTTGCACACATACATGGCCGCCATCCGCAAAGTATTAGGCTGATGATTTTGCAGTTTCGTCAAAATATGCGCCCCACATAAAGGTATGTTGTTGCAGAATTTGGTAGAGATCGGATGATTAGGTTGGTCGTAATTTGATTTAAGCTTTGAACATTTGGGTGGCCGCCATTACGTATCCGTCAAGATGGCGGCGATATAAAACATGACACTGAGGTGTCCTTTGCTAGTTCTACCTCCGTACCAAATTTTGTTGAATTCGGTTTCACCGTGTTCGAATTGATAGGGTGGGGGACAGATATTCAGAGTACACACACACTCACACACAGACATACTCACAATATTAGGCCCTGTGTAGATCTCATAAGTCTACTTTCATTTTTTGCAAAAATCGAAAGTAGGCTACACACACTGTATTTTACTTCACCTCAGGTTCTCTTATATCCATTGATCTGGTCACCCTGGGATCAATGATCTCATGCAACAAGATTTTCCCGTAGCAGAATGTCAGTTACATAAGCATTTTTTTGTCTCCAGAAATGTTCGTCCCTCTTTATTGTTTCTATGTGAATATCCTTAGGCGTCCATACCACAAAATAACATATTTCCCGTTATGTTATTTCCAACTGGCCCTGGTTCTGGAAATAAAAATCATGTGAGTGTTAGAGGGTTATCAATCTGTTCTCTTCCGAATGGCACTGTTCTTGACATTCCCTAGGTTTTTTTCGCTTACTTTCTGCCAAACAAAATCCTTTTAGCTTTTTGCAGGCTTCCAGTATGGTCATATTCCGTGCAGATTAAGGGCAATTGACTTCGACTATAGCGTCATCTCCTATTAATCCGTCTGCGGTGGCACCTAAAACTCATATAAGTTTTATGTACGAAAAGACCACATTCTTCGACTTTTCTACCGATTTCTCCTCTAAATTTCGTTTTGCAATTCACTCTTGAGTGAAATTCGCCGTACAGAATGTTTTTGCTACTGGAGCCCATTTAGAAGTAGGTTTCCTCTTGCACTCATATCCAAAATTGGATGCCGTAAGTCTGTCCTTTCTAGCTGTGTGCCACTTATCATTTTCCCTTTGGCCCCTTGTTTCCGTTTCCAGCTTTTGTATATGGTCTTCACTAAGCGTTAGTTGCTTGATATTCTCATTACTAAACTCTCTCAGTAGTACCTCATCGAAATCCAACTGCATTGATTGGTTTCCATAATCACGTGAGACAGTACGTTTCATTTCATTAGATTGGTATTGGGACATTCTTTTCCCTTCTCGCGACGGAATTAAACTTTTTCCGAAAGCTGCTCTTCTTCTCTTTCTGCAGAGTGCAGTGTCCTTCACTATTGTAGCATTTTTTTTAATAAACTGATTACATTGTTTTACAGTGAATCCATGTGCCATAGGGTCCAAGGTGGTCGAATCCATGTATTTGGGGAAGAAATGAAAGAAACGTACAGTTTCTAATGTAACATAGAGAAAGATCAAGCCAGGATTCTAGCCTAACGTTGTGCAAGCAGCGCGAGCCAGGTGTTCGAGAGATGAGATCACCCCTCTTGACATTCAGAAGGAGCTGGTCATGAGTATTAATAACCGAGTGGAAAATTCCGGCTGTGAGACAAGGAAGCCTGACTCGGAAATCGAGCTGAGCTTGCTGGAAAACGACAACACCGCCTATGCGCCAGAAGAGGAATAATTAAATTTAACCCGTTTACGAGTATAAAAATAAGTAAACAATTACAGTACGGTGAATCATTTCGAATTAGAGATTTTTGTGTAAAGAAAAACCCTTTAATAATTGCACAGGAGAAAACTGCAAACGCAAGTAGACGTCATAGGGGATTTACCAAGGCCTGTGGAGAGGGGAGAATGCAAATGAACAGCAACACCCACACAGTTGAGGACGAGAAATTAATTAATATCTCCGAATTGCACGATCGATTCTTATGCGCAATGAGATTATTTAACATTGAGAAGACGGGCTTTTTGAAGGTATAATTTTTATAATGGTGCAACCATTATTTTAAAAGTTGGGCACGGAAAGGGCTAGAGTCTTATTTTTTTGTAGCGAAAGAGTATAAAGCTCCCGGCATCAACAAGCCAAACATGCAGTTATTCTGACAGCCCGTGAGGGGGTGTTACTACGCATCAGTACAAGCAGTTCCAAACAGCCCGAGGGGGCGTTGCTACGCATCAGTATTCAGACAGCCGTGTGGGGTGTTACTCTGTTTCACACCGAAGACAGTTTACCAGTACTCCTTGAGGGGAGAAACGCTGTATCACACCGCAGAATTAATATCTAAAAAGCCACAGGCTTCGCAGTATTAACAACTGGCGTGCCTCCATAAGGAGTTGTAAAGAAGAAATATTAAAGTATCGCCGTGTTGAAAAATTAGGAAAATCCTAGTTACAGGATTTAGGTCCGACAGTACACAAGTTTACAGTGGAAAGTTCGTAAAAAATAGTCAGAGCAGGCTGCGAACGTTGGACTTAAGGCGATAGGTCTTTAAATAAACGACCGGAAATATCATAACGTACGGAAGTACCGTAATAGAAAGATAAACAGTTATCTAATTTAAAGGACCCAAATAGGGAAAAACAGAGTAAGGTTCGCAACGTATTTCAGAAAAGTAGGAGTGCGAGAACCGAATAAACAAAGAAGAACGGAGACTATAGACATTATCTCCAGAAAGTAGACGAACTATTCTAAAGCACTAGACTCGAGAAGTACTAGCTGCTATAAAATAAATCCATCGATCATCGATAGGTTATCGAGGGGACCTCGATCCGAACAGACTTTCACTAAGATCGATAAACTAGATCTAAAAAGAAGCCGTTCAAGCTAGAGAAATAGCCGGTCATCCAGAATAGGATTCGAAGAATTAGGATTCCAGGGAAAAGTAGATGATTCGAGACTTTCGTATTCTGCAGGATAGGAAGCCGACATTGAATAAATTTCACCCTTGGAAACGGGAGATTAAGAGGTCACGTGTGATAGGCTAGGAAAATACGGCCTAGTGATCAAAAGTTGTGAAGTGTAAATCTATCAAGATTGTGTGTTAAAATAATATTTTTTAGTGTTTATTGTGTGTTCTAAATGGATACACCAGTGTATTAAAAATGTTGTCAATGTTAAGTGTATTGAATATGTGTCAAGAAGTGTTTGTACATGAGATGAATATCTACAATATGGAGTAAGTTTCAAAGTGGGCCAAAATGAAACACCGCACAAGGATAAAGGTCATGAGACGACCTTAAAAACATGTGAGTAATGAATTTCATTATATTTTGGTGTCAGGAAATGATTGTGTACAAATCCACCGGAGTTTTTGAGTAAAAGGGATGTGTTTAAATAAATAAATACTGAATAAACAAGAACGCGGTCTGAACAATAATAGAAATTTGAGAAACTATAAATAATTATGTAAAAGAATAAATCCAGTAGATGAAATATATGAATAAAATGTCAGTGTATTTGACGAATTTCATAAGAGCAAGCGAAATATTAATAATTATCATGAAAGATATTTAAATAAAAGTAAATTTGAGTTATATGAAAGAAATAGCTTTTGAGCTTGTGTAAAGAATGAAGATATGAAATAATAATAATAATAATAATAACCAAGTAAGGAAATATTAAATAAAGATCAAATTAATTGATGTGAATATAAGAGCGTTAGAGCCTTAATAAAAAGTATAGACATGATGTTCAAATGCATGTTCTTTAAAAGAGAGAAAGTTATTGTCAAAGGAAAAGAATAATATAAAAATTGAGATGTGTATCAATTGTTAATAGGGTATTATCAGTTCTTTGGATGACGCTAGGCTTAAAATAAAGTATAGCGCAAAAGAGCGCAATTAAAATAAAATGTCACGCTAGGAACGCGTAAAAGTTAATGTACTTGGTAAATTACTTATGAGAGGTAGTTGATTGTAATGAATTGAGAATTGGTATAAGTCCTCTATTTGTGACGTAGTATCACGAGGCCATTGTGTATGTTGTATTTGAAAGGGAGCAAATGTATGGTATTGAGCGTAGGTCTTATAAGCTATAGGCTGACCCTAAATCGCATTTTGTATAGTCCTCTATATGGGAATGTTCCCGAGGCATGTGAAGAGATTCGAACTCAGAATCTTCTTATTGTGAAAGCCCCTTTATTATTCGTCGTAGAATGTGTATATCTCTTCCCCAATCAATGAGGACCTTTCATAATTAATAAATGCCAAGATTACGAATGTGGTTTATGAGCCCAATAATACTGTTGAATGTACACAAGGAGTAGAATGCCAGGTCTCCCCAAAGAATTGAGAATGAACGAAAAGCTGTTTGTAAAGCATTAAAGAGAGCTCTAGCTTAGGTTAGACGGGAGGGTTCCCGCATAGTCATAAATAACGCTCGAGTAGCACGGTCAGACCCTCGGTGCAGGAGGGGTGTCTGAAGGCTGTTTTGTAAGGAGTAATGAATACACCAGGAGTGTTTAAAATTGTTAACGACCCGGGCGTTGAACCGAGGTCCTTGTAGATTGATATTTCCGCTTGCCTGTTCAGATCGTAGTTTTTTTTATGTGATAATGGTCTTATAAGACATAGAAGATAAATAACAATCCCTATTGTAATGTTGTATGAAGTAGGATTCCACGAGTTAATTGAAGGCAACTAGGTTTCGGGAGTGACCATAGTTTTTTGACTGTGTCAAGTATCTTCATACTCTGGAGTACACAAGTAATTTCCTGATTACCTTGATGTATTTGTGAAACTAGAGAGAGATGATAAAAGCTGAAAACATGTGAAATGCCCAAATATTGAGTTAGATAATTAACATGTAATTTTAAATGTAATTATACATTTGTTTGATGATTAAGAAAATATAAAAAAGTAGTATTGGAGGTGTACAAAGAATGACACCATTATTATAAAAAGCATTGAGCCAAAAGAGCTCGGAGTTATATGAAACTTACAGTTGATGCTTTATGGAAGTAAAAATAATTAGGAATTGTTGGTTTATATGGAAACCATATGTTTTAATACAATATTTGTTTATTTATTATGTTATTCCTTGTTCATTTGGAACAAGTAGATGATTATGGGTCAGTAATTTAATTGTTTAATCGTTTTCCAACGTGGGGCATGTATGATTTTGTCATACACCTGACAAAATCCTAGATTTTGGCGCCCAGTACGCAGGGATGAGTTTTCCTAGGGAAAACCCGAGTTTTCTCGAAAA